>CM070821.1:29035394-29652061 GCA_036326025.1 Chrosomus eos
AATGGAGCCCGTGGAGCATCCCGCAGACCGGCTACACCACACTCGCACCCCACGGTACAGACTAGGAAACCTAGTTCATCCTAAAATGGAAATTCTCTTATCATTAACTCACCCTCATGCCATCTCGACGTAAAGCTTTTTGTCTTCAGATAAACACAAAGACATTTTTTTTGTCCATATAATGGCATTGAATGGGTGCTGCTCGGCTGACACTTGAAAAACCACACACGGCGATCAGGATGGTATTCTGTACGACCCAGTGGATGAATCATTCTGTTTTCTGAAGTGAAACAATAGGTGTGTGTGTAAGAAAACTGTAAATCACTTTCTTTAACTGTAAATCATTGCTTCCGGTCTACTGTCATACAAGTGTTCATGACTATGGGACGTTGTGGCGTGGCGTGAGAAGTGGCGGTCCTCTGTGCTTCTGCTTTGCTTCTCGCACTTACATTTATGTCAAGCTGAACTTGTAAATGCGCTTAGGACAGTTGGCAGAAAGCAATGGCTTATAGTTAAACAAAGTCATATACATCGGGGATGGCATGAGGATGATTAAATTATTTGAGAATTTAAATTTTTGGGTAAACTATACCCAGGAATTATACCCTTTATGTATATTCAGAGTACTGTTCAGAGGAACATCTCGCTGGGCTTTTATCATAACACATATTTCTGTGTAAATTGTTCATAAAACACCTCCAAACTGTCGTGTTTCATGAATATTGTTTCATTGTGTGTTTCCAGAATGGCTTCCTGGCATGGATGGGTACATTTTAAGCAGTAGGAAGAACATCGCCATGCGCAGTGACTCATCATCTGGTCATGGAGGCGTGCTGTACTCCAGCTCCTCCACATACTTCTGTGGCCAGACCCTCACCTTCAAGTACATCAGCATTTCATTCTTCTTCACACTCTCATAGCAGATAAACTGGGGGACACTATTATAGGTTTAGATCATATTACTCGTATACCAGTTAATTATTCAAAACGACGGAAAGATGCAAAATCGTCGTAAATGACATTTTTACAGGAACAAATATCAGCAGGCCTATCAAATGTCTCACTCACTGTGCACCTGATTTTTGGCTTTGCTCTTTGTTTGTTTGCAGGATCACAGCTGCTGGACAGACAGATAAGCGTGACAGTTTGGGTGTGTGTGCGGACAGCAGAACTGACACAGACTCACTGCAGAGGGATCAGGCCGTCTGCATCTCCACTAATGGTACGAGCAGGAAAATATAGTTAAATCCCTTTTGAAGATAAGCAGTATATACACTACTGTTCTAGGTTGGTTAGTCTCCTCTGCTCACCACAGCTGCATTTATTTGATCAAAAACAATAAAAACTGTAATATTATGAAACATTACTACAATTGTTTTCTATTTGAATGTTAAAATGTTATGTATTCCTCTGATGTCAGCATCATTACTCCAGTCTTAAGTGTCACATGATCCTTCAGAAATCATTCTAATATGATGATTTGCTGCTCAAGAAACATTTTTCTTATTATCAATGCTGATAACAGTTGTGCTGCTTAATATATTTGTGGAAATGGTGATACATTTTCTCAGGATACTTAAAGGGTACCTATTATGGCATTTAAAATGTTCCTAATATTGTTCTGGGAGTCCCCAACAACAGTTTTACATGCATGCAATGACAAAAAAACACTTTTGTTGTCTTCTAATATGCATTTATTTTTACCTGATTTGCTCACCGACTCCCTAATGATTCGTTCGACGACTCATTTCCCCAAACCCCTCTAATCTGCGGTGATTGGTCAGATGACGTAGTCAGTTATATTTTGCGTTAGCCCAAAGCTTAAACATATTGATAAAGCACTGCAGTACTACAATACGCTCTATTCTTTATGACAACTCCAATAACAACGACAAACATTTCACATATTTCAAAAAAAAAAATGACATTGGAGACCTAGAAGCTGCGCTGGGCGTAACTTACACAACACACACACATATTGAGCATGCTACAAAACACATAAAAGCAACAATTATTAATAATACTTACAGGTTGTGATTCGGAGGAAGCTGATCCAAATAAACTTGGTACTGAACGTTCCTTCAGTATCAGCCGGCTCGCAAATCCACACTTGAAAGCATTTATGTTTGTGAAGGAATCGTCATAAAAATGACGCGAACACAGCTCAAGGTTCGGGTACAGTTGTAAATATAAACTCTAGCCACTGATTCTTCAAATGCTCATCCCTGGGCAGTGAAAAAAAAGTTCGCTTTTGATTCGCACTTCAAAACACAGCATCTCGTCGACATGATGTTTTCAAGTTTCACTGGTGTCTGCGGCGCGCGCAATGAGTGGGCGTATCTTATTCAAATAACTTGTCGAGGTGACGTCATATATATATATAATATATAGAGAGAGAGAAAAAGCATCGTTCGTCTATCAATTCATATCAGCGACTCAGAGTCGACTCTTACTTTTGAGAGACAATAACTTTGTATACGGTGAACTTTCATATTTAAAACTTTGCAGGATGTTTTCGTTCACTTAGATCTATGTTACACACTACATGAAAGGTAATTTTCAAAATTCCATGATAGGTACCCTTTAAATCCACATTAATGTAAATAGTAACAATGTATAGTAACATTTGGTAGACGCTTTAAATCTAGCAATAATCAAGGCTTGTTTATCACACTGTTTTCACTAAACTAAACAGGTAAGTATTAATACGTATTGATAAAACAATTAAATAAATAAACAATGACTTCTGGGACTCAAATGTTCAAGTCAGTTTTGAACTGATGCATTGAAATTGATAGTCATTTAAGTTTCTTTAAATCAGCTCAAAATAACGCCATTTTTGCTGTTAAAGGTTACATCAGAAAAAGTTATGTTTTTTTGTTGTTGTTGTTGTTGTTGTTGTGATTGTTCCCTGCTGCACCGCCCACTCACCGACTGCAGGCTTCTTGAGGGGATGCAAACATTAGAGTTAAGTCACCATGTGCTTTCCCGATTCCAGGTGCTGTGTTTGTGAACGGAAAGGAGATGACCAACCAGCTGCCAGCCATCACTGTTGGCTCATCTGTGACCTTTGACATGGAAATGGTCAACATCTTTCCTGTGAGCAACAACAACAACCCTAGCGACGGGGGAAACTTCAAGCTGAGGGTGACGATTGGCTCAGGGAACAGAGAAGTGGTGTTTGATTGGCTGCTGGATCAGGTGGTGGACAGCCTTTTCTTTGGCTGCTCCTTCACACACCCTGGATGGAAAGTGCTGGTGTTTTGATTGTTGCATGATGAAATATCCTGCTGGAATTCAAGACCTCAAGTTCCTTTAATTTGATCAAACTTTCCAAGTGCTTACAGTGTCACATTTAGCCATTTTTTCTTATTATTATTATCAGTAACAGATATCACTGCAGAACATTAAACTTTCTGTTTTGAGGTATGACGCCAACCACTACTCTTTGACCTCATTACAGGTGGACAGGTGTTATTTGCATAACAGTACATGTTTGCAAAAGAGACTGTTACATGTTAGAGTTTAATAAAGTCTTTACCTGCAGGTGTTAAGTTGCAAAGCATGTTGGTCTGGTTTACCACAGAAAAAAAAGTGAAGCATTCGGAGATCAAAGGCACTCAAAACTGCTCAGAAATGTGCAAAATAAAAGTTCTTCACAACAACCAACAAAGATAAATCTTTTATGTATGCTCTGACAATCTTTCTGCATGAGTTTTCTCAAGTCAGAAGTGGAGAATGTATTTGTGGAAGAAACCGTTTAAACATAGCTGGATGTTGGTTTATGTAACATTTAGAGATTGCGTACCTAACAACTAGTATTTTAATCTTGTTTGCCTGGTACTCAGTATTCTCATTTAAAACCACAGGGTAGACTGATAGTGTCAGCCTGTTCACAGTTCATCAACACAATACTGATCAGTAGATACCAATACAATGTTTCCACAGAAATGTGATTGTTCGCACTAAGCTTAAGTGTTTGTGCCATTTTATGATGAACTCTTTTTTTTTTGTGTTCTCATTTTTAATACAAACGTCTTGCTGTACCATTTCATGTTTTCATTAGCTGGCTTACCTTACGGTAACTGTTATGATGCATTTGTTGGAGATTTTAGAGAGAAAAAAAGCGTAATTCACACAACAAAATGAGGGGTCAAGCACCCAATTCACTTGCTCCTGAGGTAGAAGAACATCATTTACAAGGTACTATGTAATTGCTCACGGCAGGAAGGGAACATTTGTAACCCAATGAGGATACACGCATGAAATATCTGATACTATATTTATAAAACTGTGACCATTTCATGTATATGTACCTCATCTCATTTTACCTGTGCCTTCTCAGTACAGATGTAACATTTACAATAAACAGTTTGGAACATTTAGACAAATTCCTTTTTTTTTTGGCAAATGTTTACTAAAATAAAACCAACACATGAAAGAATGTGTGAATATGACTTGTGAGTTATCAATTGTAAAACAAAAAAATCTTTATTTTAAATAAAGAACCTGAAGCACTTGTTTCAGCATAATTCAGAAACTCAATTTCATAATGTTCCTATCATATTCTTGATATAAATATCTTTTTTTGACATTAATTCATATCAGCAATCCACATCTCGTGTAATTGATGCTGTACTGAGTGTTACGCACTCAGAAACGTAACTGCTTCAGCCAGTTAAGTAATTGATCTCAAATATTGACCAAAAACATTTTTTTAAACCAGTGCACAGTTTTAGCTAAATAAAACAGTGTTTTACAAACAGATCCCTTTCCTTTAAAACAGATGCATTCAACAACTATGAAGACTTGCATTTCTGAGTTGAAACAAACTAGACAAACATTGTAGCCATTTCACTTTGGTCTAAAATAATCTTTCTTGAATGCAGTCACTTTCAGCAAAGCCATGTCACTAAATTTATGTACATTACAACAGGTTTCAACAAAAACCTGAAAATAAAACAAATGGGCACCATGAAGAACAACGGGAACCAAAGTAAAACCATAGATACAGCAGAGCAGATGCATTGTGAGAAAACTAACTTATATTAAGGTGGAACTGGACAGCATTGTGTGCAGTAAAATGTCACTGAAATTCAAACAAGAGTAAAAGAAACCTGTTCACACCACAATTTACACCAAAAATTCAAACCCTGCTTAGAGTCCATGTTTCCATGGATAAGGCAAGTGTAAACATTTCTGCAAGGCATCCCATCACACTGTTTTTTAGTACCCTGTATGTATCTGTGTTGCAAGGTCAGTGGAATGAAGGCTCCGAAAATTTTTTACTTAAACAAAAACTTGCAGTGTAGGCATAGGGAACTTGCAGGCCTGCATCACTGATGGTTATTCTTCAAGCCGAGATTCCAAAGAAAAGTCATTTGAAGTCTTCAAGTGTGGTGAAAAGTGAATGCGGATCATTTCACGTTAGCCACCACAAAGAGATCAACAAAACTTTGGTCCAGAAACATTCCCATGAAAAAAAAAAAAAATGTTAGAGATGGCACAAACAGAAATGTTGAAAAACTAACTAACAACAAAAAACACTGTACACCAGCAAAACTAATATGTTCGAGTTTATCAACCCCTGTGAAAAATATGCAATAAAAGCAAGTTTGTAGGAGCCATTTCCATCCATCAATATTCAAAATATATTAAAAAATGATTTTCATAGTCCTTTTAAAAACAGGCACCTAAAACAAGTGCTAAAAACTTGCTAGCGCTACGGGGTTGTGCGAGTAGAGAAAAATCAGAAATGACTTATAGTTCGAAAGGCATCTTCAAGTAATTTGAATCTAGAGTTGCTTTAAACTCTGATGACATCAGGTCAAATCCCCACACAACCTGTTCCTAACTAGACATCATCTTTAACCCTGTGAGTGCAGAAAGTGGTGGTCCTCACATCCAGGGGGCGTTTGACACCCATTGACACTTAATTCAATCCAGAGTGAGGAGGAGGTGGTTTCAGTGATTTGATACACTGACTTCGCCATCGCCGCTGGATCCGCCGTCAGCATTGTCTTGCGTTTTGGATTGCTCCTGGCTATCTTTGTGCGGTTTCAGATCTCTCAGGTGAGCCATGGCCTTGTCTATGGTCACTGTATTCACTAAGCCAAAGTCGTGCATGCTGACCAGATGGAGCAGAGTGTTCTGGCACAGATTCTTCTCGACGATGATGGTGCCGTGCTCCTCCACAAATAACACGCAGGCATGATTCATTTGGTTGTCAGCTATGAATCTGCATGGAAGGAAATAAGAAGCAAATTACTGGCAGAAATGTGATCAACCTCTAAGAGATAAGCTCACATATGTGCAAGGTGATACAGGGAATGTATCCAGGCAAATGTGATATACGGAACATGGATTGTGTTTAATGGAAGAGGTAAAAAAAAAAAAGACAGTGTGAAAATAATACATACCCATATTTCATTACATGCAGGTTCCACAGTTTCATGACCTCTTTCTCTCCCTCATTGACATCTGTGAACTCCTCGATTTGCTGAGGGGTGATGAAGATGAACAAAATCATTTAAATAGAAAAAGACGAATAAAATCAAACTTATTTGCAATTTCATAAGTGCGTGAAATCCAGTCACTCAACAACGCAACATTGTGGGTCAATTTGACCCTTTTCAGACTAACACTGATTTAGTCAATCAGATCCTGTGTAACATACTTCTCAGATGTGATTTGAATATGTGAATGTAATATAATTCCTCTGACACGACATGTCACACACACACGAGTCACAAACAGCATGCCATCTGTCCTCTACGCTGCATCTTCAATAGTAACAGAACCAAAGAGTCTTAATGACATAACGACTGCTTCCTCACCATAGCAGTCTTCTCCCTGAGCCACTCCGGGTCCCTCTCGTCCTCACTGTCCACTTCCATTTCCTGTGGTCTAAGTGGCACACAGCTGTCGCTGTGGAAGTACAGGCGGTTGTGGCCGCTGATGCAGGTCCGCGGCTGCTCCTGTTCTCCATCCTCGGGCTCCAGGAACTCAGAGAGGCTGGGCTTTGAGCGCTTGGGCCTGTGGAGACCACAACACGGTGTTTAACATCAGATTCAAAGAAATGAATACTAGGTCGGTCCATTCACAGGGGCCTTGGAGTTAACGCTTCTCATTTACTTTGTAAGGGTGACGTAATGCTTTGCCGAACTGAATTGTAGGTTCCGTTGAGGGTGTTGCTTGTGGCAGAAGTTGAAAAATGTTCAACTTTTAAAGCGCCAACGCAGGAGTCAGCCAATCAGATCATCTATGCAATTGCGTTCATGCAACACCAAAAAGTAAAAGTGATTGCCTGTTGTCACTATGATGGTCGCGTCAGGACCAAGTGTGAATGCAGTGTAAAAGACATGGGCAACACTATATACTATAGAAATGACAAATCTGACACCAAGGAGAACAAAAGTCTGTGCCACAAGTCTACACTCAAATGATTATGTCTACAAGTGTCCGGAGTACAGATAATGTAGTCTGTTAACGACTACCAAGAAACATTGTAGTATTGCAAATTCAAGTTTGAGGTCAGTAAGAAAAAGACAGCCCAGGTGAGCATAAGAGACTTTTTTGTATATGAAAAATTATTTCAGATACCCAACCAGTTAAACAGTAGTCGGTGTATAATTCAAATTACGCGCCGTAAAAAGTGTGCAAATATATTCACCAATTTACAACGGAGTAGAACATGAATCAACCAGTCAAATTCATTACACATTACTGTTTTGAGTCTGGTTAATGGGGAAATTAATGACCAAGTAATATCTGACGCATTTTTGATTAAATTCTAACTCTATTGTGATATAATATATACACCGCAACCACAATAGAAATTTATGATGAAACCTTTCTCGAAAGCCATGCAACAGATAAAGCATTTTTGAATTTTTGTTCAAACCACACAGACCTGCAGACAAGGAAGTGTGTAACCGGAGTCCTCTTCACTGGGCCGTTACGGCTAAAGGCAAAGCCAGGCTGGCAGTGGATGTCCTGAGGGTTGCCCACATAAGAGCCGTCATAGCATTCATTTATTGACACATCTATCCTGGCTCCTTTAGGATGAGGCTGGGTGAGAAACACCTTTACATCAGTATAAACATCTCTACCAAATATGGACTATGCAAAGGTTAGATGTGTGATTTAACCCAGTCCAATTACAAATAATGCATTTATAAATATAAAAAAACACCGAGGCGTTTCTGGTGATGTCTCTCACCACATAGTTGAAGATGAAACGGCTGTGTGAGAGCTTGAGGTGCTTGAGGAGGCTGTAGAGTTTACGGCAGTTCAACGTGCACCACGGACAGTGCAGGTCATCTCTGGCCTCCGTCTGCTGCCGTGTGTTATTGTTGTAGAGGAACTAGAAAACAAGAGGATGGATACAACACACCATGACCACACAGCAGCCCATGGACAGAGCGAAATGTCACAGCAGAACTCCAGCGCTCTCATGCTGATATCATACAACACAGAAATCTACACTGGAAACACCCTGCACTTTGATATTCAATATAAAGGCCTGGGATCACAGATAAGTGTGCTGTATTGTGTGTATCGTCTGCTTTTAAAGTTTTGTTGGTGTCGTCAGGTAAATTTACAGATGCATGTTACTCACCTGATAATAAACACGTAGTTTCTGACGAGGTTCAACATGAGTTTGTTCTCTTCTTACTGGTAGATCAGTGCCAAGTGAATCATTCACAGCTGCAAACAGTCAAATGCCATTGTTATGACTAGAGTCTTCTTAAGTATTGCACACAAATCAATATGCTTTTATTGAAACAGGCCAAAAAGTTATTGAACTTTACTTGTAAACACTAGTGCTTGTGATCTTACCTACTGCTTGTGGTGGCTTTACATTACTAGGCTTGCTGCTGTCTACTGTGCTGGATTCAGAATTGCGTGTGGCAAGTGGTTTGGCCACTGGAGCCGTTCCTCTGTCACCAGTGTCATTGGTCCATCGCAAAGTGAACTGCAGTGTGGGTCCCTGAGAAAAGGTCTCGAAGGGTGGAAGCCACTGAAACAAGGGGTAAAGATCCCAAATGAATGACCAAACACTACTTCATGATGTACAAAATCTCAATTAGCCACATACAGACTAATAAAACACACCACCTGAAACTGACCTTCCCATCTCGTATGGTTTCCCACGTTGCCCTTTTCTTGCCTACAGGACTCTCCTCCATCTCCTGCATGGAGACTTCATACTCGCCATCCAAAAGCTGGAGGCGTCTTTTGAAGGAACGCAAAAATAAAGTCTTGAACCAGACAAGCAAACAAAGCAACAAATACAAAAAAGAATAAGCAATATAAAGTAGTGTTAAATAAAGAACGTTTACCTATTTTTATCAAAAACTGTCATTTGCGCCACAAAGGTAGTTTCTCCATCATCCTGATGAGAGCAGTATCTCTTCTTCCTGTTAGATATCTCTTCAATAACATCTGAGAAGATAACAACAACAGGACTCATCAAAATGTGTTTTGAAGTGTAATATTATTAAGTCTCAAAAGCTGAAGCTCATACTGGAGTCTCTGGTGGTCATGCCGTTGAGCTCTCTCCCACCTGGACGTGACACTCTGAACAGAAGGGAGTAAGACTTCACCATGTGGCTGTTACTGGGTTCAAACTCATGGCTGGGCACTACCAGTGTGGGAAAAGCTCCCATCTTGGTCTGACTGATGTCGGGGTTCAGAGGCACCTGCTTTTTACCTGTAGGCACTTGCTTCACTGGGCAACTTACATCCTAAAACAGAAAAGAGTTCAAAATGTCTGTTAGCATAGCATCCATATATAAATGCTAGTGTACTACTAAAAGTTGGCTAAATTAACATTTACAAATTACATTAGACACATTAGTGAAATTTCTATGAAATTTGAGGCAAAAAGATTTGTTGTCTATCAGTGGCGGGCCGTGCATTTCACACCTAGGCCTTCAGTGGTGTCCTAGTACCTGAATTAATAACTTTTAATAGAGTAGCAGCACACAGATTCTTCATAATTGTTGCAAAATTGCTGTATTTATTTTGCACCGGTAGTTATAGGGTTAATGCGGTGAGTAAACGAGCGAGTGAGTTCAGCTTGTGCTTTAGTGTACAGTTGTTCTTGCGTTCTGATTAGAAGTTCAGAAACAAAGCCTCCCTTGTCTTGTCCTTCAAGGGTTACAATAGTATGATTGTTTGAAAAATAAATAAATATATATATTATCTCATTACTTATGCCAAGGTTTAACTTCGCTTTAATGCTGAGAATGTCTGCTCGACAGAAGCAGTGGACAAAGGGACAGTCACAACATGATGTGCACAGCTACCCATGCCCTCACACAGAGTTTTCAATGAAATCAATGAGATCAAAATCAGACCTGGCATACATTACAGTCAGTTCTGTTATTTCCCGGCCAAATCGAATAGACTTCTTTGACTCGAGGAGGGAATGAAAAATGATTAAATCTACAGGAATATATTTTAGTTTATGCAGTTCGCTAGACATGCGGTTAGCTAACTCAGCATTTAACTACCAGTAATAATACGCTCTCTGACAATCCAAAACGCAGACGTATTTGTACACCTGCTAGATGGCCCCAATGCAGTCAAATCGAAAACTGATTGGCTGATTAAATCTGACTGATTATCTGATTGGTTAAAGCAACAGTTTCATTGCCATTCATTTTAAGCTACAGGCACCCGCACCATCGATTCTGAAGGCAAACCCTGTGGCGTTTTTTTCCGGAGTCTAACCGACTGATTAAAATGTAGTTCGACTAACTAGTTTGTCGCTAATGCCAGTTCGGTTTACACAACTTTAAACGTCAGCAGATCGCTGTGCTGTTCAGATTACATGACTTGCTGGCTGTAATTTGGAGTTCATACTATGCAAATGATCCACAACAGGGTGTCCCACACTACACAAGCTGACAACAACTCTGTCACCCAACGACTCTATCTGGTCCCCAAAACACGTTTTCTCAAGAAAACACACGCAAAAAGTGGAACGGGAAATGACGCGAAACAACATGCGAAAACGGAATTGTTTATTTGAACATGGAAGTCGGGAAGAAATTAGCGCTGCAAGCTGTTTGCGTGATGATCTGTTCGGAAAAACCCGATAAAAGTAAAAGACAAAAGATCACCCGCTGATTTGCCCCCAATCACAGCTCGAGCTGATGGTGAGCTTGATGATTAGCAAATCAGACTTAAAATCCTGTGATTTTGTAGCGTGAACTTGGCATAATGTTTATTCGACTATTAGGGGATAGCCCTACTATTGTCAATAGTGTAGAAATGTATAAAACACAGCTCACTTTTGAACCAAGCAGCTTTCTGTTGGTCAGCATGGCAGATCCACTGGAAATATGCGTGGGGAAATCTTTCACCCTCACTTGAAATTTCTATTAAATTGACTGAATTTCTCCCACAACAAATGTGCTGAATGAAGGCAAATGTGACCAGAAGTCTTGAAGACAAGTTGCACTATGCTAATTTTTGTGTAATCAAATGCTCTCAACAAAGGACACAAAACTGTGCTTGTCAAGTAATTTCATTGGGTATTTAATTATGTGCCAATGGCAAAGATAAAACCAGATTAAAAATTAACCTTCAGTACAACAGTCATATACACATACAGTATCAAGACAAGGACAAGTTTTTTTTTTTCACTGAGAAAGCTTATTTTTGTGTGGTGTGCAAGGTCAATGAAAGTTATTTTTTACTCCTCTCTATGACGCAAAGTTTTACCTTTCTCTTCTTGTGGCAGACCTTGACAAGTAGCACTTCTACAGACACCGAGTTCTCTTCATTCTCTGAGTTCTGCAATGGCTTCTCTGATACATTGAACAACAAATCAAAATTACTAAATGATCAGGGGACATTATCTGTTATTATTTGGTAAAAGCATGCAAAAAAAATTCAACTTAAATGTTGGCATACCAGTTTTATGGAAGAATCCAGTGAAAGTGAGCTGCAGGTTTGAAGCCATACTACAAGACAAAAGACTGGAGTTAAAACCTCTGCATGCATTTGACCCAGTCAGTCAAGTTCAGAAAACAAGAGCCACATAAATCAGAAATAAAACGACATCTTACTTGTGAGATTCCTGATCCACTTTTGACTTCTCAAGCAGATCGTTCACTCTAAAGCACTTTCTGAAACAACGGAGGCCAACAAACATTGTGATATTTTATCTGTTGAGATGAAGCCCTCATTTGACTTATCCAACTAAAGATCATCTCTCAGTTGCAGTGAATCTGTCAACAAATTTTCTCACTGTGAGGCCTACACAAGGAAATGGAAGGTGTGGCTTTTTGACAAACAAAGAGATTAACCTGCATGAAATGTGTTTAATATACAGCAATCATTTTACCTTTTTGAATTTGTTCTCGAGTTTCTGTGGGCCATATATGTAAGAGATCTGTGCAGGAAGATTGGCTGATAGAAGAAAAGAAAAAAGATGCAACCAGTTAAGCTATTGTTATGGCAGCCATGTACAGTTCTCCAAGTTTACACAAAAGTTTACATCCAAAAGAGAACAGCATGTTATTTCTTCATGATTACACTCTACTTACTGCTATGAGATTCCTTGTGCGAAGAAATCTGTATATTTGAGTTGGTTCTGTGAACAGAAGTGCAGAGAATCACATTCATTGACGTTACAAAATTAGATGCCAAGTAAATAAATAAGCTGCTATTTTTAAGTCATACTAAGCATGTCAAGCCAGCATCTATGAAATTAACCCCATTAGGCTATTTTACAATGACACTCTTACACATTAATCAAGATGGCAGTTTGGCAAGACTTGTCTTAGCTTGTGAAGATAAACTTCTGGTTTTCAGAGGTTGTATGTTGTTTGTGACTGATGTTTTCCCTTGCTCTTCTATGACCACAAGTCTAAGTCCCCAATGCCATATTAAAATAATAAAACACATAAAATCACCATAAAGCACGTGTCATCTCTTGATGCACGTGTCTAATTTTCATATAGGATGTGGCCTAGACAACTATTATGCGTTTAAAATAACTCTATTGTGACAAAAAAAAAAACTTGAGCAAATAACCCACATTAAAATTCATATTTAAGAAATTTCAAGAACTACTGGACACAGTAGTATTGGTTAGTATTTTTGTTTAGCACTCAAGCTAGGAGTGTGTGACATAAAACAATTGGATACTGTTAAGTGTGCTAGAAAAAAAGCAGTTTATTGTATTTACGAAGCGAAGAGGGTGAAAAAAGTTAGATTTACGAGCAACCGGAGCAACTTACTCTCGAACGCCTGCAGGAATAGTTCGTGGTCGGCTTGGATCTGCTCCATCTTGGGTCGCTTGACTGAAGGCATCACAACACCGGACGATACGTGCGCTCCTCCATTTGCAGCTTTACTCGTGCTGTTAGAATAAAAACCATTTCCACCAGAGCCGTGCTTTTGTGGAGCCATCCTAGAATTGTGTTCGCGGTCGAGTGAGGTGTTTGAAACGGAACCCCAGTGGATTCAGCCGAGTCCTGAGCCCAAACAAAGGGAGAGCAGCCGAGACCGGTTCGCCCCCTCAACAAAGTAACAGTTAACATCAACGATCCGGCAGATCAGTTTGTTTTACAAACCGGATGGAATTCGCGACAACACAAATGTACACGTAGAAAAACATTGCAACAACGACGATTCGTTAGCGTGAGAAAATGAGCGCTTCGCGAACTCTTATCGGATCATAATTTGGATTCCACGCGACAGTGAACGCCGACTACGAAACAGCAACCAGCCGCTGCGGAAACTATGCTTAAAGATTAGCTGTGTCCACTATTGTGTTGCGAAGAGAATATCGCCGCTGTTTACTTGTTAGGGAATATACAAGCCCAGAAGCTTTGTGTCCTATGGGAAACAGCCTGAAGTCGAAAGTGCCGTGAATATTACCCGCCCTCTTTCTTGAATGTATTCCACTCAGCTGATAAAACCTCGAGTTTGGACATTATTGCAGTCAAGTTTGGTAGAGAGTGTGCTGCTGTGCGCTCGCGACGCGCTGCCTTCAGTTTCGCTTATTATATTTTAGCGGGAAATTCGTTTTTTAGAGTAGATATTGCGAGAAAAAAGTTCAGGGTGTAAATTCTGGCCCCTAGTTGCATTAAATATTTATCTGTATATACATATTATTGAAGTTGTTTTTGAACATGTTAAAAGACGTTTTGTTTGTGTCACTGTTTCAATTTTATTTCACTAGAGACTCTCATCACTTGATATGACAGTAACAACACTGTTATGAAAGCCAAGAAAATACCAACTTTTTTAGGGAACCAAGCTACAACACTATTTTATGTATTGATTACAAACAATGGGGCTAAAGGCACACCAGGGTAAAAGGCGCCTTTGATTTTATTTTCTCTAAACCACTAGATGGTACAAAAATTCAGCTCAGCAATCCTTTTCTCCACTTTGTAAAAAAAAAAAAAAAAAAATCTCCCTTGCAGATAAAAATGACCCGAAGCCCTAAAATAATACTTAAAAAAATTGTCCAGAAAGCTTCATTCATTTCATTATGATAATATTTTTCTGGTTTTAATGCAATTTTTTTTTTTAGATTTTATTTTATTTACCTTTAAATTACAAAATTTTATCAATAAATAATGAATAAATAAGAATTTAAGCACATTCTTCACATTCTTTCAACTTAAATTTAAAACAACACACTTTCATGGATAACCCTTTTAATTCACCTCAAAATACATTGGCCCTCATTTATCATTCTTGCGTAGAAACGGGCGTATATGTTGGCGTAAGATTATGCTTACACTCCTCTCACCGCCTGATTTATGAAGCTGTGCGTACCTTTGAAATCCTGGTGTACGCAATACCTGTCCTTGATAAATGCCGCGGCTGAAAACGATCGTCATTAGAATAACACGCCCCTATATATTCAAGTCTCCGCTTCCCCCACGCCCTCATTTTACGCCATGGACACACGGAAGACGGCAAAGAAGAGAAACTTATCCGACGTGGAGATCGAGACCATCACCAGGGAAATGGAAAGAAACAATTTTTTTTTATTTGGGTGTTAAGAGTGGGATTAAAGGTTAAAGTGGATTAAAGTGGGATTAATTCCACTTATATTACGAGTTCTGTTAATAGTGTGAGGGTTGAGACGCGCACTCCAGCAGAGTTAAGAATGTTTTATTGCTTAATATAGACCAATAGTGATCAAGTTAAGCATGAGTTTTCTTGTTTATTGTAGGTGGGAAAAAAAAGTGGTCAGATCTAAAGATCGCCACAAAGAGGCGCGTCTCGGCACTTAAGATCTTATTATTTTTATGATTTTTATTATTAATGACGCTTATTATTATTTATAAGAAGAATGTCGTTATTATTATTTAAAAGAAGAATTGTAATGTTATCGATCCACGTGTAATGATTTGCATACTGAATGAGGATTGGTTGTTAGCTCTTTGTATTAGAGTCAGTTGATATCCAGTAAAGACTGAAGTTAGACGCAAACGTGTGTGCTCTTGATTATTTTTTGGTACGACACTATTTTGAGTGACTGCACAAGAACAATACAAGAGTAATGTAATTTTTAGTATTTTGTCATGAATTATTTTTTGGTCATTGAAAGCCTTTCATTACTGAACCAATTCCGTGCGCACCACCTAACCCTGAAATGTCAGGTAAAGCGCATAAGGCTTGCAACTGAAGGAATACATGCCTACAAATCAAATGCTTTGGTAAAATCACACAAATTAAACATTGAAGTCCATGTTGCACAAAAATAAAACACTGAAGTTTATAATAACTATACAGTTCATAATATATCATATCTTTTTTAGTTTGTCAGTGCGTTTTGTGGAGGAATTGTTTTTCTGCGTATTGCCGCACTAACTCAAAACGTGCGTACACCACCTCCTGAGCTGGTGTAGGATTTGAGCGTGCCGTACGCCAAAGTCCATATTGATAAATCGCAAAGTCACCGTGGTTTTGGGTGTACGCCAGGTGTACGCTGGAAATTTGGTGTACGCACTTTTGATAAATGAGGGCCAATGTGTGTCTTTGCTGACCTCTTGTGAAAACAAATATATATATATAACATGATTTTTCATGATTCTTGCCTCCAGGTGGCCTTATAGCTTCTATATCATTGCTCTATATTGAGCAAATGAGCTGTTCCGCTGGGTCCTGAAGTAATTTATCTTCAGTATGCATTCAGATACATATGTAGACTGTATAAAATATTTTTTGGTAAAGGTTTAGCATTTTTGTGTCATAATTTTGACAATTTTTATTTTTTTCTGTGCACTGAAGCATTCCTCGCATTCTATTTATTCCTAAGGGGGCAGATAAGATTTGTTACTTTTTTAAATTTTAACCACAAAACTCCTCAAATCCAGTCAATGTTTTGTGTACTCCGGAAGAACAGACAGCAGCGCAAAGTTAATTCTGTGCTAATTTGATCTAATATTTAATGTTGTTGTTTTTTTTAGATGTTGTCGATTTAAGTAGTGTTTTAATGTCTGTTATCATTGTATTGTGTGTGGTTTGTTTTATACTTCTTCATACAGCACAGTGGTCAACTTCTGTTGTGTTTATTTGTGCTTTATAAATGAAATGAAATTAAATTAAATTAAATTAAGTAACAAACGAAAATCGCTAAAATTATTGAATATAATTCAATAACTCATTATTGATTTTCAGTTTTGTTCAAGGTAATTAAAGCAACAGTTTTTCAACAACAATATATGTAAAAATATGGTATTTGGGGTAAAAGGGACCCCTGCTGTTGGGGCTAAAGGCACAATAATTAACATGATAATAAATATCTGGCTGAATTTTTCATTTGTTGACATGACATGGTTAGATTCAAATGGTAATATCATATATTACGTTGGGCATCCACCTTATAGATAATTACCATATTTATAATGAAACCATATTTATAATGAAAATTAAAAATTAAAATATTAATCTTATAAAATATCATATCAGTGTAACTACTGTAAAGCTATATTAAATTATTATTCGATCTCATTCAATGGTTTCAGAATCTTTATTTTTATGACAATATCCTATTTATTGAACAAAAATTAAGTATTGTATTTATCAAACAGAAAATATTGCAAATGTTGCTAAAGTGGCGGTTTGGAACAAGTATTAACTTAGACAGTATTAGAACAATAAATATAAATATAAAATACTTTGAGCCTTTTGTGCCATGCTGGTTTTACCATGTGTGGGGTAAAGCACACTTGCCTCCTCATTTATTAGATTTTTTAAACAAACAAACAAACTATTAAACCACTTTTATAATTTATTTTCACACAAAAACTGTTGCTCCATCGAAGTTCAATAAAAACATACATATTTGTCTGCAATTATACACAATGGGAGTAGTGAAATGCACATTTTTCAAGATTTTATACTTAAATTATATTTATACATTTTCCAAGTGTTGGAAATAAATGGGGAATTAATACATACATCATAATACTTAGTTTAAACTCCGATGTTGGTTAAGCTGTTTCCATTTGATGAAAAATAAAAATTTAAATGATTATATGTTTCAGGCCGTATTGTGTATTTGTATTATTGCTCAAATAATAATAATGTTCTAGTATAGCCTATAATTAGTGCCTCGTCGTTTTATATGTTTCAACTAAATATGTAGAAAAATCATTCATATTCCAGGGAAATATCCTCTTTTGCTGGATTATATATAAAATGAAATTACCAATAACACGTGCTAACATTTGTTGTGTGACTGTGATGAGGTCTGTAAATTTATAAACATCATATGGGTAAATTTGTTAGTTTGAATTTATTCACATCCGGGAACATGGGGAAACCTCTAATTAATGTCTATCGGATGTGTCCGCACTCCGCAGAGAGAATTAAATAACCTGGGTCGTTCTATATTATGTACAAAGAAGAGGCGTGAACTCGCATGGGAGAAAGAATTAACAACAAAAACAAAAAAGAAGAAGAAAGAACAAGTGTTTATTTGTAGTCTTCGTTCGGTCG
The DNA here is from genome assembly GCA_036326025.1 of Chrosomus eos. Lineage (NCBI taxonomy): Eukaryota > Metazoa > Chordata > Actinopteri > Cypriniformes > Leuciscidae > Chrosomus > Chrosomus eos. Next base: position 29,053,383 of record CM070821.1, read on the forward strand.
AACCTAGACCAAATCAAGTTATTTGCGCCCTGGCGGCCAATAGGCGCGGTGGCCAAGTGGTAAGGCGTCGGTCTCGTAAACCGAAGATCGCGGGTTCGAACCCCGTCCGTGCCTCGATCAATGGAACTAACTTGCTTTTGCATAAAGGCGGTGTGACTAAACCACATACAAATTTCTCCTTTAAGATTATTACACCAGAGGAGGTTTCATTCCAACAGGAGAAAATAGAAAGCGTGTTGGCATCAATACTAGCATGAATAGAGCCAAATTCAGGCAAACCCTTAAGATAACCTGTTTCTGTCAACAAGAGTTTATGGTTATGATGACCTAAACCGTCTACAGACTATAGTTTAGAAACGTGGGACTGAACACTGAATAGTGTGCAAAAACTAGCCTACAAACATTTATCATAAACAAAATATTTACTATAATGCAACTTATGCAAGGAATGTACTTTGAAGAAAAATATTCACGATTTTGTGTGATTGTATTATTGTGTTAATGCAAAGAGACAAATCGTTCATTAGGAAAGTTTAACAGAATAATGCAAGAAAGAATGTAAATTGGTGTCGGTTATGTAGTGTTATGCATGTATCCACAAGATGACGCTAGCGCTCCAAATGAAAACGGCCATAGTAGGCTACGCAGCGAATATAGTAAATATTATACAGCTCAAAATTATTAAACTGTAAATGTTCGACTCAAACAACATAACTGCTGTTTCTCTGTGGGGCTCATTGCATATGTTTGCCAGTGTAAATTAATTAATAGGATGTCTCCCGACACCAACGCACACATTTCGCATTTAAGACATATCATCAAGATTACCAACAATAGGTGAGTGTGACATATTCACAAATGCATGTGCTACCTTGAATGCATTTTGGGGAGGGCCTGAGAACGGCACGAGATCTCCGCTCACTGCTGTCTGTCGCACATGGCACGCGGCTCTGCAGAATACAGGTAAATCCTTCAAGAAGGCGGCGCGCGGTGGTGACAGTCATGACTACGCTACCGAGGAGGGAACTCACAAGGATAATCATACAATTTTGGCGCATCCAACAGAAAAAAAATACGCATATCTTCTCAGAAGAAACTTATATGCTGGCTTTATTGAAGAAGAATGCATCTTTATTCCATTTATTTGGCCGCAATCAGAACCAGAACTGGACCGTACGATCGATAAACTTTTCTACAACTGTTTGAGTGTCAATACTTGCGATTATGACTGTGGACATAAATCAAAAACAGGCTGGGTCGATACAACGCTCAAACAGTGGAAGTCAAGCCGAGGTAAATTAATCTGCTGTTAACGTTAGTTAATTGTTGATATGAAAATAGCCTACATCAATATGTGCTGCTTCATCCCTGATGAAGTGTAAAGATTTTGTGATATGTTTTGGTTTATGTCAATATGAATTACAGCAGTGTATGAATGAAACAGGTTAACCACATTAAATTAGAGTTTTGTGAAATAGTGTATTTTTAAAGCTATTAATCATGAAACGTATATATATTTTTAAATCAATAATTAATGTTTAATAATAAACTGTGTATATTTGGGGTGAAAGACATTAATGTGTTAGAGGTTGGGTCTTTGCGGGCAAGGTGAGTAGTTAAATTTACTCTCAACTGGCCTACAAAGTCCCAGTTTCTGGCTCATGTAATCATCCTCACTTATTTCTGTCCGAACAGGTACATTATAATACACAGATAAATAATAATGACATTTTTTTTTTATTTTGAATATGTAGCCTACTGTTTATAGGATACATTCTAATGGGAAAGACGGTTTTAAAAATCAGTCTATTTTGCTTATAAGTAATACAATACTATTTAGAATATAATACTTTTGAATAGTATTGTACATAATTAGAATTACAGTATATTAAATAGTTTGCTCAAGGTGTTCTGTAAAGCATTCCCTATTTAATATACCACTTTTGGAAGTTCAAAGCTTCCTGATGCCATTGCTTAAAGGGGTCATATAATGGTACATGCACTTTTACAAGTTGATTGTACTGAAATGTGTGTGTTGGCAGTGCCTGTACACAACCATCATATAATGATAAAAATCCATCCAGTGTTTTTTTTTAATCTCCTTATATGTTTTCCCCTGCCTCAAATTGAGCCGTTTGTTTTTGTGACGTAGATAAAACGGACGCCCCTCCCACGATTGTTGATTGACTGCAGCGTTTCAACACAGACCTGCCCTGAGTGCGCTGTCCTCATACAGACTGATCTCATGAAATAGCGTATAACAGCCAATTCGTATTTCCATTTTTGGCGTGCTATCAACACGCATAATCGCTTTTCAGCGTGTTTATGAACGCCGTTGACTTAACGTTACATTACTGTATATATAAATATATGACCTACCCCAACCCTGTCCCTAAACCTACCCGTCACTGGGGTTAATACCATTAATAAGTGTTCCCCTACTATCCTAGGACAAAAAATATCGCTCGCCAGATGTAGATCTAGGTTTTTCTTCGTTTCGCTCGAACATTTAACGGCGTGTACATACACGCGGAATCACTCGGACATTTAACGGCGTAGACATACACGCATACGCGCGGATAGCTCAAAATGCGTATAGATAACACGCCACTTGACTTGAAAGTGGCGTGTATGTTTACGCAAAAGTCATGATGTCATGTTGCCTCATAGTCCGTCATTGTTGATACACTGGAGCAGAACGTCGTCTTGCGATTGTGGTGTTCTGTTCTTGGGTGCAATAACGAACACAACAGTCATTTTAATGTTCCTAAATCCGAACCCCTGAAGAAGCAGTGGCTGAGTTTGTTTTCGAAGGGAATATTCCCCACGATCAACGTCAATGCTTTCATGTTTGCACGAATCATTTCTCACCAGACTGCTTTATAAACGAGGGTCAGTATAAAGCTGTATACCTGCTGCACCTCCAGAAGAAGTGTAACGTTTCATTAACCTTTAAATATTAATCTTTGCAAATCGCTTGCACGCTTCACGATGAATGCTAATGTTTACACTCAGGGTAAATTACGGAATGTATATGTAACGTTATGACGTTCTCAATATAATTAATAATCCCACATTTATAATGAACAACGCGTTATGGTTATTGTGTTATTAAAAACTGTACGCACAGAACAGAGGGGCGGAGTGAGCAAAGCTCATTATCATTTAAAGGCACATGCACTGAAACGACGTGCTGAAAACAGAGCTGTTTTTGAGCAGGTAAAATTAGTGTTTTCTTAAAATACTAATGAGAATTTTTAATAAAAGTATATTACAAAGTTTTTATTTAGACCCTAAAGATTCATATTAACTTGTACAAAAATGGCATTATATGACCCCTTTAAATTGCATGGCTCATTTTGGACTAAGCACATTGTTATTGTCAATTGTACTGTGATTTGTTTCACTAGCACACTTATATGACACTCAAGTTGGAATTAGAACCTAGTATGTAGACTTCACAAACATTTCGTGGCTCATGACTGTATTTAATGGACCTTCACGCTGTCTAACGGGCATGTTTGTAGTGCATGTATAAACACAGAAATACCAATCCGAATAGGAAAGAATCCCGCTCCAAAATGGGCTGAACTCATTCACCTCTCCGCTACCCACTTAAATCCCAAAGCAAACCCCTTTTTTATAAGGGCAATTTATAAACCCCTGGCATGCACGCTTGAGGGGAGGAGGGAGGTTAAAATTCCCCTCTCTCTCTTTCTCTCTCTCTCTCTTCTTAATTTAAACTTCACTTGTTGGACGGCTGACAAACAGGGTCTTGCTCGCTTCCAGCCGTCAGAAGCAGGGACGCGATACAGCAGCCCCATGTCTGCGCTTCCCCAGGGGAGGGAAAGGGTGTCCAGCTCTCTCCAACACCCAGCCGCCGGATTGAAAGCTGGCTCCGTGCTGTTGAAATGTGAGTCTAGGAAGAGGACCCAAAAGGCAGCAAGAAAAATGAGGGACTTTTAGGGGCAGCTGTGTTTTATTAACCCAGTCATAATGCCCCTAAAAATCCTTATTGCTCTTGCAATTTTCAGCGTCCCTGCGTGGACAGACATGACCTAGCAGTGCTTAAATGCACATACGCGCTCTAATATAACAGGAGAATAGAGAAAAAGAAAGCCTTCTTGTGAAATACTTTTCAGACCCTCCTGTTTCAAATGCAGGGTCCTAATTTAGCGAGTCTGTAAAGGATTGACAAAAGATGTGGTGTCACTTAATGCAAAACACTCAATGTGTTTATGTTAATAAGCGGTTCAGTAAATACACCCTTTCCTTTCATTAATGCAATGCAATGTGCGTTTTCTCTTTCAAACCAGAGCTCTTTTCAAAGACGTGACTTCATTCTGCTCTGTATCGAACTGCTTTTTGTCAAGGCCACTAGTCAATGTAAGCCTTGTAAACACATGTAGTTCCCTGGCATGAAGTTATGACTTTTTAGAGTTTGTGTTGTGTTGTCAATATCAGTTTGAGCACATTCATTCTCCCAAAACTCTCTATTTAATCGTCCAGTTCCTCTGGATCCTGTTACCATGTATGCGTTCTTAGCTTGAGCCCTGCATTGTTCTATCTTATTGTAATGTCACATGGAAATCATACTGACAAACTCAATACACGGTCGGTATGGTCTCATTTTAGTGAGGGGCAGGTAATAGCCTGCACAGCGGCTGAGAGAAAAAGTGACTCAGCGCGGAGAGGATGCATGTACTCTAAGGGTGTAAGGCTGTGGAATCTCGAGCTGCTCTTTGAGATCGCCTGCTGTCCCACATGTCTCATTTGCACTTCACTATTATCACAGCATTTTCCTTCGCTGAGAGCAGAAGATGATTTGGGTCAGGACGTCCCTGTGCAAAAATAAGCCAAAGAGAAAGGCATGGCCATTAAAGACCATAGCAATATTTAAGACACTTTACACACTGAAATATACATTATGTGCAATATATTATCTACCGCATCAAAAGTTTGGGGTCAGTCGTTTTTTTTGTTGTTTTTTTAGAAACTAATTTATACAGGCACATTAAATTGATCAAAAGTACAGTAAATACATTTATAATGTTACAAAATATTTGAAATAAATGCGGTTCTTTTGAACGTTCTATTCATCAAAGAATACTGAATTTTTTTAATGTGGTTTCCACTAAATTATGATGTAGCACAACTGTTTTCAACATTGATAATAATAATACATTTTCTTAAGCAGCAAATCATCATATTATATTGGGAGGTATTCCAGAATTTTGGGGCCATGACCCTGAAGTTCCTACTGCCTTTGGAGAACAATAGGAGTGTTATGGGCTGCAGAGTTCAGGAAAAATCAACTGCTTAAAGAGTTTAATGAGTAAGAGAGTTAGAAGGGAGTTACTGTAATGTAGGTGTGAGGTTATAAAGGCATGGATTACAATTTCGGCATCTTTAAAGATAAGTGAAATACAAATATAGGTTCGGAGGTGCAGATGAGAAGACTTGTTGAAGTGCTTGATATGGGCTTGAGTAATGAGTCAAACATCACACCCAGGTTACAGCATGTGAAGGCCTCACTTGATCATCAGAGGTCAGAGAAGAAAAAGATTTTGGGCCAACTAGCAGGATTTCGGTTCTGTCATTTAATTTGAGAGAAATGGAGGTCATCCACTCACTCATTTAGGCCATGGATACTTCTTATGAAAGCTGATGTTGATTTCAAACATCTCCTTTGAGTATCACACATTGTGATCTACTTCTGTGACTGTAGTATGTAATATCGATTAAGCTCACAGCAAAGCGATGACATGCACGTGATTTTATGATGCACTCTTCATAAGTTCACACATGTATGAATCAAACTCAGTGAAAACTTGTTGAGCGATCCCAATGCTCATGAATAGTGTGTGTTTGTGTGTGATTCAGCAGCTGCGTGTTGTTGAGGAGTGAAGAGGCAGTGGTCTGTGACTGGGTGGGGAAGAAAAATGAAAGGTGACACAGATGTGGTGACTCATAGACACACCTCCTGAGCCACGCTGACTCACAATCACACTGAGGAATTTGTTTATCTGAAAACCATTTAGATATTAATGCTTCACAGTTCGTTCACATTCTGCTTTGTTGCATTTGTTTAATTTAGTTCATCATTACTGCTAATTACTCGTGATAATTTGATGTGGTGATGATCATTTTCAGTAATAAAAATGAAATTGAAAAAACTTTAACTTTTTAATTCAGCTAGTTGCCAAGTTAAGTTACGTTTTCACACCTGTAGATCGATTGCTTTGTTTCGAAACCCGGGCTTAAATCGTTACAATGTTGCAATTTAATCTTGGTTCGGTTCTCTTTCACAAGGCAATATTTCCAAACGGACCAAACTTTATTAATTCAAGGCACGTGCGAGTAAACTCTTCTTTATTTGGTCAGAGTGCATGTTTATTTTCCAGGATTCAGCTCAAAGACAACAGCTTTGCGGGCTTATTGTGGATTTTTTGGCAACCGCTGTAATATTAGGCTACTTCATTATTTTGAACAGAAATCAAAAGTTTGCCGGGACAACATTCTTACCATGTAGGCTACCTATTGCGCAGACGAGCAACTACACGATATTTAAAAATGAAAAGGCACGCTTTGGTTTTGAATTGCGCTGACACATGCTCACCAGAATTTGGATCGGATTGCTTTCTCAACAGAAGCTCCAGAGTTTGTTTGCAATCAGGTCGAGACCACCTCGTTCAGGCGATCTCGGAGAGATGTTTTGGTGCGGATCCGAGCGCGTTTGCCGTGTTCACATATGCTTACGAACGAACCAAACCGAAACAAGAAAAAAACGCACCAGGTTCCGAAACAAATGCTCAGGTGTAAAATCACCCGATGGCAGCTTTCACACTTATTCAAATGAACCGCAGAGCAATCAAGTTAATTTTAATCGAACCAAACTTGCCAAATGTCAACACTCTTGTTAGTACTTGAAGTAGGCTATTAAGAACTTAAAAAAAGGACATTAACAAAATAAAATTGTGTGTATATATACACTTACCTAAAGGATTATTAGGAACACCATACTAATACTGTGTTTGACCCCCTTTCGCCTTCAGAACTGCCTTAATTCTATGTGGCATTGATTCAACAAGGTGCTGAAAGCATTCTTTAGAAATGTTGGCCCATATTGATAGGATAGCATCTTGCAGTTGATGAAGATTTGTGGGATGCACATCCCGGGCACGAAGCTCCCGTTCCACCACATCCCAAAGATGCTCTATTGGGTTGAGATCTGGTGACTGTGGGCCATTTTAGTACAGTGAACTCATTGTCATGTTCAAGAAATCAATTTGAAATGATTTGAGCTTTGTGACATGGTGCATTATCCTGCTGGAAGTAGCCATCAAAGGATGGGTACATGGTGGCCATAAATTAATGGACATGGTCAGAAACAATGTTCAGGTAGGCCGTGGCATTTAAACGATGCCCAATTGGCACTAAGTGGCCTAAAGACTGCCAAGAAAACATCCCCACACCATTACACCACCACCACCAGCCTGCACAGTGGTAACAAGGCATAATGGATCCATGTTCTCATTCTGTTTACGCCAAATTCTGACTCTACCATCTGAATGTCTCAACAGAAATCGAGACTCATCAGACCAGGCAACATTTTTCCAGTCTTCAACTGTCCAATTTTGGTGAGCTCTTGCAAATTGTAGCCTCTTTTTCCTATTTGTAGTGGAGATGAGTCACCCGGTGGTGTCTTCTGCTGTTGTAGCCCATCCGCCTCAAGGTTGTGCGTGTTGTGGCTTCACAAATGCTTTGCTGCATACCTCGGTTGTAACGAGTGGTTATTTCAGGCAAAGTTGCTCTTCTATCAGCTTGAATCATTCGGCCCATTCTCCTCTGACCTCTAGCATTAACAAGGCATTTTCGCCCACAGGACTGCTGCATACTGGATGTTTTTCTCTTTTCACACTATTCTTTGTAAACCCTAGAAATGGTTGTGCGTGAAAATCCTCAGGAAATACTCAGACTGGCCCGTCTGGCACCAACAACCATGCCACGCTCAAAATTGCTTAAACCACTTTTCTTTCCCATTCTGACATTCAGTTTGGAGTTCAGGAGATTGTCTTGACCAGGACCACACCCCTAAATGCATTGAAGCAACTGCCATGCGATTGGTTGATCAGGTGTTGATCAGGTGTTCCCAATAATCCTTTAGGTGAGTGTTATATATATATATATATATATATATATATATATATATATATATATATATATATATATATATATATATATATATAAAACATATATATATTGTGTATAAGAACAGCATATAGGCTATATACAGTAGATATACAAGAAAAAGTTGTTTAAATGGTTTTTTTTTTGGTCTTGGATCATGTCTTATCTTGCCTATAGAGCACCAAATGAGCAAGGACTGCAAAAGGTGCTTGATGATCCTGACTGAAACAGAAGCCAGTATTTTAACAGAACACAGCAATTCCGCCTCTCATTTGTTAAAAGTGGTGTTGTTTCTGGTGCCTGCTACAGACGCAGTGTTGTTTTCTTCTCAGCAGCAGGAAGAGGCCTTAGGCCTGTAGGAACCATTCAGCTCCAACTGGATAAACTACATAAAAGCTATAACCACAATCCAAGTACTTCTTTTACGTTTTCATTTACATACTATAGTAGTTTTACCCAGGTGCAATTGTCAAATTGTTGGCTATATATATTTATATAGTGCGTGGGTGTATATATAGCACTGTTAATGCAAAGCAAACGTAACCAAGATACACAGACTCTAAAGCCTCTGCTGGATGGAATAAGGAGAGGGAATGCCAAAATAAATCATACACCTCGTGATTAAAATGATTCGCAAACATGCCCTGTGGTCTGCTAGAGCTCTGCCAAAATTTTGCAAGATGAGCAGAGGTGAAGAAATCTGCGTTTGTTTAAGTGAAAAAAGAGAGAGATGGCAGTGGTTTAGAAACAAAGAAAGTAGAAGTACAGATATTACAGAAAAAGAAGTGATGTGGAAAAAACAGACATCATATATACTATACATGAACAACTGAAGTCCTATTGTGAACACGAAACAAATTACACATTCAGACATACCCAGCCAGCGGTCTTCAGCCTTGTGGTGTGCTCTATACCACCAAATTTATTTTTAGTTTAAGGCAAACAATTTTCTCTGTATTCCCTCCTAGCATGTCTGTCAAGGCATGAAAAATAAGCTTTTTAAAGAAATAGACAAAACATATTTTATTCGAATGACATGCTTCATGTGGACTTACACAGTCTGTCTTCAGGCATGAATATGTCCTACCTGAACTCCACATCTTATTTACCATCTGTCAAGTTTCTGAAGAGCGTCTGGTCAATCAAACATATAGATGACAGGGTGTCTTTCATAAAATCGTCAAGATGAAATCAAATCAGTTTAGGAAGCCAGAAAGTGATTGTGACAGACTGCGGTTGAATTTGTGCAAAAATTGGACCTCTTGTTTAGGGAAAATTATGAATTTATACAAGGCACACATTTATTTGAAAACAGTATTTATCAAACTTTTTGTCCACCCTATAATTCTCTGGGTACAGGCCTTTTAACAATGGGTTAAAAGGATCAAAACTGGACAAAACAACATCCTGAGAACTGGACTTTTTCGAATCCCTAATGTGGTAAAGACTTTGGCCTGTAACAATCTGATTGATGTGCAATATGAGCAGTCATAAACACACAGGAGAGTAAGAACCAACTGTGTGGTAAAGTTAGTCTATTGCCAATCCATCTGGGCAGCCGAAAAGCATTTTCATATCCCAGACAAGAGTGGCCAAATAAAAATTCCTTTTGTAAGAGAGATCCAATAACTTTCTTTTCTTAAAATATGTTTCAGACATAAGTAAAGTAACCAATAACTTCAATTACATTACATGGAATTATTGACATTTTCATAAATGTATTTTAATCATTTATTCTTTATTTTTCTATTGTCTATTTATGGTCTGACATTCTCTATAACTATACGTAATTTAACAACTGCATGTTTAATAACTCTCTATTATTAGACTGTGTTTAATATCCGCTAACACTTTATTTTGATGGTCTTCCAACAGACATTTTACTAATTATAAGTAACTTTGCAACTACATGTCAACTTATTCAACTAACCCGAACCCTTACACCTAACCGTAACATAATACTCCAGTGACTAGTATTTGACATGTATTTGCAAAGTTACTTATAGTTGGTAGAATGTCTAAAGTGGACCACCAGAATAAAGTGTAACCTTATTTTGGTTAAATTGATGAATTCAGGTGAAAAGTAAAAACCATCTGATTTTACAACCATTTACAAATGTGTGTGTCTGGACAGCTGATGCACAGAGAAAAGAAGATACATGCAAGCAAATTCAGAAAGTCTCCGTTATCTCAACCATTCTCAACTATCCATTATGCCTTAAGTTTCTGGTGAAATTGTGATAAAAAGATCTATGAAAGTGCCTGTAAGTCAAGTAGCTATCTTGGTCATCTTTTGACCACAATATTGTCATATGTCAAGATAAAGCACTTTTAATGACACATGACACTGCTAAATGCCCTGAATGTAAATTTAAGTTGTAATAAAACAATTTTTTTGATCATTGTTAACCCTATCATGAGAATTTCACAATTCAGCTGTTTTTTAAATGGCACCACAGCACACCATATCTCCAATATCTCAAAGCAAATCCAAGCATAAATCCATATCTCTTGGATTTGCTGAGACAGTCACATGCATAAATATTTACTTCAGAATCAGCGAATCTTAACAGACAGATGTGTTACATTAATTTAATCTGAGGCAGATGTTTTAATGTCAAACTCTCAGTATGACGAGACTAAGAATGTTGTGCTATGTGCTGAGAAGTGTCTGTTTTGGTTTGGATTTGATTCTATTGTTAATTTGGGTTTGATTTTATTGTTGATTTGATAAGTTTATTGAAATAGTAAAACTATTTCGAACTTAAAACCTTAAAAAGCTGTTAAAACTACTTCAAACTTTCTGTTCTAGCTTCCTCAAACCAACTTATTTGCAACTTGTTTACGAACTTTACTCATCTAGTTTTTTTATAACAAAGTTGTATTTAAAAGGGCTATGATCCTTCACTTTCTTAAAGTTAACAAATATGTTTCTTTCATTGCAATGTACTAAATGCCAAACAATGTGCCTTTTCACTGCTTGAATCAGTGCCAGAAATGTAACTTGCTAAAGAGATTTAAAAAATACAAGGACCACTATGTTCATCATGTCCACAATGCTTAAACTAAGTATAAATGGAGTTTTTTTTGCCAAAACCATGCTTTTCCACATTTGGCAGAGAATGACTGTTTCATGTAGTTCACCCAGCACTCTAGTGTACACAACTGACAGCTCCAAAATAACAGGGGCCGTTTACCCTTCCTCAAAATCATGTTTAACGAGTCTAGCCTAGTGGTAAACAGGATTTGTCTAAAAAAATACTATTAAAAAAAACACTTCTCCAGTGTGTACAGCAAGAGCTCTTCTGCTAGAAATAATGTCAATTGCATGCATTTGTGAACTACAGGCCACAGATTAATGGACTGTTGAAGTATGGTGAAACTTTTTACCAAGCTAGACAGTTTTAAAGCCTTTTTGGATTTACAAAAAGCACTCATTTAGCAATCACTGTGTATATTAGCATGTCACAAATGTGTTTTATTTACACATATGTAGTAAATAGTGTACTATCAATATTAAGATAATGTTTATATAAACAAAGACCTCACATTCTCTTGACAAACAAAATAATGACAATGCTACACCTAATCAATAATAAACATTTTAAAAAGAACAAATAATGTCATTTTAAAAAAAGTGAATATTTTTTAACAAATTAATATTAATGGAGCAACATATTTGCTGGGTTCTTGTGCCATCAGAGCTGTCTAGTGAAAGTGTTGATTAATTTTTGGCAAATGTGGTCGCAAACTGTAACCAATTATCAAACTGAAAGGCAGTATTCAACCTTAAATAACCCTATAGTATGAAACAAAACACACACTTTTGATTGTGCAGGCTGGATGAGGGAATCAACCACTGCCTTGACCCACTTGTGCTGAATGCTCTTTGAATGGGTACATCAGGGGAGTTGACATCTTTGTTGCAGGGAGATAAAGAGGAGCATCAGTGCCCAAATTTAGCCCATTGTGGGCCAGGCCAGCGAGACTGGTAGAAATTGATGATGCTAAATGGACTAAATGAGAGCTCCAGACCGCACAGCACATCTACTGCACAGGTGCAGACGAAGGACAACAGCATTTATCAGCCTTTGATAATGTTATAATAAAATTACAACTGTTCTGGTTATTCACATTAACTATTAACATCAAAAGTTGTATCTGTTAACATTAGTGTATAAGTATATGCTGTATAAGTATTATTCATTGTTAAATTATGTACACAAATGAAACCTTATTGTAGTTACCAATTTTTTTGTTAATAAAAGAAGTCTCTTATGCTCACCAAGGCTACATTTTGTTTAGTCGTATTTAAAATACGGTAAAAACAGCAATATTGTGCAATATTATTAAAATTTAAAATAAACTGTTTGAATGTAATTTAAAACGCAATTTATTCTTGTGGTCAAATCTGAATTTTCAGCATCATTAGTCCAGTCTTTAGTGTCACATGATCATTCAGAAATCATTATAATATGATGATTTGATGCTCAAGAATCATTTATTATTTTTTTATCAATGTTCAAAACAGTTGTGCAGCTTAATTTTGTGAAAAAAGGTGTTCTGTTTTTTTTTTTTATCAGGATTCTTTGTTGAATAGAATATTCAAAAGAAAACATTTATTTGAAATAAAACCTTTACATATTTCTAATGTAGTAATGAATGTTCTTAATTTAAGGTATTTAAATGTCATAACACAAATATATATATGAATTTTATCTGGGAGCTCATATGTAGCTTTAAAGGGTTACTTCATCCAAAAATTAAGTTGTCATTATTTACTCACCTTCATGTCATTCCAAAGTTAACCTTTCCTTTTATGTGGAATATTAAAAAAGCAACGTTTCAAATGTCCTGTTCCAAATAATGAAAATCAGTGAGTCCAAAATAACCCTTCCCCATTGACTTTTAATAAATGAATAAACATTTTCAACAAATATCTTCTTTTGTGTATCACAGAAGAAAAAAGTAATTCAGATTTGGAATGACATTGTGTGTTAATGATGACAGAATGGTTTTTTTTTTTGCCTTTAATTGAGACAGAGGATGTTTTGGATGAAGACGGTGGCTTAATATAGCCAGGTATTCTCAACATCTCTTACCCCTCTCCAACAGCCCAGCGATTTGACCCACAGGATTAACAAGTCAGTGTTTATGACAGAGGCCACGGAGGAAACCCACACACACACATTATCCTGAGCCTGTTGCTTGTGAAATTCAACCCATGTCTCTCTAATGGAAGTTAACATCAGCATTCGAAGTCGACATGTGGTGTCAGATGCCAAAATTGTGATGACCTTAATTAGCAGTTAGTTAATTTGCAATTTAAGACCGGGTATGTTTTAAATAGATGCGAAAGAAACCCTAATTAATACATCAGCTGTTATGCAGTTAGTTTACTTCTATTTCAAGTTCCTTAGCAGAGTAATTTTCGAAATACGTGATGGACGCACTGCTAAGGTGCGTTTCCTGACACTAATATAAGACCCAGATGAGCGGCCACTTCTGCCAGGGAAAAACAACACACAGAAATGCACAAATGGCTTGATAGAGGGTCGGGTAGATTCTTATGCCATACCCTAAACCCGCAACCACGTCGTTTTCTGACAATCCATCACCACTGTGTGAGCCAAGGGCTAAATGAAAACCAAAAATGCCATTCTGCAGAAAGCTGAGCCAGCTAACATATCGGTGTCAGTTTGCTCATGTCGTGTCGGAGCATTTTACGAGGTGATGTTAATGGGATACAGAAACGAGGTCCTTCTGCACACTTCATCTCTAGTGTATGTCATCCCTCAGGCCTCCTGAACCTGCGCTGAGGTCAGAAACAGGAGAACTAGATAGATAATCCAGACCAGATACAAGTTGTTCACACAAACTGATAAACAGAATGCACTTTAAAGGTCGCACATCCTGTGGATTCATGTATTGGATAACAAAAAAGCACATACCATTTGTTGATTTCTACTCAGAAATGTCTTCTATTGCTCTCTCACTTATGTGTTAGCAATGTTAAAGATAATAATAGAAGTATTTCTGGTATTTTTTTTAACTCCAGCCCTTACACCCACACGGGGACAAGTAGTCACATTCTTGCTTATTTCCACTCGAAGCAACAAGTCAGGATATTAACTTCTTATTTAACTCACAATGGATTGGAATCAATCTCATGAATTTCAATAAAAGCCCATCTTTGAAGCTGCACAGTTATTCTGTCTTCTATTTTACAAATAGAACTGGCTCAATGACTGTCGTCATCCTGTTTTTAATTCAATCAAGATGAAGGTTTGTTTTATCCCGATAAAATATCATGATACATTTTTTATTAATGCAATTTAAATCCACAGAAAAATATTTAAATAAGAAATTGCCTAGAAATGCATGCATTAGTCTGGAGTCAATGACCCTAAGAATGATATTGTGGGAGACTCTCTTCCTAAAGAATAAAGGAAACAATACCATTCAAACTTCAGGGTCAGTAAGTATTTTTTTTAAAGAAGTTAGGCTAATATTTTATTAAACAAAGATGCATTAAATTGATCAAAAGTGACAGTAACTACATTTATAATGTTAAAAAAGATTCGATCAAATCTATCAAATAAAACCTATCAATATTTATCAAATAAAAGTAGTTATTTTAAACTTTCTATTCATCAAAGAATCCTGACAAATAAAATCCACCAGTTTCCACAAAAATATTAAGCAGCACAACTGCTTACAACACTGATAAAAATAATAAATGTTTCTTGCATCAAATCATCATATTAGACTGATTTCTGAAGGATCATGTGACTCTGAAGACTGGATAATAATGCTGCTGAAAATTCAGCTTTGACATCACAGGAATATATTCCTGCTATATATGCATATATGAATATATATGCTATATTATCAGCAGCTTTTTCCTGTAAAAAACAAAACTTATCATAAAGTTGTATATTAATGTCAAAATTGACCCCAAACGTTTGAATGTTATAGTGTATGTTGTCATTTACAGAGCCTATGGTGTAAAAATCACTGCCCCAGAGCTAAAAAAAATCAAAAAACATTAATCAAACAATATTTGGTAAATATTTCATTTGCACAGTTTTTACACATAAAAAAAGCATTCACTCGCCTGAGGTGAATAAATGATAGTTATGTTACAATTAATCACAAATTATGTTTGCAATATTCAGGTTTTCGCTATTTGAAATGGATGGAATATAGCGAATAACTATAACCATGGTGCTTGTGTGAAGCTGGAGAGTTTGGTGAGCAGTGGGCTAAGAGCTGAGTGGGTTTGTCAGTCAGTAGGCTGCAGGGAGACGACACACCCTGGATCAGCGGCCCTGCATTACTCACGGGGAACGCTGAGAGGCTCTGCTGCTCTCCAATCAGAGAGGAGAAATGGGCATGGCCTGACACAACAGCTGACAAACGCACAATAGCACACAGATGCAGAGAGACGTATTGCTTTAACACAAACACAGACGAATGTGCACACCCGCCATATAACATCATCAATACCAGCACACGCTGTAAAAATGCCAAATACTCTGTTTCACAGGTGTAGCACTCAAAATAGACATTATTAAATTATAAGAATGGGGGAAAACAAGCGGTTGTGTTTAGACATCCAGCACTGAAAACAAATCTTCTCAATACATAATCATCAATGAATGTTCACATTTAAAATCTATATCAGACGATTCCTGTTATTTGTGCAGCACTTATCTGCCTAATGCCCGAGAGGAGCATTTCTACAGGCCACCATGCATTAATGAATCCGTCCTGGCCCTGCTATAAAGAGAGAACATTAATACTCTGTTAAGATTACATTCCAGGGATGATTTATGGATGAGCGGGAGATTGTGCTGTTACTGCGCTCTGGAGGTTTTCGTGGATGGAGGAGTCATATAGGGAGAGGGCCAGGTCTCTCAAAAATATTTCAAACAGAGAGGCGTCTGGACGAGCACAAAGGCCATGGGAGTAAAATGTGGCCTGAGAAACGACCGAAAAAGCCCACTTCTCTCCAAGGTGAATATGCAACATGGATCCAAAACGTGGTTGAAAAGTCTGTGACTAATGATGAAAATTCTAATGTGACAAATGATATCAGCATAACAATTTGAGTAAAACATTGAAAATAAAACAATTTGGTTTTTGTCTTTACTTTTTTTTTTTTACTTGTCAACTTTTGATTTAAAGTCATGGCAAATCTTTTTTCCCGTATTGTACATCCAAGTGAATAATACTGATAAACAAAAGTGTATGGCTAGGACTTGGGTCTGTCAATCAATTGTTGTTTGGATGGAGGCAGATTGTTTCACCAGGGATCAAGTTATGAAATTGATTAAAAATGTGCTAAATAAAAAAGAAGCATATGCTTCTACGAATCATTTACAATAAGGTCAATAACATGCATTTAGAAAATAGATGGGGTGAATTTCCATCTCATGCCAACTTTAATTACACAAGTTTTAAACCCCACAAGTTTGTGCAAACCCTGATTATTATGTTCAAGCTCAAGAGTATCTTGAGCTTAAATGGAAGAACATCTGACTGTCTGTACAAAGAGTCACATAAATAATGTAATCCTAACTAATTTGCTTCAGTAGTGATCTAGCAATCTTAATACTGAATTAAATATTGCATAATCAAATAATTCATGTACTGTATGTAAATCATGTTTGTAAATTCTATGATGATGATGATTTTTTTTTTTAATACGAAAACTTTCAGTTTATTTCCAGGTTTAAATAAAAATTTGTAATTTTAGTATTTATATTCTATTATAGTTTAAATATTTTGAATTGGCTTTTAGTTCTAATTTGGTTATGTGCTTGTCATTTTAGTTTTACATTTTTAAAATGTTTCTTTTTTAGCTCCCAAGGCATAAATTCAGTTTTTAAGTTTTTCATTATATATACATTCTTTCCATTAAATGTATTAATCAACGAAAACAGCACTGCTTTGGGACCCTTTTGTACAAACAAAAGGTCGAGCTGACGCTATCCTGGTGAGATATGCCCTGTAAGCATGAGGGAGAACGTAAGCTACACACAGTCACACTCAATTTCACCCTTTTAGAGGGGATTACGATGTATACTCTAATTATTTACATCCTCATCTCGTATATATTACAGTGATGGAGAACAGGCTGGTTTAACGAGACGATGCTTTGGGAGGTCAGGCCTGAGGCACGGAGCTCCGGTATAAATCAACAGGACTATCAGTAACAAAAGACAAAAACTAATCATGCCTCCATAGCTAGAGATGAATCACAACACTGACATATCAAGTTAACTAACAGGAAGTTCTCCTGAAGGCTACCGAGGCTGTTGAGTTTCAGAAGGTTCATCCCCACACCTAGGCCTATATAAAGTGATATTGCGTTTTATACAATAATTAAAACAAACAAAAAATAAGTAATATTAAGTAACTTACATTTTAGACACATTATTGCCAGTTACTTTGTCTATTTTTGCTCTGTCAAGTGCCAACGAAACATGACATCTTGACTTTTGCTTAAACATACACACCACTTTCAAGTCAAGTGGTGTGTTATCTATACGCATTTTGAGCTATCCGCGTGTATGCGTGTATGTCTACGCCGTTAAATGTCCGAGCAAAATGTACATCTACATCTGGCGAGCGATATTTTTTTTCCTAGGATGGTAGGGGAACACTTATTAATGGTATTAACCCCAGTGACAGGTAATGTACAGTAATGTAACGTTAAGTCAACGGCGTTCATAAACACGCTGAAAAGCGATTATGCGGGTTGATAGCACGCCAAAAATGGAAATACGAATTGGCGTGTCATACATACGCCATTTCATGAGATCAGTCTGCAACGAACATATATCCAAACGAGGTCAAAGCAGAATCAATTTGAGCGACGCCTCATCAACACACAACGAATCCGAGTGTATCAGCGAATCGGTTCAATGAATGATTCAATGACTCGCTCATTAAGAAATTCACTTGTCGCCATGTCCCGGAGAACACGGACAAGCGCAGAAATGCAAACATGAAACAGTGAACATTCCCAGGCTATTATGGGTAATATTTATCGTATTTTCAAGTTGAACATATGGAAAATATAATACAAATAATAGAAAAATTCATAATAACAAATGTGGAGGCAAGTGCAAGCTTGGCCAATCTGATTCGATTGTTTCTTGATATCAACTGGTTGTTTGAATTACTGCTGTGGCTGTACTGATATTTATAATGACACCACTCGTGTTTGTGTGATTTTGCTTAATAAAATAATGCATTTCATTGTAGCTATAGACTACAGGCCTACATCAAACATGTATGTTGTTCAAAGGCTGTAAATATCATTAAAATAGTCTAACCAGCAATAGAATAAATGTATTCATTGGTGGTTGGTTGCACACAGACCAACTCATGGGGGAAATCTAAAGCCTAGACAGTAAGAGACAATGGCCTTAAATCATGATGATGAAACACTCAGACAATGCAAAGCTCAGAGCCAATGTTAACATTAGACTTATGTAGTTAAGCCACAATGTCTGCAGGTTTCACTGTCAGACAAATACTCATATTACTGACCCAAAGTACCATCCATCCATAGCGAGCTTAATGAGACCTTCTCCCACTCAACACATGCACAAACTCCAGAACCTACAGATTTTTTTTTAAGATGGCTATCATGCAGACGTTTTTGACAGTGTCTCAAAAAAGTATTATTAGCTCACAGTGGTTATGTAGTTTTCTAATCCATGATAAATATCTTGGATGTCAGTATGATGAAGGTGGAGGCTTCGCACCTTCCCAACAAACAACTCTCCAGCCTGTCATATGGCACAGGAGACATAGACGAAGAGATGTTTCTCGATGATGTCCTGGAAAACATCTGTTCTCTGCTGACCAGAAGATAAGAGCTCTTGAACCCAGACACAGGAGGATGCATGGGTGGAGTGTACAACAAAGATGACAAGGTCTTCAAGTCCGACTCATTTCCTCATATTCCTGAGGAATACCAATAACACAGCTGAAATATTCCATTGTGAGCTGTCATAGAATAAAAGGATGCCAAACTGCAGCAGTCAGGTGCATGGTACAAGTAAAAGCTCTGTAAGTTGTTTACGATGATTATTGTTGTTGTAATGTTACGTGCTTAGGGTCATGAGGTAGTTTAACGCCATCTCTCGTGACGCTTTGCAGACTCTGCTTGTTAATATGTTTTGGAGATGCTCTAAGGGGGAGGGTGGGAATGGGATCTTATGCTTTCTAAGCTAGTTTGCTTTTTCTAGCCTCTCCGCAATTCCCTACCCTCCCTTAAAAAATAAAGTTGAAATTGGTTAAATTATTTTAAAGAGTTAAAGTAATGGAAAAACACATGTTGTCTTGACTTAATGATCATATAATTTTTTTAAAATCCTTACATTTTATAACTTTTATTAGCATTATCATTTTATTTTATGTTGCCTATTGCATTGACTAATATATATATATATATATATATATATATATATATATATATATATATATATATATATATATATATATATATATATATATATATATATATATATATATATATATACAAAATAAATTAATACATTCAGCAACAACGCATTAAATATATAAAAATAATCCCATATAATGCATTATTTATTGTTTGTTTGTTTGTTTGTTTGTATGGCTTCCTTCATAAAAGATTGTTTCCGACATTCTGAGATTGTCCTGGATTTTCAGGAAGCAGCTCATATCTAGAGTCAACAATATTTACACTGACATCATTCTTCTGTTCAAGACTATAAGCCACAGCAGCTTTTCAGCCCTTCCAAAACATTTGCTCTTCTCATACCTGAAATTCACATGTGATGACTGTTTTCTGTGGTTACAAACAACACTGTGAGCCCTGTTACCAAGCCAGTTCAAGTTACTGAGAGCTCCAAATGCAGTATTTTAAGTCCTACTTTGAGAGTGGTCCGTAAAATTACTTTCAAATTGTTTTTCTCACCAAGGCTGGTTAGCACGGCTCAGTTAGTCTCAGCTAGTAGATAAAAAGTAACTTTCTCCATGGCCATTCAAGTATTTTGTTATAGTAGGTTTTTGGTGGGCTCATTAAAGTGTGAAACTGGCTTCTCTGTGCAAGTTGAGCAACTGCCATTGTGGTGAATGGAAATGCTAACAGATAGCTCTCCTAAAGTATCATAAACCTCTTTGGTTTCCACCTGGACCCTCATAAGGTTGCTTCAGGCACACTGTCTACTGATTGAATATGCTGTGCATATTAATCTGATTAAATGCTTTAGATTGAATAGACAGATTTCAGCTCGTTTGGGGTCATGGCATGTATCAGAAGATATTCAAGAGTCACTTAGACCCAGGCATCAGTGCCATCTCAGGAGACATCCAGAGCCGAGTGATCTTCTTAGGCTTGGTGGCAGATGAGCTAGATGAACAGGAATGCCAGGGCTTACAGGACCCACATGGCTCCACACACAGCTCTCTCTGAGCTTGGCACTCTCTCCAGGCAGGACTGGCACAGTTGCCCAGCAACAGTTGAAGTCTGCTCCCCTATTGGCGGGTTTGGCAAAGCCAAAACATAGAAAATTTCTCAACACTGCATTGCAATCTGTTTTTCCATCAGTTACAGAGAACCTGAAATGCCCAGCTGGAATCTGTTTCTGCTCTGCGTTAGACTGACAAACAGATTATTGCCAAATGTCATTCCAGTGCGATAAAAAAACACTGCAATGGGACTGTTTTAGGCTCTTATTGGCTAGCGCTTCTTAGCATAAGCTTTCCAAGAGCCATTGTCTCACATTAGCCCCCAATGTGCTGGGCAGCCAGACCAGGGCAGAATTCCCCTACTTTAAACAACACGTTTCAATGAGTCATTATGGGAAAGAGAGAGTGCTGGAGGCATGCCTGGGCAGATCGGAGTTCCCCTTTACAGCTCACACACTGAGTCACACACTCCATGCTCTCCAAACGTTTATTTATTTATTTTATTTTTACAAAGTGGCATTTGGGACCCAAAGGGACCCACTAAATTTGTCTTTATCTTTTCTGTATCCCATGCTGTTATTATTGCATATCTCAATGACTTTTGCCACATAATATTGCAATTAACACCATATGGCTGTAAAACTGCATATGTTCAGTTTTAAAGAGACTAAAGTCCCTTGATACGGTGTCATTCATACTGCATTGCAGGCCAAAAAAAGCAGCAACTTAAAGGGATAGTTCATCCAAATAATTTAAATTTTGTCATCATTTATTCACCTTCATGTCGTCCAAACCCATATGATTGTCTTTCTTCTGCATGAAACAAATAAAGATATTTCACTTATAACACTGGGGCTCAAACAACATGCACTCCATGGACTGTAGAAATCTAGTTATAAGGTGTGCCTCAGCAGAACAAGGTTTGGAACAATATCAGGGTGAGTAAATAATGACAGATTTTTTTTTGGGGGGGGGGGGGGGGGGGGGGGTGAACTTTAAAAACCAGAGAGAGAGTAGACTGTAAGAAACTGAATGTGGCCGATCCAAAACAACACTTACTGACTTTTTAAGCAACATGACCAGTGATTATTTTTTCCTTCGTTAAATAGGGCCTTGCATATGAGAGAATTATCTAACATTGACTGCTCTGTCCTTCTGTTACCATGCAGTTTAACTACGCAGGAGTCCTTCAGATTGATTTCTCCCCTCAAGAAACACAGAGTGAAACCTCACTGAAGAGCTGTGTGAAGATGGCCCGCCGGACATGTGGGAGAACTGTGATCTTTTTATGGCCAGAGGGCAGACATCACGTTGAGAACAGCAATTAACGCAAAGTCAATTGATTTTGCAAAGGGGAGTGGGAAAAGTGGGAAAAGCACTTAAGACTTAAAGGGACAGTTCACCCTGAATTTACAATTCTGTCATCATTTATTCACCCCCATGTCCTTTCATCCATTTTTTTCTGAGACGTAAAAAGATTTTGGATAGGGTATAATAAAACTAAAACCATTAAAAAAAATGTTGCTACTTGAAATAAAATAAACATTAACTGAAATAAAATAAAATACATAAAAACCTAAATGTTCTATATTGCAGCTAGATGCAAGGCAACATTTCTCATTTTCATTAAATAAATAAATAACTAAAAGTAAAATTTAAAAATGTAAAACTGTCAATTACATTTCCCACCTTGGAATTATAAGTTTCTTTCTGCATTTCAGCGGTTTTGGGATATTGAGCTTCAAAGTTTTTGTATTACATTTGACTTTGATATAACTTTTTTTTTTAAAGGGGTCATATAATGCCATTTTTGTACAAGTTAATATGAATCTTTAGGGTTTAAATGAAAACTTTGTAATATACTTTTATTAAAAATTCTCATTAGTATTTTAAGAAAACACTCATTTTACCTGCTCAAAAACAGCTCTGTTTTCAGCACGCCGTTTAAGTGTATATGCCTTTAAATGATAATGAGCTTCGCTGACTCCGCCCCTCTGTTCTGCGGGCGCTTTGACACAACGCACGTGAAGTGTTCACTTGTCAACAGTTGAGGGTTTATTATGGCAGCGGGATTCTCTCTGAGGACACTTCTGTGCAACCGTATCAGTTTGAACCGGAGTTGGACCCTAAACAATTTGACGGCCCCGAAGAAGTTCGACAATAAGGCTCGAACAGGACGTTTCTGAATGGTTGGTTAACAATGTCACTTTGATCTATTTTTGTATGTACTGGCAGGGTAAGTTAACGTTAGAGTTGTGAGATACAAACGCTATGTGTTTAACGTTACTAATGAAAGTTATAGGTTAACAGTTAGTTCGTTGACAGATTTATGTAGAAAAACTTTTTTTTTTGTTGTTGTTGTAAATGTATGCTTGTCAGTGATGCGTGACGTTATCTCAGTAACTATCGTGACTGAAACTGACATGAGGTCATATCAGTAATGTAATTCTACAGTATTCTACAGTAATTCTAGCAGTAGTTGAAGGATACCTAAGAATTTGTATTATGTTTATGTTTAGTGCAGTACGATAATGTTTTATGTTTAAGAAAACTTTTAAGTACATCTATAGTATTGTAACTGCATTGATATTCCTGTTACGTTAACTGTAACACCTGCGTACAGTTTTTAATAACACATTAACTATAACGCGTTTTTCATTATAAACGTGGGATTATGAATTATATTGAGAACGTCGTAACGTTACATAGAATACATGCGTAATGCACCCTGAGTGTAAACATTAGCCACAATCATCGTGAAGCGTGCAAGTGATTTGCAAAGATGAATATAAAGGTTAATATAACAGTACACTCACTTCTTCTGGAGGTCCAACAGGAACACGAATAGTTGGTACCGATTCCTTTTTCAGGAGCAGCTTCTTAGCAAAACCTGATTTATATTGACCCTCGTTTAAAAAGCAGTCTGGTGAGAAATGATTCGCGCAAACATGAGCGGAAATATTCCCTTCATAAACAAAACTCAGCCACTGCGTCTTCAGCGGTTCGGATTTAGGAACATTAAAATGACTGCTGTGTTCCTTATTACACCCAAGAACAGAACACCACAATCGCTTAGGCGCCATTCTGCTCCAGTGTATCAATAATGACGAACTATGATTGACATCTCACTCACGAGCGAGGGCGGGTCTGTGTTGAAACGCTGCTGTCAATCAACGATCGTGGGAGGGGCGTGCGAGCTTGTGACGTCACAGGATCGAACGGCTTGATTTGAGGCAGGGGAAAACATATAAGGAGATTAAAACAAAACCACTGGATGGATTTTTATCATTATATGATGGCTGTGTAGAGGCACTGCCAACACACATACCAGTACAATCAACTTGTAAAAGTGCATGTACCATTATATGACCCCTTTAATATCACATAATGAAAATGAGTTCTCATAGAATAAGAATATGTGAATAACTCCATTTGTGCAAAAATGTCAGACAGAACCTTAGAATTTCTATACTTTAAACTATTTCCATCCAAGGTGACGATTTATCAAGTCAGAAACTTGTATCTTGGAAACAATAGAAAAAAATCGGACTAAATCTGATCTTGGATGAATTTCCTAGCCCAAACAGATCGGATCAAATAATTAATGTTCCATAACAGGCTTTATGAGTCTTAGATCAGACTATAAAGTCATTCTCAGCTGTGATTTGGAGTCTCTGGTCCAAGACGTCCGATCCTAAAAGAAGATTTGAGAAAAGTGTAAGTGGGACAGACCCCTGTACTTTGGGTTACTCACTTACGTCCTCCCTGCTCTTGTGAGAAGGAGGTCATTCACACCTTGCAGTGCTCAATCATGAGGAGCAGCCTGGCCCAAATAAAGCGCTACATTTCCCTAGCAGAGAGGTAATGTAGCACACACCATGACAGGAGAGACTCTAAGGTCTGGTGTGGGAGTGAAACAGCTGTGGGCTACAGTAACATCGACAGGTCATTTAAACCATAGGGTCCATTTTGAAGCTGACTTTAAGCTATTAGCCCTCTATTTACTTCCTTAAAGGGATAGTTTACCCAAACATTTTAAGTCTGTCATTATAGTCACCCTCATGTCGTTCCAAACCTGTAAGACTTTCATTCATCTTCGGAGCACAAATGAAGATAATTTTGGTGAAATCTGAGAGCTTTCTGTCCCTCCATTGACAGCTACGCAAATACCACTTTCAAGTAGTTAATCATTTGTAAATAAAGTCGTAAATTATGTTTTTTGTGCAAACAAAGCACTCGCTAGCTTCATTGAATTGAGGTTAAACCAGTAAAGTCACGTGGATTAAGGCCATTGCACACTGAGTCCGAAATTCGCATCCGAAATTTTCGCACGTTAAAAAAAAAAAATCGACCTCACGTTATGTCAATCAGGCTTGCACACTGCCTCCGAAACTTTCGTCCGTCAAAAAAAAATTCGGATCAGGTTCGATTTTCTGCGTTTTTCGCATCCACAGCCAGCATTTTGAGAGGTTTTTTGACTATTCAGACCCACCGTACAAGCGAACGACACAATCCAGAATGGCATCATGATAAGTTGATACACTTCGTCTCGCAGCACAAAGTAGGCCTACTGTATGATAAACAAACCATACAGCTGTTCTGCCAGCCGTGTGTGTGTGTGTGTGTGTGTGTGTGTGTGTGTGTGTGTGTGTGTGTGTGGTGTGTGTGTGTGTGTGTGTGTGTGTGTGTGTGTGTGTGTGTGTGTGTGTGTCTTTTTTGGTGGTCTTCTTTTTAATATGTGGCTCCAGTATCGCTAGCAAAGCATCAAACTGTTCCTTGACATTCTGAGGTAAATTTGGAATCGGGATAATTGCGCAACTCCTTGATGAGCTGAAACTCTCCTTCCTCTCGGCACAAGATTGGATGGAACCTCTTTTTCTTCTTTTTCTCTTTTAAAGAAGAGAGAGGGCAACAACATCATCCTCACTGCTTGACGAATCCATTTAGTATTTTTTTTGCGTTTTTTTCCGCAAAGGTTTAATAAATACGCATCGGACTCAGTGTGCAAGGTTTCTGTGCGTGACGATTTTTTAGGCTGATGAACACGAAAAAACGCATACGAAAAATTCGGACTCAGTGTGCAATGGCCTTTACTTTTATGATGTCTTTACTACTTTTCTGGGGCTTGAAAGTGGTAGAGGGACAGAAAGCTCTCAGATTTCATCAAAAAGATCTTCATTTGTGTTCCGAAGATGAACGAAAGTCTTAATTCTGTCAGGATCACTATCGTCACGATTGACAATTAGCGTACAGTTAGGATTGGAGGTATTGGTCTGTTCTGGGCAAGAAGGTGAGCAGCAATAACCCCCCTTAGGGTAAACAGAACAGAACCAACATGAATGTATTGCAGATATCATTAATTCAAGATTTTAAAGGTGCAATGTGTAAAAAATTTTGAGTATCTATTAACAGAAATGGAATATGACATCCATAACTATGTGTTCAGTGGTGTATAAAGAACTTACTTAATAAACCGTAATGTTTTTATTACCTTAGAATGAGACACTTATATCTACATAACCGCGGGCATCCCCTTCTATGAAGGTCGACATATTGTGACGTCATGTTTCTACCGTAGCCGACAGCCAACAAACAGGGTTACAGAGCGCGTTTCGTCACTACCTTGAAAGAGAAGCCGCAGAAAGCTAGAAGCTAGCCATAGACACCGTGAGTAGTGACTTTTCCCTTGTCAGTGGTGTTAAATATGTAGTTGGATTGTTTCATGTAACTTAGTTCATCTCCCTTGCTGTGTTATGGCTTTGCTATGTGGGGATAAATGTGCTCGTTACGTTCGTGAGACAGCTGAATAGTACTGACCGTAAAACAGTAACAGGAATCACCAACCCGTCGATCGCGGTCAACAAGTCGATCGTGGAAGCATTTTAAGTCGATCGTGAAGAGTTTTCAAAATCAGAGAAAAAAGCCTATTGTGTGTAGTAAATGGTGTCTAGGGGATGCGGAGGCGTGCGCTGTTACAATCACGTCATTTTTGCCACACGCACCTTTGGGCTCATGCGGACGCGTCGAGTTTAAACTACACTGTCAGAAAAAAAGGTACAAAGCTGTCACTGGGGCGGTACCTTTTCAAAAGGTACACTTTTGTTCCTTTTAGGTAATAATATGTTCCTTTTAGGTACTAATATGTTCCTTTTAGGTACTAATATGTTCCTTGTAGGTGCTAATATGTACCATTAAGGTACCAATATGCACCCTTTAGGTACAAAAGTGTACCTTTTGAAAAGGTACCGCCCCAATGACAGATTTTGTACCTTTTTTTCTGACAGTGTAGGCTTTACTCTTTAACTAGCTCAGCCACAGTAACAGCTCATATTAGCCAGCTAAACCTTTACTACCCTGTTAGAAAAAATATATAGTTGCATTAGCCTGGCTAACGCCAGACCCAATCTCGTTGAGAATTGGGTCTGGGAACCACATGCGCAATTTCTCGTATTTGAGGCGTGGTTTCAGAATGCCCGTCGCAGTTTATTGGGTGCTAAGAATGTCTATCAAATATGCCTATACGTAGCTCATAGCCAATCGTTTCGATTATACCAGATGACGTATGTAGAGCGACAGAAATTAGACAAGGAAGAAGACGATGGGAAAGATCTTTTTTGTAAACAATGACGTTAAGCGATTATTGCCGTTTGTGCAAGATAAATATGAGGGTAGAAGGTATATATGGACACTCCACAGACATGTTTCCGTGTGTCGTAGATGTCGTCATCGTCTAGCTGCTCCCTCCCCGTTCTGTGATTGGTTCCCTAAATGAGGCGAAAAATCTGGCCATGGTATCCAGACTGCCTTTCAGCGTGAATTGAATCGCGCTGCGGTAAGGCAGTATGGGGAAACCCAGGCTATAGTTGCATAGTTTCATGTGGTTCTTCTCCCTCGCTGTATTATGTGTTTGCTATGTGGGGAGAAATGTGCTGGTTACGTCCGTGAGACAATCAGCTGATTACTATTATTATATTAGTTATTAAGACCCTTGATCTTCACCTGACTATGGCTTTGTAAACTTTATCCATGATGTAGTTTATAATGGACTGTGGTACAGAAACTTGGCTTACTCTATTCTCTGCTGTCTCAGACAACGATATGTTTGTCCCGTTTTAGCCACCGTAGCTTCTTCGAAAGGGAGGGGTGAGCAGTGGGCTGAGCCCTTAGTGCAAACTCGCAACCGAACCGCTAGATGCCGCTAAAAATCACACACTGCACCTTTAAAGTACAACATGATTCGAGAGTTTATTCTGATTCAAGGGGAATCTGAATGCCATCCTGACTGGGTGAGAGGAGGAGCTGTGGATGGAGGAGGGTAATTTGCTCTTGAGAAACACTGATAATACTAAAGGAGCCTATTATAGCCTGTGTATACAGTGATAGGCGTCGTATTCCTAGAAGTAGACGTGTATCAGCTGAGAGTCAGCTGATGCGAGCTTGACTAACGTGACCTGCCAGAACTGACGCTACGCTAGATTTTTCATTATTGGGTGAACTAACCCTTTAAAGCATGTTCTCATTATGAGCATTTCATCATTGCATGTTCTTGCAAAGAAAGATAATTTTACAATCCTTAATAATAAAACAAAGAGTCCCTTTTCTGATGTTGGACCACACAGGCTAATGTTGAATAACAGGCAAATAGCTATTTTTTCAAACTTCGCTTGGTTTGGATCCATTTTGAAAGATCCAAACAATTCTTTAAGGATAAGGATAAAAACCTTTTAGGTTTTTTTTTCTTGTTAAATATTCAATTCAGTCACAGACAGACAGACAGACAGACAGACAGACAGACGGATAGATAGAACATTATAAGAAATGTTGTTTTCCCCATTCACAGAGACAACAAATCTTGTTCTAGTGAGGCAATCATCTCATATAAGGACCTATTTCTATATGCCTTTAAAAAACCCAAAACCTGTGACAAAGAGGTGTTTCGTGAATTCAGGAGAGTGTCTGGTAGACTTTTTGTTTGGACAGCTGTGATAAAACACATGTAAGTCATTCTTGAAGAGCGCATTCTTGGTGGATGTGTCTAATGAGAATTGTGCGGGAGGTGAATGGCTTATCAGAGCCTCAGCAATGTGAAGAATGAGGACGTTTGCTCGAATACAAACACTTTATGCCAGGAAAGTGTAGTTATCATGAGACTTGTACACACACCCATACGTGACATTGTCATGTGACTTCATATCTATTCAAATTAAAGGCCCATGATAGGACTGTGGCATGAAAATATGTACATAAAGCTGTTGAAAAACAGCATTGGCAAGAAAGAAAGAAAATTAAAAGACAAATAGCTGGAGATAATAATCTTTACTTGTTGATTAGTTGTGTTATTGTGAATATTTCTCAGTTTCAGTCATAGAAACAGAAAAAGCATCTCAGTTCATTGGTTTCACTTTATTAGTAGGTTAAAACGTTTACAAAACTCCACAGCACCCCCTGGTGGCTTGTTCAAGAGAAAGTTGAAGAATGCTTGTGTAAACTAAGTTCACAAGAACGCGACATACTGTACATTGCAAATAACTTGATGTCAAAAGACAGATCTTAGTCCTCCAATCAATAATCTTTTGGTTACTTTTCTTGAAATCTCCTGTTGAAAACACCTGCATTATGTAAGAACCGCAGATGAGAACAGCCAGTGTGTAACTTAACCACTTGAACTGAACTACATATTCACTCATTTTAGGAATATTGCATTTAAATCATATAAGTGGCATTTCTGCAAACAAAACATGGTATCGTGGTCAGTTGGAAATCTATTTATCTAGACCCCACAACATGTGTTGAGGTACTACAAACTATTATTGACTATGGGTGGGGGGGGGGGGGGGGGGGGGGGGGGTCATCAGTGATACTTGAAGATGATGTGGGGGGGATTAATTTTCAAGGATTTCAGATAATCACTTTAAAGAGGTGACACAAATCCATCCTTTTCTCAGATGGTGTCATCAATTACCATTTCTCTTCTCGACGTCTAGGCCACTAATCGTGGCTTGCTGTGGTCACTTGCTATATATTGCAGCCTTTGTCCACTAGATGAAGACAAAGTTACATTTTGTTCCAGCAAAGAAGGCAAAGTAATATTTCCAGATTAAAATGTATCTGTTCATGCATTAAAGACTGATGGAGAAGACAAAAAAGTCAAAACTCTTTTCATTTCAAGTCATGCCAAAACAAGTCATTTATTGTACATTTCGAATTTGTCATAACTCTTGAGGCCTTTAAACTATTATTTAATTTTCTGAAAGCTTTTTCATTTGTCCTTTCCTACTTGTGTAAATATATATGAGTAATAGTAAATCTAGTTCTATACCCACACACTGGACAAAAGAAAGGTCTATCTTTTCTATAACAACAAAAAAGGCGATAACACCAAAAAGGTTGGGTAAACCATGACCCACAGAAAAATGTCAAACTGTGTTACGTCTAACCTTTAACAGTGGACACGGACACAGCACGACTCTTCAAAATGTGCAAAAATGACATTGTAGCTGGGAACGGGTCAGGGTTTGATCATTCAAGTGTTAAACGGAAATTATAAAAAACATTATGGTTTTAATACGGGCGTTTCTTCAGAACAAATCAAATTTCCTTTCTTTAGCATGATAATGAAGAACGGGTTTTGTTTGTGTGACATCAGTAAGGTGTGATGTCAGGATATAAGTAAAGTGTGATGTCACTTCATTTCAACAGTTGCAAATGATTTATACATTACTTGGTCGCACGTCTAACTTGCCATTTTGTCATAAAACTGTATAAAAGACAGCCTTTCTTTTATTCATTAAGGTTAATGAGTGGCACATCAATACAAATATTAACTATTCTCTGTACAACATTTACAATGAGTGAAAAAATGCTACAGAACAAGTAGAACAGAAAGATATAAAAGCTCCTCTATAACTGATCAGATTAATAGTTATTGAAACAACCGAAACATTAATTGTTACATTCCAAATAAAGGGCACAAACAAAAAGAGATTAAGACCATGCAAAGAAACAGATTCAGTACAACTTGTGCAACAAAGCAAAACTAGTTTGTGACAATCGAGCGTTGTAGCAGTATTGGCTCCTTTAAAATACAGTGATTCACATAGCATTTGACTAGCTAAATCTGTAAAATGGGAATATGGGAATACAGAATACGGTGAGTGGCGTGGTGATCCATTCATGTGATGTACAGTTCAAGCACTTTTATTAAATGTGCAGCTTCACTCATGTATATTATCACTGTCATGTGATCAAGACAAAACAGTAAAATAATGGGGTCAGTAAGATTTTTTTATGTTTTTGAAAGACTGTTATGCTCACCATTTATTTGATCAAAAACACAATAAAAACAGTAATATAATGAAATAATAGTTTTCAGTTTTACGAGATTCTTAAATGTAATTTATTCTTCTGCATCATTAATACAGTCTTCAGTGTCACATGATCCTTCAGAAATTATTCTAATATGTTGATTTGATGCTCATTATCAATGTTGAAACAGTTGTGCTGCTTTGCAATGAATAGAAAGTTCAAAAGAACAGCATTTGTTTAAAAAATAGAAATCTTTTGTAACATTATAAATGTCTTAACTGTCACTTTTGATCAATTGAATGCATCTGGATTTAGATTTAGTTCCATTAAAAAAAAAAAAATTACTGATCCCAAACTTTTGAACGGTAGTGTATATATATTTGATTTTGCATATATTTTATATTTAGGCCATACATTGTTCTAATAGAGACATTTACTTTGATTTTAATGTTTTAACTACCTACACTGTATTATGGCTGTAATTTTGTGGGGCTTTTTTTGTTTTCTTGGTAAAACTATACAATTTTATTATATCATAATCATTTACTTCTCACTCATTATGTACTACATCCACCTCTTCCTTGAAACTTCAATGGACCATCATTTCATTCAAACAGACTTCTAGGAAAAATAAACCTTTCTTTTTCACATGTTCTATAGATTTTTCTTTCTACACGTATATACTGTACAACTGTGTCATCATCAGTACTCACACAATTCACTTGTGCTTCTCTACTACAGTCAAAGGATGTTCAGCACAGTCCCGTTACAAGCTGTATGATTATTTCAGAACTGAAAGCATCAGCCATTAACAGCCGTGTATTTTATCTTAGAATGGACTGACATGATTTTATTATTTTCACAGCAGACCACAATGTATGTAGGCAGAGAACATTCAAAGGAAGTTCCCTTATCTGCAGATTATTGTTATTAAACAGTCATGTCTTTCTATTGCTCTGTCCATTGATTCAGCGTTGGGTTGTTAAAATTCATAGGCAAACAGTAAAGAGAAAATCTAGAGGGCTGATTAAAATGTTCAAATAATAATAATAATAAACCCCACATGCCATTGGGTGCATGTATAGCTCTCCTTTATGGTGTGATCATGTGATATTTATCATAATTCTACTTGTTTTGTTCATGTTTATAATACAACACTGAGTTGTACATACTCAGAGGTAGTTTGTATATATAACTGAGAGTGAAAAGTACACTTCTACTCTATATTCCAGTTTCATCACTTGTTTGTGTCATTTTTACAGCCTAAACTCATAGCATGTAAATGGAAACTGTAACTTGTGTGTGTGAGGCAGAGCACATGAGAGACACGATTTTTTTTTTAAAGTAATTTGCTCTGTAATACATGATGACTTGGTGTAAGGGGCAAAGGTGCATTTCAAACCCCCGACCTGAAGGGGGAGCTCTCTACCAAGTCTGAGTCCTCTACCTGCACTCAGCTCATATGCCTACTGCTTGATCTCTAAAATGGAGGGGTTGTGGTCGAGGATAGCCAGGATGATCTTGTCCATGTACTGCCTTAAACGGTAGTTGATCTCCTCTTGTTCTTTCAAAGCTTCAACCAGCTGGAATGATAGAGAGATTGACCAAATGACTATGGCAGTCTTTCATGTAAAGCTGAAGAACATTTTGTAGGTTCCTCTAGATAAAAACATCTGGTACTGTTCTTAGTGTGAATGCAAAGCGGCAATAAATCATATAAACACTTAAAGGGATAGTTCACCCAAAAATGAAAATTGGCCATAGATTTCAAGTTTAAGGGTTAGCTTACTTACTCTTTTGGCATAAATCGATGCATACAGACGTTTAGTCAAGCTAGTTATTTTAGTCCATAAAGTTTTAAATATGGATATTTTTCTTACACAAACACATCGCTTCACTTCAAAAGGCCTTTATTAACCCCCGCAGATCCGTGTCAAGCGCTTTAATCATGAATAGATGCGCTGTAATGGACTTCCAAAGTCAAACAGCCATTCACTCTCATTATCAAGCTTGGAACAGCCAGGACATTTTTTAATATGACTCTGATTGTATTCGTCTGAAGAAAGAATGTCATATACCATGGCTTCATGGTGAGAAAATCATGGGCTAATTTTCATTTTTGGGTGAACTATCCCTTTAACTATATATTAAGGTACAGATTCATAAAGGGGTGATTCACCACTGATGGGCTTTTAAAAAATGGGCTTTTAAAAAAAAATGGTGCTATATGACTAGAGAGAAAACTATGAGGAAAACTTCAACTTCCACAATGCACTGGGCTCGATATGACTGTCCGTGAGCAGGGATACAAATATGCGGAAGTATGATCTGTAGTTTCCACAAAAGCATTTGAACTGTCAAAAGGCCGCCACATGAAGCGCAAATAAACCAGGGCTGTGTCTGAAATCGCCCCCTATACCCTTATATATGGCACTTTTTAAAGGGACAGCCATTTGTAGTGGTGTTCGAACAATTGATGTACACTCAACGGCTAGAGAATACCCATAATGCCCTGTTAGAGTCGTGCCGAATGAATTCCCACATCTGACCAGAAGATGTCGCGCAAAACCGCTGGTCCGATGTGGCTACAGCGTAATCTCATACAGGTATAAATTCATTTTTAAAGGGTACCTATCATGGAATTTTGAAAATTGCCCTTCATGTAGTGTGTAACATAGATCTAAGTGAACAAAAACATCCTGCAAAGTTTTAAATATGAAAGTTCAACGTATACAAAGTTATTGTCTCTCAAAAGTAAGAGTCGACTCTGAGTCTCTGATATGAATCGATAGACGAACGATGCATTTTCTCTAACTTTCGTACGTCACTTGTACAAGTTATTTGAATAAGACACGCCCACTCATTGCGCGCGCCAGAAAACAGTGAAAACAACATGTCGACGAGACTCTGTTCTGAAGTGCGAATCAAAAGCGAACTTTTTTTTTCACTGCCCAGGGACGAGCATGTGAAGAATCTGGCTAGAGTTTATATTTACAACTATACCACACAAGTATAGCCACCTTGAGCTGTGTTCGCGTTATTTTAATGAGGATTCCTTTACAAACATAAAAGCTTTCATGGATTCGCGAGTCGCCTGATACTGAAGGAACGTTTAGTACCAAGTTTATTTGGATCGGCTTCATCCTCCGAATCACAACCTGTAAGTACTGTTAATAATTTTTGCTTTTATGGGTTTTGTAGCATGCTCAATAAGTGTGTGTGTGTGTGTGTGTGTGTGTGTGTGTGTGTGTGTGTGTGTGTGTGTGTGTGTGTGTGTGTGTGTGTGTGTGTGTGTGTGTGTGTGTGTGTGTGTGTCAGTTACGCTCAACGCAGCTTAGGTCTCCAAGCTGTGTGTGTGTGTGTGTGTGTGTGTGTGTGTGTGTGTGTGTGTGTGTGTGTGTGCCAGTTACGCTCAGCGCTTAGGTCTGTGTGTGTGTTTTTTGAAATATGTGAAATGTTTGTCGTTGTGATTGGAGTTGTCATAAAGAATAGAGCGTATTGTAGTACTGCAGTGCTTTATCAATATGTTTAAGCTTTGGGCTAACGCAAACAATAACTGACTGCGTCCTCTGACCAATCACCGCAGATTAGCGTCACGCAAAGGCGGGGTTTGGACAAATGAGTCGTCAAACGAATCATTAGGGAGTCGGTGAGCAAATCAGGTAAAAATAAATGCATATTATAAGACAACAAAAGTGTTTTTTGTCATTCCATGCATGTAAAACTGTTGTTGGGGACTGCCAGAACATTATTAGGAACATTTTAAATGCCATAATAGGTACCCTTTAATTGATTGTTTAATTAAGGTTTATACATGCTAGTTTTTTTATGACAGAGTTCAAGATAAATAATTTCATTTATACTGGAGCTGCCAGTTTGCAGTTGCAGTTTGCAAAAGCGGCAGCACTCAGTCTCCGAATTCGCTCACTCGCTTTCATTCTAGGGCTGTGCGATTAATCGAAATCGTAATAAAATCGCGATTTGAGCATGCGCGATTTCTAAATCGCTTCATAGCACGATTTTTTCCGCGCTCCCAGCTTCAACCTCAGTATGCTATCTGAACCAATCAGAATGCAGCGCGCCTATATTGAGCGCGAGAACAGAACAGACCGGGCGGGGTACCAGAGAATGATTCAGTGAACTGCGAACAGGTGCGCGTGCCAGAAGTGCGTGGAAATATTAGCGCAAAGGGGCTTGCCTCACCAGTCTCTTTCTCTGGGAAGGTAAGAGAATAACATTACCTGATTGGTTTACAAGTAGCCTAGTTTCCTCCGCTGCGGCTGTCAGTCATTCTCCATTCAGCATCAAACAGCGCGTCGTGTTCGGTTACGACAGTCAACGATTAAACTCTCTCTAAGTCGAGATGGTCATTCAATGTTAATATTATTAAACTTGATCTGTAGATAAAGCTCTATGGTTTTGCATTAAACGACTATCTTGCTGGACTGTTCATTTCTAACTTACCGTGTGTCTGTTAGATCACTACACTAGAGTAGAGTCAGCACTATAAATGTTCATCACGCGCACAGTAACTTAAATTTAAAACTGTTAAAAGAAAAGGCTCAATAAACTATTGCATAGATAGATAGATACTGTATAATACACTATGCATCGATATGTATTTCCTTTGTGCTTTGAACTTTTCAATGCGGACTCGACACGCTGCGCGCCCTGGCTGCGCGCTGTGACAGTGTTGCTTCAAGCGCATCATTCTGCGCTCGGGATGCGCATAAGCGCTTTGTGCAGCACTGCATTGGAGTCTTTCATAATCATATCATAATACTTTTGCTCAATGAAAGATTATTAATAGACTTTTTTGTTCTGTTTTATCTATCATATGTTGTTGCCTCATTAAACAGCTGTGCTATACTTAATATGTCTTAATTTTATAGTAGACTATATATAAAATAATTGATCTTTTTGATTTTGAATGTATTTTACAACAATACAAAGAGCAATATGTAATGTTTTACTTGATTTGGTGCTACACGATAAAGCTCTAATTGGTTTCCTTTGGAAATATGTTTCAAATTCACACAGAATGCATTAAAACTGTAAAGCATGTCTGTTTGTGTCAAAATCGTGATTAAAATCGAAATCGAAAAAAAAATCAAGAAATCGTGATAATTTTTTTTTGTCCATATCGCACAGCCCTATTTCATTCGCTCCTTCAAGGGGACTATATAAGTGGAGTAACATAGGGAATAGTGAATGAGGGTATGGGAGGCGATAGCGAACACAGCTCAATAGATCTGGGTGCAGGTCCCTTGTGAAAAAGTTGTATACTGTAGCATCCTTTTAAAAAGTGTACAAGTTTTTATTGATTACTTAGTGATTAATTAATAATATTAGATAGCCTCATGTTTTGGACACTTGCATATGGGCAGTTATATTAAAATGAATTCTAGTTTAAAGTTATTAAATGCAATTTACATATAATACCCACATTGTAACTATAAAAAGCTGGTTGAAAATCAAACTTATTATAATTTAATTGAATATAAAATAAATCTACTAACACGTAATTGCATAAAAGAAACATTTTTGGGGACGGGACTAACATCCTATCACTTAACAGGAGCAGTCATTTCTAATTTGTGAGGTTCTGTATTCTGTGCTTCTCACCTCATCTCTGGAGGCGTTGTCTATCTCCGCTGCCAGTGACTGGGCCTTGGTGTGACAAGCAAACAGGTTTTTGGCCTCATATAGGCTGAGGCTGAGAATCTGTCCGTTGAGATCATCGTTCTGGTCTCTGAGTTTATGGTTCTCCTGTTAGAAGTTGAAATAAATCAGTGTGCAATTCATACTAAATTCTAGGAGGTACATATGCATACATTATGCCTATATAATATACAGCAGTGGTTCTCACTAGGGTATCTCAGCACACTTCTAAATTTCAAAATAAGCTAAAACAGCTCAAATCAGTTCTTATTTTATTCGTTCTTTCAACAACTGCCATTTTTATTTAGTAAGCAGGTTTCCCAAGGCAGTGGGATGTATATGAGGGAATTTTAAAATATGATTTTTTAAATATAAGACCCCTGTGAACCTGTGAAATACAATTCAGTTCTTAATCAACTGAAATTATTGAAATTGACTTACTATTGCCACTTTTATGTTCTTTAAATAAATAAAAATATTGTCTCGGACAGTAGCAGGCCTTGGAGTCAAATTGTTGAGAACCTCTGATGTATAGTATTTATAACAATTCTCATTAAAATCTGACAATTTTCAATGAATAATGACTAAAATTTCTTTATATTGCATAAGCCACTTTTCTGATTCTTCTATGTGTTTTTTGGAGCTTGACAGTTGATATATATAGTATACACAGAATCAGTACACTATACTGTGTATCATAAAAACAATCATGCAACTGTTTGATCAGCAATGATATTGTAAGATAACATATCACAGACAACACAATAAGCACGGCCATATCTTTCCACTGTACCTGCTTAAGCCGCTTTGCTTCGTGCTCCAGTTCAATCTCTCGAGTCTTGGCATTGTATTCCGACAGCCCAGCAGCGCTACGGCCACGGCCGGGCTTCTCAGTCTCCAGTTTAAAGAGTTGCAGGTGCTCCAGTTCACGCCGCAGGTCCTCAATCAGCTACATGCACATGTGGATTGTGTGAGAGGTCTATATATTTAAGTTTATGGATGTGTGCAGTTGTAATCTGCAAAAAGACATGCGCTACCTCTTGCATGGCTCTCGCTCCTTCTGAAACTCATGTCTGTTCTGCCAAAGCTTATCCATCATTTTCCTGTACAGATCCATCTCATCCTTCAAACGCAGGCTTGTGTCTTCCAATTTATCTGTCATACGCTGCTTCTCCTGTGCACAAATATACAT
Organism: Chrosomus eos; assembly: GCA_036326025.1. Lineage (NCBI taxonomy): Eukaryota > Metazoa > Chordata > Actinopteri > Cypriniformes > Leuciscidae > Chrosomus > Chrosomus eos. Next base: position 29,091,205 of record CM070821.1, read on the forward strand.
ACAGTACAACATTTTACCATGAAATTAGTCATTTGGATATAGTAATTCATGTTAAAAGTGGCTTTTTTTTCTTCTTTTCTTAGATTAATAGCTCAATCTGCACTTATGGCAAGGATGTGGGGTTAATTTATGAATTTTGGTTTGTTCATGTTTTTATATATTAAAACAGTAGAAACCTGTCTAATTATCTAGATGTGTGTTACATATGAGAATGCTTTGAGAAAATATGCATACGATCAAGTACTAGTTTAATAACAAGCAATAAGTGATTACATTTTTTATTGAATGTTTTACAAAACATCTTATTGAATAAAGTAGAGGATTTTTAGTCATTTGGATATAGTAATTCATGTTAAAAGCTTTAGATATAACAGTGTGTGAAACAATCTGCATTGTGAAAAAAGCTATACAAATACATTTGACTTGACATAGTGAGTAAAAAAATGTTTAGTACTTTTTGTTTAGTATTTCTTTTCCTACTATGGAAGTCAATGGGGTACATCAACTGTCTGGCATTCTGACATTACTGACATTCTTCAAAATATCTTATTTTGTGTTCAGCAGAAGAAAGAAATTCATACAGGTTTGAAAAAACTTGAGGGTGAGGAAATTATGACAGAAGTTTTATTTTGAAGTGAACTTGGCGGCCATTTTGGGTCTCTTGCAGCCGTTTTCTAGGTAGGCAACGGGCATACAAGTACAACTTGAATGGGGAAAACTCTATCAAGATCACATTTTAATGTATCTCATAACAGGAATAAAATCTGACAACAAATTTATCATAAATGTAGCTTCTTCAGCTAAAAACTGCATTTTTCAGTCTAGTCCAAAAGAGGACCTTTAATATTTTAGCTATATCAGACAGTGACCTAGTTTTAAAGCCTTATGGAAAGGCTACAGCATCAAGTCATGCAGTTGCTCCACAATGTTTCATTCCATCTCAAAGATCAAAGCCTCACAGTCTCTGAGTCTAAATACAGGGCTGCTAATGTCATGCAGGCAGGCAGCAGCTTTCACACTCATAACACTGGCTAATGCAAGCAGCACGAAAGAATGTGCTGTTAACACTGACAAGCTCTGGGGATTTCACTGCCTGCTGAAATGTGTCAAAAGATGCTTCAGTGAGGTCAGAAGTGATGTGTGAAAACGGGTGTGTGAACGTGTGTAGGAGAGCAAGAAAGCGCTATCTTTTAATTGTTAAATTAATCATGTGACGCTGAACTCGGTGAGCTGTATCATGTGGGTCATGTGGTTGTGATGGTCAAGGGAGTTTTAGCTTGAGTTTTGATGCATCTCTGACCTGGTCTAGTTTCTCAGTCTGAGACTTGAGTCGGCACACATTCACTTTCATCTCTGCGTTTTCCTCTTCTAGCTGCTGGACCCTATAGGGGGAATCATCCATTATAAAGTAGAATGCCATACACTCGCCTGCTGAATAGTGTTTCTGTGTTATAAGGTCTTGAAACCCCCACATGCTTCATATATAATAATAATACATTTTATTTATTTGGCGCCTTTCTGGACACTCAAGGATGCCTTACAAAATGGTACATTAGCACAAACTAAAAACTAGCAATATTAAAAACAAGCATAAAACCATGTTAATTACATCTTACATAAATCATCATGCATAGTTTCATACATCCGTAGTCACAATGAGTAGGCTTGTCTAAACAGATGAGTTTTGAGTGTGGATTGAAAGTGTTTGAGAGAATCGGAGTTGCAGAGGTCAGGGGGAAGAGTGTTCCAGAGCTGGGGAGCAGAGCGACCGAAGGCCCTACTCCCCATAGTGATGAGGCGGGCGGGCGGGACAGTGAGATGGAGAGAAGAGGAGGAACGAAGAGAGGGGCTGGTGTGGCAATATGAATGAGGTCAGTAAGATATGAAGGGGCGAGGTTATGGATGGCTTTGAAAGTGAGGAGCAGGATTTTGTAGTGGATACGATGTGAAATGGGAAGCCAGTGGAGCTGTTGGAGGACTGGGGTGATGTGCTTTATGGAGGGTGTGTGAGTGATGAAACGTGCACAGAATTTTGAACAATTTGGAGTTTATGGAGGTTTTTTTTTAGGGAGACCAAACAGAAGAGAATTACAGTAATCGATTCGGGAAGTGACAAGGCTATGGACAAGAACGGCAGTGAGAGAGGAGTGAGAGCAGGACGAAGACAGTGAATATTGCTGAGATAGAAATAGGCTGAACGGGTGATGTTATTGATGTGTGCATTGAAGCTGAGGGTGCTGTCTAGGATGACACCAGACTCTTTACATGAGGGGAGGGGAAGTGGAGGAGCAGTCAATGAAAATTGAGAAATTCTTTATTTTACTTAAGGTGGATTTAGTGCCAGTGAGCAGAAGTTCAGTTTTACTGCTATTAAGTTTGAGAAAGTTTGAGGTGAACCAGGACTTTATTTCATGAAGGCAGTTGGTTAGGGAGGAGGGTGGGAGTATGCTGTTGGGGTTACTGGAGATGTAGAGCTGGGTGTCATCTGCATAGCAATGAAAATGAATGTTGTGTTTCCTAAAGATGTGACCTAGGGGAAGAAGATAGATCAAAAAAAGCAAGGGGCCAAGAACAGAACCCTGTGGAACACCAGAAGTGACAGGGAGGGGAAATAAAAGACTTTAGCTGAATAAACTGGGAGCGGTCAGAAAGGTAAGAACGGAAGCAGGTGAGGGGAATACCAGTGATGCCAATGGAGGAGAGTCTGTCCAGAAGGAATAGAGTGTGAGATGGTGTCAAAGGCTGCACTGAGATCAAGCAGAAGGAGGATGGTTAGTGAACCAGAATCAGCAGAAAGGAGGAGATCATTGGTAATTTTGAGAAGGGCCGTTTCAGTACTATGGAGAGAGCAAAAGCCAGACTGAAAAGTTCATAAAGGTTACTGGAGGAAAGGTGGGTATGGAGATGAGTGGCAACAGTTTTTTCAAGTTTGGAGATGTATGGAAGGTTCGAGATGGGGCGGAAGTTATTGAGGTCAGTTGGATCAGAACCAGGTTTCTTGAGTATGGGGGTGACAGCAGCAGTTTTCAGAGCGGGGAGTACAGTGCCAGAAATGAGGGAGGCCTGAATGATATTAGTGATGAGAGGGGAAAGAGCAGGAATGGAAGCTTTGACAAGAGAAGAGGGGAGAGGGTCTAGTTGACAGGACGATGTGTTTTGATTTCTGAATGAGAGTAGAAATCTGGTTTACATAGGGAATGGTAAATGTTGATAATGGATGGGTTGGATTAAATGATGGTGAAATAGGCGGACTTAGGACTGAGGGACGAAGTTGCTGATGAATGTGTTGAATTTTTGTGGTGAAAAAAGATGCCAAATATGTGTGATATATATTTGATACATATGTGTTTTTGTGAGGTTTTTATCTGAGATTTCAGGTACCTGTTACTAAGCAGTTCAATCTCAGTGCTCTTGTCTCTCTCCATCTTACTGTAGGCCTCCCTGTGTCTCTTCAGCTCCTCCTCTAGACATTGCTCTGCACGCGTCTCCTGATCTTTGATCTGCTCCTCTAGCTCATGTACCCTGATGGGTAAACATGTACAAAAAAACACATACAGACATTAGAAAACATACTGCATAACTACAAGTCTCTTATGCTCACAAATGCTGCATTTATTTGGTCAAAATATAGTAAAAACAGTAATATTGTGAAATATTATTACAATTTAAAATAACTGTTTTCTATTTTGACATACATTTTAAAATGTAATTTATTCTTGTAATGTCAAAGCTGAATTTTCTGCATTATTATCCAGTCTTCAGTGTCACATGATCCTTCAGAATTTAAGATTGTTTGATTAATATAGAAAGTTCAAAATTATTTATTAGAAATAGAAATCTTTTGTAACATTATAAATCTTTACTGATTTAAATTTTCCAATTGCTGGAAAAAGTATTAATATCTTTAAAAATGGCTTTAATGACCCCACAATTCAGAAATCTGTATGCTCTTTATAACAAATCATATCTGTATCTAATAGTCAGATCTCTGTCATCTTTACCTGTGAACCAGTTGTGTGTTTTCCTGTTTAAGTTTGGATTTCAGATCTCCGTTAGCCAGGCTGTCGTTCTCAAGCTCTGTTATCTTCTTTTCCAAATAACTCACCTACAATAGGAATAAAGAAGTTTGTGGTTACACTTTATTTTAAGGTGACGTGGTTACATTTTACTTACTTATACAAGTACTGAGTAATATTAATTAACTACATGTATTACTATAGAGTTATGGTTAAGCTTTGGTTTAGTTACTTGTAATTATGCATAATTTATTATTACAACTATAGTAAGTACATGTAGTAATGTGTAACTATGCCACCTTAAATTAAAGTATTACTGAGTTTGTTATAGACAATCCTTTCTGAATCACATTCACAAGTAAACAGCATTATTATAATGGCCTTATATTTATTATTATAAAGTATTTCTGAAACATTATTTGATTTTTATCAGTTTATTATGCATTAAGCAATTCAACAATAAATGTGGTCTTCAATGACCACTTCATTACGCCTCCAAGACCTTTTCAGTGATGTCAATATCACAGGAGTCGATGCTGTCTCTGAAGAGATCCTCTGTGCTGCCCTGACTGCTGCTGAAGTTACTGTGGTGGAAGAGCTGACTGCGGGGCACAGAAACAGAGAATCAGGGCATCTTTCTCTCCAACCAGTTATCAGGCAATGGGTATGCAGCACTTTGTAATGTTATATTCTACAGATCTTGTGAACATAACAGAGATGAGAGACTTACCGACCAAACGCTGTACTGGTAATCTTCCTGTTTGGGCTGTAAAATCAAAAGATCCCTGGATTAGAGAGTTTTGCACTGCTACAACCTTTTGCAACTCTTTTACATTTTATATTCTCCTAACACATTAAACAGCTTCCTAAAATATACACATTCACATTCATTTTTCACCATATACAAACTGTAAATGATATAATACCATGCAGAAAATCCAATTTAATGGGTATAGATGCTGAAAGATGAAATCAGAAAAAAACATATTTATGATGGATGGATGGATGGATGGATGGATGGATGGATGGATGGATGGATGGATGGATTCTCAGTGCTTCTCATCAATCTTGCAGTCCACTGCATTGTTTTGTTTATTCGATTCTGGTTATTTTTGTTTAGAGCCTAATTACTGATTCACTATCGCCCCAAGTGGCCAAGATCAGGTACTGAAGTCAGTTTGTCCTAGGTAATGAGATTACACTGATAGTCAGATGGCTCTGGACTCTGGAGGACCTCAGTAAAAATAGAACACCTGCACTCTAATGATAAACCTTTGCCTGTGTGTATGTAACTGTGTGACCCACGTCATTCTTTAAACCCCTTCTCTCGTTACATCACACAGGTCTGAACTCTGAAATACAAGTCAGCTCTCTCCTGTCCTCAAACCCAACCCAGACATCACAGCACTGACAAAACACGTATAACTACCACAACAATGATAGAACAAGACAATCTGCAAACCAACAAAATACACTCAGCATTCACACACATGACCTCAAAAGTGCAGTTGCACATAGTTCTTCATGACCTGTCCTGACCGGTTGGCTTGACATATTTGGTAAAAAAAAAAAAAAAAAAAAAAAAAAAAAAAACTGATGGCTTTTACACTAAACAGACATCCAACAGCAGAAGTCTTCCTAATGCTTTCTTTTCATCTTTTTTTTTTTTTTTTTAAATAACCCAAATATTTGCAGATCATTACAGGGGTGTAGTTCATATTGGTGCTGATCATGTTTTGCATGAATGCATTTTGACTTTGGCAGAGTATGCAGTGGAGGATTTGGACAAAAATGCCAGGGGATTATTAGCCAAAGGCCACAGAATGCCACATGATCCCACTTCCCCATCACACCTATTCACCCAGAGAAAAGGAAATTACACAGCTCTTACTGAACGTCTCTCTCGCACCGTTTCAAACCTAGGCTGTTCCAAAAGGTAGACACTTGATTATGCTGCTTTCTAAAATACGGTTTTATTATCATTTATAATAATAATAAGAAGAAGAAGAAGAAGAAGAATGAGAAGCCTATCCCAGAATGCACTGCATTAAACTTGGAGAAAAAAAACATTCCTTTAGTGGAAGTGATGTATGTAGCTAAATGTACTTTTACAGAGCATATGTAAATATTAATCTTAATTTTCATTTACCGTATGTTAATCTTTTTAGGTGTATTACAGTGTAATGCTTTTAGCTTAGCAACATACTAATATTAAACTATAGGGAAATTTATTTTGAACTATAACTTATAAACCATTAAAGACACACCTACTTTGAGCTACAAGGTCTACTTCAATAGTATATGCTTTTTTGTTGAAGCCATCAGCACACATTAATCCAACAGATTTTTGTAAATAATCATGTTCATAATCAGTTAGTTAGTTAGTTTATTCATTTATATAGCACCTTACAGACTACCACTGTAGTTCCAAAGTGCTGTACATTGCAATAAAAAGAAACTAGCAGACGTGTAGACATACAAACATACAGAAAACATCCAAGTACTACTGTACTAAAAGGCCAAAGAATACAGATACGATTTTAAGCGGCCCTTAAAAACATTTAAATTTATGGAGGATCTAACATCCAACGGTAACTCATTCCACAATCTAGGACCCACGACAGAGAAAGCACGTTCACCTTTCATTTTGAGACGTACACGGGGAACAGTTAATAGAAACTTCTTTGCTGATCTTAATCTTCTGCCCGCAGTGTAGGGCTTAATAAGCTCAGCTAAATATTCTGGCGCCATTCCATGAAGTGCTTTAAAAACATATAGCAGAATCTTATACTGTATCCTAGAATGTACTGGAAGCCAGCCTAAAGAGGATAAGAAGGGAGTAACATGGTCCGTTTTCCTACCATTCATCAACAACCTTGCGGCTGCATTTTGTACAAGCTGTAAGCGGGCAATATGCGTTTGACAGGTCCCAACATAAAGTGCGTTACAGTAGTCAAGACGTGAGAAAATATAAGCATGGACAACTTTTTTCAGGTTGCTGGCTGAAAGTATTGGTTTCAACTTTGCTATTGCTCTTAAATAAAAGAAGCAATTTCGAGCCACTGTCCTTATTTGTCGATCAAAAATTATGGATGAGTCAAAAATGACTCCCAGGTTCTTTACCTGTTCCCTTAGGTACCCCTTCCATGGGCCTAAGTGATCGACTAACGTTTGGCTACTCGCTGTGCGACCAAAGATAATAATCTCAGTTTTATTTTCATTCAATTGAACGAGATTTTCAGCCATCCACAGCTTTACTTCCTCTAGACATTTAAGGAGGGTGGCGTTACAATCCTTACTACCGAATCTCAACGGCAGATAAACTTGAGTGTCATCTGCATACAGATGATAAGAAACACCATATTTCTTAAAAATCATTCCCAATAATCACCCATTTCCACAAGCAAATCACACCAAAATACACACACACACATCTGGCGTCTAAGTCTGTAGTATAATGTCTCGGTGTGTATAGCATATGACGTGGAATCCTCATAATCCCATGATGCAATAAAGCCTTGTTACAGAGGAAAGATTGCAGTATCGTTCTCCTAAAGTACCAAATATGTTATGTGGTCACATGACAATAAAAGGATTATTTCAGCAGTTTTCATCAAATTCCACCACACACACCCACTTAAACACCCCAGGTTTTTCTTGAGGGTTTCAGTTTTCCCACACTGTCTCTGATAACATTCACAAAGATTAGTAAACCCTTGACTGGAACATTGTTGCTATGGTAACAGCTCCTTTAATGAAACCCATCTCCCGATAAAGCTTTTGGCAGGGGTGATTAAAGAGACTCATAAAAATATATCTAGCTTTAACTTAGAGTGAACTGAGATGTAAAGAATGGTCTCAGAAGTGCAGTGCAGTTAAGCGCACTAAAAACAGGATTGGACATGTAACCACTGATTAAGGTAGGACAGCATGCTAGATTTTAAGCATAAAATGGCTCTAGAAAAAAATAAAAAAAATCAATTCAACGTTCATTATTAATATGCACTGTATCAAGCTCCGTAAAAACAATAAAATACTCAATCAATAATCAATCAATACTTCAAAAGAAACATCAATAAAAACAGTTCCATGTAATCAGAAATGTTTATTTTACCCAATATTCGTTTGTGTTTTTATGCGTAAAGAGTGCTGCAAGAAATGAGTCCTAAAACCAGAAAACAAGTCGGCATTTAGAACTTAAATTTCCATCGTCCTAAAGTCACTGGGTTTTTTGAAGGGATTTTTGGTTAAACTGTCTGAAATAAGGTCTGTGGTTAATTCTACAACAAAAAATACAAATACTTTTACAGCCTCACACTTTTGCAAACTATTCTAACTCAAACTTGTAAATTATAGATAAAGATTGAAAGCATTTTTGTAAACTGGTGACGTTAAAGTCATGCGAACGTGGTGTAGTTGGGTTATAGCCCAACTTTACCTTTTTACTTCGACTTTGTATTTAGGCTTTAAAATTCAGAAAAGTTGTGTTCATTTTTTTGTTTTAATTTCATAAAGTTGTGTTGGTCACAGAGCTTATGTTCTGCAATAATCCAAAAGTCAATGGAAAATCCTTGTAGACTTGTAGCAATATGCTAACTTCAAACTCGGTGGTCTCTTACCTGTTAGCTTTGAGGTTTTTGAGTCTGGCCTCCAGGTCATTGAGCAGGTTGACTTTCTTGCAGCACTGAGAGCAGTAAACATCCAGAAGCTCACTGTTGTACAGGTGTCTGATCTTCTGAGGGGTCTGGCCAGCACTGTAAACAACAAGTGATCATCAATATTGGCAGTTATAAGAACGTCTAATGAGCTGTTATTGAGTTCATGATAGGATAATTATCACACAGCTGAAGATTTAAAAGCTGAAGATTTACAACTACCACCAGGCAAAACTGTTTCATAAAATTTTATGCTGTCAAAAATACCCAGCAACATTCATCCGAGAAATCGTATTTTAGTCAGAATTATAAATACAGTGGGGGAAATAAGTATTTGACCCCTTGCTGATTTTGCAGGTTTGCCCACTTACAAAGAATGCAACGATCTATCATTTAATCATATGTACATTCTAACAGTGAAAGACAGAATCCCAAAGAAAATTCCAGAAAATCACATATGAATTTATAAAAATTGATAACCATCTGATGAGGAAAAACAAGTATATGACCCCCTACCAAACAGCAAGTATTCTGGCTCCTACAAGCCAGTTAGTCTTTCTTTAAGACACAGCCCTAATCCCAACCAATTATCTACATCAAATACACCTGCCTCACCTCGTTACCTGTATAAAAGACACCTGTCAACACCCAAACAACCAGCATCCAACATCACCACCATGGGCAAGACCAAAGAGCTTTCTACGGACATCAGGGACAAGATTGTTGATCTGCATAAGGCTGGGATGGGCTACAAGAGAATCGGAAAGCAACTTGGAGAGAAAAGATCAACTGTCGGTGCAGTTATCAGGAAATGGAAGAAGCACCACACCACCGCCAACCTCCCTCGGTCTGGGCCTCCACACAAGATCTCGCCTCGTGGGGTGTCCCTGATCATGCGAACGGTGAGGAATCATCCCAAAACAACAAGAGGGGAACTGATGAATCAACTGAAGGCAGCTGGGACCACAGTTACAAAAGAAACGGTTGGTAACACACTACGCCGTCATGGATTGAAATCCTGCAGCGCACGCAAGGTCCCCCTGCTCAAGAAGAAACATGTACAGGCCCGCATGAAGTGCGCCATTCACCACCTGGACGACTCAGAAGAGGCCTGGAAGAAGGTGATGTGGTCAGATGAGACCAAAATAGAACTTTTTGGCCTCAACTCAACTCGTCGTGTTTGGAGGGCAAAGAACACCGAGTACAACCCAAAGAACACCATCCCCACCGTCAAGCATGGTGGTGGCAACATCATGCTTTGGGGGTGCTTTTCAGCCAAGGGGACGGGACAACTCCATCGTATTGAGGGAAGGATGGACGGGGCCATGTATCGTGGAATTCTGGACCAACATCTCCTTCCCTCAGTGAGAGAGCTGAAGATGGGTCGAGGATGGGTGTTTCAGCACGACAACGACCCTAAGCACACCGCCAAAGCAACAAAAGAGTGGCTGAAGAAGAAGCACATCAAGGTTCTGGAGTGGCCTAGCCAGTCTCCAGACCTGAATCCAATTGAAAATCTTTGGAGGGAGCTTAAAATTCGAGTTGCCAGGCGACAACCTCGGAACCTGAAAGATTTGGAGGCTGTCTGCAGGGAGGAGTGGGCCAACATCCCTGCCGAAATGTGCACAAACCTTGTCACCAACTATAAAAAGCGTTTGACATCTGTGCTGGCCAATAATGGCTTTTCTACAAAATATTAACATGCTGTTTGTCCAGGGGGTCAAATACTTGTTTTTCCTCATCAGATGGTTATCAATTTAAATAAATTCATATGATGTGATTTTCTGGAATTTTCTTTGGGATTCTGTCTTTCACTGTTAGAATGTACATATGATTAAAATTATAGATCGCTGCATTCTTTGTAAGTGGGCAAACCTGCAAAATCAGCAAGGGGTCAAATACTTATTTCCCCCACTGTAAATTCTCCACAATGATAACATTCTCATGGAGTAAATCTCATGAAAATAAAAATTTAAATAAATCCTATTTTGCTTAAAGGATAATTGTGCTTATTTTTTAATAATTAAGATTGGTACATTTTGAATTGGTACATTATTTTACACACAACTTATCATTACCATAATGCATTGAGAGACTTTAATGCTTTGGACCTCTGACACTACCATGTCATGACAGGGTTTGGCATGTTTACATATCATTCATAAAGGATGAACTGTGATTTGTGACCACAGACTGACTTGATTTAATTAGCTGTATTTTATAATTATTATCGTTATTTTTTATATGTATATTTTTTTGTTTGTTTATTTATTTTTATTTTTTATTTTTCTCTTTGGTCTGTTATGTTAACAAAATGTTAAAAACCAATAAAAAGATAATTGAAAGAAAAAAAATATATATATAATATTAATAAATACTATAACACTATATAAATAATACTAAAATGGAGAAAGAAAAAAAAAACGTTTTGCAGAAATTTGTGAAACGAGAATGTAATTTTTCGGCATTTTGGTAATTATAATTTGGATAAGGATCTGCTTAAGTACATGAAAATAATGCCACAAATATATAATTTAAAATATAATTAATATAATAATTGGCTTTAAATAAATACAAATAAATGTTATATGTGTGTGTGTGTGTGTGTGTGTGTGTGTGTGTGTGTGTGTGTGTGTGTGTGTGTGTGTGTGTGTGTGTGTGTGTGTGTGTGTGTGTGTGTGTGTGTGTGTGTGTGTGTGTGTGTGTGTGTGTGTGTGTGTGTGTGTGTGTGTGTGTGTGTGTGTGTGTGTGTGTGTGTTATATAAATAATTTCTTCTTTCTTTCTTTTAGTTTTGGCCTGGACATTTTCTTGTCTGGTTTCACGCTATTCACCCATATCAAATGACAATCAAATGACAGAGATCACACATATAACACAGTGTGTCAGTATTTATGTGAGACATGTGTACTAGTGAGCTAGTTAACCTGGAGGGCAGAGAGGAGCCCAGGTCAGAGAAACCATTAGTACGCGTGTCATCATCAGGGATGGGGCTGCTGGGAGTGAAGTCCACATCCTCGCCCTCTCCATAGTCCTCAAACTGCTCCTCCACTGAGATTACTGAGGCCGCTGCTGACGAGACCATCTGACCACAGCTAAACCAGAGAAACAGTATCATTTCATTTCAGAATAATTTCATTATTATTCATTTTATTTTTCATTTTTATCAAATGTGAATGTGATTATTTTCAATTGAATTAAACATGAATTATTTCATTAAATAATATTTTAACTAAACAATACATTCTGGAATCATAAGTTCAAATAACACTAAAAAAGACCCAAAACATAATTATCCATGGTGCTTACTTGTTTCTACGTAGAAAGAGTCCACCCAGTCCTTCCTCTTTATCCTCATGACGTCCTCCTTCAGAAGATTCAGATCCTGCTCCGCTGTCCATGTCTGACTCCTGCGCATCCCGTCCGCCCATTCCTTCCTCATCCGAATACAGCTGGCACTCTGGGTACGGCCGTGTGCATACGATGATCGGGGTCCCAGACTCCCCTCCCCGTGCTGCAAACAGATATCATAAAAAAACTTTTCAATAAAGTCATATTGCTCAAAAATCAAATGCAAATACGACATACAGAATTTGCTCAAAACTAGACTGGATTACTGAGACTCACTATGTGGTCTCTTCACACACAGGTCTTAATGTAGTGACATGAGAACTTAAGACTTAAGAACTTCAGAAGTTCTCTGTTCGAGGAACACAAAAGAAAATGGGTCAAAGGTTATGGAAACTTTGCTCATTAACCCCAGAAGACACAAACGACACTAAGACAGGTCAAAGGTCATCATGGTGAATGGGTGTGAAACATTTCAGTTGACTAATGAATGGCGAGTCTAACAAAAGAGAAGGATGATCATTTAGATTGTATAGCAGAGACAGAAATTGTGCTCTCGTAAAGAAATAAGATGTATTCTCCATTTGATATAGCATTTTTTTACATACATTCTCTCCTACAACAAGTGCAGCTCTAAATTTTTTACTTATTAAAATTCATGTCACATCTCAATGGCAAAAGGACAATGTGAATCAGCTGATGCTGTCCAGTGGCTCATTGTTATTTGCACAGAAAGAACAGAATAATTATCACACTATGAGAAATTATTAAATCAATGCAATGAATACATGTTTGCATACATACATCAACATTTTTGGTTATGCTTTATTTTAAGCTACCTTAGTTACATTGTACTCATATAAGTATTGAGTAATATTAATTAACTACATGGACTTACACTGTAAAAAGTGAACAGTTGGATCAACCTAAAAAAATTACTTCAATTGGTAACACCTAAAAAAATTAAGTTTTCTCAACTTAAATTATCACGCTAAAACATGATAATTTAAGTTGAGAAAACTTAATTTTTTTAGGTGTTACCAATTGAAGTAATTTTTTTAGGTTGATCCAACTGTTCACTTTTTACAGTGTACTATAGAGTTACGGTTAGGTTTAGGGTTAGTTATTGTAATTGTGCAGTTGTAATTGTGCAGAATTTACTGTTATTACTAATATAAGTGCATGTAGTAAAGTTTACATCACCTTAAAATAAAGTATTACCAAAATGTTCTCTCTGTCTAATAAAGGTATATTTATATTTGCTATGTCTTGGGAGATACTGTATTATTAAAACAGAATTATCGCTGGTCATTAAGCCTTTACAGCATTCTGGGGAACTACAATACACACCAAAGAGTGTGCTTTAAAATGACTTCACATCCCTCACACATGATCATATTCATACCGTAATTCATCCAATAGAATCAAACTTTCCACTACTTTAAAGATGACATGAACAATCACTAATTTCAGAAATAAATTGCCATAAACTGCCGATGTCATACAGTGGCTCTAAATTTATTTCTGACCCTTACAATTCACACTTTAAAGTTTTTTTGTACATAAAAAATAGACTCATTTAAAAAAATGATTTTTAACCATCTGTTCCTGAGGTAATTTTAATAGATGTATGAAGTCAGGTTGTCTTTTATCACATTAACTACAAATACTTTTTATCCCTATATTGAACAGTATATCTATACTTCCACAAAATGAATAAAACAAACACAGAATTGAATAGTAAGTGCTAAAATTTTTTAAACTGTTAGTACATACAAAACAGAGGGTCCTAGGACTGCGGTCCTGAAACTGCAGCCTCCAGTATTGCAGGAGCACCTCCTCCACTTGATTAGTACTGCTTGATTAACACAGGAATGTTGTAGTCAGCTGCTCTCTTCTCTCCTATGACCCTCCCTCACTCTCTATACTAAACCTGTACCCTCTTTTTCCCTTTTCTTTATTTTTAGGCTTCTCTTTTTCTTCCCTCTATAACATGGGTCACCAATCTCGGTCCTGGAGGGCCGGTGTCCTGAAGAGTTTAGTTCCAACCAGGTCCAACACACCTGCCTGAACGTTTCTATTATGCCTAGTGAGACCTTGATTAGCTGGTTCAGGTGTGTCTAATTGGGGCTGGAGCTAAACTCTGCAGGACACCGGCCCTCCAGGACCGAGATTGGTGACCCATGCTCTATAATATACAATATATACAATTTTCTCCCTTCGCAAACACCTTTTTAATCTTTTTCGAAAAGCATTTAATTCTTATCAAAGTCTATGAGTGTATATCTGAAGTAACCCTTCTCACATTCACACCTCACTCAGCGAACCCGTTACTTTCCTTTGTAGGTCACACACAATACTCACTCACCCCTCCACTCATGCCCACATGGCAGACCTAACAAATAAGACCTATGCACAACAACAACAAAATTATTCTTAAAAAAGATACATGTATTATTATAATTGTCTAATAATTTAGGTCTCATGTAAATATATCTTGTTTAAAGGATGTTTAGATATTTTGGGACAAAATTTCTGATTAAGAAAATCTGCAACATAGAACCACTGCTGTGAGCAGAGACACGTCATCCCAAACAGCAGGATAACTAGATATCCAGTAACCCCTGCTTTAGTCTAGTCTTTTGCATTTATTAAAATGTCCTTGAGAAAAAAAATGCTTCTAGTTTGTTCAGTCTGATCTGAGATTATGCCTACGGCAAGGAAATGTAACGTCCGGCCACAGGATTAAGCATCACAGGCCTAGTCACAAATGTGAGCAAAACTTTGATTCTTCCCACATGGCTGTATCTTTGGAGATAACAGAAGAGGAGCAGATTACTGATGACTGATATCTGCATAGTCTTAATGTGAAGCTTTGACAGCATAATAGAAGTTCTCCAAGCTGAGCAGTTCCTGTGATAAATGCAGCCCTATCAGATACACCCTGACTGCAGTAATGTAAGAGGAGACACAGGGGTCTCCTGCAGTGAGAGCCCAGATAAAAGACCCCTTTTGGTCCAACTCGACCTGAATCTGCCAGCCCCCCTTAGACAGCAACGTCTGGAATGCCTAGACTTAGCATTCATTATTTACACTCTGCTTCTGACAGACTATGAATGGCATGCATTAATACACACACTTCACATCATTTCATAAACAAATGAAGCCTACATTTCAATGTTCTTTTATATATCATGCATAGTTACACTTAAATGTATTTCACAGATTAAAACAGTTATATGCAGTGTCAACTATTATCTTTTTACACACCATTACTCTGTGTATTTGGTGACAAAGTGATTGGATTTTATGTGACCGATTAACTTACAACAGGCATGACTTGTTGACTTATAGTTGAAATAAATACCAATGATGGGCAGCTTCACTTTAATGCGGTCATTTTAAAACAAAGACACACCCTAACAGAGTTTGACTGTACAAAATCGCATCTCTGAGACTCAATTGCAATCACAATTGTATTTTAATGTTTCAACTCACTGTTGAAAATCAAAGCAGGAAGAGTTTGCTCTTTGCTCTTTATTAATATGATGGACTTATGCTGTCATGCTGCAATACTGCTGATCCACCCTACCTCCAGTGATTTATACATTATTGCGGAGTACGGACTAAGGACACGAAGTGCTAAAATATACCCACCAATGTGTCCACATTGCTACAGTATGCTGAGCTAGAGAGGAAGATCAACATTAAAAAGCCAATGACATTTTTTGGCAATGCCCATTGTTAGATAATTTTTGGAAATTCATTTTTACATATATTAATAAAGTATTGAATATTGAACTGATAAGAGACCCTCTGATAGCAATTCTAGGAATGAAACCAGTTGTGATACACAGTAGGAAAAAGATGTATTTATTACAGATATTACTGGTAGCAGCAAAGAAAGCAATTACAATAAAATGGCTTAAAAAGGAGCCACCAAACCAAGCTGATTGGCTAACAATTTTAAGAAATATTTACATTATGGAAAAAATTACATATTCATTAAGATTACAAAAGGAACTTTTTATTGAAAGATGGGCACCACTAACAGGGTATATGCAGGAATCTTGAAGTTAATTTAATACCTTTTCAAGACTTTTTCAAGACCTTCTCAATATTTTTTAATACCTCAGCGCCACTTCAAGCTGTAACCATTTGCATTAGTGATACTTTTAACTTAACAGTTTTAGTTTGTGATAAAGACTATAGACCACTCTGATACAAAAAAATCTAATAGGCTGGGATAGTAAATCACCAACCTTCTCTTAAAACATTTCGGTGCGTTGTAATACACATGATTTTCTTTTCCCGCCCTGGGAAAATCCCGCCCTGCAACCGAATTCATTGGTTTAGGTTACAGTGACGGGTAGGTTTAGGGATCAGTGTTTGGTGTAGGCAATCAGTACAGTGATTGACATGACAGAGAGGCAATTTACGAACGCACCCAAAATAGCCTAGTTTTTTATGTACCTGTCCGTTTTTTTAATAAAAATGACTAAATTCACACACTTTTACGATATTTTTGGGACTCAAACTGTTGGACAGCTAATTCAGAAAAAATACTTTCAAAATTCAAGACTTTATAAACCCGTGATAAGACTTTTTAATACTTTTTAAGGGTCTTAATTTTCCCAAAATTGATTTATCACCTTTTAATACTTTTCAAGACCCCGCGGATACCCTGACTAATGACGGTGATGGAGGACCGTTAGAACTAACTCTGATTATAACTGCTAGGGCAACTTGTATACAACCCATGTTTTGTTTTAAGTTGATGTTTGTTCTGTTGACATTATTTTAAATGTTTTTAATTATTTTTTGTTTATTCTTTGTTTATTTTTTATTTTTTTCTTCTCTCCTTGTACTTCTGGACATATTCTCCTCATCTTGTGGATTTGAATATACATTTGAGAGTGTGTAAATGTTATAACCCATTGTACAGGATATTGTTTCTGAGTGGAAGTAATTGCTGTAAAAGGAGATCTGAAGAATATTCAAAATAAAAAAATAAGTAGTAAAAAAAAAAAAAAGCCAATGACTCCGCTCGGGAATATACAGCCCGGTATTGATTCAAACGCATAATGATGTCCATGCTGAGTGAAAGCTGCTGTATTCTTCTGGAGTGTAAGTGCGATCTGGTCAATAGTTATTGTGTAATCAAACACTCTTTTATGTGTCATTACTGACCAACAGCAATATCCTTTTATTACTTGGCTTAAAGGGACAGTTCACCCAAAAATGAAAGTTCTGTCTTCAAGAAAGAGGGAATAAAACCGTTATTTCTTTGTCTCAGAACACGCCTGAAAACATTCAAATGCACAACATGTCCCAAATATCTCTGATCTATAAATAATAGAGAAGTTTTTGTCTGTGAACACAGAAGACTGCGTTGCGTGATGGAGGAATCCACATCAGTCTCACACTTACTCACATAAATCATTAGATTATTTTCCTCAGTGAAAGCAGAGCAAATATTTTTCTCTAATGTTTAGATGCAGTTTAATTTTTCTCTGTAGATCTATAAGAGCAGCACTTCTTCACAGATCTCCCGTCTCATGATGACAGCAACCCACACACACAAACACAACACTGGCTAGCATCCAAAGCGCACCATCATATTCATAGCTTTTTCAAGTGCAGCTAGCAAGAAATGTCAAGTGTGCACATAAACATGACAGAAAAACCTCTCAAACTTCTGATGGCAATAGCGATCCTGCCAAATACAGCACTGGCAGCTAGTTTTGCTAGTCAGGTAACAGACCAAACAAACATTTTGGACCAACTGACAACCCAAATCTATATAAAACACCAACTACCTCAAAACAATAAGAAGCAAATACAAATTATCGTATATCTTGAAATAGCTTTATCTTTAACATTACTGTTTTGTTCTTATTTACCTGACATTAACTAGATAACTGCTAATTTTAGCTAATGAACGACCCAAATGAACCTAAGTATTTGGATAAGTACTTGGATCGAAAACTTCCGTACACTGAAGTATAACCATCAGTTGCGTTACTGAAGTGACAAAAGAAACATGCTGGCAAGGACATTCAACATGCCTGCTCATTTTCCGTATCAATTGAGCTTGGCTGATTCTGTTTGAGATCTCAGTGGAAATGCAGCTGGATAGTTGGCCATCTCACTGCCTACACAGTCAGCAGACAAAAGACAGTGTGGATTTACAGGGAGCCATGAGTCATAATCCAGCTCTCGGGGCTCTAAAACTGCCAACCGCCCTTCTCTGGACAGTATCAAAGCGAAACACCTTTGAACTCTTTATTGACCTTGAAAATGGTAACCCAGCAAACACACAAAAGGCCAACCAGAGCTGTAGTTACACAATCAATACTGCAGAGGCACTTGGCAAAGCAAATTACCTTATTATACCACAGCTTGTGTAGGTGTCCCTCTGAAAGCAAGACATGTGGAGACAAGTGGAAATATGGTTCTCAATTTAGTTGAGATCTCTAAGATCTGGGCACAATAACAACCACATACCAGTGAGTGACTTTAAAAGGTCGGTCACAAAATGTTCATCCACCTCTGTCCCTTGGCAGAGATCTCATAGCAATAGTCTGGATGCACCAAATTATTACATTTTAGAGTGTCCAAACTGCAATTAACCTCCTGTTCCAACTATAACACTGAATTATAACTTTTGCTGGGCTTTGCATTACGATATCCATAAAATGCTAGTGCAGATAGTGCCAATGTCACACACAGGTTCTCTGCTGCCCACGCAATAAACTAGGCCTGATACAGCATTTCATAACGGATCGATATCTAAAGCTGTCAGACCTGCTGCTAAATGACTGTAGTCTTAAATGGAGTAGACAAGAGAACTGGACTGACCCTATCAGCTTAAATGTATAGCCAAAAAGCAAGCAAAAGTTGGAATAAAAATAAAAAGATTTCTGGGCGACAAAATGCTAACAAGTTATATATATGTCTGTGTTTAAGATTGATAATAAGAAATGTTTCTTTAATACCAAATTAGAATCATGTGACACTGAAGACTGTATAAATGACTGAATAAATTACAATTTAAAAAATGAATAGTCATTTTAAATTTTAACATTTTAATAATACTTCACAATATCAATGTTTTTACAGTATTTGGATTAAATAAATGCACCCTTAGTGAGAATAAGAGTCTCTCTCTCTCTCTCTCTCTCAATATATATATATTTATATGAAAATTACAAATCTTGAAAGGGCATGTACTGAAATCCAATATGCAAACACATTATATGATAAAATCATACATATTTTAAGACCACAGAGAGGGAACAGGTATTTGTATTGACTGAACTTTAGCTGTACAATTCAGTCGGGTGTAAAAGTTTAAGAAGCCAATAAGATTTTGACCGAACCCCCTTTGCAAAACAAACCACAAGAGGGGGTAAAGGCAAACGCCAGGGAAGGAATTTCAATGGCTGTATACCCTATTGTTCCTTGACCTTTCTGAATTGTCCTTTGCCAGTGGAAAAAAACATTACTTCAACATTAAAAACCACACACAATCATACAAACGCAATGTGGATGCGGTGCTACCAGCAGGTGGTCATTAACCGTTTGGGAGTCTTCCCAAACCAGCCCAGCACCCACAATCTCCCCTTTCATGTTCACAAACTATCAGCCGTATTCAAAACTCCACAGTCCCTCCCCCTAGACAACCCCCAAACCCACAACAACTCCCAGCGCACACATTAGCCCTGCTCCCAAGAGACGCATCATTAACTGTTTAGGTTTATGAGGATGTGCACTTACAACAATAATCAACCAGTCTGCTAGTTTACTACACCATTAGTCTCATTTGAGGTGTAAAAATGGAGGCTGTTCTCAAAGAACAGATATTTTCACCTCTAGCATTTAGGAAACGGCACAGTTAGAAGAAAACTGGAAACAATGGGGTCACCACGGTTGTTCAGAAGACGAAGGCAGACACAAACACACACAGGCACCGCCAAAAACACATCGACACAGTCCAAACACATACAAGCAGTCTAAACACACACATAGTCTCTCACACTGTCTGATCAGCATTTCAATAGCGTGACCCTTTTCCCCTCCAACAGATTACCACACAATCCAGCCCGGCTCTCTCTAGTCATTCATTCAACTTGTCATTCAAAGGCAGGTGTAGCGTTTGGAAAGACACAGGCTGGTTGTGAATTCCACCACACTCAGAGTCAGAGCCTTCACATCATGTACTAAAATGAGAAAAAAAATCAAAAATGCACTCACATTTCATTGAGCTTTAACACTCTAAAGTGCTGTTGGGAGTCAACGAGAGCTCCCAAGAGATCTCTTCAGCATCATTGTTGGGATAAGATGATAATGTAAGCTGAGAGATTATTGCAGTGTCTACATTGATGCTACACTGAAAAAATCGGTCAAACATATTATTTAACATCACTGAACCAACCAATAAAACTCATTGTTATAGGTAAAATCAGGTATAAATAGCTCTTTAAGGTAACAATTGCAGGTTCCCACTTTGTGCAGTGCAGAAACGAGGATGAGAGAAGATCATGAGAGAAAGAGCAGGAACAATAGACTTGGCTGCAGCAAATGTTCACACGTGCTAGTTTTCTCATCTCATCCTCTTACCCCTCCGCTCAATAATGAAGATCCATCATCTCCATCCTCTCTGCACGTGCCGGTTAAGCCCTCGTTGGCTGAGGACGTCCAAGACTTAGTGTCCCCGTCTCCCTCCAGGATCCCCACCCTCACCACAGTCCAACAGGTGAAATATCAGCGACCACTCCTGTCAGATTTGAGTGCTCCTGTGGACGTGTGGCTTCGGGTATCTCCACCTAGCCACCGCTGCTCCAAACTGCCTCAGTCCTCCTCACACATACACACACACTCGCTCCGACCTGCATCGACCGATCATGCGCCACACACCAACACATACGGAGAGAGACGCTACTGATCTGGCAACAGTTGTTGGGCTTTTGGCCACTCCTCTCAGCAAATCACCTCCCCTACTCCTGCCTGTCACATTCCCTCCCTCTCTCTGCCTCGTTCTCTCGGTTGTTGCTAGGAAACTACTCCGCTGAGCCGTCCCACAGCTGTGACATCGAGTGGAGCGTGAGTGTGCTCCTTCGCAACACACACGGCTATCTTAAGCCTAACCTCAGCTGTGCTGCATAATACATACAATTACAGACAATTAACCTTCTCCTCATTTAAGTGTCATGATAAATAAAGCAAATAGATAAATAAGATACAGAAACATCAAAGAATCAATAGGGGGTAGATCATGCGCTGCCCTGGAAAAACATCAGCAGTGTTATTTTGATCAAAAAAGTAAAAGCTCTTGTTTTCCGTAAATGTCCTAAATCATGGTAAAATATTTCCCATTAGTAAACCCTTTTACAGAAAAAAAATCCCTTTTACAGATGTTAAATTATCTATTATATCAACAAACATTATAAAACATCATGAAGAAGAAATTATATTATACATTATAATTATTATTATTATTACATTATAAATAAACTACAAACAGAACCCTAACGGTTCATCTGGATCATCTAAGCTCATTGGAAAAACTAACATGTGGTGACTTTTCTGCAAAATTATATTACATAGCTTCTCGTACGTTTTGCAACACTTTTAAAGTGGAATGTTCAGTGAGTTCAGTTTTATCTGAAACAGATGAATGTCAATCTGGCCAGTTTTATTACTTTAGTTGTTGCGCGTATCGTGACAGTTGGGAAATTAAATTAAATTAAATTAAATTAAAAGGGTAATGTTCTGTCACATTTGAAAATTACGTATCACCCTTAACCAAACTGCATTTGCTGAAGTAACCCATGCCATATTAGCTTGCTTCTACAAGTCTTTGAGCTTTTTCATCTTGACTCGTGTTTCACAGGACTCGTACAAGGTGAATTACAGAGCAAGTTTATTACGTTAGAAACGCCATGCATATGAAGCTGGTTATGTCATGCAAACATGAAAATGTATTAGTTTAAAAATCATGCACTGGTAAGTTTTTGGAGGCAGAGCCAATTGTCTGTATTTTCCCTCCAAAATCCCTTAAGAAGATTTCAAAATGTCCACATCAAAGAAAATCATGAGAGTTATTATCTTATAACGTCTAAACTGACTAAACAGATAAATGGCACAAAATAGAGTTCTAAATTTCTGGGAAAACATTTGAAATATGTTTTAAAGGTGCCATGTGTAATAATTGAGGTAAAAATATCCAAAAAATGAGCTACACGCATCAAAAGAATGAGAAGAAATAAGGGCGATGATGTCATTAAAAAATGAAAAGTTATAGTGTTGCAGAGATATCAACCTAAATTAGCATTAGCATTACTAGCCCCGGCCCGACAGGTGTTGTAATACCAGTTTCGGCCATGGGAGGCGGTATGCGGGCAACATACATAACCACCAGCCAAACTGCAACACACGAATAACTCGCACTGCTTGTATCTCTTTAATCTCTAAAAATCTCCAAATGCTCCACGTGAAACTGCGGTCTTACTATCGTGTCAATTGATTTGATTAATATGCATGAGGGAGAGAGAGCAGGACCGCGCTCGTGTTGTTTGAAGACTGAGAGTGCGCGCGCGCGGCCGGGGCTCTCTCTCTCTGTCTTTCTCTGTTCTCTCTCTGTCTCTCTCTGTCTCTCTCTCTCTGTCTCTCTCTCTCTGTCTCTCTCTCTCTGTCTCTTATCTCTCTTCTTCTCTTGCTCGTAAACGTGCCCTGTCAAGCGCAGCGGCAGCAGTCATTCTAGTCTACAACCCTCACCGATCAAAATAGGCTTTGGCGGGACAAAGCGGACTATTTGACGGTTTTAGAAGATTAATAACCTGAAACTAAAAAACAGACTAGAGTAGGCCAACTTTCAGGAGGTATACTGCCCCCATCTGGTATGGAATATGTGGAGTTTTAATTGATTTTTTGACAAATGGCACCTTTAAGCACAGTATGACATTATTTAACATTAGCAAACTAATTTAACCATACAATTGGAAAATGAACAAGAGTTAACTTTCATAACTGTGGTCTTATGACTGATTTATAGAATGTCTTCCTTAATTAACACTTCTCATAAATTCACAGGCTCGCAGCAGCAGTGAGCTCTTGCTAGAGGCAAAGACGGATGAAATAAAAATCTAATCAATGGTGAACATTTACACACGTACATTCACACTTCCACAGCTTCGAGTGAGAAGTCTCATATATGCTGTGCTCTGTTTGTGAATGCATGTGTGAGTTTTGAGATGCATGTTTATGCAGGTGCATGATATACTGATTCTGTGTGTGTAGGAGAGAGAGAAAGCAAGCAGTCCTCCTCAGTTCTAACTCTCTACTGTGTATCAGTGATGCCCCACTTTCTCATGATTCCCATGAGGTCAGTGTTGCCGCAGCACCGGCAGTTAGTTTTGGCCCAGCAGCTCGACCCGGACCCTCCTACCTCTCACGTCCTCAGCTCTCTGTCCGAATTTATTTCAAAATACAGTACACATGATCTCTCTGAGACTGCAGGGATTGACATACAGTCAGAGCTGTAGTTGAGAAGATGGAAGAGAGAGAGAGACAGGGAGGGCGGACACACGGGAGTGGATGCTGCAGATGAAAAGACGATCACACAGCTCTACCACAAACTGGTGCTTGGCTCCTGAAGCGGTTTACACAGCCAAAGCCATTCTATTTCAGACATGTTTGTCCCGCTTTACCCTGATTGTCATTGCAGGTAACTGTGTTGTTATTTCAGTCAGGTGTGGTTGATCTCCACTTGCTTCCTGTTGTCAAATCTTAAAGGAAACACAGATGCAACTGTATACATTTCTCACAATTTTAACTTTTTGAACCTGAAAAATAATTTTAGACCATTATTACTCTATACACAGCCTGCTGTTTGACTGTGGAAATGTTGTTGCCATCATGAGTGTTTGCCAGGGCATTACTATGCAGTTGCTAAGGTGTTCAGAGTGTCTTTTGACAAAATCTATCCGGGTGCTATATTTCTGGGTGGTTGCCAGGGCTATGAAGCTACTATGAAGCTGATAAGGTGCTCAGAGTGTTTTTTGTTTGTTTGTTTTTTACAAATGCTATCTGGTTGCAATATTTCTGGGTTGTTGCCAAGGTATTACTAAGCAGTTGCTAAGGTGTTCAGAGTGTCTTTTGACAAAAGCTATCCAGTTGCTATATTTCTGGGTGGTTGCCAGGGCGTTACTATGGAGCTGCTAAGGTGTTCAGGGTGTGTTTTTTGACAAATGCTATAGACCTTATGCATGAGAAAAACGAGGGCGCCGCCATCTTTATAATATTGTCTTTGAACTTCCGTTTCTGTGGTCGCTCTGTGTATTTCTATGGCATCGCTGTCCAGGAGTAATTAGCTGCTGAAGTCGATTTACTTACTGTAGAGTTAACGAAAGTTAGCATGAGCATTGTAATGTTTATCATAATAATATTTATAATATTATTTATCACAGCAGATGTCTTAACAAATGTCGACCTGATGTCAACAAATGTACTCAAAAAACTCAAAGGCCTAAATCCTTCCAAGGCTACCGGTTTTGACCACATCCCTGCCAGATTTCTTAAGGATGCTGCTGAAATAATTACTCCTGTCGTAACTTATCTTATTAACTTATCCATTGAAAATAACCATTTCCTTAATTTCAAGAACCTTCCTAGTAAATTTAAGGTGGCAAGAGTGATACCTTTATTTAAAAAGGGGCCCAAATCTAATGCTGGAAATTTCTCGCCCGGTATCTATCTTGTGTTCAATATCAAAAATTGTGGAAAGGATCATTTTAGAGCAAATAGACAGTTATTTAACAGAACATAACCTTTTATTTGACTTCCAATCAGGCTTTAGAAAAGCCCATTCCACTGATACCGTTTGCTTTATCTTACAGACTTTATTAGGAAAGAGGTAGAAAAGGGAAATTATTGTGGAATGGTGTTAATAGACCTTCAAAAGGCCTTTGATACGGTTCAACATGATGTCCGTTTGTATAAACTAAAAGCCCTAGGATTTTCTCCTGCATCTCTTCAGTGGGTGAGGTCATAGCTGGTGGACAGAGAACAGGTGGTAGATGTGGAAGGGACCTTTTCCTCAACACTTAAATTAACTTGTGGAGTTCCCCAGGGGAGTATTTTGGGTCCTCTCTTTTTTTTTTATATGTCAATGATATGTCGTCAGCTATAGACTGTAATTTGTTTTTATTTGCAGATGACTCAGCTATTCTAGTCTCTCATAAAGACAAATCAGAGGTGGAAAGGCTGCTTAGTTCAGAACTCCTTAACCTCAGTGTTTTGGCTAACAGACAACAAGTTGTCTCTCCACCTTGACAAAACAGAGTCAATTCTTTTCGGGACCAGAGATAAACTTAAAAAGGCTATGGGGTTCAGGGTGGTCGTAGGTAATGTCGAAATTACAGCCAAGGAAGCAGTTACTTACTTGGGCTGTATACTAGATAACAAACTATCAGGGGAGTTCATGGCGCGAAAAATTATCTCAAAAGTAAGCCAAAGGACTAAATTCCTGGCAAGAATATCCAGCCTCTTAGATATTAAAACCTTAAAAATCCTCGCCAATGCGCTTGTTCAATGTCATTTTGACTATGCCTGTACATCTTGGTACACAGGTATTACTAAAGGTCTTGAAGACAAGTTACAGATCTGTCAAAATAAATTAATCAGAGTGATCCTTAAGTTACATCCTAGAGCTCATCTTCTTCCAGATTATTTCTCCAGCCTTGGGTGGCTCAGAGTGAAGGAGAGGGTTTCTAAACTTAAACTGTGTTTAGTTTATAAGATAAGAAATAATCTGGCACCAAAGTACTTATGTAATTACTTTTCAAAAATTAGTGATACGCACAGCTACCGCACCAGGGGGAGTTTCACAGATTACAGGCCTTGCCGTTTTAAGAGCTGTGTGGGAAAGTATTCTTTCCTTTACTCTGCAGCTGTCTTGTGGAATGGTTTACCTTTAAACCTTAAACTGTTGAGCTCTTCCTATTATTGTTTTAAATTTTCAATAAAAAATTGGTTATTAAACCAATAAAATAATGAAAAGAAAGAAAAAGGAAAGGAAATAGAAATAGAAAGCCTTGAAGTAGTAGGACTATTGTATTGACTGCTTGTTTATCTGGGAATTTGACCCTTGTTACGTTCTTTTTTTGTGTTTTTTATCTGTTTCATTTGTTTGTATTTTGTATGCCCCCTTTCTTCACTGTTTTTAATGTTTTTTGTCCATGTACTGTTACTCATCTTCCATCTAAAGGACCACAATGGAAACAAGCCTTTGGGCTTTTTGTGTTTTTATCCTTTTGAACACTTCATGTTGATTGTTGTTCAATAAAGTTTTCAAATCAAATCATATCAGACCGGGAACTTTTTTAAACGAGCCGTTCATTCATCTATGAAAGATTGTTGTGAAATTACAGACCGGAAGTCAAAAGACAACGAGCTCAGCGCTGAAAAGGGGCGGGGCTACATAAGGTCTATATGGTTTCTATATTTCTGGGTGGTTTCCAGGGCATTACTATGCAGTTGCTAAGGTGTTCTATGTGTTTTAGACGTCTGCTATCTGATTGCTATGATGTTCTGGGTGGTTGCTAGGGGTCTAACTGGTTGCTATTTGGTTGCTTACTATACAGAACTTTAATACTTGGCACTAAGGGTTTGTTCAATCTAATAATTAAGCTCGCAAGCAACAGTCATAATAATAAAAAGAGGAAATAAATCAGTATATCAGTGAGTAGTAAGACCTAAGATTGATATTAGACAGTTAGGCTGTTAACTGCAACTGCTCTGTAATGTGTGAATGATTGCTTCAGGCTTTAATTTAAACAGAGAAGCCACTGTGTGCATATGAGCACAGCTTTTATCTCTTCTAACTTTCTCTTTTCTCTTTCCCATCTTTATTGTGACTGACAGCTGGTAGATTAGGAGGACTGCTGGAATGTGAAGAAAGACAAGGAGAAAAGTGGGAAAGAGAATAAGAGAGGGAGGCCACAATGAGACCCAGATGAGCCAAAAAAGCACAAGGAATCAGACAACATACACATACTCAACAGCAAATTTTCATCAGTTGATACATACAAATATCAACAGTCCTAAGATGGCCAACCAAAACTTCAAATGTTCAAGTAGCTACTAGTGTAACACAGAGTGGATTATAAAATGAAAAGAAGACAAAGCGAGTGAGCAAGAGTAAGAAGTAGACAGAAGAGAAGGAGGGAAAACAGTGAACACAGGCTTGGCGGTTTGGGCACAGTGCGCATACAAATGACTGTATTCCTCTATAATCCAACACCAGGGATGTCAATCGGTGGATTGCAAGGTATAACTGGTTCACAGGTCTGTTCTTATAGGCTCATGGACCTCAAAAAGAAAAGCTAAATCAAAAGAGTGAAATACAACTAACCATTTAATCATGCAAAGAAACTACACAAAGTATAAGAAAATGCAACCAAGACTAAATTAATTATGAGTTCATTTATATTGCAAATAAACAGTTTGTGTAGACCACAATTTGTTTTCTTGTTATGTCTGTTGGAAAAATAATAATTAAAAAAATTCAAAATTTTTCAAAATGTTAAGTCTATTCAGTCATAGTAATCTTCAAGCATTTCAATGTTTAATTATAATGTTATTGTTAACTAAAAATAAAACAATTACAATCCTGTTTGGTCATTGAAATAAAGCTGATATAAAATAAAAATCGAAATATTAAAGGAAAACTTTAAAAACTAAAATAGAAACTGTCTTTGCAACTTACTGAAATAAATAAGTTTAGGTACTAAAATTAGTTTTGCAACGAAAACTTATAAATAAAATAAAAATAAAGCTATATAGAAATATTAAAAATTATTCACTTAAACTAAGATTAAAATGAAAAATGATAGTTACAATGAGTTATAATTATAGTTACAAAAGCTATAGTGATGTCATTGTGGCAGTGCATGCACTCAGAAGAACTGCTCACATCAACCCAGACAGAGAGAGGAGGAGAGAGAGGAGAGGAGAGGAGAGAGAGGGAGGAGGGAGAGGAGAGGAGAGGAGAGGAGAGGAGAGGAGAGGAGAGGAGAGGAGAGGAGAGGAGAGGAGAGAGAGGAGAGGAGAGGATGTTGAAAGCTTGATGGCAGTGATTGAACTCAGTGGGTAGTAGTACTGCACAACATCATCCAGAAATGGGTTGCCTTTATAATCTGACCCTTGACCAAATGACAATGTCAAACGTAGTGACAGCTTTGCCAATAACTTTTGATGTCCTTTTATCTGGCATACACATGACATTCAATCTCTCTCTCTCTCTCTGCACAGTCAGTATTGACAAAACATCTCTTTTTGTACTGCCACCACTTCATCCGTCTTTCATATTTTTTCCCCATCAAAATTACATTGTCATTACAATCCTATACAAATTTCCTTTACACACACACCACACACACACACACACACACACACACACACACACACCACACACACAACACACACACACACACACACACACACACACACACACACACCACACACACACACACACACACACACACACACACACACACACACACACACACACACACACACAACACACACTTTGAAGAACATTGGGATCCAAACAAAATTGGACCTCATTGTATGGACAAAAAACAAAAATGTTTCAAAAATCTACAGAGGAAAATTTAATTTGGAACGACATGAGGGATGTTGGGTGAACTATCCCTTGGTTTGGTGAACTAAGTCCTGCCATTTTACAAAATGGATACACTGAAAAAATGTAGGAGCATTAAAACAAATGTATTTATCATAATAAGACCTATTAACAAACAATTATGGCAACAAAATGATATTCTACCATATATAAATCTGTTCAGCCCCCTTTAGGCTCACAGGAAGCAGGCACTGGCCTGTGAAATTCAATGTCACATGGAGCAGTGTTGCAGTGCTCCTGATGAAGGGAGAGATGTGGTGCATGAAAGCCGAGGGCTTTTACTCAGACTGAAACATCTTCATCATACACTGTCGTGGTGCATCTCATTTCAACATGCGTCTGTGCTTAAAATACCAACAGCTTGAATCCCCACCTGCTTCAGCAAAAAACTCTGCTTTTTATGCATTCATTCTGCTCTGAAGAGATACAGATACTGGACCTTATGATGATGTTTGGTGCTGCGCAGATTTAGATGCTGCTGATAGACAGATGATACTACAAAGATATAGTGACACAGCATTCACAAAAGTAAACAACATGTGTTTGCAAGTTGTGCATATTTGGCAAGTTAGTCCATTTTAAAAGTGTCTATTTGTGTCTAGACACATGTCATATACTGAATATGGGGCCAGTAAGTTTTTAACAAAAAAAATATTGAGCAAGGATGCATGAAATTGATCAAAAGTGATGGTAAAGACATTTATAATAGATTTCTATTTCAAATAAATGCTGTTCTTTTGAGTTGTCTATTCTTCAAAGATTCCTGAATAGTTTTTTACAGATGCAGTGACAAGATGTGTATTAAATCTAGATTTAACCAGTCTGAGCCCCAAACATTATCAGGAAAACTCTGAAATAGCCTTCCTGATAACGTTCAGGCTCAGACACACACTCATATTTAAATATAGATTAAAAACATCTCTTTAGCCAAGTATTCACATAATGCATCTCATAAAATTACACTCAGTTATATCAGATCAGATCAGATGCACATGATTATCTTTTTGTTTGAAACAGTTTGACACAGTCACCTCTGATAACAGATGATTCTACACTGAGGTTTGCACAAAAATGTTATGTTATCAACATTGATAATAATCAGAAATGTTTTTTAAGCAGCAAATCATCATTTTATAATGATTTCTGAAAGATCATGTGACACTGAAGACTGGAGTAATGATGCTGAAAATTCAGCTTTGCATCACAGGAATAAATTACATTTTAAAAGTAAAGTTCGGCGGTACAAATTTTTATGTTGGCTTGGCAAAGCCTTTTCTGAAAGTTTTAAAGTTTTATATAAGCTTTTTAACATGTTTTATAATGTTGCTAGCAAGTATTATCACGTTGCTAGTGTAGCGATTGTTCTAATACACTAGTGTGGTGGAAAAATTTAAACTGAATATTAAGCTAAACGTGTTTTACCATTTGACCTTATTTGACATGCTAAATCTCTGATACAATGTTCTAAGACATTCTGTATTTTAGGTGAATGTGTGTGTGTGTCGAACCCATGATGTGTGTATAAATAACATAATATGGGAAATGAGACTAGACAGAGATGACTAAGTTAGAACTTGTGATCAATGAAGTAATGGTTAAAACTACCCAGTACTACCCAGTAACAGAAGAGACTGAAAATGAATAACCAATCAAATTAATGTCATTATGCCATACCCACTATTGTATAAAAACTGTGGTTTCCGTGTTTTCGGTGGGATTCTCAATGGAATTTGACAGAGATCCACCGGCCTTGTTTTTACTTGGGAGATTCTCTGAGTATTGCTCGAGAACTCTCCTGGCCGTAATTAAAAGCATTTAAAGGACATTTACTGAAGTCTGTCTGTCATGTAAGCTGCGCAGCAAAGTTAGTTAGTAGAACAAGTTATTTGAGCGAAACACTAGAGACCTTACTACCAAGTGATAGTGTGGGGCAAGTTAAGAACACTAGAGACCTTATCACCAAGTGATAGTGTTCAATAAGGGACGAGACGTCGTTCGACTCTTTGTGAGACTCTTAGGCGGGGTTAGATTGGGTCAACCAGCGCGTTCAGAGGTAACTCAACTGAGTATAATATTTTTCAGGTGTCAGGGACACCAGGTTCAACCTAAGTCAGGTGCGTTAAAGGAAAAATCCATCACACTAGCATGTTTTAGCTCATTGTTAATGTTTTATTTAGTTGCTAGCATGATTTAACATTTTCTAACATGTTTCTAGAATGTGTCAGCCTTTTTTTTCTAGCATGATTTAACGTTGTTAATATGTTTTTACATTTTCTAGCATGATCCTAACATGTTTTAGCATTTTTCTAACATGTTTTAGCATGTTGCTAGCTTTAAAACATTGCTAACATGATCCTAGCATGTTTTATAATGTTGGTAGCATTTATTATTGCAAAGTTAACATGATCCTAGCATGTTTTAACATGTTGCTAACATGTTTTAGCACAATAAAGTCCAAATTGAAAGCCCATCACAAAAATCTTCAATACCTATTTTATATTATCCATCATCTTTGGTGTACACTAGGTTTGGTGTGGACATGAGATATAGACATGGATACAGAGCAGAATTGATGAATACTGCAGAGAGACATAGCATTGTTCTGCTCAGTCCACCACTGAACCCTACAATCTCTCTGTCTCAATGACAGCCAATGATATTCTGTCTAAACTTTCTGAATTACCAGCAGTAAAGTCTCTTCTCTATCTATTCAGCTTAGTCAAATGTGCCTTCCTTAGTAATATAGCCTACAGTAATATTCTTCCAACAGTAGGCTAATATAAAATATGACAAGACACAGATATTACAGAAATCTGAGACTAAAAGGCTGTGAGAATAGAAAGTTAAAATTGTATTTCTTAAAAGTCAACAACAAAAGAGGCCTAGTAATAATATCTCTAGAAAAAGGAGCACAAAAGGGACAAGCACCTCAACACATGCTCTTCTAGCCTCTCTCTCTCTCTTACTCTCTCTCTCTCTCTCTCTCTCTCTCTCTCTGGTTATCCATCAGTGTAATCAATGTGACAGGCTCATTAGTGCTCTGACTGAACTATCATTCAGCAGCAGTCACTCAGAAGAAACATCTCTGAGTTCAAACTCCAATCACGATTGATCTGTACCGAGCACAATACATACACGTACATGCACATACATCGATGAACCCAGACAAATCACAGCTCCACATCCAAAACTAAAATATGAGTTTCGGGTTTGAATGTAGTCAACAGGAATTGTTTTGTCTCAGAGTGTGATTTTAATAAAACTAAGACAGCACCTTTTTTGTCATTTTGTTATATGAAGGTCACATTAAAAGTGCCTTAGTAACTTTAACCTTTTATTTATTATTTAAATGCCCAGAGCCAGATTTTAAGTGTATTAAAATTATATATTTTTAAACTAAGATCATCTACACAAAGTCTTAAATCAACACACATCACTTCAATATCAACAGTGTGAAAATGAATTCCAACATTTTTACACAAATTACAACTGTGGCTTATTTTTCGATTTTATTTTCACCCGACACAACATTTTTTCACTAATAGTCTTATTAAAACCTTTAGTGTAGTTTGTGTGTCAGTGAAGGATATAGTATTCACATAAGTAGCATTAACAGACCAAGTCAGCCATTAACTGTTCTCAAGCAGGTCCTGTACACGAGACATAATATGCTTGGTCAATCTGATCAGTTGTCTGTAACCTTAATCTCTAAATCATGCTGTGTGTGTCCTCCTGGGAACACATAATTACACATACACACACACATACACACACACACATACATACATACACACACACACACATACACTGTGAAGACTTCACCAAACACTGTGAATAGTATGTTAACAGTATGTTAAAAAGCATTGTGTCAATATAACGTGTTGCTTTGTGACAGCCACGACACTACACTACTATGATGGGAAAACTGTGTTACCTGACAGATGACAGAAAGAACATGTCTGACACAGAAATGGCACAATATATATTTGTGAGAGGTGCATGCTGGTCCAATTAGAAAAAATGTTATGACATGGAAGTAATCATGCCATTCACTGATATTCTATCTTATGGTGTCAGTTTAATCAAAGAAAATTTCAATGTTTTTTGTTTTTGTAAAAAGGAGAGAGAGAGAGAGAGAGAGAGAGAGAGAGAGAGAGAGAGAGAGATAAAGGTGCTCTGCAGAAGATCAATGCAAAGCTTCAGTCCAGTGTTTATTTGAAGTGCTAATAGAACCGTTTGCAGCAGAGCACAGAAAAAGCAAAGAGCAATGCAGTAGATGAAACAGACTTCATTTGCACATCCTCACACGACAGCCATCTCACAATTAGAAAAACAACAAAAAAGCTGTAATGCAGGTGGTATCATGGAAATATTCCTAAACCCTCTATATCAACAATATAGAAAACATTTCCTGCTGTAACTGTTGGAAAAATGATAGTTAGCTTTTGCAGAAGCTGGATTTTCCAGAGAGCAAATGAGCAGGAATAAATGATACTAAAATTACAAATGTAAAACATGCCGATCAGACTGTGAATGTCTCAAACATTCAAACATGTTTTAGCTACGTAATTAGCGAGTCTTCTAGAATAATACATATTTCTCTTCTTTTCTCTTCATATTTCTCAACATTTTCATTCGGGTAGTACTATGTAATTACTATGTAATTATTAGTGTCTTATAATGAATGGCAATATGGTTACGAAGCTCATCATTACATAGTGTGACTGAATGTCTTTTTCAGACTGTGGAGGAGGTCTGTTCACTGCTGCTGCTGCAGTGTTTAATATCCACAGGGACATTGATCCCGCTTCACTCTTGTACATTGTCTAACTGATAAACTAACTGTGTTGCTGTATTTGTTATGAATGTGGTTTCAATCTTTGTTTTGAGCTAAATGCATCTCATATCTTTCCAAACACTGCCACCTAGTGATGATGCCAACACTGTTGCAGTAACCCGCTCCATTCTCCTGCTCCAGAAAATACATCTAACAGCTTTTACCATGAATGAAAACAATACATATACTTTGATTATGAATGATTTCACACTATGACCTTCACTTATAAAGAGAACTGCGGTCAACAATGGGAGGACTTTGATGTGTCCAAATGGTACAGTTACAGTTTACAGAAACAGATTTGCATTTCTGTCTGCTTACCAGCAATAAATTATTTTTGATATTTATAATTCAGGCGGACGAGACTGTCCAATAAAATTTGTATATGCCCTATGGAGGTGTTTAATTAATATTTATGCTCCAAGACATTAAAGAGTAAGACTACATCTTACATACAAATATCTGTTAAAAGTGAATTTTGAAGACCTTTAAGAAAAACAAAGTGTGTAATTGTTTGCATAAAAATACATATAAATGTCTTTGTATACAGTATGTGTCGATGGATGTCAGGAATCCCCTTCACTCAAGCTGTTTGACTGACAGCTCCATTGAGTCATATACAGCATGCTGACAGGAGTCATTAAAACGTCCTGTGTCAGGTAATGTTTTACAAGGCTTAAACTGTAACTCAAGCAGAAGCCTGTGAAACAGTGTGTGTGTGTGTGTGTGTGTGTGTGTGTGTGTGTGTGTGTGTGTGTGTGTGTGTGTGTGTGTGTGTGTGGTGTGTGTGTGTGTGTGTGTGTGTGTGTGTGTGTTGTGTGTGTGTGTTGTGTGTGTGTGGGTGTGTGTGTGTGTGTGTGTGTGTGTGTGTGTGTGTGTGTGTGTGTGTGTGTGTGTGTGTGTGTGTGTGTGTGTGTGTGTGTGTGTGTGTGTGTGTGTGTGTGTGTGTGTGACTGAGAGCTGACATGCTGGGGGGATGGGGGTGTTTTGGCTCTACTTACTCTCATCCATCAAGTTCATACAAGCCAAGCACTGAATTGCTAGTAAGGCAGACGAAAGGAAGGTCATTCGATGACCGTAATATTAGAGAACAATGCATCTCCCCATCAAGTGTCCTAATGCGTCTAGACACATTGCCAACAAAAGTGCTTACAGGTTTCGGGCTTGCTTTTGGTTGACTGCCTCAATATGGTGCAAATGAACGTAATAAGATCAAGCAGGAGTGCTTGCCTCCCAGTAAAGTGAACCAAAACCTGTGCAACTAATTTTTTTTGTTGGCTGTTTTACAAATAGAGTCAAGTCAGTCAGAGACAAAATCCCTTTCTTCCACAAGAGAAAAATCTTGTGCCAACACATACACAGAGGAACCTTTAAACAATAAAATAATCTCTATACACAACTTTTAGACTTTCAGTAGTTAGGTGACCCTATTGATCCTGTCAATAGCCACTAATCCAATGCGGTGCAATTAGGTGCATGTGCACAATGACAAATATGCAGTGTCTTGTTTTTGGGGGGCCAACAGTCTAATTAGGCGTGTCATGTGGGAAAGGGAAAAAAAAAACATCAAGTAGGCAAACAGAAATCTGCCCACCTGATAGTAGTAGCCATTGTCCGTCTGGTATGGCTGTGCTCCGA
The DNA here is from genome assembly GCA_036326025.1 of Chrosomus eos. NCBI lineage: Eukaryota > Metazoa > Chordata > Actinopteri > Cypriniformes > Leuciscidae > Chrosomus > Chrosomus eos. Next base: position 29,126,402 of record CM070821.1, read on the forward strand.
TGTTGGGGGTCCCGAGTGCAGTTTTCAGAATCTCTTCACAGCCTGAATCACATAGAAAGAAACATTAGTCCAGTGAAAACACGTCTTATTAAATGTGCTCTAAGCGATGTCAAGCGTTTTTATGGCCAAAACATTTTTTGTCACATACAGCAAACATCTACTCACGATCCGCTAGCTGCCTGTCCCCTGAACACACTGTAAAAAAACGCGGTCTCTGCAGACACCCCAGGCTCCACAAACGGCTACAAAAACAAACTCTAGCGACCCGCTCTAAGAAACATAACAAACTGTTCCAGCCAATAACCGACAAGAATGGTTTGTGGGTGGGTTTGAGGGGTTAGTACGCGGATGAGGAGGAGGGAGGGTCTAGCTAGCCTCCGTTTTGTTTGACAATAGTTCGAACGTCAACAAGAAGTGATGTCACCCAGGATCGCTTAGAGAACCTTTAAGCACAATTTTGAAGAGATAATGTGCAGTCAGTCGGTTATAATCACAAAATAAATCTCCTTTACGGCTGTGTTCAAAAGCTTAGGCAGCTGACTTGATGCCTTGCTGCTCTCAGACGATGACTTTGCAGATGTACAAAGGTGCCTCACAAAACTGATTTCAGACAGACTTCTGAGGCAGCATAACAGTTAAATGAAATAGAGTGAGCTCTGGTGAGAACTAAATGAATATTTAATCACTACAATACTAATTTCTCACAAGAAATGACATCAAAAGTGGAAAACGTACATTTACACATAAATTTCACCACCATCCGCAACTTTCAGATGCCAACTTTATTTTTTGACATAACTGCCACAGAATGGAATGCACGGGATTGTGGGAGATCAAAGGCAGTGAAAGATACATATATGCTGCCTTCAAACATACACCAGATGAAGGTATCTCAGGAGACAAGAAAAGTGAAACATTGGTTTGGACGTGCGTCTTTCCACCTTGGAATGTGTCCCTTGAAGGCAGCATTTTTTAAGCTTTCAAACGCAACCTAAATATCACTTAATCCATGGCTACTCAGCAAATAAATTAAAAATTATATGTATATTAGAAAAATATTCAATAGACCGATCACAAGATTAACATTACAACAATTAATCAATTTGATTTTCAAAACCAATAGATAAGTGAAACAAAAGATGGCACTAGTTGCATTTAAATGCAAGTCTGTGTGAAACATGAAAGTAGCACAAAACCCTGTAGCAATCGTGTTCCGGGGGGTCACTTCAACCTGCGGGCTAGAAAAAAACAACCCGCGGCAACAGTGTAAAAGTGCCATAGTTGACAACAAAAATTAGGAAATATCTGACCCCTGAATGCTATGAATGAATGAAAGTTGTATAAATTTGTGGCACAAATCCCGAATCTTTCTTTGCACTTACATGCCATACATTCCTGTAAATTCCTAATTTAAAGGGATAGTTCACACAAATATTAAAATTCTGTCATCAATTACTCACCGTTATGTCGTTCCAATCCTGTATGCATTTGCATTATGCAACACAAAAAAGAAGATATTTTGAAGAACGTTGGTAACAAAACAGTTTTAGTTCCCATTCACTTACATTGTAATTTTTGTCCATACAATGGAAGCGAATGGGATTAAAAACTGTTTGGTTACCAAAATATCTTCTTTTATGTTCCATAAAAGAAAGAAAGTCATATAAATCATTTTTGATCGGACTTTCACTTTAATTCTAATTATGAATGTGCTTTATGAAAGTACAAAATGAAGCTATTGATTAAGTTTGCATCACACAACAAATGCATTAGTTTAGATGGATTTCCTTATATCTATTAGATTTTTCATTAGAGAATCTCAGATGTACATTGACTAATTCAAGAAATGGGGACTTACTGATTTACTAGACACTGCGGCCATTGTACAGTACGTATAAATCAGCTTCTGCCACTTTAAATTTCAGATCCCTATTTGACGACATCTTCTCTCAATCCATGCTTGAATTATTGAACTATACACACTGTAAAATTTAGGCCTCCTTTGCTCCACTTACAAGAAAAATGTCAAGATCCTCATTTTGATCAAAACTGAAAGTTCAACATTAGATATTATGTTGGAAAGGGGTGCTCTTCAATATAAGGCTATATTGTTGCTCACACACACAAACAGACAGACAAGCCCATCTGCAGAAATACAACAGGCTAAGTAAAATGCCATGAATAAATAACGCACTGAGAGCCACAGCGTAGGACAGCCAAGGCCTTGACTCCATTTATAGTCACATAACAGGAAGTGCAGTGAAGGTTTGGAGCTCTGTGTAACATCTCAGTGGGCCACAGTTCAATTTGGCTATGGGAATGTCCAAATGGAACATATTGTGGGCAATACATAAATATATAAAGCTGTACACAATAGGTCAGTTTTAGTAGATTCCAAAGACAGACCAATGGTAAAGCAGTGGTACAATCCTGCATATTTTAAGTACACCATACACAACAGCAGAGTATCGTATGGGACCTCAAAAGGACAAACATAGGCTTTGGCTTTGTAGACTTGGTGTGCGTGCAGGGGATCAGGGATTGGGGGATTCATTATGGAAAGAGTGAGCGGGATGACCACTGGGGCTCATTAAACACTCTGGGACAAAGTCTTTCGGCCTGGAGCCCATTTGGCCTGCTTACTTCTACCTCTTCAGTCACTTCCACAGAGCGCTGACAGAGAGACGTTGTACCCGGGTCCCGGTGCCTGCCTGTGGCCTGCCTATTCAGCTGGCAGATTGGCCTTCATAAGTCTGCCAAGCAGCGCGAGTGTCCCTGCCTGACAAATGTAACCCTGTTTACTGTGCTCTTAATGACAGCAAAATAGGGAAAAGCGAGTGCGCCCATCTAGACAAGACAATAAGTGTCCTAAAGCAGCTATAAATAATGTGAAATTAGACTGCTGAACCATGATTACACAGTAACAGACTGTGTCTGTGAAACCCTAAAAAATATCCCATGGCGATGCTTGACAATATAATCAGGACTAAAGTCCCCCCTTCTTTTAACTGAGAAGCACAACCCGCGCTAGCAAGTGAATTACTATGCTGTCATTATATGGGAAAATATTTCAATCTGATAAACCTTAATTAAAGGCACACCCAGAGATGCTCGTAAATTTGCTGTTTAAATGTGGTTATTTTCAATTAGGCAGATCAAGAGTGTTCAGCGTTGAAGCAGAGATCTCTAATCAGATTGTGCTCACTCAGGCTTTTCATTATTCCTTGCAATTCTACACATAGAAGGGAATGCTAAAAAGACAGAGCTGAAGTGCACCTTTTATCGATCTCTGGATTCTTCTGATGAATTGTTCAATAAAATGAAGTGATAATACTAGTCTGGAGATAAAATTGCATTTATTTCTTGAACGATACACGACTTTGTCTTTTTAATTCAGAGGTGGCACGGGCAGTCTCTGTCTAAATGAACACGGTGTCTAGCGCTCATCTTCATTTCTGGAGACTGTTTCTGTTTGGCAGACTTTGTGCTGAAATTAAAACCTGTGTGTGACAGAACATAAGAGATGTGCTCTTTATTTGATGCCACAGTATGGACATTTAGGGCTGAAAGGAAGCTATAGTATGTATAAATATAATTTTCATAATTAGTATTTTAATCTTGTTTTCCAATAAAAAATAACTTTAAATTAAGATAAATTTAGATACATTATTTAATTTATATTGCATTATTTAATTATTAAACCTTTTTCATTAAGGTGAAAAAGGGATTAACCTGTTTTAATTGCTGATCCCCTATTACCTAACATTTTAATTTAAAGTTATTAAATTAATTTAAGTAATTTCAATAATTTAACAACACATTTGCATGTTCACATTTCACTGATGTTGGCTAATGGTCCCATAACATGGAAGTAATCAAATCAATTCTTTTTAGTGTGTTATTTTGATTGTGTTTTTATAGTATTTTGATTGTTTTGTATTTTATTATTTAAATTTAGTTTATTATTTATATTTAATTTAATGTTTTTATGAACAATGTTTTAATTTTATTAATTAATTCATTATTAACTTTTCATCATCAAATGACCCCCCAAAATATTTCCTCATGAACATTGCAGTAACGTAAAAACAATCAAATTAATTCTCGATTCTCAAAAAAAAAGTAAAGTATTCTTATTTACAGCGTTTCTCTTCTCAAGTAAATGTATCTAGGTTTGAGGATGTTTTGATATTTTTACTGGAAGACTAGGACTGAATAAGAAGATTATTTTTTGCAGTGTAGCTCATGATTTCATGATTTGATGTTTTTATAAACCTCTTTGATCTAATGAGAACAGATTCATCAACGGTAGTATGGGCATGAAATACTGCTTGAGGGGAACTGTCCTCTTACCTTTGATTGCAAACACTCCATGACAGAAATCTTTAAAGTTAATTCTGCCGTGAGCATTGGGATCCAGGTACTTGGCAAACTTCTTAACCTGAAAAAAAAAGAGGATAGTCGTGAGAACAGTAAGCACAGTCATCTTAATGAGGAGGGCGATCACATGGTACCTTCCTATAGATAAATGGGAAGACGTGTGTTTTATCAGTGGTCAGCTTCACCTCCCACAGATGATGCAGTATCAGCTGCTGTCAGGATGTGTCGTCTCCCACTGTCAGCAAGTCTTTGTGATGGACAGCTGTCCAAGAGAAATAGACTGATCCTGACATTCTGCTGACACGTGACACGACTCGCTTACTCAACTCATAGACGACTTGCCTTCAAACACCTTGGTCAAGCGTATCTGTATCTTATAAACCATGTTGTTCGATAATGTATTGCTCAGCAGTTGCTTTTCCGTGGCTTAGAAGACTTAAGAGTTCTCAGCTATGTTTAAGTCTCAAATGTTCTTGTCCAACATTCCCCAAAGATGACACACAGGCCATTGTTAACATACAGTCTGTTTAAAGCTATCAAATGTGAAATGTGAAAAACATAGCTCAGATAATTTGGTCTTGGAAGAATTTGATGAGAAATTTTCATAGCAAGTTCACAGTGATATAAGGGGCTTTTACACCGGGTAGTTCTAGGAACTCGGTTCTAGCCACCAGGGTCGTTCCCCGAGAACTAATGGTTCCCCTAGGAACGTTTTCCTGGTTGCATTCGCACCGCCAGTAGGAACTCTTTAGTGACGTAAGCCAGGCTTGTTGTTGTGACTTTTATTTTGATGGCGCTGAGAACGCCAGAGTCGGGGCAAACAGTGCTCACATTCTCCTTGTTCATTAGTTTACAATCTGTCTAACAGTACTGTCTAATATGTTATTAGATAAAACTATTATACATAGAAAGTAGACAGTAATGAAAAGTTAGTAGCTTTTGCCATGTGGTTGATGTCCAGTGTTGCTAGCTGAGCAGAAATACATGATCATGTTTCGCTTGGTCCCCTCAAAGTTGCGTTGGATTTTCTCCTCCACGTTTGATGGTTCAGAGGTCTATCAATGGTATATGAGGTCCATTGAGAGGTCTATCAGAGGTCTAACATCTATCAATGTTTTCCATGTGCGTAGAGTTAGTTTCTGGAGTACATATACAGGCTATAATGCTGATTTTTTGTTTGCGTTCGGCCAATCAGCGTACACTAACATCACAAATAGTTCCTATAGCGCTGGTTTAGACCCTTCTCTGAAGTAAGAGCTAAATTAGTTCCTCCAAAAGAGTTCCTAGAACTAAAATATTTCCTGCGGTGCGAACACGCCTAAATCCGGGTACTTCCACCAATAGTTCTAGGAACTATGAAGAGGTTCCTCTGGTGCGAAATCTGCTATAGGCTATATGAGATTGAAAGGTCCTTTTTCTCTAGCAAATGTCTTCATTCTCACATCTATAAGAAACGGAAAGATTAAGGTTTGTTTGTTTGTTTGTTTATGCCAGCTACCTTGTTAGTATGGTGAGGGGGATATCAAGAAAATCTCATTAATCATTTTTCATTCCTATGGGAAAGTTGCCCTTAAGGGCTGCCAGACTTGTTCAAGTTTATGAGAAAACGTTCCATGGTAACACAGAAATCATCGTTGTGTTTCACACCTCACACACAGCTCCTTGACAACGTCACTCCTTTCTAAATATATTCACCTCCAATAGAAGAAGTGTTCTTGACAACCTCTCAGTCTCGAATCTCTCGCCGTATAACCTGCTAGGATAATTCACCACGCTACCACGGAAAAAGAGGTGTTTAGTGCAATAGCTCTAACAGAGAGATGAAACACAGTGGGCATTAAAGCAGGTGATGTGATGCATCTGTGTAATGGTGCATGCACACAGAGGAGCACACATGAGCTAAATAAATCACTTGCCCCAAATTCCTCTACTTCAGCTCAGAGAGAGAAAGTAATTCAGAGAGGCCTACAGAAAAATGCGACTCATATACCATTCACAGTTCACACTACCAATCAAAAGTTTGGGTCAGTAAGTCTTTTTTATTTTTTAAAGAAATGTATACTTTTATAAATAATTCAGCAAGGATGCATTAAATTGGAAAAAGTGGCATTTATAATGTTACAAAAGATTTCTGTTCTGAAATAAATGCTGTTTTTTTTAACCTTCTATTCATCAAAGAATCCGGAAAAAACGCATCACGGTTTCCACAAAAATATTAAGCAGCACAACTGCTTATAACATCAACAATAAAAATAAATGTTTCTTGAGCATCAATTCAGCAAGTTAGAATGATTTCTGAAGGATCACGTGACACTGAAGACTGCAGTAATGATGCTAAAAAATTCAGCTTTGACATCACAGGTTAGAAATAGAAAACAGTTATTTTGAATTTCAATAATATTTTCACAATATTACTGTTTTTACAGTATTTGTGATCAAGTAAATGCAGCCTTGTTCAAAACCAATTTAAAAACCATAACGACTCCAAACTTTTGAACAGCAGTGTACATAAATAAATCAAAACCAGACCTCATCAAAATCAAGCTTTTAAAGGAGTAGTTCACTTTTAAAAAAAACTTTTGCTGATAATTTACTCACCCCCATGTCATCCAAGATGTCCACGTCTTTCTTTCTTCAGTCGAAAAGAAATTAAGGTTTTTGATGAAAACATTCCAGGATTTTCTCCATATAATGGACTTCATTGGGAACCAAACGGTTCAAGGTCCAAAAGACAGTTTCAGTGCAGCTTCAAATGGCTTTAAACGATACCAGATGATGAATAAGGGTCTTATCTAGGACCCTTCGAGTCATGACTCGAAAAAAGATTTGTTAATTTTGATGAACGAGTTCGAACAGGAGAGTCACAAACACGCTCATCACAGAACAGAGCAAGGCGAGCATTTGTGCTTATAAAACTTAAACTTTGTTATTTATTTTTTAAATGACAGATCATTATACAAGATAAGACCCTTATTCATCGTCTGATATCGTTTAAAGCCATTTGAAGCTGCACTGATGTCTTTTGGACCTTGAACCGTTTGGTTCCCAATGAAGTCCATTATATGGATAAAATCCTGGAATGTTTTCATCAAAAACCTTAATTTCTTTTCGACTGAAGAAAGAAAGACGTGGACATCTTGGATGACATGGGGGTGAGTAAATTATCAGCAAAAGTTTTTTTTAAAGTGAACTACTCCTTTAATGTTGTTATGTCTATGTGGTGTATTGCTTTAAGACAAAGCATGTACAAATTAATAAGTCAACACCATTGCTGAGTATTTTGTAGTGAACTCAAAAATGCAAGATGAAATCGCTGGTGATTCTGACATCACAAACTACATCGTAACCAATCACGTCAATGAGTGGATCTCTGAGCTTGTGCAAGTGAGGGGAGGCGGGGCTAATTCTCATATTCATAGAACCGCATATACTAAATGAGGCAAGGGTGTAGAGTTACATTCAAGTTTTTTTAAGGCATGAAGAATCTTTTTCAAGGAAAAAACTTTAAATATGTCATTTTGGTGATCAAAGAAGTTAAAATAAAATAATAAATTATGACTTTAACAGTAATGAAAATGCTGTCATCACTCACCCTCATATATTGTTGCAAAGCCATAAGACTTTTGTTCATCTTCAAAACACAATGAAGATATTTTGAATATTTTTTTCTGTCCCTCCATCGAAAGTCCATTACATCAAAACATTCACGCTTCAAAAAATTCATAAAGACCAGATCCATATGAATTGAGCAGTTTAATCCAAGTCTTCAAAAGAAACATGATCGCTTTATACAGCATGATGAACAGATTTCATTTAGGCTTATATAAAGACTTGGATTACATTTATTGAATACATTCATTTTTTTGAAGTGTGAAAGTTTAAGGGGAATGAGAGGGAAATCTCTCCGATTTCATTAAAAATCTAAATCATCTTCATTTGTGTTTGATGAACTGAAGTCTTATGGGTTTGGAATGACAGGATACTCATGAGGGCGAGTAACTGCTTTTTGAAACTAACCCTTTAAAGATGTTATTTGGAGCAGTTGTTTTCAGTTTATCGTCACTAAAACTGGCTACATCAGCAAAAACAAAAAATTCACTCCACGTCCAGATTAGCTGCAGATTTATTACCAACAATTTGTTTCTTTAAACTCACTGAGCACTCACTAACTTCATCCTCACAGTCATACGTGATGAGTTAAGCACCATTCTTGTTTTCAATTCTGCATTCTCTGTAACATTTTAGTCATGAGAAGTCATACAGCATCAATGAACGCTTAAATTAAAGCTCAGTCAGATGCTGTTGACCCTCCCATCTTGTCACTGTGTGATCTATCAGGGTCCCTGTGAAGTAGTGCTGTTGTTAATGAGCGTTGTGTCAAGGGCTCAATGTTAGCAAGCGCTCTTCAAGGCCACTACAGTGCAGCCTGTGGGAGGGGAAGAAGAGCAGAGACACACGTTCACCACACGTTCTGCACTGAAACATCCTCGTGCTCTTCATGCATACCAATCACAGCAATCCTCATACAGCGTCAGGAAACGGACTGGAGGAGGAGATGGAGCAGGGGAGGGGAGAGATGAGAGCGAGGAATAAGGAATGAAGGTGAAGACTAGATGGAGGAGGAAGAAAAAGCTGACCTGAAAAAGGCATCAGAGAAAATGGAAAGGGTATGAGATAATAGGAAAGGAAAATGGTAGAAGGGGTGGTAACATTTTAAATGGTTTAAGACTGAATGCAACTAATGGATCAAAGAGAAGAAATGGAGGATGGATTGGTGAGAAGACCTGCCGAGACGGTCATCACAAACATTCAAGCTGCTATCATGACTGTTCCTCACAACTGTGACTCAGAATTCATGTAGAGAGACCAGTCATCTGTGACTGTACCTCACACTCACACTCACGCTGTTACATCACTTCCTTCTGCACAAAGCACTGAACTGTAACACAGCAAATGGTACAACATGGCACAAAAACATTTGCTTCAGACTAATGACAAGCACTACTTTACAGCCATTTTGTTTGCTGCACTTATTACAGGATTCTTTTAATTATTATTATTAAATTTTATTCTGCTGTAATAGAATCAAGTTAAATATAGAAAGGGGAAAATAAATGAGAATTAACAGAGTAACATGTAAAACATAAATAAAAAAAAATAACATGAATATTAGAACAGTTTACTTTACAATACAATTCAAAATGTGTGGGCTCATTAAAAGTTTTATTTAAAGAAATTAATACTTTATTCGGATTTTTTTAAATTGACAGTAAAGATATTTATGTTACAAAAGATTAATATTTCAAATACATGCCGTTCTTCTGATCTTTCTATTCATCAAAGATTCTTGAAAAAAAAGATGCATCACAGTTTCTACAAAAATATTAAGCAGTAGAACTGTTTTCAACATTGATAATAATAAGAAATATGTATTCAACACCAGATCAGCATATCAGAATGACTTCTGAAGGATTATGAGACATTGAAGACTGGAGTAATGATGCTGAAAAATGAAAGCCAATTTTCAGTACCTGTAATCCATCATCATTATATTATTATTATAATTATTAATCCATTTCTGGTGTACACTAGATTTGGTGTGTATCAGTAGTGTACTTAAACAACAGCAAAAAATACAACAAAAAATAATATACAAAAACACCATAAAAATTAGGGATAAACAATATGTCAGCCACCATATAGGTACACAACCACCCCCAGAATGCTATCGGACCGAGGGGTGGCTCCACTTCCGCTACCTTGCACCCGAATTTCAGCTGGTCACCCTACCCCCGGCCCCATACTTGGGACAGCGTTGACTGAAGGTTTAGATTAGAAGGATGACTCTTATGGAGTCCTTCCCCTTTGTGCCCACTATCAATCAGATAAAATCAACCCATTTGTCACCACTGCTTATGTTTAGCAAGCAATACAGTCACACGACCTAATGTGTTGTAAAAATATACTGCCTGAGCTGGTATGGGTAATTTCTGAAATCAAATGAGATGATGTGAGTGCTTAATGATCACATTAATAATCCAAAATGACTGGGATAATAGAGCCTAAAGATACAGCAAATCATTACAAAAACAAATAATAAATCTGAATCTCTAAAAAACCCATATTCAATATATGAAATAAGCACATTAAGCAGTGCACAACATCAAGATTTCCTGAAAAAGCGAGGCAGGTTTTGCTCATTCCGTTTTCCTTACTGCTGTCCACTGAGACCATAGAGACTTATTTTAAATGACAAAGAGGCTTGAGGTACCACAATTCATTATGGATTCAATTGAATGTGTAAAGGAAGCCAATTAAACATCTTAATCCAGCTGAATAAAACAGCAAGTGCCAACCAAGAATGGTTGAGCAGCACACAGAGCAGAAAAAAACCTGACTATAATTTGTCATGTAAATAAAATACTTCTGCTACGGTCAACTAAGAGCACCAAAACTCAAATTAAAATCCCAAGCCGATCTCAAGATATCCCCGATAAATCCAGCCATCTTTTGTAAAGTTGTGTAACCTAAAGGTCCAAAACAACCTGAATGTCCTTATCTTAAACACCAACTGAAAGGCCTTTTCAGCATCATCAGAGTGTTAAGCATGATTGCCATGGAGACAGTAAAGGAAAGAGTTTTATACCCGTTATTTCACACTTGCCTAATGACACGAGAAAACACATTCAGGGTCCAGATTCTCCAGCGTAAGGTCTAATTCCTTTAAAACAAAGGCTGACGAGTGACTAAGCTGACAAATACAATGTAGCCCAACTGGGCAGAATAATAGGCGTCTCAGTAAATAAGAAAAGATAATGAGGATTAGCCAAAGCACTGTGATTCCCATTATGTTGTTTGTTTTGGTCATTCTCTGGCAGATAAGCTGAACCGACAGATCAGCTAACGATAAACTAAACAATCCCCACGAAACGCAACGTCACACACTTTGTTGCTCAAAGTACAGCATTAAAATAAATCTATGAAAGTCAATCAGGTTATCATTATTTTGCCAATTTCAATACTTCTACTTAATTTATTAATAAAAAAGTTCACTTGCTCTATTTTGTTAACATAGCGCTACAGCTGTCTTCTGAGTGACTGAGTGTAACCAGTAATTTCAACCAAAATGCACAAACTCAGTACCCTGGGTTTCCCCATACTGCCTTACCGCAGCGCGATTCAATTCACGCTGAAAGGCAGTCTGGATACCATGGCAGATTTTCGCCTCATTTAGGAACAATCACAGAACGGGGAGGGAACAGCAAGACGATGACGACATATGTTGGCTATGAGCATTTGATAGACATTCTTAGCACCCAATAAACAGCGCCGGGCATTCGTAAACCACGCCTCAAATACGAGAAAATGTACATGTGGTTCCCAGACCCAAGTCTCAACGAGAATTGGTCTGGCGTTAGCCAGGCTACAAACTCAGCTCAACTGATATTCAGCAGCAGCAGCAGCAATCCTCACACAGATATTGACTGGTCGCTCTGAGGAGACGTGCTGTCCATTAGACAGATTTCTAGACAAAAGTATTTATTGGCAGGTCTTCAAGAAGCACACACTGAGCTACACAGCTGACCATCACAGCCAGAAATGCAAGGTCAAGATCTACAATTAAGAAAACCAGTACTGCTCATTGCTTGAGATTCTACAAACACAACGTATATAACATCATGATCAACATGAAATTATTGGTTATTTTGATCAACAACTAAAAATGTGTAGCTTATTATATGAATACGAATTTCAATATGTAGTTTTCAATGTATCCTGTATCATGTCAAGTATCACAATGTCTTCAGTACAACAACAAATAGGGAAAACCATCATGTCATGAATTTATTTCTTCTTCTGTGAAGCACAAAAGATATTTTGATGAATGTTGGTAACCAAACAGTTTTGGTTCCAATTGCCTTCCTTTGTATATTTGTCAAAGTCAAAGGGAATGGAAATATTTTAATTACCAACATTATTTAATATCATATTTTATGTCTCAAAGAAGAGTGTACTACAGAACGACATGAGGTGGGTACCTAAATTATGACAGCATTTTCATTTTTGGGCGAACTACTTTCAGGACATATATTTTGTTTGTCCTGGACAACAAGTCAACTATACATTTAAATACATTTTGTCATTAAACTGAGCTATTGTGGAATTACTAATATTGTGATGTATTCCTTATTCCTCAAATATTTTTTATCTGTTAAATCTACAAAAACAAAATGAACTGTTGACTCTGTAAATGATGGCTGATGACATCACAGTTGATGAAGGAGAGCGAGGAGACAGTTGTCTTGGTTACTTGGCGGAAGTGCAATTATTAAAATGCCAGTAGCCTAAATAAAACTATAGCACCATAAACGTCCAGCACCAATTACAGAATATAAGCCGACCTGTTTGCACAAGATCAGTGAAAGTGATTTACTGAAATATTCCCAGGTACAAAAGTGCACTGCTGTATTAAATGACAAACATTCCTAAGTCAAGAAAATTAGTGAATGATTATGTAAAGACAGTTCTTACTTCATCTCCTTGGCCGAACTGTAGACCGAGGTCCACGAAGTGCTCAACCCGAATATATCCGTCTGCATCTTCGTCGCACACGTCGAACACTTCTTTAAGCTTTTTCAGGAATACCAACAGCTGTTCTTGGTCGGGGAAGACATTGCCGTCCATTGTTATGATGCTGCGCTGTTAAACGCGTTGTATTAGAGAGATTGTGATCCTGTGTGCGCGCTCGCCATCATCTCAGCTCGCGCGGAGCTCAGCTTCACTCGGCGCTCTGACATCACCAGCTCAGCATCACTTCAGTTCAGCTGGAAGAAACCATCATCTGCGCGTGCGGAGGGGGCGCGGGCTCCCGCTGACGTCACCTGTGATGCGGAGGTGTTTAGCTCGCTTTAATTGGTTCACGCAGTTGACGAAACTCTGATTGGATTAAATCAATTTAATTCACTTTGACATAATTTTGGACTGTTCTGAGCAGTCTCAAAACAGATAGAGTAGTAGATGATCAAGATGCTCTTGTTAGCACTGACTATCCTACTGAATGAATATCAGTTCATAATACTATTTTTACTATTTTCATGTAGGCTATATAGGCCTACACTTTCTTTGCTATTCATTACTCAACAGCACTCTGCTTTCGCATGGTCCAACCATAGAGAATTTGAGACCCAAGGATTTAGTTCTTACAACAATGGCACAACAAGAATCGGATTGTTGTATTATTATTCCAACTAAACATTTTAAAGGGTACCTATCATGGAATTTTGAAAATTACCTTTCATGTAGTGTGTAACATAGATCTAAGTGAACAAAAACATCCTGCAAAGTTTTAAATATGAAAGTTCACCGTTTACAAAGTTATTGTCTCTCAAAAGTAAGAGTCGACTCCGAGTCGCTGATATGAATCGATAGACAAACGATGCTTTCTCTCTAGCTTTCGTACGTCACTTGTACAAGTTATTTGAATTCGACACGCCCACTCAGTGCGCGCGCCGAGCAGACAGAGAAACCTGACAACATCATGTCGACGAGACTCTGTTCTGAAGTGCGAATCAAAAGCAAACTTTTTTTTTCACTGCCCAGGGACAAGCATGTGAAGACTCAGTGGCTAGAGTTTCTATTTACAACTACCACACAAGTATAGCCACCTTGAGCTGTGTTCGCGTTATTTTAATGACGATCGCTTGTGGATTCACGAGTTGGCTGATATAGGAAGGTTCAATACCAAGTTTATTTAGATCAGCTTCCTCCTCCGAATCACAACCTGTAAGTACTATTAATAATTGTTGCTTTTATGTGTGCGTGCGTGCGTGAGAGTGAGAGTTACGCTCAGCAGCTTCTAGGTCTCCAATGTCATTTTTTTTGTTTTCTGAAATATGTGAAATTATGTGAAGCGTATTGTAGTACTGCAGTGCTTTATCAATATGTTTAAGCTTTGGGCTAACGCAAAATATAACTGACTGCGTCCTCTGACCAATCACCGCAGATTAATGTCACGCAAAGGAGGGGTTTGGACAAATGAGTCGTCAAACGAATCATTAGGGAGTCGGTGAGCAAATCAGGTAAAAATAAATGCATATTATAAGACAACAAAAGTGTTTTTTGTCATTGCATGCATGTAAAACTGTTGTTGGGGACTCCCAGAACATTATTAGGAACATATAATTAGGTACCCTTTAAAATGTTTTTATGCCCATATGAAAGGATTTTATTTACCGGATTTTTATTTTATTTTATATAACGGCCAAGGATGATTCTTCCAGAGAGAAAACACAAATGCAGCATATTGTGTGCATCAACCGGGTTCTTCAAGTAAAAACTCCATTCATTTTCTCCAGAAGGAAATTGTTTTATAACAGTAACTTATAAACCTTTAAAGTAAGACCAATTGTGATCTTTGATGTTAATTAGCGGTGTTTGCCTATTTTTTTTTTAACCATCAGAGAGTCACAGCAACAAAATTGCACCAAGAGATTGCAGGGAATGCCCACTCCTATGAAGCACTGAGAATGACGTAACTGAGATGGTCTCCCTATGCTCTCAAAATGCTTCAATATTTATATACACAAACACCCATACTGTATACAGTGTATGCTGAGGATTGAATGCAACAGTCTTCCCATCCTAAATAACAACAGCATCAAAAACTGTTTATGCACACAACACAATTTAAATTTTATAAGTATAAAATAGCTCACTTTATAATCAGACACCTCTGGTGTTGTAGTTCTCAGTCAGCTCTACTAGCAACTGAGCATAAATAATATTATTAGGATAATTTAAAAAACATTTCTATTATCATTCATCAAATCACATAGCACCTTAAAAGCTATTTTTTGACCCACGGCAGGGGAGCTGCCAGTGGGGGTAAAGCTGCATAGCCAAGATCGGGAGCATTTTCATTCTGCAATAAAATGGGCATTAAAGGGATAGTTTACCCAAAAATGAAAATTAAGTCATTAATAATTACTCACCCTCATGCTGTACCAACCCCGTAAGACCTTCGTTCATCTTCGGAACACAAATGAAGATATTTTTGATTAAATCTGAGAGGTGGATCACTCCTCCATAGGCTTAAGGGATTGAAACTTGACGGCCCAGAAAGTCATTGAAGAAAATGTTTAAATATCTATCTAGCCACTGTGTGCCTACACTGTGCCTAATCTAGCCACTGTGTGCCTACACTGTGCCTAATCTAGCCACTGTGTGCCTACAGTGGCTAGATCTTAAGTTTATCGAGCTACGAGAATACTTTTTGAGCGCAAAAAAACAAACTAAAATAGCGACTTTATTCAAGTATTCTCTTTGGGCCTGGAGATTTCACGTAGTGTTATTGCGCAACACTTCTGGTTGTACGTCACACGCATCACACACATGACCAGCGTCGGCCAATAGTGAGCCTACGTGTGACGTATAACACAGAAGTGCTGCGCTGTTACACTACGTCAACAGCTTAAGAGAAAGACATGGAAGAGGTTGAATAAAGTCGTTATTTTAGTTTTTTTTTGCACGCAAAACATTCTCGTCGCTTGATAAACTTAAAGGGTACCTATCATGGAATTTTGAAAATTACCTTTCATGTAGTGTGTAACATAGATCTAAGTGAACAAAAACATCCTGCAAAGTTTTAAATATGAAAGTTCACCGTATACAAAGTTATTGTCTCTCAAAAGTAAGAGTCGACTCTGAGTCGCTGATATGAATCGATAGACGAACAATGCATTTTCTCTAACTTTCGTATGTCACTTGTACAAGTTATTTGAATTCGACACGCCCACTCAGTGCGCGCGCCGAGCAGACAGAGAAACCTAACAACAACATGACGACGAGACTCTGTTCTGAAGTGCGAATCAAAAGCAAACTTTTTTTTTCACTGCCCAGGGACAAGCATGTGAAGACTCAGTGGCTAGAGTTTATATTTACAACTATACCACACACACCTTGAGCTGTGTTCGCGTTATTTTAATGACGATCGCTTCACAAACGCAAATGCTTTCAAGTGTGGATTCGCGAGTCGGCTGCTATAGGAAGGTTCAATACCAAGTTTATTTAGATCAGCTTCCTCCTCCGAATCACAACCTGTAAGTACTATTAATAATTGTTGCTTTTGTGTGTGTGTGTGTGTGTGTGTGTGTGTGTGTGTGTGTGTGTGTGTGTGCGTGTGTGTGTGTGTGTGTGTGGTGTGGGAGAGAGAGAGTGAGAGGTTACGCCCAGCAGCTTCTAGGTCTCCAATGTCATTTTTGTTTTGTTTTTTGAAATATGTGAAATTATGTGAAGCGTATTGTAGTACTGCAGTGCTTTATCAATATGTTTAAGCTTTGGGCTAACGCAAAATATAACTGACTGCGTCCTCTGACCAATCACCGCAGATTAGCATCACGCAAAGGAGGGGTTTGGACAAATGAGTCGTCAAACGAATCATTAGGGAGTCGGTGAGCAAATCAGGTAAAAATAAATGCATATTATAAGACAACAAAAGTGTTTTTTGTCATTGCATGCATGTAAAACTGTTGTTGGGGACTCCCAGAACAATATTAGGAACATTTTAAATGCATAATAGGTACCCTTTAAGATTGAGCCATTTGGACTATTTTAACGATGTCTTTAATAACTTTTCGGGGCTGTCGGTTTCAATCCCTTAGAAGCCTATGGAGGAGTGATCCAGCTCTCAGATTTAATCACAAATATCTTCATTTGTGTTCCGAAGATGAATGAAAGTCTTATGGGGTTAGTACAGCATGAGGGTGAGTAATTAATGACTTAATTTTCATTTTTGGGTGAACTATCCCTTTAATGTACTCTATTGTTGCTATAATTACATACACAATTTCCATGCATATCCTTTGATAAAGTAAAAGAGTACTTTTTAGTTGTTGGTTTGTGTGGTCACTTCATTTATCTTCTGTATTCATCATCGTGTTTACAAGTTCAAATAGGGAAAGATGCTATTCACAGAAAGTTTACAAATAAGTAAATGTAAAAAATAAGTAATATTCTATTTGTAAAAATTAAAAATAAAAAGAATCTCTGCATCGCAGTTGTTAGTAAAAAACAGTCTTTGCCAAGAGGTTGGCTATTTGTACTCACTGTATAAACAGACACTCACAACTCCCATATAAAAATTAAAAAAAATATTTATTTAACTGACATTGAGAATAAAAAATAAAAGGTAAATACAATTTCACAAGAATGAGCCGTTTCCACAAAACAGCATTAAAATAAGAAATGATATCCGAATAGGTGTCTCAGGCTGCATGTTTTCTCTGACCATCATCCGACATTTTCCACAATGAGCGGGGCTCCAGAAGAGAATCCCAGCGCTCAGTCAGCTGCAGTAAAGACATCAAAGACAGGCTTGTTTTAGCCTACCACAGCATACACACTTGTACAAAGAACTGCCCTTATTCACTTCAAAAGGGATAATCAGAAAGCAACAATTGTGTGGGATTGGGGGATGGGGTTACAATTCAAACTACAAAAGAGGGTTTCGAGCTTTGCCAAACAGCACTCGCATTAGCACTGTCAGGACATACACTTCTGCATATGTTAAACATGGAGTATGCACTTTTATATTCCTTTGTGTCAAATGCATTTCCCCAGCAAGTGTGGTAACTATAATACAAAATCTGAATTAACCATATGACATGAGCTGAAAAATAATTATTTTTGGTGCTAATTAGTCGCTCTTCGTGCTACAACCACGGACTATCTTGCTGATATCTAAAACATCTCCCCGCCAACAGTTACAAAATTTGTTCATTACAAATTACTTTGTAATTACAAATGATGAAAACAATTTTTAAATACACATTCACCTAATCAGTCCTTCCAGAAAAATGCAGGGTTTTTTTGTGATTGTGGGCAAAAATCCTTGATTATGTGGCACATTTTCTTAAAAAATAAAAATATGTGGGATATTTATGCAATTTAATGCGATGAAATTAAGGGAACTTGCAAAAACTGCGGTTTGATGAAAAAGAGAGAAAAAAAAAAAAGTAATTCCCCCTACACCCTGTTCTCACTAGTCTACTACCTTAATGTAAAGAGTCATTTCTTATTATTTCCTATGATAAGCAAGCATACTACATCACAGAAAGTGCTGGGAATATTTAAGTTCTTCTCATCTTGTTTTATTTCAGACCTTAATAAACACATGGCTCAAACTTACAAAACATTGATGAGTCAAACAAGTTCTGGAGCTTTACAAAAGGAATATGCTACAACTTCTGTAAAAATAAATAAATGAAATAAAAGAATAAAATGTGTGCTTCCTGTTTCACATCTTTTCAATGATGTTCACGTTCCGCAATTACGTCACTTCATAACGTTCCCATAGCAACAGGGAAAATGGCTGCTCTTGTTGAAGTAAACGCAACATTTTTCAACTTTCTAAGATATATGTGACTTTTTTGCAACGAAAATGTGGAGATTATGAAATCATGCAAGCCCCTCATATTTTGCACGGAAATCTGCAATTTATGCGGCGAAAGTGCGGCGTATTTGAAAAAATGCTGCCCCCGCATAAATATGCGGACTTTGACTGATTATGCATTGAATTATGCGATCACATAATCAAGTTTTTCTGGAGGGACTGCCTAATGATGTAGTTCCAGTAAACTTGCCTGTGTGTTTTAGTATTATGCCTGATCAGTTCATATGCATTTACAATCCATAATAAAATCTTTTAAATATATAGATAGATCTTTCCCTGAATTCTGATTCAGGGTATATGCAGGAATCTTGAACTTAATTTTAATACCTTTTCAAGACTTTTTTCAAGACCTTCTCAATATTTTTTAATATCACCGCCACTTCAAGCTGTAACCATTTACATCAGTGATACTTTTAACTTAACAGTTTTAGTTTGTGATAAAGACTATAGACCACTCTGATACAAAAAAATCAAATAGGCTGGGATAGTAAATCACCAACCTTCTCTTAAAACATTTCGGTGCGTTGTAATACGCTTGATTTTTTTTTCCCCGCCCTGGGAAAATCCCGCCCTGCAACCGATTTCATTGGTTTAGGTTGCAGTGACGGGTAGGTTTAGTGATCAGTGTTTGGTGTAGGCAATCAGTACAGTGATTGACATGACAGAGAGCAATTTACGAACGCACCCAAAATAGCCTAGTTTTTTATGTACCTGTTCGTTTTTTTTTTAATAAAAATGACTAAATTCACACACATTTACGATTTTTTTGGGACTCAAACTGTTGGCCAGCTAATTCAGAAAAAATACTTTCAAAATTTAAGACTTTATAAACCCGTGATAAGACTTTTTAATATTTTTTAAGGGTCTTAATTTTCCCAAAATTGATTTATCACCTTTTAATACTTTTCAAGACCCCGCGGATACCCTGTGATTGGTCAATTCAATGTTCCAGCCATACTAAAATCCACGTGATGTGCGTGTATGAACCTAATGTAACATTTAAGAGAGCACTCAGTACCTGTGATCCGTGTGTGACAGCGTACTCCACTATCTCTGATCCATCAGGGTTCTGATATACTAGATCAAACTTGCCAGGTTCAACTGGAGCTAAAAGACACAAAAACAAAGTATTGCTGCAGAAGATAGAGTGCAATCTAGCACGTATCAGGTGTCAGAATTATATAACTGAAACAGTGGCAATTTAAAAAAAAAAAAAAAAAGGTGTTGGTTATACCTTGAGGTTGAGAAAGCAGTTCAAGCTCCATCACATTTGTTTGAGGATTGAATGCAATAATCTTCCCTTCCTAAATAACAGCAAAGACTGTTTTTAATGTGCACACAACACAGTTCACATTAGAGAGGTGTACAATGGCTTACTTTATAGTCAGACACCTCTGGTGTGTAGTTCTCGGTCAGCTCCAAAAGCTATTAGACGGGACAACAATCAAAGAGATTCAAAGTACATCTCCATGGAAAACTGATCACAGTCAACTGGCATGTGCTCACTGCAACTAGGAAGTATTATACTAACAACCGAGCATAAATAATCATTATAATATTATCAGGGTGATTAAAAAAAATCCTCAAGTTTTTCTATTATCATTCATCAAATCACATTGCACCTTAAAAGCGATTTTTTGACCCAATGCAGGAGGAGCTGCCAGCAAGGGTAAAGCTGCGTAGTCTCGTTTGGGAGCTGGTTCAGGTGGATTCTACAACACAAAACATCCACCGTATGTTGGTTAATGATTCAAGCTTTTAAAAATAAAAATAAATAGATAATACATTTCATTAAAACATTTATAACAATGTATGAAAAACAAAGAACTAGGAGTTGAAAGTGTTGTTCAGGTCTGGACATATGACAGAAATGTGAACATGTTTGTTTAATTTTCCACCTTTCCTAACCCAGGGACCCCTGATCCAAACACTCAAGATACTCTAACCTAGCCAACCAAGGGACCCCCCCCCTCCCCCTACAGAAGATAGATTTTCTGAGTAACACTTTATATTAAGGGCCATGGTTTCACAGACACGGCTTTGATTAAGCCAGAATTAAGCCTTAGTTCAATTAGGACATTTAAGCAGCCTTTATAATTGTGCTTTAGAAAAAAAGATTACTGATGTGCATCTTGAGACAAAACAATGGCACTGACATATTTCAAGATAAGCCAGTGCACGTGTCTTTCAGATAAAACAGCTCAAACATGCACTAACTTAAGCCTCGTCTGTGAAACCGGACATATATGATTTACATATCTTCTTTTCCACAGAGCCCTACATGAAAACCCTACATTTTGTGGTGTAGTGGAAAATTTGTTAGCAGCCTTATCCTTTAGTTAATTTGCTAAATTTAGAAAACAGTAGCTTCTTTTAATAAAATCACATCTTCAAATTCAGCTCACCTGCAGAATAAAACTTTCATTAGTCAGAGAATCGTTCTGTTTCTGCCACTCGAAAGGAGAGCCTTGTTTCCAGGGTGTTCCCTTGGCCCTACCAGAATCTCCTCTCCAACTGCCTCGATTTGCACCTCGACCTCTGCCTCTCTCCTGACCTCTTGTGTTTCCTCTGCCTCTTTCCTCACTAGCGCAGGGTCTCAAACCGGCAATTTTCAATCCCATTCCTTGTAGGTTTGGTTTTTTAATCACAAGCTCTATTTCACTGGCATCAGAGTCTGAGCTCTCTGCCTTATCCTGGGGCTCTTTAGACACAGAAGACGAGACTGACTGAACTGAATTTTGAGTGGTTGAGGATGGTTGACTTGCTGCTTGTGATTTCTTGGCTACAGGTTTGACTTGGCTGGGTGATGAGGAGGAGGAGGAAGAATCTGTGGAGCTCTCTCTACGTTGAGGTGTCTGCAGTTGAAGTTTTGAGTTTGTGCTAGATGGTTTAGGTGTAACCGGAAGTGGCTGTACAGTGATGGTGCTTTTGGATTTACTAACAGCACCCGAAGATGATGAATCCGATGATGTGCTTTCTTTTCGCGCAGCCACAGCGGGCTTTTTGGCTGCACCATTCTGCTTGGGTTTAGGTTTTGGTGGAGGGGCCTTTTTGTGAGATTCATCCTCACTGCTATCGGAAGAATTTGACGTTGGTTCGTGATTCTTTGTACGAGTTGTTTTGTCCCTGATGGCGACAGCGGAAGTGCTTTTTCTGTTGTTTTTCGAAGAGGAGGGGCTTGCAATGTTCTTTTGAGGGGTGGCAGGTTTGGGGGCTGATTCTTTCGCCTCTTTTTTCTTCTTTTTTTTCTTCTTTTTGCCATCCTCTGCTGGTGCAGAGCCATTGCTATGAGCATCTTCAGGTTTCTTTTTTTTACTTAGACCTTCACATATCTGCGTCTCATCCTCTCTCACTCTTTTCTTGGTCTTTGAGATTTGTGCTTCAGAGTTCTTGTAGGCCTCGGCACCATTAACATAAACATGGACTGAATACCTTTACCCTGTCAATGGGGATGATGATCAACAAACACTTATCAAGATTTAAAAGGTTATTTAACCAAGCAAAAACGTCCACCATATTATTATACAATTCTTACCTTATACTGTCATTGTCACGTACTATATAAATATTTTCTGTGGAAGGCAGGTAGCAATCCTCAATAAACAAGTCTAAAATACTCTTACGGCTGTAGCCAAACTTTTCCTTTATAATGCTGGAAAGATCTGCGATAACTCGGCATTTGTTCAAGTCCACCAGCAACCAACACATCCGACACTCAGGTGTCGCGGGAGGAGGATAATCAAAGTACAATCTAACCCTGACAGCATTGAGACAGGAGGTAGCCATGTCTGAACAATCAATGAGGACGATAGAAGCGCTCACTGTTTTAAACGAGGGCTTCAGTCACGCTGTCAAACCCTCTGCTGTCCTCTACTGGTGTGGAAGAGACTAGTGGCGGTTTATTTATTTCCCTGTTCGTCAGCTGACTGAAGTCATATGATGCGGTTCCGTACATCACATTGCTGCTCACAGGTTTGGGTTTGAGCACTAACAGCCGCCCGTGGGTCACGTGGAAGCCTGTTTGAGCGAGCTTGAGACCAGTAACAATGGCACGGTCGTGGATTGGCATGCTGGTCGTGCTGCTGTTTTCTCTGAGCTTTGACAAAGGTATGACATATTTATGTGCTGTATACACTTTTAGGGATAACTTGTATATTTTAGCACAGTCGCCCTTTTTGGTCTTAGGGGGTGCAATTGCAGCATGAGATACTAAAATGTTTTGTAACTTTAGACACAAAGAGAAAGCGAAAGATGTTGTCCGTTGTTTCAACTGTATCCAGTTAATCGACCCAAGATTGGGAACCAAGTTCCATTTGTAAAATGATACCGAATGTTTTTCCTGGAATTTCACACCAAGTTCCATTTGTAAAATGATACCGAATGTTTTTCCTGGAATTTCACACCAAGTTCCATTTGTAAAAGGATACCGAATGTTTTTCCTGGGATTTCGGTTGCCTTAACCGTTTTCGAACATGTGATTACAGTTGTGTGTGGCAGTCAGAACGAATGTTCTTTTTATCGAATCAAAAACTCTTCAGTTGAGCATTATATTTGGTTTAATTCATTTAATTGTTCGTTACTATATTCATAACCTTCAAATGAAATAAAATAATATTTATGCTTGAACTTTTTAAATTTGACATTAAAACGGATGGAAAGAATATCTAAAAGTAAAAATTTAAAACAGGGACCATGCAACTAGTTTAATACTGTATGTAAGATGTTGTTCTTTAATTTTATATATATTGTTTGTACAGCTTAGTTCTCAATCTAAAATAAATAATTATATTGGAGCTGTTAATTGAATCTCTGAGTCTATGATTGAATCCCATATTAATCGAAATGAAACAAAATCTGTTACTGCTTGTATATTGTAAGTCGTATTTCATAAACATGTGATCTCTGTGTGTTTTGCAAGAAAAAAAGACTATTATAGCACATGTAACCGAAACAGAATCGTTTAAAATAATCGGAACCGGAATCGTTGAATTCTTTAC
Source organism: Chrosomus eos (assembly GCA_036326025.1). NCBI lineage: Eukaryota > Metazoa > Chordata > Actinopteri > Cypriniformes > Leuciscidae > Chrosomus > Chrosomus eos. The sequence goes on from CM070821.1 coordinate 29,150,228, forward strand.
CTATCCTCCCATTATGTCGCCCATTTAAACGTCTCTTAAGAAAATATCTGCTTCATTTACAGTTAGACTGTTTTGCAGAAACTCCAAGCGAGAATAATAAATAATGTGACTATTTGTTGTTCTTATCATCAAAAAACAGGTAGTTGTGTTCCAGTTCAAGCCAAAGAATCATGGGGCTATGTGGATGTCCGTGATGGAGCTCATATGTTCTGGTGGTTGTACTACGCCAACAGCTCCAGTGCCAGTTATAAAGAACTACCTTGGTTATGTGGCTTCAGGTTAGTCACTCCTCTGACCAGTGTGATCTGTCATATATCCTCTCCATTTAGAGAATATCTGAGTGGAAGCTTTTTTTCAATCAGAATTCACGTAGCTGTTATACCTTCTCCTGTATCCACCCTACTTTTAATTTTCTGAAGTACATCTAAGGTCATTCATGCTCCTGTTTATTTTAGGGAGGTCCTGGGGGATCTGGCTGTGGTTTTGGCAATTTTGAGGAAATTGGACCCCTTGATAGAGACCTGAAGCCGAGAGAAACCTCTTGGGTTGGTAAACCAATATATTGTCTTGACTCTCATATCTGCAATATTGATTAAGATGTTTATTTCAGGAAGTATGGAATATATATTGCATGTTTTGATTCACTGTTTCTGTATAAATAACTTTAATATAAGCATTATGTACAATTTAAAAAAAAAACTTATGGTGGAATCTGTGAATAATTTATTGTCCATCCAAAAATATGTGTCTATGCAGGTGCGTGCTGCCAGTGTGCTATTTGTGGATAACCCAGTGGGCACCGGATACAGTTACACAGACACTGAAGATGCCCTCACCAAGGACGTTGCGATGGTAGCATCAGACATGATGGTCCTCCTCAAGAGCTTTTTCTCTCTAAAGACAGAGTTTCAAGTAAGCAAAACAAAAATACCTACTAGACTGAATTCTGATATACTCTTCGCATTCGTCATAGTATCTTAATTTTCTCCTCAACAGAGTATTCCCTTCTATATATTTTCGGAGTCTTACGGAGGCAAAATGGCAGCAGCTATTTCCCTCGAGCTCACAAAGGTACTGAAATGTTTGATCTCACTTTAGGCGTCATGAGAGGTTTTTTTTACAACACGCACAAGATGCTTATAAAACATTTAAGTCATGTGCTTCGGTGGTTTCCTCTAAAAGAGGGAGAGCTTCAGTCAGATTGGTTCCTCTAAAGTAAATCTGGCAACTCTTCAGAATACTTATTTTAATCTGCCCTGAATGGTAATTTCCTCTCTCTTTAGGCAGTTCAAGCTGGTTCAGTCAAATGTAACTTTGCTGGGGTGGCTTTAGGAGACTCCTGGATCTCTCCTATAGGTTTGTAAAAAAGCTTCAGTCTGGTTGTGCACAGCTATACGTCTTTTTATTGATTTAAGTTATCACATCTCAGTTTACTGTCATTATGCATACACATTCATCATGATTATATAGTCCTGAATGCATAAACCTGGTGATAACCCCCCCCAATCTGTTTTTCCTGCAGATTCAGTCATGACATGGGGTCCTTATCTTTACAGCACAGTGAGTAATTCACCATAACTCTTCTGTCTCCTCTTCACAGTGATTAAGTATGATTGCATTAGCATGATCAAAACGTACTACTACAGTAATGATCTAACATATGCATACTTTACCATTCAAAAGTTTGGAGTTGGTAGGATTAAAAAATAAAATAAAGAAAAATGTTTCTGAAAGAAGTCTCATATATTCACCAAGGCTGCATTTATTTTATATTCAAAAATAATTAAAAAAAAACAGTAATATTGTGAAATATTATGCAATTTAAAGCAACTGTTTTATATTTAAATATATTTTAAAACATAATTTATTCCTGTGGCGCAAAGCTGAATTTTCAGCATCATTACTCCAGTCTTCTGTTTCACATGATCCTTCAGAAATCATTCTAATGTGATGATTTGGCCAAATTAAATGTTCATGTTCATAACTTGCTATTAAAGAGTTTAATGCTTCTGATGTGTGTCTGTGCTGTGGTCATAGTCTCTGTTGGATGACAATGGGCTGGATGAGGTGACTAAAGCAGCAAAAGCGGTGCAGGACGCAGTAGAACAGGGCCTGTACCGAAAAGCCACTGACTTGTGGTCCATCACAGAGAATGTTGTGGAGCAGGCGAGTTGAACAGACCTTTGCTGTAGCTAAGGAATAGGTTTAGGTCGAAGTTTCATTGTTTAATTAAAGAAATAGGATTAATGAACATAATATCTTTCATTCAGTTCCTTGAACTATTTTGTTACAGAACACAAATGGTGTGAACTTCTACAACATCCTCACTCAAGAGTCTGATGAGATGGTGAAGACCGGTTCAAATCAAGCCGTGGATGGATTTCTCTGTGAGACCTTCTACATGCACTGTTATTAAAAAATTCTGTTCGTTACATAAATGTTTTAGGCATCATTTTGTCTTTTTTTACAGCCTTACTGAAGCGGCGCCACATTCGCCCTTTGCACCGTCAGTCCCTCTCTGACTTGATGAATGGGCCAATCAGACAGAAGCTTGGTGTCATTCCAAAGAATGTCACATGGGGAGGTATTATTCTCTTTATGATTTACAGAGGTATGTCTGTAAATGAAAAAAACAACATTATGATTCTCACAAGTGAAACCTGTTTCTTCAGGACAAGCTGATGCCGTGTTTGTCAGCATGGCAGGAGATTTCATGAAGCCTGTGGTGAACATTGTGGATAATCTTCTGGCTGCAGGTGTCAATGTCACCGTCTACAATGGCCAGCTGGATCTCATCGTGGACACAATGGGTGAGGACGTCAACCATTAGTAAATATTTCAGAATGGCAACTCTTGACCAACAGAATTTAGACTAGCGCTTGGAGCATTTACACCTGGTAGTTGTGCACGTCACCATATATCCTCATAGGGCAGTGACACACCGAGCCGATGATCGATAAACAACTATCGGGCTAATTTTAGCGCCGTGTTCCACATGTTGCCTCTAGTCGGGCTTGTGGCAGTGGGAGATCAGCTTTCTGGCCCAAACGCAACCAACACTAGGCGACTACACAGTCGACTTTCGTCACCTTGGTGTGTCACTGTCTTTAAATTTCGTTTGGGACAAATAAATGCTCTCTACTTGTAACCAATAGTGTGTTGAAAATGATGATTGTATTTTGTTTAAAGAAAAGCACAAACCAGAACAGAGTGGTAAAGCATATATTTCAACATACACTAAGACCATTAAATACTCACCAAACACTGATTGATGTAGTCATGAAATCAGAGACAGTCCTATCCATGACATCCGAACAGAAGTGCTCAAACACAATGCCTTGTAATACCAGGTGTGATTGGTAACGTTAATAGAAGGTGTCTGTAAGCTTTTTGTAATCCATTTTGCCCATAACGTTTGATATTTAGGAAGTCCATTACGATTGGCTGTCGTCAGACCTTTTCTGCACTGTAGCGATATTGATTTGTTTATTTATGAGCAGGTCAGGAGTTGTGGGTGAAACAGCTGAAATGGGATGGACTCCAATACTTCAACAAGATGAAATGGACGGCACTGGAAGACCCGCAAACTGAGAGCCAGACTGGAGCTTTCTAAAGACTTATAAGAACTTTGCCTTTTACTGGATCCTGAAAGCTGGACATATGGTACACTTTTTTTGCCAAAGTCATTTTAATGTTTATAAAATCATGTAATATTTAATTTTGTCATATTCAGGTAAGTTTAGCATGGCAATAACAGCAGGAGCTATAGTGGTTTAGTTTTATTCTTCCTGAAATGAAAATGCATTTCTCAGTATTTATTTTTAGTCTTGATGCGTGTATGTGAACATCTCTATCCATTATATCATCACAGATCCCATCTGACCAGGGGCCAATGGCTCTACGAATGTTGAAGATGGTGACTCAGCAGGAGTGATGGATCTCATTCAGATACAAACTGGCTTGTGAACCATTTTAAGACAATCAACAGTTATTTACCAAAATCTGACACTTTTTTTTCTTTTTACATTTTGTTTGAGATCTTAATGTAATCATTTTACAATGCCCATCTTGTAAAATTTGTAAATTTGAATGCGTGCAAACAATAAAGTCATAATTTTTATACCGTTTGAATTCTGAAATGTGCTAAGAAAGAACTAACCTTAAAGTTGTTTTTAATTTCCCATTTATTTGAAACACAAATAATGATGTATCTGCAAGTCTTTCAAGAAGAAATGAAATTGGAATCATCAAATTGGAATAATTTCCTTGCTTGATTTCACACAAATGCATAAACAAAGGAATTTCATGAAGAGACTGGTTAAAATATATCAGTTTATTAAGCGACTTGATCATTTTCATGAGGCTTGCATGCCACTTATGAATAAATGTAAATATATGCACTTCTATAGCTGTCCAATAGCTAAAAGAACAGACAGAAAAATAGTTTATACTATCAAAACAGCATGTCAGCTATACAGTATTAAGGCATTTGTTCAATAGCGTTCATGGGTTCCCTGAGGAACTGTAGCTGAGTGTGCATCTGCCCCACAGGTCCTCAGGCACTCTGAATCCCTCTCTGCTCACAGGCTCCACCACCAGCTCTATGAGACCCGGAGCAGCAGGAACCTCCAGCTTCACCACACGGTACAGGGTGGAGTAAGACCTGCCAATCAGAGTCAGCGGTCCAGGGGGAATCCGAGGACCACGGAGACCTCTCCAGTGTATCCGGAAATGGCGGACCTGCTGAGTGGGATATTCCCAGCGTAAGGTGGTGTTCAAAAGTCCCTCCTTCCACACCACATCATTCACGCAGATGCCTTGAACAGACTGCAGGGGCGCATGAAGAGTCTCTGCATCCAAAAGCTGAGCACAAAAATGCAAACAGACAATTTAGCCACTGCCAACATTATTTGTACACTTACGTAGTACTACTGTTCAGATGTTTGGGGTCAGTAAGATTGAAAGAAAATAATACTTTTATTCAGAGAGACTGCATTAATCAAAAGTGACAGTTAAGACTTATAATGTTACAAAAGATTTCTGAAGGATCATGTGACACTAAAAAACTGGAGTAATGGCTGCTGAACATTCAGCTTTGCCATCACAAGAATAAATGACATTTCAAAATATATCCAAATATAAAAGTTTTTTTTAATTTGTAATAATATTTGACTATTATTTTTACTGTTTTTTTTATTATTATTAAATAAATGCAGCCTTGGTGAGCATAAGAGTAGTGGTAGTGTAAAATATGTTTAATCAAGATGTCAATCTGTAGGGCAACCCAGAAGGCAAATATGAAACTTGTGCTTTTAAAGCAATTTCTAAATACACATTTTAAGTATTAAAGAGTGTAAATTATTTTGTAGAAAAACAACCATATCGGACAATATTAGAGAGTATTTACATTTCCTGATATCAGTTGATACTGTATTTTAACAGTGCTGCTCATTTCCCCATATTTGTACATTTAGATTTACATTTGCTCATTGACTTATAACACTCACTTACTGTAAAGTCAATCTTTAAAAACACTAATAATTATTAACACTGTTAAAAGTATACAAATTTATGCTTTAAAATTTTGTGAAATTCCCTTTAAATTCAGTATTTATTACTGCTCAAAGCATTTTGATTTTAAACTAATTGGATATATAGACTATATTTTAAAATAATTGGCTTATGTATCGGCCTGAATTTATTGTGAACCACAGACCTTATTTCACTCATAAAATGAAAACCGCTTTTATAACAACCCATGATGCGTAACATGTTCTGGTGTTTTGTCCATGTGCATCTCACCATAATCTCTCCAATCCTGCAGTTAAAGGAGACGTCTTCATCTCCTTCATCTCGGGAAACACGAATACACACTTCTCGCAATGAGCACCCAATCATTTTCAACAGGAAACATCTATGCATGAAACCACATTAAGATTTATTAGAAAAAGGTTTTCATATGTTTGTTATGACCAAAACTTTTTTGACTTTAAAGCAAGGGTCGGCAACCTATGGCAGGCCAGTGAATAATAACCGGATAATCACAATGATGGTAGATGCGCAAGTACAACATTTACATATACAGTACATACTGTGAGGTTTATTATGGTTACACTGGAAATCTGTTATTCAAAGTCTAATTATAACAAAGTTTTAAGATTTTGAGAAATCTAAAAAAAAGTTGAAAAGAAAAATTGCTTCAGAAATATTAAAGATTATGCATTATTTGTATGAGAGATGTATGATGTATTTATTTGATTATATGTACATATAATTGGGGGTTATATCCTGATTAACTGGGGAAAAAAAACAACATCATGACAAAAAGGTTGCCGACCCCTGCTTTAAACGGTTGACTCTCACTTGGTAATCCAGCCATCCGAAGTCCACCGACCACAATTCTGAACAAACTGCTCCACCAACTGATTATCCTCTGCTAACGCTTCTGGAAAGACACTGCTAGCTGAACACACACACAATAATATTACATATTCTTATCATGACAGCTTACAGAAACTCTTAGAGATCTGAAGGCGGCGGCCTAAAAGACCACTAACATGCTATTTCCTCCGTCCCATTGAAAGTGCACAGCGGAACATCTGTTGTTTTAAGCTCCAAGGACACCTTCACTCCCACAGGTGGCTTGTAGACAAAAGAGACAAACGTCCTGGCGGCCAAGGGAACATGGAGAGAAAATATCCTACAAAGGGGCAAAAAGAAGGTGTTTGATTGAAGTTTTTTGTAGTCCAGGAAAAACAAAACCTCCAGTACCTTGCACAGACTTCAGGAAGTCCTGATGGAATCATGCCCTCCACCATCAGAGAGTTGCCTCCAATCCAAGCGTCCTTTGAGCAGCCGCGGCTTCTCAGCCAGCCCCCATTCTTCATGTTCTCAGAGAGGTACAGAGGCTGGATCTCCTGAGCATGCAGATTGAACCAGCTTCTCTCCATCTCCACCTACATCATACATCAAATACTCAGAAATTACTATGGACGTATCGATATTTAAAAAAATGTCCTATACTATTTTGTCTAAAAATTAATTCAAAATAAAATAATAAAAACTACAATCGATCGTTTAAATGCTACAAGTGAATTTAGGCATCACATGATAAAGTACAGTAAATGTATTTTGAGATTTCCTAAAGATTACATTTAACAATGCTATTCAGTTTTTAGTATTTTAAGGCCTGGTTTCACAGACCGGGCTTAGATTAAAGGGATAGTTCACCCAAAAATGAAAATTCTGTCAGTAGTTACTCACCCTCATGTTGTTCCAACCTTGTAAAACTTACGTTCATTTTTGGATGAGGGACGAGAATACTTTTTGTGCGCAAAAAAACTAAAATAACGACTTTATTCAACTATTCATTTTCTTCCACGTGGCCCTCTGACGTGAGTTCACGAGAGCACCACGAAGCATGCGAGAGAAGTGAGAAGATGAGCGAAGCTTGTAAACAGACAGTGTAGCGCTTCCTACATCATCTTCTCAATTCTCGCACATGCGTCGTGCCCCTATCGTGAACTCACGTCAGAGGCCCAGACAGAAGAAAATGAATAGTTGAATAAAGTCGTTATTTTAGATTTTTTGCGCACAAAGTATTCTCGTCGCTTGATAGACTTAAAGGATTAGTTCACTTTTAAAAAAACTTTTGCTGATAATTTACTCACCCCCATGTCATCCAAGATGTCCATGTCTTTCTTTCTTCAGTAGAAAAGAAATTAATGTTTTTGATGAAAACATTCCAGGATTTTTCTCCTTATAATGGACTTCAATGGCAACCATGACAGGTTCAATGTCCAAATGACAGTTTCAGTGCAGCTTCAAAGGGCTTTAAACGATACCTGACGATGAATAAGGGTCTTATCTAGCGAAACCATCGGTTATTTCAAAAATAAATAAAAAAGTTTAAGTTTTATTAGCATCCTCGCCTGCTCTGTTCTGTGATGCACGTTCGTGACTCTCCTGTTCGAACTCGTTCATCAAAATGAACAAATCTTTTTTTCAAGTCATTTCATTCATTCAACGAACGAAATGACTCGGAAAAAAGATTTGTTCATTTTGATGAACATTTTCATCAAAAACATTAATTTCTTTTCGACTGAAGAAAGAAAGACATGGACATCTTGGATGACATGGATGAGGGGTGAGTAAATTATCAGCAAAAGTTTTTTTAAAAGTGAACTAATCCTGAGTTGAGCCACTGTAGTCATTTGGACTATTTTAACAATATTTTACTAACTTTTCTGGACCGGCAAATGCAATTACCTAGCAGCCTATGAAAGGAGTGAGACAGCTCTCAGATTTCATCAAAAATATCTTAATTTGTGTTCCGAAGATGAACTAAATTCTTACAGGGTTGGAACAACATGACAGGGAGAGTAATTACTGACAAATTTTAATTTTTGGGTGAACTATCCCTTTAAGCCAGGATTAGACCTTAGTTCAATTAGGACATTTATGTAGCTTTTATAAATGTGCCTTAGAAAAAAATCTTGAGACAAAAACAATGACACTGACATATTTTCAGATGTCAGTACAAGTTGCTTTCAGTTAAAACAGCTCAAACATGCATTTGATAGTCTGTGACTAGGCTTAAGCATTGTCTGTGAAACAGGGGGAAAAAGATTAACTTTAAGTCATGGTTAGTTGATGGCAAAGGCAATCTAAATCTAAAAAAAATAGACATGAACAAGTACATTTCCAATATCTACAGACACCAATAAATAAAAAAAATCTATAGCCGAAATGCTGCCAATTATTATGAAGTCTCATCACAGTAAGCCATGACTAGGACTACTTGCTTTTGAGGGTCAAAGCAGCAAAAGGGTCAACAGACATTTTATTTTATTGGGCTCTTACGTTATGTGGTTATCTGAGAACATTGTGTACTTCATCATCAAAACTTTGCCTTTGACACCAGGAAAAATGCCACCAATGTATCACAGGTGTAGAAGAGAATCTAAGGCTGCATTTACACTGCATGTCTTGATGCCCAAATCCGATTTTCTGACTATATCCGATTTTTTTGACGACCCACTTACATCATCTTTTAAAAGTGACCCGTATCCGATTTTTGCATTTACACTATACACTGCTGAAACTACCAAATGTAGACGTTCTGACCCGGAAAAGAAAATAAAACAGCACAAAATGCAATGTATGCAGATGCGAATAAAATTATCCAGTGTTTTGCTTTCGCTTTTTATCTTACGTTGGCTCTGTAGCCACAAGCGCTTAAAACCGTGCCTCCCCATATCTCGTGAAATGTCTTCAAACACGAATTTATTTCTGTAACAACCCTGCATTTATTGCCTGCACTGTCTCTTCGCCCCAAACACTCAAAAGACATGAAACCTCCACATTCCTCCACTGTGTGTATCCTTCGTCCTCCATCGCGCCTATAATAAGAATGTGATCGCGGCGCAGTTGGTGGTGTCCATCTGAGTAAGTTGACGTCACTTTTTTAATGACGTAGCCTATGACTCGCATTTACTGGGGAATATCCGATTTGTCTGCTTACATGGCACACGCAAATGCACGTATCCGATTCATATCCGATTTATTACCACATATGAGTGAGGCCTGAATCCGATCTGAGAAAATCGGAATCCATGCGGTTTTTACTTGCTTACACGTTCATGGGTCATATCCGATCTGTGCCACATGAGAGGAAAAAATCAGATTTGGGTCACTTGAACCATGCAGTGTAAATGGGGCCTTAATGTGATTGTATGTAGTGTACCTGTCCTCTCCAGTACAGACTCTTTCCAAAGCCCTGACAAAATGAGGAGATGAAAGGAAGACTAGACGAGGGCCGGTGGATATAAAGGAACTCAGACAGCAAGCTCCAAAACCTTAGAAGAATGGTCAGATAATACACATCAGTGAAGTTTGCTTTTGTGTGTGTGTGTGTTGTGTGTGTGTGTGTGTGTGTGTGTGTGTGTGTGTGTGTGTGGTTGTGTGTGTGTGTGTGTGTGTGTGTGTGTACACATATTCCATCGCAGAACAGCAAGCGCACTGTGATTAATTCAAGAAATTAGCGTACTTGTCCTGGTTTTGCCGAAAATCTGCCTTTCCGTGAACTTCGTATACCCAACCAGGAGCAAAGATGGCTGTTGAAAGCTCATACTTGCGAATCAGCTCCAGAGCCTAATGAAAAACAAAACGAGAAGATTGCTTAAATATTCTCTGCGTACCTTTAGCCAAAAACACTGAGAAATTATGGATGTACACTACTGTTCAAAAGTTTGGAGTCAGTAAGAGCCAGTTCTATTGAACTTTGTTTATCAAAGGATCCTGAAAGAACTCCACAAAAATATTAAGCAGCACAACTGTTTTCAACATTGATAATAACAAGAAATGTTTCTTGAGCAGCAATCATATTAGACTGATTTCTGAATGATCATGTGACACTGAAGACTGGAGTAATGATGCTGAAAATTCAGCTTTGCCATAACATGAATTACATTTACAAAAATTACATAAAATACATTTTAAAAAAACTACTACAATAGAAAAGTGTTATTTTAAAATTGTAATAATATATCACAATATTCCTGTTTTTATTGTATTTTTGCATTGGTGAGCATATGAGACTTCTTTCGAAACAAAAAATCTTCCCGACCCCAGACTTCTGAATGGTAGTGTATAAATACATTTTTTTTAAAAAGAATAAAAACTTGACTAACTTTATTTGTCTCAAATTTCCCTCCTATCACCTTCCCTCTTGCAAACACATCAACGCCAACATAGATGTCAGCAAAGCGGCCTTGAGCGGCAGAGTAGGACTTCATCCTCTCCAGACTCTGCTCTGTCCAGTTGTAGTTAGTGAATATTCCATCACAGGCATCAAAAAACATTTGATAGGATGACAAAAGGAAGCTGCTGACATAAGTTGTACAAAATCTACCGTGAAATCTCACAGACCTGAATCACCCCAGCAGAAGCCCTCAAGACCATCACTTGCCTGTTGTCATCATTGAGTTCGTTCTGCCAATTGAGTGTGCCGTTCTTCAGTACGCTGTCATACCAGATCACCACACTGCCAGGAACGCGCTCATGCATCTGGTCAGTGAGATAGCGCAGAAAGTGACCAGTGTTCTTCACTGCAGTCTCCTGAGGAGTCAGTCAAATTTGAGGTAAAGTATTAGACATTATGTCAACATAGTGACAGTATAATCCTCTAATCAGATATATGCCTTGTTTACTCACACTCAGCTCATTTTCTATGTTAATGAGCCAGCCATCGAAGCCGTAGCAGTGGGAAATCTGAACCAACTTATCAGCAGCTGCGCGGTAACTCTCCTCATCTGCAAGGAAGGCCTCACATATCTTGGCTCCATCTGTCCACTCTGTGATGAATGTGCCTTAGAGGGGAATTTCAATACATCCATTCTGATTTACACTTGTCTATAAAGGTGCAGTGGTTAATGACATTTCTGTCAGCATTTACTCACTCTCATGTCATTGCAAACTAATAGATTTTCTTCCTTGGAGCACAAAAGCAGACATTTTGTAGAATGTCCAGGCAGCTCTTGTCCCATGCCATTACTCTGAGACCACTGCTATCAACCTGCTACAATAAAAGTATAATCAGAGCATCTATATGACTTGTGTGCTATATTATGCATATAATAGGCACAAAGCTGTCATATATGGTGCTGTTTTGTCCTTTTAGGGAGCTTGACAGCCACAGGTCACCATCTGCTGTCTATTCTATGGAAAAGAGCAGCTTGGACATTCTGTTAAATTTTCATTTTGTGCTACAGAGAAAAACTTATAAATATATGGTTTAGAACAGCATCAGGTCAAAGGAATAGTTCACTTCAAAATAAAAATGTTGTCATCATTTACTCACCCTCAAGTTGTTTCAAACATGTATGAATTTCTTTCCTCTGCTGAACACAAAGGAAGGTATTTTGAAGAATGTCGGTAGCCAGACAGTTGATGGACCCCATTGACTTCCATATAATGGAGAAGAAAGAAACTATGGAAGTCAATGGGGTACATCAACTGTTTGGTTACCGATATTCTTCAAGATATCTTCCTTTGTGTTCAGCAAAAGTAAGAAATTCATACAGGTTTGAGTAATGTTGACAAAATTTTCATTTTTGGGTGAAGAGTCAGAAATTAAGAGTCAGAAAACATTACATTCAGCTCGCACTTAATATATTCTTTTGAGGTATATTATTTCTGTACTTCTTTTTAAAAGTATGCTAAAGTGTAATTATTTTTCACAAGGATATTCTTTTTACAGCAAGGCTAATATCTTTGATGGGCCGTTTACACAACACCGTTTTCAACTAAACAGATAAAATGTTTTAGGTTTTGGCCGTTCATTTACACAACAGTGGGCCTGAAAACGCAAGCTTTTGCAAACGGGTTACAAAGTGCAAGTTTTTGAAAACAATACCACTATTGTCTCTGTCTAAACAACAAAAATTTGTTCACAATACCAATCCACACTTCGGTGACGTCATGTAGTGCAGACCTACAGTGGTGCTCAGAATTAATGGTACCCCTGGTAAAAATGCTAAAAAATGGCTATAAAAAATAAATCTGCATCGTTTATCCTTTTGATCTTTCATTAAAAAAATTGGTAAAATTCTAACCTTTCATTGAAGTAAAAGAATTGAAAGTGGGGGGGAAATCACATTATAAAATAAATATTTTTCTCCAAAACACGTTGGCCACAATTATTCATACCCCTAGAATTTTTATGAATAAAATATCTATGAAGTATATTCCCATTAATATTAACGTGCATAATAGACGTGTGTCTATATTTTCTTAATGGACGGTGAGGAGGAAAGTTTGAGTGGCCAAAGACTCTTCAAGGATCACAGATAGAGAATTGCAGAGATTAGTTGAGTCATGGGTCAGAAAGCCTATTAAAAAAAATCAAACAACCCCTACATCACCACATGTTGTTTGGGAGGGTTTTAAGAAAAATCCTCCTCGCTCCTCCAAATATAAACTCAAGCATATTCAGTGGTCAGACACGACTGGATCTTCAAACGGCACAGGGTACTGTGGTCATTAAACTAAAAAAAAAGAGCTTTTTGCCAGCAAACACGCTAGATGGGTTTGGTGCACACAAGGATAAAAAGTATCCCATGTGTACAATTTAATATACCGTTGGATCTTTAATGTTGTGGGCCTATTTTTCTGCTGGAGGTCCTGGACTTCTTGTTCAGATACATGGCATTGTGGATTCAATCAAATATCAACAGATAAAAAATCAAAACCTGAGGCCTTCTGCTAGAAATCTTATAATGGGCCGTGGTTGAATCTTCCATCAGGACAATGGTCCAAAACAAACATCAAAATCAACACAAAAATGTGTTAGGGAGCACAAAATGAAGCTTCTGCCATGACCGTCCCAGTTCCCTGACCTGAACCATATAGAAAATGAGTGGGGTGAACTGAAGAGAAGAAGCATAAACATGGATCTGGGAATCTGAAGGATCTGGAGAGATTCTGTATGCAGGAATGGTCTCTGATCTCTTGTCAGGTGTTCTCCAAACTCATCAGGCATTATAGGAGAAGACTCAGAGCTGTTATCTTGGCAAAAGGAGATTGCAAAAAGGTATTTAATAAAAGGGTATGAATAATTGTGGCCAACGTGTTTTGGAGAAAAACATTTATTTTATAATGTGATTTCCCCCCACTTTCAAATCTTTTACTTCAATGAAAGGTTAGGATTTTGCCAATTTTTTGAATGAAAGATCAAAAGGATAAATGATGCAGATTTATTTTTTATAGCCATTTTTTATCATTTTTACCAGGGTACCATTAATTCTGAGCACCACTGTATAGGGCCCTTAGCGCGAGTCCGCGAGGGTGCATTGAGAGGTATTTTTGGGACAGACTCGATCATCACGCCGGAAACAGCAAGACGGTCTGGTTGTTGTTATGGACAGGAGCTGCAGGTTCGGGGAAATATGCTGACTATTGTTGTTGTGTTTACATATGACTCAGTAAAGCCCTGACATTCTGTTCTATTTATTTAATGAATCATAATATTATATTATATTATATTATTCAGCTCGCTATTATTAGCCTATGTTTGAGACATCAACCACTGGTTGATGATCATAATGTTTGTATAAACTTGTCATAAAAACCGTAATAATTACACTTAAATATTTTCTTCTCAGCCGTGTTAACAATTGTCCGTGAGCGAAATCTCCTCCCATCTGTTGTCTGATTGGCCTTTCGCAAGGATTCCCGGGTAGTTAAAGTGCGTGGAGCCTGCATCTATGCGGGCTTCGCGGAAGACCGCTTCAAGGGCACAAAGGGGGCGCTGCTGAGCACACTTAAGTGCGTTAAAATGCTAAATGGGACGGCCTACGGACTCATAGACTTGGCGAGCATGCGTAATTTAAGTCCACAAGACCGAAAGTCCGCATGAAGTGCGCCATTTGGGACAAGGCCTAAATTGACCTCACCAACTACTGAACTGGCATGAATAATACAGCGTTTTTAGTCGGTTTCGTGGATCCGTGTCAAGGTTTTTTTTTTTTTTTTTTTACAAAAAGGACAAACTTTTCCGTTTTTCATACATCGTTGTCTTGTAAACGTACCCGTTCACACAAACAACGTTAACTATATAACTATAACGATAACTATATTACAGTCCACCAACCAGCGGACAACATGGTTTGGTTTATTCTAAGCATTTATCTGTCGCTCTAGTCTAAATGCTCAAGCTCATTATAGCAGATTGATTCTGATTGGGTGACAATGTTTTCAATCGTTCATCAGCTGGATGAAATCGTTCTGAAAGATATTCCAACGATATCATTTCGTTTCTCTGTCGTTATCGTTAATAGCTGTGGAGTGGACTCTGCTATTCTTTAATATTGAGAAAGATTTTTAGAACTATTTCTTAAAAAATATAGAACTATAAACAGGCCTTCTTAAGACTATGATTTTGGCCCATAAACTAAACACACCAAGAGACTCACCAATAGAGAGCACTCCATGCTTATGTGCTGCATTCGTCCAAACAGCAGGAGGAATGGTTGCCATCTGATGACTGAAGTAGTTGAAGATGTCAATATACTCCCAGTGATAGAAGGCATAAGGCATCTCCTCCTCTGCCCCTTGAATGAACCTCAGCAGAAAGAACAGGACCATGAAGATACTGAATACTGGCTAAAAAGGGCTTAATGAAAGCGACATACCATGGTTGAAAATTAGGCCAAAATCAAACTCTGAGTTGTACCTGTCCTCCAGGTAGCCACCCATCATGTCATGGGACACCAATGTACGCCTAGGGCAGCTGTCCAGTGAAGGAAACCTGCTAGCCAGGGGTACAGTGGCCACATTAAATGGACTTGCTTCCTTCCTTGTCCATGATAACAGCTCATCAAGAGACTTCAGACTGCAGCTGATGGGCTCAGTTGTGTCAGGATCATAGTGGATTGCTGTTAGACACAGAAAATGAAGGCCCTGTAAGATCAATAATCTTCTTGAAAGAATAAAACGCAGCATATAATATTAAATACCTGGCAACGTGGATCGCTTGTCATTTACGACTTCATGGACACTTTGATCGCCTGGTTGATCGAGGCAAGACTCGGAGCTAAATAAACAACCAAAGAGAAGAACATGTCGTTATAAGGGATGTTATAACTATGTATAGCTATAGCAACTTATGATTCGCATGGTCTTCAGATATAATGCAGAAAATGGATCAATCATAAGTAGGCTAAAAATTACCTGATCTCTTCCGTTTTAGGAATCTTACTGCTTGTACTAGTAGTTTCGTCACTTTTTCGTTTCCGGGGTGGCATTTTATCTTCGTCTTTTGTAGAAACACTTTTCATATACCAAAACGTCAACAGTTAGTTAGTTTGCAGATAAAAAAAATTATAATACACCTCTCCGTTAGAGAGCAGAAAGAACAGGCTTCTTCCGCATGAGTTCTGATTGGCTGAATAAGTGCAGTACGTGTAGATCCTGCGTAAAGAGATTGCTTTAAATCTCCACTAGAGGCCAGTAGACTAGACGTATAAATGACTGGTGTATGAACTGTTTATCAACACATTTTTCTCATGTTTATTTTAAGCACTCATAAAAAGCTATAAAGTCCTTTTTAAAAAGTATTGCCAATTTTCCAGCCATCTTACATGCACTGCACATAAAAAGATAAACAAATCAGCCAATGAAGAAAGTAAGTAGTAGTACATTTAGTTACAATAAACAAGACGAGAAGTAACTGTGATTCATGGAAACGTTTTAGAATAAATAACCAATTACCAAAATATTGTTCAACCATGTTATGCCGTACGGCTTCACTGTGTGAGGCCTCCAGTTTCTAGTATATTCTAATATTAAGTATTCATCTGTAAGAATCTGAATTAGAGAGGAGCGAAAATATATTAATTCATGAATAATTCACACTTTTTGTCCTTTTTTGTCTTCATCCAGAATGCTACAATACCTCTCATGTCCATTCTCTTTTTGTAGAATAATCATCCAGAACATTTGTTGGCGGCACAATGATTCTCTCTTCTGGGGGTTTTCTCTTTCAGTAGTCAGTGGCCCGCAAGTCTGTATCAAGTGCTTTTAACAGGATAGATGAATGCCATGGAAATCTGGAAGCTTCATTTTTATTAACATAGACTGAAATGTGGCCTTTAATGTAGTAAACATCCGTTTTCCCCTCCTGACAGCTCTGGTTTTGGTATACAAAAAGTTTATAAATCCACGTTATAAGACCAATATCACCAATCAAATATTTTAGCAACACATCAAATGCTTGTGCACTCGCATTAAATATTCATCCATCTATTTACATGTGGCAAGTTAAATACCCATGTTTCATTCTTTCCACTTTTCTGCAAACATTCAAACAGAGAAACTGTCAACATGTAGCCATGGTTAGCTGGAACTTGACTCGAATGTGTATTGTCATCCCTATCATTTCCTGTCACTCTTTTCCTTTTTCCCTTTGCTTTATTATATGCTTCCATAATAGCTCATTGTGGTTCAGAAAAAAAAAACATTAAATAATTTAGACATTTCAATTCGAATTCTGATGAAATAAGCAAAATATGCATTGAACATCATTACTGTGTGTGTACGTGTTGGACCGAATGTATTGATGGCCCACATTAGGTCTGTTTGGCACTCAGAGAGAACAATGCCTTTTGTGTTACACCACAGCATGGATCAATCCTCTGATGCCCCCCAGGGTGATTTTAGAGGCCAGTCACGTTCCCGCCAAAAAGGCTCAGAACAAACTGCAATGTTCTGGCAATGAAAAGGTACAACAAAACTGGCTACAGAGATTATAAATGCTCCTTACTGACATTAGAAACGAAATAACAATACCTAAATGTTTCATTGAGCTAAGCCTGAATTTATTTTCAAACAAAAAGCAATGCCTTTAGTTCAGCTGTTACTATTCATACACAAATGTAACTTCTTCAGTTATTTGAGATGGATGTGCATGTTGTTCGGCATGGAATGGAAGTAGCGATAGTCTTTTCTTTCCTTAATGTGATATATATCTACAGTGGCCCAGTAGTGCACAACAACGAAATGTAAAAAGCAAACATAAATTCACAAGACGACGAAATTAATCCACCACACAACGGAAATGAGACACAACACAACAAAATAAAGCAGCAACACAACGGAAATGCTCCCGAACCACTAGAGGGCTCTCGGAGCGCGGTAAAGTTAGTTTTCCTTGCCATTGTTCAATAGAGTCGGCAGTCTTAAAGGGTTAGTTCACCCAAAAATTAAAATTCTGTCAGTAATTGCTCACCCTCATGTTGTTCCAACCCGTAAGACTTTCGTTCATCTTCGGAACACAAATTAAGATATTTTTATTAAATCTGAGAGCTGGATCACTCCTCCATAAGGGACTGAAACATATGCGCACAAAAAGTATTCTCGTCGCTTGATAACTTAAGATTGAGCCACTGCAGTCACTTGGACTCTTTTAACGGTGTCTCAATTAACTTTTCCTCTTCAGTCGCCCTACTGGTTGGAAACGAAATTGTCCATTGCCGCTGTCATAAATAATCTAGCCTACCGTCGCACGCACGCTCGCTGTTTATCCAGCACCGGCTTTAGAATGAACGATGTCCACAGACAAGGTAGAGTATGTTACAAGATTTCATGAAAGGATGATGTATTGCGACATCAGAAACGAAGAAAAACGAAATAATGACTATAGTAGCGCTTGACGTAAAGCAGTCGAATTTGTAGTTCTTTTTGTGGTTACATAGTGCCAGTAAAAGCGATACAGACCACGTCAGGCTATGGCAGAAGTGCCTTTCACCTGTTACGACTTGAGGAACCACTGATAAGATTTTGGAAATATTATTTTAAGGCAAACAATGTTACATAGTGTTGCTTTAATAACTTTTCTGGGTCGGCAAGTTTCAATCCCTTAGAAGCCTATGGAGGAGTCATCCAGCTCTCAGATTTAATCAAAAATATCTTCATTTGTGTTCCGAAGATGAACGAAAGTCTTACAGGGTTTGAACAACGTGAGGGTGAGTAATTGATGACAGAATTTTCATTTTTGGGTGAACTATCCCTTTAAGATATCAATAGCAAATTAGTTTTAACAGTGGGCAATTCCACGCTGTGGTAGTAGCACGTCAAAGCATTAGGTGATTTTGAATTAATAAATGTCAATATACATTGGTTAGCTACATACTGTTAAAACTAATCGTCATAATTTTCATTGCATGATTTATAAACACCCACCAGTGTGAAAACACCCACAAATTTAGAAACGCCCACTTTTGTTCTGCAGAGACCTCCTACTCAAGTAAACAGGTAATCAGAGAAAAGATACCGCTGCAAGAAGCTTATGGAAAGAAAAAATATAAAATTATGATGAAAAATTACAAGGGCACATGAATTAAAACAATAATTATGGGCATGGATAAATCATTTATAATAAATAGGCTACTGCATTAAAAATATTCATAAAAATGCATAAAAATAAATAGCCCTATTCCATAAAAATAATAATAGTCTATTTTGATTTAAAGCTCCTCCAGAAACTCAATAGGCTATGCACTTTTTCAGATATATTTTTTGAGATAACAAAGTGAACATTTCAGATTTAAATTTCCAGTTTACACTCAGGACTATTTCCTGTTCTGCAACTTTAATATTTTACAACTTACGGAACCTTAGATATGGCCAGGTTATTTTTACACAATTGCACAAGACGCAGAAAGAAATGCTTACATCACACGCAAGATTTGGTGAACATGACATCAGCAGACTTTAGGACCCAGTCCACAGAACACCGCCTAGTCGCGTTTCTCTTTCTTATTTACGTCTATATGTCGTACGTTCTGCTAGAAGTGTGTTCCGGTGATCAGAACTGAAATCTGAAGGTGGAAGAGAATCGTTTGTTTAGTAAGTACCATTTACACTTAGTTTATATCCAGGAAACATATTATGGCAATTAAAGGATTTGGATAAACATGTTTTAGTGATGTTAATTAGCCTCTCCAGATAAAGATAAATATTTGCACAGATCTTGTAGGACCGTTGAAATGTTAATTTGATGTAGGCTAAAGAAGCGGAGCTGATGTGCTATGAAATTGAAAACTATATTGATTTTTTAAAAATCGACATTGCACATAAAACCTCACTTTATAATAAGGCTATTTTGTAGATATAGATGGCATGCATGATAAATGATTTACTGGGTATTTATGAACTTAAATATCCTTGCATCTCACTATAAATGTGAACTGCGCATGAGCCTGTCCCGCATCCACGCAGCATCCCTTGAGATATTCCCAAATAGCCTAAAAACGTAACAGGTGACTCGGAGATACGTAGCTAAGAATACAGAACACTCTGACGTTGTGAAAAGGCATCCAATGTTTAAAACAAAGAATAGTGTTATACTAGTTGATTTGGATAAAAGATTAATTAGAGGCTTGTTTTATACAGAAATGCGTCGGACCGCGTAAAAGTGCCGCTATTGCGCATCTGACATTGTGCGTGATGAGGAAGGGCATTTAAGGTTACATTTTAACCAGGTGAGTTCAGACGCAGACTGGCAGTTCATTAGAGCCGAATTGAGGAATATTCTGAACGATCAGCACTGTGCTGGCTTGTGCGTTTCCTCAGCCTATACCATTATTACCTTACAAAATGTAGGTTACCATGGTAAACCTAGCTTTCATTACCAAATAGGCTACTTAGGTTATTATTACTGGTCAAGCTTTGCCAGTATTTTGTTAGTCGTCACTGTAAAAAATAATATAAATAAAAAGATACAAAAATTATAGGCTACATGTAGCCTATTTTAAATATACAAAGAAGCTCAGAGATTTATCACTCATCAAAATAATAAAAACTAGATAATTTATAAAGATAAATAATTACTTTTTTATCATTATATGCAAGTCAAAATATAAATGTCATAAAAAGTCATAATAACATTTTCTCTCATTCATTCTCAGTAGTGCTCAGCTCCTGGCCATTTATTTGGGTATGGCAGATTCTGAGTCTTAGCACTAGTTTATGATAAACATTTAGTAAGCTTTATATTCGAATCAATCGCTAAACACATCAGACACACCTTTGGCAGAATTCTGGTGTCCTTGCGTTATTCAGCCTGAGGGTGGCGCTCCAATTATGATTGGCAGACCGTAGAATAAACGCCAACAAACAAGCTGGCAGCTGGATTTAGAATTATACAAAATAAACTGTTCATACTGCCACAACAGACACTGATTGAACAGTGAAAATACAAAAATATTTGTTTTGTATCATGCTTCAACAACAAACAAGGCAAATATCTAAATATAACGGTGATGGTCAGTCAGTGGAAAACAAACCATAACCAACGCCAACAGGGTTGGACACTGATCCGACAAAACACAACAAACGTGTTCATTGGTGTCTGTCTGTGTGATAATCGACCTTTAGGTAACGTTAAGTTAAGCAATAAGGTACAAGTTAGGCACGACGCGAAGCGGAGCACATCTGCTGATCGCTCAGAATATTCCTCAATTCGGCTCTACTTATTGCTTTTATAAAACGGTTACCACACACAATACAAATATTAAAGCCGAAAATTGTATGCAACTTTAATGCATCACTAAAAACCTTCCTTCCGCTGGATAAAATAGTCCCTGGCCGTAAACAGCAACAGAAGTTACATATTAATATATGTCGCCAATATAATTTCGCCAATAGATGGCGGCAAAGACTGTCTTTATGAGTGAGTCAGTCAGTAGAGAAGACTTTTACACTGAAAAGGACTCAAACTTGTGATCACACAGAGAAGGAAGACGCAACTGACAGATGACTAGCGACACGGGAAAACCCATAGACATCATATCTCTATATGATTTCTATGGGAAAACCCCTCAACTGAAAAGATATCACAGCGGACATTCAAACGGATTTTTTTTATTATGAATATAGGACTGACCTGAAGGAAAATGCTTTGTCTATTGTAAATGCAGGTACACTCGCTTAAGTTACTCGATCTCTCACAATACTCTCTAACGTTACTTTACAATGAACAATATCATGAATAAAACAGTAATTGACCGATCAGAATCAAGGATTGGAACTAACCGTTTTATAAAATTGCCTTATTGCGTTCGAATGTTGAAAGTTAGGAATTCCAGTGAGGGAAACAAAGTCATGTCTAACATTACAAACATAACACAAACACAACAGAACAAGTCACCGTATATAAAAGCTATTCACACGAGCACGTTTAAACTAAAGGGTTATTCTTTCATTAATTTGATACGCTACTCCGACATGCCCAAATTTACTGACCTGATGCAGAGGCATAGCTGAAGCGGAGTGTTATCGTCTTGTGCTGGAGCGAGGTTTACGTAAGGTCA
The DNA here is from genome assembly GCA_036326025.1 of Chrosomus eos. Classification (NCBI taxonomy): domain Eukaryota; kingdom Metazoa; phylum Chordata; class Actinopteri; order Cypriniformes; family Leuciscidae; genus Chrosomus; species Chrosomus eos. The sequence continues at coordinate 29,172,097 of CM070821.1, forward strand.
CGTAAGGTTAGCGTGGCTGCCAGAAATCTGCCCCAGTGGCTTTTTTATGAGAACACGCTGCACATCATCCATTCTCACCATATTTACATTGGAAATATGATGTGGCGCTGTAGCTGGAGGGCTCCGAGACCGGCTGCCCCGCTTAGTATCATAAAAACATGCCTGTACACGGTACACTCTCGTCTGCAAGTGTCTATCACTTCATCTGGAAAGCATCTGCTGTTTACTAACATCTGATCGACATCTTTAAGATCAGTTTTACATACATTCTAAATCATAAGCATCTTAAAGACATTTTCTTAACGTCTATTTGACATCTGACTGGAAACGTCCTATAGACGTACATAGCAGATGAGCAAACACTCAAAAAAATACAAACAGGCACATCAAATAGACGTCTCCATGATGTACATGTGCTATCAGGGTGCGCTACACATTTTAATATCCTGCTCATTTTATGACTTAAAGTTGTCTAGAAAATTCGAAAAATAATTGTTGCAGAATGCTGAACGCATTTATAATTTATTATTAATTCAGTGCATATAGAGGTCTTTGTGTGGATGAATATTTTGTTGGTCCCTGACATCCACGGCTGTTTTTCAGTATGCAGGTGGAATCTCAGAAGAAAGAATAAAGCCATTAAGATGTTTGCATTGTGTAATTATTTTTATTACATCAAATTCTGTTTTTGGTGTGAAAATATGGCCGGTGCATTTAACAGCTTTGTGAGACATGTAGGTACAAAACATTTTATTACTGCAATGTTGCCCTTATGTGGAATATTTCTGTTAATCTGAATTATTTTTTCTAATGTATAATGAAGTATAATCAATGGGATTTATGTTAACAATATTATAGTCATATATTTGACAGTAAGAGAATGGAATGTTCTCCAATATGCTGAGCTGAGCCTCTCGTTTTGACATTAGAGAAAATATGGGATGAGCTGAGACTTCTTGTTCCACTTAATAGGTCGGGGCCTAAACAGACTGGAGTCATGGCCAAAAATGGTAAAAAGTTGATAAACAATAGTGGCATGTTTGAAATGTATTGGCCACGCCTTAAGGGAGAGCATATGGAAAACTGTATATAAGAGTGTGCAAAAAGAGACTCTAGTTGCTCTGCAGACGTTATATCTCTGATGTCTTCTGGCATCAAAACCCAAGACTTCAAGAGTGATTCTGCACAGAGGCAGCAGAAGACATGACACAACTCGTCTGCTTTGTCATTTGACTGAATGGGATTTCTGGTATAGGGTCCTGAAGGCATTATTATTGACTTGCATACTACAACTTATTCCCCTATGAACATGTGTGTGGTTGTCTGATCTTTCCACAGAGCAGAAGAGCATCATGGGTGGAGTGGCACTGGATGACGGAGGAAGTAGAGTGAAGGCCCCTGATGGTGGCTGGGGTTGGGCTGTGCTTTTTGGTTGCTTCATCATCACAGGTTTCTCCTACGCCTTTCCAAAGGCTGTCAGTGTTTTCTTCAAGGAGCTGATTAGAGAGTTTGGGGTGGGCTACAGTGACACAGCCTGGATCTCCTCCATCCTATTGGCTATGCTTTATGGCACTGGTATGTTCTTCACCACCAATCAAACAAAGTCTTAAAGGTATAGTTGACCCAAAAATGAAGATTCTGTCATTATTTACTCACCTTCATGTCATTTCAACAAACCTGTATGACTTTCTTCATGGGAACAGAATAACTGTTTTTGTCCATGTAATGAAAGGCAAATGCGTATAAAACAAGACTGGATCCTATTGACTTTCACTGTACGGACAAAAAAGACATTTCTTCAAAATATATTTATTTTTGGGTGAACTATCCCATTAATGTCTTGTAAATGAATTCAAACCAGATTCAGACTGTTCAGATGTACATAATTACTCTTCGCAGGGCCTTTATGCAGCATTTTAGTTAATCGATTTGGGTGTCGTCCAGTGATGTTGGTGGGCGGCCTCTTTGCATCGTTGGGAATGATCTTGGCATCATTTGCCACGAGCATCATCCACATTTACTTGTGTATAGGAGTCATTACAGGTACTTCATTTACTCCTTTACTGAGTGACTGATGTCTATCCAGTGACACGTAAACATTTCTATCCTCTTATTCCAGGTCTTGGACTGGCTCTGAACTTTCAGCCATCACTCATTATGCTGAATCGATATTTCAGCGAGAAGCGTCCGCTGGCTAACGGCCTGGCAGCGGCTGGGAGTCCGGTGGCTCTGTGTTGTCTGTCCCCTCTGGGGCAGGTCCTTCAGTATGAATATGGCTGGAGAGGGGGCTTCCTCATCTTGGGAGGGATACTGCTGAACTGCTGTGCTTGCGGGGCTTTAATGAGGCCTTTGCTCCCACCAAAGATGTCAGAGACCCTTGGAATTGAAAACACACCGGATGATGGCGACAAGAAACCAAAACCCAAACCCAAGATGCTGGACTTCAGTGTTTTCAGAGACCGGGGCTTTGTCATTTACACTGTCGCTGCCTCCATTATGGTGCTTGGTTTGTTTGTGCCTCCAGTGTTTGTGGTGAGCTATGCCAAAGAGCTGGGAAACGAGGACACGAAATCCGCCCTCCTGCTTACCATTCTGGGTTTCGTTGACATTTTTGCACGGCCCACGTGTGGCATCATCGCAGGACTCTCGTGGGTTCGTCCTCGCTGCGTCTACCTATTAAGTTTTGCTGTCTTATTCAATGGCATCACAGATCTAGTGGGCTCCTTGTCTAAAGACTACTCCTCTCTGGTGGTGTTCTGCATCTTTTTCGGCATCTCTTATGGCATGGTTGGTGCTTTGCAGTTTGAGGTCCTCATGGCTGTTGTGGGTACAGAGAAGTTCTCAAGCGCCATTGGTTTAGTTCTCCTGTTTGAAGCCATTGCTGTGCTGGTTGGACCTCCATCTGCTGGTAAGTGTTGAAAATTCATTTTAAACTAAAAATGGCTGATACTGTAGGTTAGCTTCCTCTTAAGCTGAAGCAGGGTAAGAAATATAGAATTTGTTACTTTATATGTGAACTTAGTTTTCGAAATAATTTTATCAGATAAATACAGGAAAGAGCATTATATGGCTGTGGTACAAAAATGCATAATACAAAATGCACATGTCCGGCTGCAAGTATTATTTGCGTATATAATATTATAATATTATACGCCAATTATTTCTTTAAAAATATATATTTCACAATATCACTGGTTTAACTGTATTTCTGATCATATATAAATTATTTATATAACATAATTTCTAATTTTTTATGTGGACTAAAAGTTTTGTGCACTAAATCAGCCTTAACAAAAGCAGACTGACAACTCACCAACTAGTCAGTTATGTTTTGCATGTTATGTTTTGCATGTCATGTTTTGCACATCCCTAATCATTAAACCTTGATACACTTACTGTAATCTATCGAGTCTTTCAATGCCGTTGAAACCTTGTTCTCACTTTGTCAAGGGCGCCTTTTGGACTTCACTAAGAATTACATGTATGTCTTCCTGCTGGCTGGGATTGAGGTTGTGTTGTCAGCTTTAGTGCTGGCCATATGCAACTTCCTGTTCATAAAAAAGAAGCCCGAGGCACCAGAGGCTGCAGTGGAGGCTGGAGAGACAGTCAAGGCAAAGAATCACTCCTGTACGCCACCAACAGAGGAGCCACACAAGACCAGTGGAAACTCGGAAAAGCCAAAGAATTCAGGTGATCTGAGACCTGAGAGTGAAGTGGAGGATTCGACAGACGTGGAAACATTTCTTAAAGTTAAAGATGGGCAGAAGATGAATGTCAGCTGTAGTCCAGAATCTGACCTCTGAAGTACATCAAGACTTCTGCTTACGAAAAGGTTGTAAAGACACAAACAAGAGGAGATTGAGAGTTGCAGTGTTAATGTGTGTCACTGTGTAGTCTGATGTGATATCCTAATGTGTGTGCTGTTTACTGACAGATGAATATTTAATCAATAATAGAGGACTACACTGCACTCATGCCGTTCAAAATATCGCATTTGCACTGCCACACAGAGATCTGGACAAGCCACTCTCTGTAGCTCAAAACCACAGACATTTCTTTGACTTACACCTACGTTAACTAGGCTAAAGGTGCTGTAAGCGATTTTCTTATGGAACGGTTTGGAGACAATTATTTTATCTACTGAAATGACTACTGAGATATCACACTGATCTCTGTGACAGACATAAATAGTAAAAGAAAAATTGGCTCAGCTCAGACGCTTTTTTAGCCAATCGGAATACATTTGAAAGCACTTTCTGCCGGTCAATGAGTCCATATGTGACAAACCGGACACTGAGAGTGTGATAGATTAACTTGGAAGAGCAGCTTTCATGAGTTTGGAGGTGTGCAAAATGTTTGCAATTTTGGCTTACACAGCTGAAAGTTCTAGAAGAACAAAACACTAAAGGAACAAAAAAGGACCAGGAACACATAAATATGAGTCAAGCTTTTAATTGCCCCTTTTAAATTTAAGCAATACTTGAATATTGCTTGGTCACCATGGTTACACCAAAACGACAGGGATTGAGAAAGAGGAGGCGTGTTGCAAGAGGTAGGGACATAGAAAAAAAAAAGATTTTGAAGGCAGATTAGAAAAATAATGATGTGCACAGATAAACCATTCATAATAAATACTCCAATATCCCATAAAAAAATAATCTTTTGTTTTGATTAGATTTCATGGTGACTTAAATATCATTACAGCGCCTTTGACTAAGAAAACATCACAGGAACAGAAAGTCTGATCATACTCAGATATCAGGAGAGACATCAGACATCAGTTTCCACTTCTCACATAAAATGCACCTTCTGTTTACGCGCTTTTGTAATAGTATGTCCCTATCTCTAAACGATTATACTTTGGGACCTCATGCAATATGTGAACTGCTTTGTTTTTGTGCTTTGTGAGCAGTGTGGTAGACATCTGAAAATGCCATGATTTCCTGCATAAAGATCAGTACTGTTGTATTCCTTTAGAATTATTATTAGAACATTTCTGATAGAAAGCTACTGTAATCCTGCTGGATTGGCACCTGCCACTTACTGCCACACTTTACCTTTTATTCTTTTGTATGTCTCAATGTCAAAGGACAGAAACAGGTCCGCTGAAAAGCTTATGTTAGTTCAATACAATTGTAATAGTCAGTATTAGTTTGTACTGTGAATTCCTTTTCTGACACTGTACTTTTAACTTGTCACTGCTATGCTGAGATTGTCAGTGTAGTGAAGTAGAGAGCAGGTATCTCTGCATTTATGACTTCATTTGAAGAGTCCTTTAGCAATATTTGCATTTACCTGTTTTTTCTCCTACTCTGAATGTCTAACAAACCTGAGCTGTTCAATAGTTTAATAACAAATTATTTATTTTTAATATTCACTAAAAATGCACCAAAAATGAATGAAAACCTAAATGAAAAGAAAGTACTCAATTTTTGATATTGTGGTGAAATTGTTTCTTTTATTTTTAGAAAATTATGAAAAGCATGCAGTGCGTCACATTGTTTTGTTGTGAAAGGAGGTTTGGCAACACTGCCTAGTGGTTTCCACTACTGGTTAAACTACATACATATTCAGTGCAGCTGTGAGAAATTTAGACTCAGTAACCCCAGAATCTGTCAAACTGCCTTTCCACTTATTTTTTTCCATTAGTTTAAATTTAAGAATGACTGCATTACTTGAAAATTACCTATTTGTCTGCTGAAAACATAAAACCAGATCTGCTCAATAAATGTTGAATACACGTCACAGATGTCTTTTCAAATATTTCTTCACGGACAAAACGAGCCTACTGTACAAACGGCATTTTCACCGCTTATTTTATAGTGACAATCGTAATTTAACTCACTCACCCTCATGTCCTTCTTAAGGTGACCAGACGTCCCGAAAAATTCGGGACAGTCCCGAAATCTAAGCTGTTGTCCCGAATCCCGAAACCGGCCTTAATTGTCCCGAAAATTATACTAAAGCAAAATCTTGACATAAAATATTCAAAACTGTCCGTGGAAGTTGAGTCGTCCTGCAGCCAGACCCTTCAAATTGCACCAGCCGCAGCCGCGACTCCCGCGAGGACAGTGAATGTGCAGGCAGCCAGTCATTCGCTCTTGACGCGCGAATGGATTCAAAGTGTTCACGCGTTTAACTAGACGCGGTAGGCGCGAATTTGACGCGCTATTCGCGTCTGGTGTGAACGCAGCATTAAAGGAGTGATTGGTCGCGTCACTGTGTGCAAAAAAAAAACTTCGTCCGGGCCTTAATGTCTGATGTCGGGTTACACAAAGCAAATCATCTACAAAATTATTTAGTTTTCCTATGTAATGACCGACAATTTAGTTGTAGCCTAATAATAATTTTGGCATAAGGCTTATTAGCGCTATAGCCTGAAAGGTATGATTTAGCCTACACACTGTTACAATAGTAGCCTAATGGTGTGTTCACACCGAACGCGAATATAGCGTCAAATACGCGTCTATCGCGTCTAGTTAGACGCTTGAACATTTTGAACCCATTCGCGCGTCCGTGTCACTCGCGAATAAAAAAAAACAACAGCCGCTTCCAGCGCTAAAAAAAATGACAGCCGCTTCCAGCGCTATTTGAGAATGACGGGTGCCCAGTTTGATAACCTGCTAAGCTAGGGTCGCTGACATAGGTCGCTGACAGGATTTCTCGGATGCTCTTCGTTGATTGGCTGGCGCAACAAAGCGTCATGCGAATCTTCGCTCGAGTTCAAATTTTTCAACTTGCGCGGAAGACGTTCGCGGCAAAACGCGTCGCCCAATTCGCGTCATTCGCAACGCCCGGCGCGAATGATGCGTCTATTCGCGTCTTTGCATTGACTTTGTATGTAATCTACTCGCGCAAACGATTAAATTCGCGTTCGGTGTGAACACACCATAACACTTTTTTTCACAATGACATTTGAGCTCATGATTTTTTTTTTTTTTTTTTTGTTTTTTTTTGTGGCAGACTAAAGACTAATTACAGACTGTTGATCTTTGAATTAAAAAAATATGTTTGGTTCAGGTTTGAAATGGGCTACTTGCACATAGCAACCTGACGTCATGTCCGCAACGGGTAAATACGGCTCGCACTCTTCCGGTTTGAAGGCGTACATACACAACGTAGACATTTTCCGCCTAATACTAGAAAACAGTACAACATAACACGCATATTCTGTCAGCCCGGGGTTGTTTATTAGCCTAATGTAAGCTAGCAAACTAACGTAAGCCATAAAGTTTGAGATATATAGACCTTCATATCCGTGGATATATGAAGAGGCATACATTTTAAAGCCATTCTCTCTAATTTGCTGGTAGGTGATTTGGAGGAGGACTAACAAAGGCGATATACGTCCGTTATTGTAAGTTTCGGCAACTCTTGTAAACATCTCACTTCATAGTGTAGAATAGCGCCGGAAAAGATGAGGCCGCATTTCCGGTAAGGAAGTAGTTACGTGCAAGGAGCCCATTCATCATTATCTTTTAAGGCTATGTAGTCTAATATCATAGTAGGACAGGTTGGGAAAACCATGAGGGCGGGAAAATTAATTTTTAAGAGGAGAGTAAGAAAAACGAACACAATTTACAAGTACTTAATTTATTTACACATTTTAAAATACACAAATACAGTGGCAATACAAATGAGGAAAAAAATCTTCCAGGGAAGGAAGATTTCTATAATTCCACCTGATACAGCACAGTGTGATGCAGAAGGACTGGCCAAGCAGCCGTGTGTAGAATGAAACCAGAAAAATGAAATAGAGAAATCCATAATAGCTCGATCCCGACAAAGTGTACTTGTGCCTACATTTAAACACCACCAGTACTGGAGCGGCTGTTTCTGTGAGACCACCAGTGGAGAGAAAATTACTAACTTATCAAATCTAGAACGGAACAAAGTCCCTCTCACCTCTCTAAGCACTAGCCTTTTCCCCAAACTCACAATACACACACACACACACAGACAGTGGCTATGAAAAAAATGGTACTTTGCCATCACTAGAAACATCCTATATACATGACAACAGAATTTTCAGAGTTTCACCACTAGACCCCCCACCCCATGACTACAGAAAAAGCCTACGCTCTACTATGCTGAATGATATGGACAGGCAAACTCACCTTCCATGTCCTCTGTGACTTATAGCACCAGTAAGTCAAGGGACCACACTTCTGAAACAAGGAAAAAGTAGTACTAAAATCATTGGTAATACTCAGTAAATAAAGTTGAAGGAAAACAAAAGCCTGCATCTCAATTGTTAAAAGTTTCAGTCAAAAGAAAATCAAAAAGAAATCAGGCATGGCTAAAATGATGGCTGGTGTTCTCTCGTTGAGACAAGCTGGCATTCCAAACCCAAACACAGATGTGAAAAGAAAAAGTGCCAGTTTGTTTCAACATATTCCCAAACCTGTCAGATTACCAGGATTTTTTTCCAAGTTTAACCCTCTGGTTAGAAAAATGAAGCCCTTTCCTCATTAGACTTCCTAATCTGCTATAAATGTATTTTCGTGACACTGTCCAACAGTCTTGTCCCAACCACGTGGGCTTGTGTTACTGTAAAAGCACTAAGCTTAGTTCAGAGGGTAAAAAAAAAAAGAAACAAACAGCAACATTAATAACATCAACAACTCTACAATACAGGCATTTCACAGCTTTCGAGAAACAAAAGAAAAGCGTAAGGGAATGCGATAAAAAAAAAAAAAAAAAAAAATGACCAAACCTAGAGTTGATAAAGAGGGCCAGGTTGCTTGGTGCAAAGAAAATAAAAAATAATCTAAAAAGCTGTAACGGTATAAAGGTGGTACTGTGGAACAACTATTCGAACCATTGCTGTATGATTCTCCACCTGGCCTTCAGCATAATAAACTACAAAAAGACATAAAAGTGACACTGTCTTCATCCTGCCACATTAACGAACAGGCTTTCAAACAATTCTATTAAATTCAGCATGTTTCATTAAGCTTAACGCTGTTAAACGAACAAAAGGATCAGATTCATCTGCAAAAGACTGTAGCCAGTGTGAAATCGATTTAATCTCTGCTGTACATAAACAAAAAGACAAAAATAAAATGTTACGGTAAGCAAAATGTCAATGGCTATCAGTACAGCTGCATTCCAAGCTGTGTAAAAGTATTTTTTTGCAACAGGACAGGGTGAGCCACACTATCAGAGCCATTATACATGGCTTTAGCCAAGACACTCTGCTTTGCAAAGAGGCCTCTGGACGGCAGGAGGACGGCCCTCTCCTCCTGGTGTGTGTCAGAGGGCCAAAGGCAGCGATGACCAAGAATCACGCGCCCTGCCCCTCCCCTCCCACCTTGCCAGCGATTGTCTGGCAGAAAGTGATGTTAACAAGCACAACTGATGTGCCTTTTTGGAGTTAAGAGTAGGTGTGGACGTGAGGAAATGTTTGTGTGGTGTATGTGACAAAATAAGAAAACAAAACCAAAAACTGTCCATCTCTCAAGTTTTGCGTGACTCTCAAGTGTGTTTAATTGCAGTAAGTGGAAGGAGGAAATGAAGTCTCTGTTTCGATTTGATTTGCTGAGGTTGATTTCACATGGTTAGAGGCTGCTGGAGAAGCCCTAGTGCAGATCAGGGCTGTGGTTGGTCTGCTCGAGGCGTGTGGAGGGTCTCATCGAGGTACGGCAGACTGCAGGCCGCTTGGGGTGACACGAGAAAGAGCCTGGGTTGGAGAGGAGAGACAGACACGTCAGTTTAGAAGTGCCACGTGATACAAAAGCAAACTGCTGCTGAGAATATCTCAGTAGCTTCCTTAGACTTTTTTTTAATAGCCCAATTAAAAATTGTAGACTGTCCACAGTCAGTGTTTGGGAGTGACAACTGTTTTTGGCGTGACGTCAAAAGGACATGACGTCTTTATGGGCGTCACCAAATCCCTTTACCTCTTGCATAATGCCTGTAACCGCAGCAACTTGATAACATTATTATCGATGTTTAAAATGGTTGTACAGCATAATATTTTTGTGGAAACCTTGATAGTTTTTTCAGTACTCTTCGATGAACAGAGCGTTCAACAGCATTTATATGAAATATATTTTTGGGGGAACAATATAAATTCCTTAACTGTCACTTTTTGATAAATTTTCCTTGAGGCCTTGCTGAATAAAGGTTTGAAATTTCTTTCAAAAAAAAAAAGAAAAGAAAAAGAATGGCAGGGTACTTCAAGTCAAGAACGTGACATTAGCTGTCAACTGTGGTTCTGTTCATAAAGCATACATCAACTAAAAATGCTCTATAAATTTGGTTGTGCCTTACAAATATTTCAGATTGTCCATGTTTAAGATAGTATTTGGTTATAGAATATAAAATTCACTTTCTTTCATAAAAAGCTGTGCTTGAATGAATCATATTTAACACCCCAAACAGGACTGACAAACTATATCATTCTGCGTGTGAACATAGTATTAGCCATTGTTCTCCTATTCCCATGAGTCATCTCAGTCTATGTCATGGGAATGTGTAGGATACCATTGACTTAAAATCATGGGTCCGAGACCCACCGTTTACAATCTGGTATAAAGATCAGCATCGTGCACAACCTCAAAGGACCACCTAATCGCATGTCAATCAACCACAGCACTGAAACAAAAGTTAAAAAATGTGCTGATTATATAATTATATAATATATTATATATATGATTTGTAAGCAAAAGTAAAAGTGTACTTACAACATGCACAAGATAGATTTCACTTAATACCAGGTGTAAACAGTCTATTCAGTGTTCAGAATCATCATTTTCAGATTCATGATGTCATGTTTTCAGCTTCATCATGAATTTTAGCTTTGTGCCCTTGGGATTAAAGGTAATCAAATTTGTTTTCCAGTTTTGTTCAACAAAACTAAGCCTGGGTCAATTTAACTTCTCAAAAATATACAGTTCTTACTAGCGATGCACCAAAATGAATTTAACGAAAATTTTGCCAAAAACTGAAACCGAAATTAAACCGAAATTATTATTTAATAATCAAATTTATTTAATAAATCAACACTCAACGAATACAGCAATCTGTTACTCAACATTAAAGAGCGTCAAAATGACATTTGTTTGAATTTTGATATGCAATTGACCGTTTAAAAGCTCTGACTTTGTTTCATATCAGAAGTAACAAAGTTTATTGCAATTATTGGATGGTAGGCGTGCTACAATTAGGCTAATTTAGGCTGGTTGAGTGTTTATGCATCAACACAAAAAAAATAGCAAGGACTAAAACATCTCAGTTTATTAAAATGACGATCGATTTAAAACGAGAAATCAATATTGTCAACCCCAGCCCAAGATACCATGTTTTCCTATTGTAGCTTATCCATGTTGTGTGCACAAGATAATTGAACCAACGATTTCGGCCTTCCAAAACAGTAAATTAATCTTCGCTCAAAACCGTTTTGGACAGCTGAAATTTTGATGCATCACTAGTTCTTATGGGGGTTTAACTGTCCGAGTCCTAAATATTTTAGGTGGTCCTGGGGCCATCCTCTGAGCCCCCCCATGGCCTGCCCCAGCAGAGGCCATATGGCAGGAGTGGGGGGAACAAGGTTTATAACACCAAACACAAAGGAGAGGAAAAACAATACACTGTATTGTTGATTTCCACTGGAGAACACAATTTCACGAATGGGGGAGGGGCGGCAGCTAATTGTGTCTTGCATCTTCAGATGCATAAAATCTAAGGTGATTAATTAGGTGGCGATACATTTTTCATGATCCTTCGTCAAAGGCATGGCAGTGTGGGGGGGGGGGCCCACGGGCCAATCATGTGATGGTTGCTCTCAAAATGGCAGGAGTGAATCGGTGTTTGACGTTACAGAGGGAACAAAAGAGCTCCGCAGAGGTGAGCCGTTCAGCAAATATGAGACTTCACTACAAGTAAACATTTCATTCAGGGCACAAACAATAAATTAAGTGGTGGCAGTTTTCAGTAAACTGAGGCCATTAGCAGCAGTTTTACACTTTTTTACAAACAATTGAAAGCAAAAAGGCTTGTAAGTGTAAAGCTGCATTGATATGTGGGGCACAAGAGCACAGTCCGGATAGTCACACTGCATGCCAGAGACAAGCACTGGGGGTTAAAAGAGTGAGAGAGGGAGGCATCCACACCCAGGCAACTAAAGGTTACTGACACATCACAGAGTCGAGTGTAGAAACACACAGTCACAGGCAGAGTGCGCTGCACAGCACACAATCAACAGCGCTCTGCTGCACGGCGTTTGTGCTTCCTTTCCGCTTCAGCGACTGATTTTTGATCAGCACTCCAAACACCAGATTAAAATAATCAATTATTTGGTTTTCTAAATACATCTGAGTACATGGTGATCATGCGTAGGCTGCTAGCAGTTGTTCAGGACAGTGGGGACTTATGGGCATACATGCATATGGGAACTTAGTACTTCTTTTGCACAAAATGAAAGCTCTTATAACTCTTGATCTGATTAAATTTGAGCACTGGGGTATGGAGATATCTCGACCAGACATTTATGTGACTAAAAGGGAGGATAATAGTGCAATTGCATACTCAAACCCATCAAGAGTTGCAATTATTATGGTTTGAGCAGTTTTTTCTAGCAGGGAATATTTCTGGAGCATCTGAGCATTTTTTGTAAAAAATAAATAAGCAACAGCCCAACAGTTCAGTTCAGTTAAAAATGGCTCGGAGGATAACATTACTGTCCATCTGTGAATAACCCATCACATCATCTGGTGTTATGAATTACTTTCTCTGCAAGGATTAAAAATACCATTCGAGTCATTAGACTGGGCGTGAGGTCATAAACTGCTAACCGGGATGAAGCCGGAATTAAGTACGCAAGCATCCCAGCTATGAATACTGGCGGTTTCAGTGTAGAACAGTGATCGCCCACTTTTTCAATGGCCCTGGTCCCAGAAGCATTTTCCCCATTCATTTTCCCTAGTCATTTCAAACCAATTCCTCAATTGCGAGTCTAAACTGCAAACAAAACCAATCCACCAGTTTCGAGAAGAACCAGGTCTAAGAAATTTTCCGGTTCCAGTTCTGCCAAACGATTCCGGTTTCGGTTCCCATTAAATAAAAATTATTAAAACAACTGATTAAAAAAAATAGTATTAAGGGGAAAATGCACAATCCTTTTTGTGTTTATTTTTTTATACTTGTCAAATGAGTTTAAAAGACTGGTTATGTCAACAAATTCAACATATTATGTAGAAGTTTTTGCAAAAATAATACATTTTTCTGAAGGAAAATAACCATTTATGTATTTTCTATGATAATTTGGGACCTCTCCTATAGCTTATTGCATCTCCAGCAGTGAGAATACCCTCTTAGAAGGGGTAGAATATGCTTGAACACATGTAAGATCCAGACAGGTGAAACAGAATATTTTTAAAATCGGTTTGAATGATTGATTCATAATGACTTCACTTGTTTCATTACTGGATGAATCAGCGCTCTAGATGTTAATAAACAGAAATGCATGCATCTTGCGGAAGAACAATTTAGCCGGATCTACTTCTCTCTGTTTATGTCTATGACGCAGGTGAGTCACGCAGGCACGGGTCTACTCTGCAGCCGACCCGACCGGTGTAAAGTAGTCCGAGTCTATTTGCTTATTACAGGCTTACCGTAGTGATTCAGGATAAGACAAAAACACAGTTTGAAATAAGGCATTCATGATGTACTCGCTCATTATATAAATGTACTAAATTCTGAACATAAAAAAGTTAAAGACTGCAGCTTTAACAGTCGTCTTTATGAATGTTTGAAGCATCAGATGTAGATGTAGCATCAGACTCGTTATTTGAAGTCAGCGACTTTCAAAAAGTGATTTATCCTACTCCGTTTTGGTTGCTACCATAGACATTAGTGTTTATATTCGAACTATACACTTTTATCTCAGTACTTCTGTGATCATTATCATTTGAATATTTGTAACAGAAATATCGATATTTGAATGTTCCGGTCATTTAGGAATAAGATCGCGTGGGTGTTTGAATCGAGACATCTCTATCTCTATCTCTATCTCTCTCAAATGAGACGCGTCACGTCGCTATTAAAGGATAAGCTCCCAGCACTTTTTTAAAATTTATTTTTCCTACACTTTTATCGTGGCCAAAATAAATCACAATAACGATTTTATGGTGATAGCTATAATACAAATAAAAACAACAATGATGATGATAATAATAATATCCATCAAACTCATCTAACTATTTTGTTTTAAAATACAAGTGTAAGGAGGTGGAGAGAGAGTTTGTAATGCAAAATGAAGGAACAATATAATACTATTGAGACGAAGTATAAAAACAATATTTGGTGAAAGCAAAATACCAAAAATCCTAAATAATATTCCGTCAAATGAAGCCTCAGTTATTCTGAAGAAAGTTTTTTTTTGTGTAGAAACTAGAGTGTAATATCAGAAAGTGACCGCCTGGGTGCTAATCTTCAACAATGATTGCACAACATTCTTTTGATAATATTATTCACAAGAGGATCTCAGAGCTGATGGTAGATTTATGTTTCTCTATTGAGAAAATGAACAGGGATTTTACTTCTGGTGCCTGAATGTGGCGCATTTTTTGAATAACACCATGTTGTTTTTCAATGAAACACTTAAACAGCATTTGCTAAATATCTGCCTGCTTCATCTGAATTTTAGTTGGGAATGAAGTAGTAAATTCTCTCCATTCAGCGTGAGTGATGTGCTGGATAACAGCCGTACAGCAGTGATGTGGGTAAGGGAGAATATTTCTCAATGCAGGGAAGTGGAGGTAGTCCAGGTAAAGGAAAAAAAAACTATACCCAACTGTCACTCACCCAATGCTGCCTCTTATACCAGAACATGGCGAGCATCTACTTGCCGTGGTGATCATAGGGAATGCTATTCTGAAGTGGGTGGGTGGGTGGAGGGGGGAAAACAACGTGGTAAAAAACGCAAAAATGCGAATCTTAAAAAAACCATTAACATAGCAAATATTCACATTACCAGAGACTCTATAGGCATAATTATGACACTGTGTGACAAGTTTAAAAACAACTCTATGCAAATAAGACCTGAAATATGTGGCAGTGGTTGGTTACACAATACAGGGCTCAACAACAAAGATGGCCCGGGGCCAGTGCTTGAGTTTCAACTATCCTTGTGATTTTAAGTTGTACGTCAGTTTTGATGCTTTGCAAATGTAAAATTTTGGTGTTCTGAGATGTTTTGAACAATGTTGTTTTGCAAATTTAACTGATGTAAATGTAAGTTTTTTAAACTGACAATTTTTTCACTGTATTCCATCATTTTCCAGCAAAAACGCTTATAAGGTTTTAGCAGTAATTTTTTTTTACATGTATAGCTGGGCTAAAAAATAAAAAAAACACACACAAAAAAACAATTGAACCCACCCCCCCCCCCCCCCAATCATAAATTGACCTAAAAAAAACCATCTCATTAGAAAAAAATCATATTTTGAGCCCAGCAATATCAATAATACACACATACACTCACCTAAAGGATTTTAGGAACACCATACTAATACTGTGTTTGACCCCCTTTCGCCTTCAGAACTGCCTTAATTCTATGTGACATTGATTCAACAAGGTGCTGAAAGCATTCTTTAGAAATGTTGGCCCATATTGATAGGATAGCATCTTGCAGTTGATGGAGATTTGTGGGATACACATCCAGGGCACGAAGCTCCCGTTCCACCACAACCCAAAGATGCTCTATTGGGTTGAGATCTGGTGACTGGGGGCCATTTTAGTATAGTGAACTCATTGCCATGTTCAAGAAACCAATTTGAAATGATTTTAGCTTTGTGACATGGTGCATTATCCTGCTGGAAGTAGCCATCAGAGGATGGGTACATGGTGGCCATAAAAGGATGGACATGGTCAGAAACAATGCTCAGGTAGGCCGTGGCATTTAAACAATGCCCAATTGGCACTAAGGGGCTTAAGGTGTGCCAAGAAAACATCCCCACACCATTACACCACCACCACCAGCCTGCACAGTGGTAACAAGGCATGATGGACCCATGTTCTCATTCTGTTTACGCCAAATTCTGACTCTACCATCTGAATGTCTCAACAGAAACCGAGACTCATCAGACCAGGCAACATTTTTCCAGTCTTCAACTGTCCAATTTTAATGAGCTCTTGCAAATTGTAGCCTCTTTTCCCTATTTGTAGTGGAGATGAGTGGTACCTGGTGGGGTCTTCTGCTGTTGTAGCCCATCCGCCTCAAGGTTGTGCATGTTGTGGCTTCACAAATGCTTTGCTGCATACCTCGGTTGTAACGAGTGGTTATTTCAGTCAAAGTTGCTCTTCTATCAGCTTGAAACAGTCGGCCCATTCTCCTCTGACCTCTAGCATCAACAAGGCATTTTCGCCCACAGGACTGCCGCATACTGGATGTTTTTCCCTTTTCACACTATTCTTTGTAAACCCTAGAAATGGTTGTGCGTGAAAATCCCAGTAACTGAGCAGATTGTGAAATACTCAGACCGGCCCGTCTGGCACCAACAACCATGTCACGCTCAAAATTGCTTAAATCACCTTTCTTTCCCATTCTGACATTCTGAGTTCAGGAGATTGTCTTGACCAGGAAAACGCCCATAAATGCATTGAAGCAACTGCCATGTGATTGGTTAATTAGATAATTGCATTAATGAGAAATTGAACAGGTGTTCCTAATAATCCTTTAGGTGAGTGTATATTCATAATAAAAACAACATATACAAGTATTAATATTTAATACGATAATAAAATTTAGTAGAAAGGGAATAAAGATGAATTTCTATTTCCTTTACCTTGATAAGTAACATAGTAGGATTTAAAGATTAATTAGAGTGATTTACTTTTTTTGTAGATGTCGTCTAGATCTATTCACATAACTGTCTATTTCACAGTTGAACGCAAATTTCTAGATAAGCTATACAGCATATATAGCCCAAAAACACCTCTCAGTAATTTCATAATAGAGCGCTAAAAGCGGTGAGCACTCTTTCATGGCTATCAGTCTCTATCATTATCCCCTTTGCCTCTTTGCTGGAAAACAATTGAGAAGTTTGTTTAAAAAGCTCTTCTAACCAAAGCGAAGAAATAAAGACAGGGCCATTTAAGAGCACCAGAGCTGGGGCCAGAGACAAACACTGCTGCCAAACACACAGGCAATGGTGGGTGAGTATTTCAAGTCATAAAGTTTGTACCTGTGATGTGGACATGCGCGAGGTGTCCTGTCGGCCAGTTAGATCAGAGGAGGAAATGTTGACAGGGGCTCCACGGTGCAATCTCATACTGACCTTCCTCTCTCGCTCCATTCCTGGCAAAAAGAGAAAAGGAAGAAACCGTGTCATCAAAAGTGTGGAAAAAATATAATAAAAAACACATTGGGTCATGTTCACCTAAACAAAAAGCCTTCTGTTTTCCAATGTCTGAACCACAAAGTAATTACACCAAACTGGAAAAACTGGACTATGCTATTCTTACAAGAGAATAAGTGTTATTTGAATTTAAAACAGAACTCGGCAACTTCTAGTCTTCTTCGCTGATTTTCATTTTTGTTGTCGCATGTTTTCCCCACAAGCTACCCCTTCAGCTTTGGGGCGTATATTTCACAACACTGTCGTAAAAAAAACTCACTTGCGGCACCTTTCTCCCCCGTTCTACCGCTGTGCATTTGTTATTATCGGAGCCGGCCAACTATACTTGCGGAGCTATGTCTACCGAGGTGGGTAATACATCATACACATTATCATAGAACATTGACATGTACATTTTGTATTCTGTTATCAACCAGTAAAGCAGTTCGTGTTTCTCGCTCGCTCTCGTCTCGCTTCTCACGAGACTTCCAATTTTCATCTTGCCGGGACGGTAGTCCCCATGTTGCAAGGTTGGTTTTCCGCCTGGGAATGCTGGGGGGAGCTAGGAAAGTCACCAATATCACCAGAACAGGTTGTTTAACCATCCAAATGATTTCTAGACAGCTTTATTAAGTTAAAAAAGTTACCAAGTTCTCCTTTAACCCCTAGGGGTCGGCGGTATCGCCGGCGATACCAGCTCACTTTTTTTCTTATCAGTGCAAAAGAGAATTACTCTGTTGATTTTGATCTTACATATAAGTGTTATACATCATTCAAAACTGTTAAATGTCTTCTTTTATTTGTGTACACTCATAATAAAAACAAAATGTTGTGTTTTCGTAAAATAAAGAAAATGAACATGATGCGCGTTCTGCCGTCTCCCTCAATGTGAAGCTCATTCTGAAACGCGACAGAACATGACCTGTAACTCAGTAAATGTTTCTCACACAGACCTGAAACGTATGTCTTTACAACACTTTGAGTCTCTATTTTTAAATGATGTAAATCATATCAAAAACAAATATTCTCTGTTTAAGTAATTCGTATGAAAGCAAGGACGTACAGTTTCTCCAGCCTGAGCTCATTAAAGTTAATGTGACCACGCCCGCGCGCAACAAAACAGATAATCCGCGACTTCAGTCTTCAGTCCTGCTCTGCTTTCCACGAGTGTGCTGTGCTGTTTATCTTGGATTTACATCAGACGAGTTAGAAGAACACAATTTGATTATAAGAAGGATTTATAATAAGGTAAGACATGTCATTGTTAGTAGCATGTTAGCAGCATGTTATTGTTGCATAAACGTGTAGCTACTAGTTAAACTGGTGCCAGACTAAAATGTACGTTATGAAATGTGATTGGAGTAAAACATGAAGCCTAATGCTAAATGTATATACATAAAAACATATGTTCGATAATTAAACAGCACGATTCAGAAGGCTCGTATGATTGTGAATATTATGTTTAGACTTGTGTTTATTGTGTTTGTGGATATCTGCTCACACGAAGATATGTAGGCCTATAATTATGTAAGAATATGCGATCGAGCCGGACCAAAAAACTATGAAACGTTATATAATATAACGTTTCATAGTTTGGTCCGGCTCGATCGCATTCAGTAAATGTTTGCATGCGCTGAGTTTGAGTCACGCGTGCTGTGGGTTTGAAAAGCAAAACAAACCAATCATTAGGCTTTATGGTTTTACTCCAACAATCTCATCTCATAACGCTGTAACGAATGGAAACGTTTTAAGTAACACGATAATCCATATAGTTTTCTCTAATGTAGTGTTACTGAACTTTTTAGTGATTTATAGGCTGCCTAGCTGCTACAGGCTATTGTTATTATTTCATGCAGCCCTACATATGCCTACAACTACAAGGCACAACATATATTGGGAGTTCATATATGTAGTATATGTATGTATTTAGTAAATTTCATAATTTGAACCAGAAAAATCTAAAATAGTTTCTCCTAATATCAGCATGTTCACAGCTGTTTTTTTGTTTTCTAAAAAATGTTTTTACAGGGAGCAGCACTGATGAGTCCAGCTGACATTCACGTGAGTCTCTGTACATGAACATGGTGAAAAATCAAACACCTTGGAGATGACAGGTATGTAACCTATATGTTTTAGGAATGGCACAAAGCTGTGTGACTGTCCTTGTCTCTGTTTTTAGATCAGTGTGTTTTACTAATGTGCTTTTTTGTCTTTGGTTGTGTATCTTTTTGATTGTGTTGCAAATAACTTGGTTGTGTTGTAAATAAATCCAAACCATCTAAAAGCCACTCTTTTTTAAAGGGGTCATATAATGGTACATGCACTTTTACAAGTTGATTGTACTGAAATGTGTGTTGGCAGTGCCTGTACACAGCCATTATATAATGATAAAAATCCATCCAGTGGTTTTGTTTTAATCTCCTTACGTTTTCCCCTGCCCCAAATCAAGCCGTTCGAGCCTGTGACGTCACAAGCTCGCACACCCCTCCCACGACTGTTGATTGACAGCAGCGTTTCAACACAGACCCGCCCTCGCTCGTGGGTGAGATGTCAATCATAGTTCGTCATTGTTGATACACTGGAGCAGAATGGCGCCTAAGCGATTGTGGTGTTCTGTTCTTGGGTGAATAACGAACACAGCAGTCATTTTAATGTTCCTAAATCCGAACCGCTGAAGACGCAGACTCACGCAGTGGCTGAGTTTTGTTTATGAAGGGAATATTCCCGACGATCAACGTAAATGCGTTCATGTTTGCGCAAATCATTTCTCACCAGACTACTTTTTAAATGAGGAGGGTCAATATAAATCAGGTTTTGCTAAGAAGCTGCTACTGAAAAAGGAATCGGTACCAACTATTCGTGTTCCTGCTGGACCTCCAGAAGAAGTGAGTGTAACGTTTTATATTAATCTTTGCAAATCCCTTGGACGCTTCACGATGATTGTGGCTAATGTTTACACTCAGGGTGCATTACGGCATGTGTTCTATGTAACCTTACGACGTTCTCAATATAATTCATAATCCCACATTTATAATGAAAAACGAGTTATGTTATTGTGTTATTAAAAACTGTGTGGTGTTACAGTTAACCTAACAGGAATATAAACAGGAATATCAATGCAGTTACAATAGCCTACTATAGATGTACTTAAAAGTTTTCTTAAAACATAAAACATTTTCGTACTGCACTAAACATAAACATACAAACAATTCTTAGGTATCCTTCAACTACTGCTAGAATCATTACTGACATGACCTCATGTCAGTTTCAGTCACGATAGTTGTACCTGAGAACGTCACGCGTCACTGACAAGCCTACATTTACAAAAAGAAAAGTTTTTCAACATAAATCTGTCAACGAACTAACCTATAACTTACATTAGTAACGTTAAACACATAGCATTTGTATCTCACAACTCTAACGTTACCCTGCCACAAAAATAGATCAAAGTGGCATTGTTAAACCAACCATTCAGAAACGTCCTGCTCGAGCCTTAATTGTCGAACTTATTCGGGCCGTCACCTTGTTTAGGGTCCGACTCCGGTTCAAACTGATATGGTTGCACTACAGATGTGTCCTCAGAGACTCCAGCTGCCAATCTTTCGCCAAAATACACCATCAACTGTCGTCAAGGCAACACTCCAAGTGCGTTGTGTCAAAGCGCCCACAAGACAGAGGGGCGGGGTGAGCGAAGCTCATTATCATTTAAAGGCACATGCACTGAAACGGCGTGCTGAAAACAGAGCTGTTTTTGAGCAGGTAAAATGAGTGTTTTCTTAAAATACTAATGAAAATTTTTAATAAAAGTATATTACAAAGTTTTCATTTAGACCCTAAAGATTCATATTAACTTGTACAAAAATGGCATTATATGACCCCTTTAAGTTTCTCCTCCTCCTTTGTGCAAGGCTTCTCAAAATGACAGCACCTGATAGCACCTTATAGGGCCATTAGGGGAGGGCCTTTGTCTTTCTCAGGTGTGAAAACACTATATACTAATGGCTTGTTAACGCCCCTCCGCATAAAGCTTTCTTACACAAAACATGTCTTATAAATTTTAAGTCAATATATTGTCTTATCTGAATGAGTAGTCAGGATGATTTTCACATAGTTTTGAAGCAAATATTCTAGGCCACATGATACAATTTTCAAAAGTCTTGTGAAGAAATAATTAGTATGGGTTTTATGACCTTATTTCAGTGACAATGTTTTTTTGTTTTTTCACAAACCACGCATAAACGTCATTATCTCAAAACTAAAAACTTGTACATACATGCTGCTGACATATTACTGTAGCAGAGTTTGTGCTGAATACAGTGTAATCAGACTTTGAGCCATGAAAATGTCACAAGTAACAGAAATAAGCACAAATGTCAAGAGCATTTCAGAACACCTCCAGGACCCAGAAAACACCTCGGACCCCTGAGGGTTAAGAAACTGAAGTTTACAAGCATATATTGGGTTTATGATTTTTTGCACCAAACGCCTTGTAGCACTGCTAATTGAGACCATACAATCAAAGGCTGCTAACTAATGCTAACAAGACCAGTTCAAGGTCACTGTTTAAAGTGTCTTGTAGGGAGAAATGTCTGTGTGTGTACCTTCACCCTTTGATAAAGCAAACGCTTGTAAATTTAAGTCATGTTTAGCAAACATCCTGCTGAGCATAGTAGCTTGCAACCCTTTAACCACTTCCTTTCAGCTAAGATGACATCAAATGAGAGGGAAAAAAAGAAGCTGATGAATACAAAGCCTTGGGTTCCCTTTCGAGTCGGTCTCTCGATATTTCATCAACATTAGGTGGCGCTGCGGGGTTATCCCTCGTTCTAATCTACTGAAGCCTTATGAAATCTCGTGAGTGTATTCCCGCCAATGGCGTTCAGGAATGCAAAATAGAAGCTGGTTTCCCCCCACTATAGGTCGGCGCTGAGTGCCATAATCTTTTCCTTCAGCTACAGGAAGCCAGCTCGCTGTTGGCATACGCGCTCCTCAGGGTCGGAGCCGAAAAGGATTGCCACTCTCCTGTAGCATATGACATTTTCTTCATGATGCCTCCTGGACCACGGCGCTTCTGCTTAGACGATGCCCTTAAGGTCCATCTGAACAAACGGCAGGAAACCTTCAGGACAATACTGCGTTGCTTGGCCCTGCCTTAGAGCAGCGCTGAGCTGTGGTCTATACCTGCAATGGACTGCCAGTTTCATGCTTTCCCCACCGCGCTGTGCAGCAGCAAAGAAAGAATCCAGCTTCTTATGCTCTCCCCCCATGGTAGAACTGCGAGCAGAGTGTGGAGAATGCAGCTAGTGTCCTTATGTCGGCACAGGTCCCACATGGCACTTCATGTATGCATCTTTCACATGATAAGCAGCCCCTCGCCTCAGAGGCGCGGCCTACTGTGTACAGAAAAGCACTTGTCTCACACAATATAAACAGCCCCATCTCAGTGCAGCAGCCTGTCGTGTAAGGAGTGAAAAATTCCCAGCACTGTCACAATAAACAGCCCCGTCTCAGTGCAGTGGTCGGGTCGTGTAAGGAGGACGAAATTCCCGCCACTCACGCGAGATGAATACCCTCCTGTCTCAGTGCAGTGGTCAGTCGCAGACAAACAGACCAGCACTTGGTGTGCTGCCTATAATGGCTGACAGCACTGAGGGACGTGCAAGTTCAATGTGCCACTAGTGTTGTCACGGTACCAAAAAGTCAGTATTCTGTACCAATACCAGTGAAAATCCACGGTTCTCTGTACCAATTTCAGTACCAAAGCTTAATTTAGATTAAATTTACTTATATTATTAAAGTGTATATCACAGTTACAAAGATAGAAACTGTAGTATTAAAAACACTTTACGATAAGATTCTATTTGTTAGATAAAACGACCTAACAATAAATCATAGTTATATACTGTAGCAATTATTCTCCTCGGGGTTAATTTAAAAATGTACTAATACATTTTTAAAATCAAAAGTTCTATCTGTTAACATTATTTAATGGACAATGAATGAAGTGAAAAAACATGAACAAACAAGTGTTTGTATTAAATAACATTCACAAACATTAATTAAAGTAATAAAAATATATTGTTCACTCAATGTGTTGATGTTAGATAATGCATTAATGTTAATGAATGGTATCTTATTGTAGTGTTACCAAACTATACAGGAGACTTATTTAACCCAAAACTGCCAGAAATGTCACTCTTGCCTGTCTTCAAAACTTGAGAACCCTGTAGCTGATTTCTAATGCAAGGGCAATTAATTATTTGCTATACTTCCTCGTCATCATTTAGAGCGCAGTTTGCACCGCTTTCTCCTCCTTTCCACAAGCGCTTGCTCTCGCGTGTCTCCGCTATGAACGCATGAACAGTTGCGCACATGGAAAACCAAGCTTGCACGCCGCTTCTATTATGAGTTATTCTATTATTCTAATATGCCTACATTTGAAATTTGCACGAAAATTTGCAATGAATCCTGGTACCGTAACATGTACATACTGATATGTGATTATGCTGTTTTGTTGCCCAGTATCCTTCAGTGCAACTGGCTATTCTGATCTAACTGCACTTCCTCACAGTTGTTGTCGCAACAGCTACTGACGCTGTACTTATGTACACACTGATATGTGATTATGCTGTTATGTTGCCCTGTATCCTTCAGCACAACTGGCTATTCTGATCTGACTGCATCTATGCATGAAAAATTCTCGCCTTCTATGTTGAACACCGGCTGGCCGTTGTGTAGTGTTGCTTACACTAGCCACTGTACACCCTGGCGCCGACGATGGCCATAGCCCTCATGATGCACGGACTATACAGCTGTAGCTAACGCTTTATCTCTCTGTGCTTGCTCCATGCAACTGTTATCTAGCCATGCCTCAGCCCCTTGCATAGAGCCAGAGCATCTATGAATCCAGAGAACGTTGTAGCCGTAAAGCCACCTTTTGTATTCAGATCGTAGTTGCCTTGAGCAATTAATGTTCTGTTGTGCGGCGTGACAACTGTAAGACAGGTTCTACATCAGAGAGAATTCCCCCTTTTTGCACCGGATGTTATGGCTGTGCAGGGGAACGTGTTTCCGGGTTTCCGGGTAGTTGGGTCTCACCTTCTGCCAACTTGATGCCTGGTGTTTCAACTAGGTCCAGTACTCGACCAAAATGAATGAACCATGTGTACATTTATGAGTGTTGAGTGCGGCTATCTCCCCTCTACTTGAGCGGAGCACACGTTGTGGATGATCAACTGATCATAGTCCATTTAGAGAGTGTATTTATTAGGGCTGGGTAAAAATATCGATTCATCAATGCATTGCAATTATTTGTTTCTCAATTCAATATCGATTCATCAAATCCTATGAATCGATTCAGCCCACCGCCCAGTGGCGGCGCTGTGGGCAACACTCATCAGAGCGCGCGCTGACACGGAGTAAAGACTTGTTTATACTCGACGCGTCCGTTTCTTTTACTGTCTATAATCCGCACGTGAGCGAAGGTGCGCGCGGCAAAAATGACGCGTTTGGTGTGCAAGACCTCATTTCGCTTGGCTGTGTGCAAGGCTTTTTTTGTAACAGCGCGCGCGGCACCGCATCCGAGGATGAACGACTTCTGACAAGCCGAATCTGTCCGAGTATGTATGTCACCGCACCGGCACGCAGTTTGCGAGTCTAAATTGCAATTCATTGCAAAGATTTTTTTGTTAGGGATTTGTTTACTGTGTGTGATTCATTTAATGGAAAGCACATTCACTTCTAGTCGTCTTGTTGTTCATTTTAAATAAACGTAGAGCAAGTAGCTAATCAGTGTCTGCTCGTTTATTCAAACTAAGTTGTCCTATATAACAGACGAAGGTCGCAACGTCCCCAAAAACTGCATGTGCACTAGTTTGATAACAAATGCTTCAGAGTTAACATGTTATATATATTGTACTAAAATGTTATGAGTTATATGATGGAAATGTCGGTAATGTATCCTACATAGGCACAGTAAATAAGCCAAAGGTTCTCTGATCAGCTGTTCAGTGTTATTTATTGTGTTGACAAAGTAAGTTAGCACTTTGTAATGTTATAATATCTATGGTTGCACTTTGTTTTATGAGTATGCACATTTTGTGCTTCTGTTTACATTTATTTTATAACTTTAATGTTTAGGAAGAAAAATATACTTTCTACTAACAGTTACATGCACTTTAGATTAGAGATGTTAATAAAGCACCTGTTTGTTACAGTTGTGCTTTGTATTCAACACATGTACAATATTGTACAGTTTGTTCTGCTAAATAAACCATGACAGGAAACATGCTTGGGTCAATTTGTTCTTAAACATTGGTAATACTGCACACATTATTTGAAAATATACCCAGGTACTTAATTACTTGTGTATTTATTATTGAATCGATATCGAAGCTAATAAGTCAATATCGAATCGAATCGAAATCGAATCGAATCGAAGCCTCAAGAATCGAAATCGAATCGAATTGTGAAATTCCTAACAATACCCAGCCCTAGTATTTATATATCTCTTTTTGGCCAGACAGCCCCTGTCAGTGGCCTTGTCTTTTGCAAGAGTACTTGGATGTAGACTTATGCACTCCCTGTTTTAAGCACACCTTTCACCCTTCTACATGGTCGATTTGTGCTGGAAGCTCTGGTCAGTTCTGTGATTAATTGTCAAACAGGTCATGTGACTATTACGACAGTTGTTACGCCCCTGCTAGTGGTGTTCAACAAGGTTGTTTAGGCATTCACAGTCTGCTGTTACAGCCAGACGGACACACTGCCGCCTGCTGCGTGAATGGTCACCCTTGTAATATCTATGCACAGTGATGTTGTACACATTTATGGTGTAAAGCACAGACTAGGAATCTGTCATCATTTATAGTTTCTCCCACACAGGTAGTAACCTTGGCAGAAAACTTATGCCAGGGGGGTTATCAGGCACCTTGGATATTGCTATGGCGTATACAGGGTTTATAACCTGGATGTTCCTGGCAATACATGTGTTGTCCATAATGGCACCAGTACTTCTGCTGCCTTCGGGTTTCATCTGCATTTGACTCGAATCAACCGACTCAAAAGGGAACGTCTTCGGTTACCTAACGTAACCTCGGTTCCCTGAGAGGAGGGAACGAGACACTGCATGCGCTGCCGTGTTACTAATCTCAGAGTCTTTGTCGGTTGTGCTCTGCTTCGGTCCAAGATTCTGAGGCAATGGCACTCAGCGCCTCCCTATGGTGCAGGGGAGCACACCTCCATTTCACACGCTTGAACCCCACTGGCAGGTGTATTCTCGCCCGCAAGATTTCATAAGGCTTCAGTAGATTCGAAGGAGGAGGGATAACCCCGCAGCACCACCTAACAGTGATGCGTGTCTCGTAACCAGGGAACCAGGTTATGTTAGGTAACAGGAGACGTTTTCTCCAAATCAACACAATCCTCATGCACAAATAACAAAAAAACAGGCACCAACAGACAACAGTAGACATCTTACCTGTGTGTGAGGTTGGCGTGAGAGGTGTGGGAGGTGCTACTTCTTGCGTTCCTCTGGGTCTGCCTGAGCTGGAAGGCATCATGCCACGGGCAGCAGGATTCCGCCCATGCCGCAATCTTTCCTCTCGATCCCTCCGCTCTCTCTCCGGATCTTCTGCCGCTCTGTTTGCACCCTGAACAGCACAACACAAAGCATTAAGTCAAAAAGACCACAATAAAAACCAAGAACAATTTAAGAAATACAGCAACCATGCGAAGTCAACCATTAGACACTCACAAATTTGAGCATATTCCAGTCAAACACGTAGTCGTATGAAAAGCCTTGCCGGTGGAAAAGGTTCCTAAAGAGCTGTCTCAGGTATGAGTAGTCAGGCTTGTCGTCAAAGCGAAGGGATCGGCAAAAGTTGAGGTATGTGGCAAACTCAGCTGGAAATAAACAAAAGGCAAATGTAAAAAAAAAAATTCAATGTTGAAAACAATTGTGCTGCTTAGTAATTTTTTCAGGACTCTGATGAAAAGAAAGTTCAAAAGAACAGCATATTATATGGTATATTTCAAATTATATAACAAGCATATCATTTTTTTATTTTTTTTATTTGACAGGGACATTGCACAACAAATGTGTTACACAAGACAGAGATAGCTTTAAGCTAATTTTCATCTTATACAGTGGACAAAGAGCATTCTTACTGATGAATTCATTCACAATATAAAATGGAGATAAAGCACCAGCAAAAGAATCGCCTCAACAAACATGAAATACAAAAATATATGACATAAATTTTTAAGGTTTTTTATAAGCAGAAGCTTACATGGGTATCCTTTGCACAGAACTTCAATAGGAGTGGACATTTTCTTCTCACTGATTCGCTCATACTTCTGTCTCTTTGTGGCAGCCTTTAGACCCTGCCATGGCAGAGAGCCCAGGTTGAAGTACATGAGCACATAGCCAAGAGACTCCAAGTCATCTCGTCTGGATTGCTCTGTGAAAGAAAACACCCATAAACACTGCATGTCATTAAGATGGCCTGACCATAACAGATGAAGTGGCTTGAACGTAAATGTTAGGGTGATGACAGGTCAGGTCTGAATGTACTGGAGGTTTCAATAAGATGATATAATATTGTTATAACTTGTTTTAAAAGACATATTAGGGTACCTATTCCCAAGTGGGTGTTGATGGAAGCGTAGCGAGCAGTGCCAGTCAAGTTTTTGTTCTCGCGGTAAGGGATGTGCTGGTGGGTGCGAGCATCTCTGTACTTCTTGGCCAGGCCAAAGTCAATGATGTAAACAAGGTTGCCCTTCTTCCCCAGGCCCATAAGGAAGTTGTCAGGCTTGACGTCTCTGTGGATGAAGTTCTTGGAGTGGATGTATTCGATACGGCTGATCTGATGACAGAACAGAGGACAGGTTTAGCTAG
This sequence comes from Chrosomus eos, assembly GCA_036326025.1. Lineage (NCBI taxonomy): Eukaryota > Metazoa > Chordata > Actinopteri > Cypriniformes > Leuciscidae > Chrosomus > Chrosomus eos. Next base: position 29,200,336 of record CM070821.1, read on the forward strand.
TCGAAAGACTGAATGAGACTCCATGCAAACCTAGTACACCAATTCAAATAAAGCAAATGAAGGCATGACAACTGCTGAACAAGCAGCCCTTTCACATTATGCCTCATTTCACAATGCCTCTTGGCACTTAATACTCAAAACCAGTGTCCTCTTTCACTTTGTGTTTGACTATGTAAAACAGCTGAAAGGATGACAGTAAAGCTTGTCGTGTCAACAGAACGCCACTTCCTGGAGTCATTACCCAATTTTGGGTGTCCTATAACAAGAGATAGGTAGGGTGGAGAGGACAACGGCTATGGTGATCCCGTCTACAGCCTTACCATCTGGTCAGCCAGAAGAAGAACAGTCTTTAGGCTGAACTTGCGAGAACAGAAATTAAAGAGATCCTCCAAACTGGGCCCCAGCAGCTCCATCACCATCACATTGTAATCTCCTTCTGCTCCACACCATTTGATAGTTGGAATACCGACTGTAGAAGAAACAATTACCATTAGTACAGAAGATTTTTTCCTTCAAAAAGGGAATCTAATGTGGTTTATGAAGAAAATCCTTGCAAACCAAAATTATCTTGAAAGTTGAGACTACTGAATAGAGGGGAAGTTTGACTCCCTCTTACAGTTCAGCCACATGTGAACCAGAAAAGGCAGCTGTCACGACGCTATAACATAATTTGAATGTGTACTGATACGATTTTAATGTGTACTGATACAAATGTTGAATACACATTTTCTTCTAGTTAAACAAGCAAGATCCAATTATAGCTACCAGCTTTAACAAAATTTGATATAAATTTTTAGATTAAAACTTTATATATTTGTTTACAAGTTGTAAAATACAGTTTCTAGCAAACCACAGATGTGTGCCATCACTTTGTTTATAGTTTAACGCCAAGCCAGATGCCTTGGCTATATTCATGGAGAGAAAAAGATTAAAAAGGAACGATTAAAATAGGTCATTAAAAAGGTAGATCTGGTCTTAATCTTTTCATAAGAGTCAACTGTAAAATAACATTCTTACAGAGTTCAAACTATCCAAGCATTACTGAAGCATTTTTGATGGGAATATGGCACGTCCCCTGGCACGAGTGGAATAAAGGAGGATCTTCACCCATTAAAGGAAACATAAGAGTTAGTCTGGAGTGCCCTAATCGACAGCGTGTGTAGGTAATATTATTTGTGTGCCATCAGATATCCAGACAGTCTAGATTTTCTAGTGTTGTTCATATAAATACAGCAGACTCCTGATTCTCAAGGAGAGGTAGAGACAGAGGGTTCGGCAGCATTCTGGAAGGTCAAAGTTCTCTCAGCAGCTGCTGTCGTGTCTGCCGTCATGTGTGCCCTGAGCCTGGCCACTGCCTTCAACAGCACAGAGATTTTGCTGTTCAGCACTTTGCAGAAAACATCTTCCAGGTCAGCTATTCCTGTGCAAACTCAGGAGGTTAAATATATCTCCTGGTCTGAGCCGTCCAGTGCGCCTTCCCATTCTCATGTCAGGACAGCTCTGACACAATCTATATTAATAGGAATTAAAATAGAAAAATGCTGAGCCTAGAGCTTCTCCATGTATGGACTTGAATAGTGCAATTGTGATATTAAAATATCCAGAAATAAAAATAAATAAATAAATAAATAAAAATAAACAAGAAGACAGGGATTTCCTTCTCGCTAAAAAATGCATGTGCAAGCACAAATGCGTGCAGATACGCACACCTTTTTTACCCACAAAGTTGTCAGTGTGTATGTCCGTTCATGCTATGCTAAACAAGGCTGGGAGTGGTGAAAGAGACCCAGTTAGGAGATGGAATGCACAGGGTGGCCCCTCCCACCTAAACTCACTCCCCTGTGCACGCACCATCTGGCCTAGGTTCCATGTGATCACAGAGAACACAAGCGCTGAGTGGGAGGCTCACTCAGAATGTCTGTTGTGGCACGGATGTCATCACAAAGTTTGGGCGCTGTGGAGCGGACGTCATGCACGCTCAGTCATGCTGAGAGCGAGCAGACAGACTTGAATGTGTTTGAAAGCGAACGCCGTAGACGGCACACTTTTGCTCCTGGCACCATAAAATAGCCCCGCCAGGACTGTCATACGTCTATCTAGAATAAGCAATCGGGGTAAATCCAGCTGGAATCGGAGCGGGGTGTATCCTTCAGGCACCTCATGTATATTCATAAAACATCGACGACATTGCTACAGAAACATAATTTTGTGCCTACACACGATATGGATGCACAATCAGATAAAGAGCCACAAATTGCATACTTCCTCACAAGGCTAAATGTTGAGCCAACGAGAAACCGATTCATGGCGTTGCCCGTACGCTGTGAGTAGTTTGAGATCTGATAATGCTACTCTCAGTGGAGAAGGATGCGTTGACTCACTGACTGATGATGCATGGGGAATTGGTCACGATTGGTTTGCCACCCACTGTTGCCAAAGTATTCTCTAACACCATCTAAGAAATGGAGATCCTGTGAACTACACCTTACCTTCAGAGAACCCTCTTACTCAAACAAATTACTAAAGAGGCCAACAAAAGAACTATATTAAGCCAGCATAAAATGGTCATTGTTTATGAAGGCTTTTAGCAGCTGATATTACTTGCAAAAAAGTCCACACATTTTTTTGTTTGCCGACACTTACCTTTTAAAAGTTTGGGGTCATAAGATTGAAATTATTTTTTGAAAGAAATTAAACCTTTTAAAATACAATAAAAACATTGATAATGTTACAAAAGATTTGCTCTTTTGGTCTTTCTATTTATTAAGGAATCCTGGAAAAGTATCACGTTTCCATAGAAATATGAATTAGCACAACTCTTTTCAACATTGATAAGAAGAAAATGTTTCCTGAGCACCAAATCGGCATATTAGAATGATTTTATCCAATAAATGCTTCGGTGAGCATCAATTTAAAAATCTTACAGACCCCAAATATTTGAACTGTAGAGTATGAATTTTTATATTTGCTAGAAATAATAATTTTTGTCTTGGTATTCATCATGAAAAAGTTCTTGACAAAATATTTATTTCCCTTTAAAAATTTGCAACCAAGCTGGAAATTATACAGCAACAATGCATCTGCAATAATGTGTTTGGTTTGTAGTTTAACAAATTCTTGATGTTTTTAAAACTAATACAATTTCGACAAACCACCTTCTATCACAGCCAGCTAGATAATATCTTGGTGACAAAGCAGCACATTTTGGAATTAAATCTTTGTCAGCGCTCCTGACACTATTTTACAAAACAATCAAATGACCTTTCAAAATTCAGTGTGATGACAAAACCTGCTAAGGTAAATTGTAACTTGACACCTAACGGTTTATAATAAATATTTCATTTTAAAGAGTTTTATTTGTCTACAGGCTCTTATGTATGTGTCAGCAGTGTGAGGTGTGTATGTGTGACTCATAGTTGTGTATTAACTGAGAAGCCGGATGGAGACCACGAGGAGCTGCTGACTGAGTGTGGAAACACATACCGCCTCCTTGCATCATTTTGTAGATCTTGCTCTCGATGTGCAGCTGTGGGTGCTTCGTTTTCACACATTCTAGCTTGATGGCTACTTCTTCCCCCACGGAGATGTCTGTGCCTGAAGATCAGAAAAGACAGGATCAGTGTTGCCACAGTTACTTTGAAAAAGTAACTAAGTTACTTTACAAGTTACTTGATTTTAAAAGTAACTAAGTTACTTTACAAGTTACTTGATTTTAAAAGTAACTAAGTTACTTTACAAGTTACTTATTAGTTACATTCAGCAGTTGCCGACAACACCCCCGCAACCTCAACATAAAAATGACAACCGGTTTTGCCAACACTCACTTTATTGGAAGTGTATTTTTAACAGTAATATCAACAATCTATCTCCTGACATTTAAAGTTGAACTTAAAAACTATTTCCTGAAAAAACAGTCTTTCTTGACTTCACTTAATATAAATACTTGTTTTTATAAAATATATATTGTTTTTTTTGTTTTTCTTGACCCTGTAATTTAGTAACTGTAGAACACGTTAACTGTAATTTTGCGTATATGATGAAATTAATACAATTTCTTGTCAATCTATGTCTATTTTAATGTGAACAATGCGCTGACACTTTAATTCAGCACGGTGCAGCACAGCAAAAATAGACTAGGTGCGGAAACGATCTCTGCACTGCTGTATACTCACGCACCTGGAACGGATCGACGGACCGCACCCGCGTGCAGTGTGAAAGCTCTAACCTGTTAACATGGGTACGGGAAAAAATATGCACTGCAGACGGAGACAAGTATGTGTGAAACGGGCGTAAGTTTGACTGTGCGGTGCTGCGACTCCATATGTTTTTTCAAATTCGACGAAGTGTTTCTGTAGGTAGATAACACTTTGTCGCCACCAGCACAGAGTTTACAACGGACCTTAATGTTGCCATCTTTAGCTGACAGACACAAACTCAAAATAGTGACTGTATTTCCAGCTAGAAAAAGCGCATCTCTCTCCTCCCTCCATTGTTGTTTACGTTTGTGTCGCTGCGTGGTACGTACACGTGACGTGAACCTCATGCTGAAAACGTGACTTGTCGCGCACACTCCCCGAGATGCAAGAAGAAATAAATATATATTTTTACTAAGGAAAATGACAAAAATAGTAACGCACAGTGACTTGGATAAGTAACTTTAATCTGATTACTGGTTTTGAAATAGTAACGCGTTAGATTACTCGTTACTGAAAAAAGTGGTCAAATTAGAGTAACGCGTTACTAAGTAACGCGTTACCGGCATCACTGGACAGGATTACACTATACATCACCAAACAGAAAAGTAAAAGACTGATAGTGGATGGAGAAACAACCAAATTGCTTGACATGTCTACAGTAGGGAGCTTTAATATAACATATCTGCTCATGTACTTGTGACGAACAATACACGCATACCCGAGAGTGAGAACAATAAATCCACTCAACTAGGGAGGCTTTACAGTGTCTTAATAAGCATTAGCTTCCAGTATACTATGAGTCACATTGGGACAATTAAATATAACCAAAAAAATAGCTAATGAATATGCAGGCCCACTATGATTAAAAAATAGTCTGCATATCTCAGGTTGACTCACACACATCTTTCCAGCGTGAGGAAGTGGGAATTATCTACGCGTACTGCTATACCACCTCCTTTCCGGCCCACCATCAGCCTGAGCAGAGGATGCTGAAAATCATCCACCTTCATCTGCTGTAACAAGACACCCAATTAAACAGATAAGGAGAATGACAACACTAGCATTTCCAATGTCTAGGCTAAGCGTAGGGCCTATGTGTTGTGCCTAATGGACATGACACGTAAAAAAGCAGGATGAATAAGTTGGTTAAAAAAAAAAACTTTGCAGACTTCCCTTCCATCTTTCTTAGTCCAGAAAGTGACATTCAACCTGAACCTAGTCCTGCTTTTCCAGCTTGGAAACAGCAGACCAGTCTTACTCTGGATTAACAAGAGGCCTCCCTCAACCGCTCTGTCACACGCCCAATTTCCACAAACGGGGTGCCACTACTCTATCTAAAACAGTTTACACAGGAAATGTGGATCTGAACTGGAAAAATCAGCTTAAGTCCCCTAAAACCTACTAACCACTGATGCCAGATGCAGGAGGTCTACAACAAAACATAAAACATAGTAAGAAATGTATATATTTAGGCCTATATCAATTTATTCACATGATATTTGCTAAATATTTCAGGCTGAATGAATTGAAATCAATTAAATTGAAATCGTTATATTGTGATATGCAGTTATAAATTCTGCAATTTAATGAATAATATATGAGCTGCACATTACAGAGTGAAGAGAGGCACTGCGTTCATTTACACACATGCAGCTCATGATTACGGTTTTCAGTCTCAGAGAAATTTGTATACAATAAATAATGACACTGTTGTAAAGTTAAAAACTTTTATTTTATTAAATACTTATTTTTTATTTTACAGTACAGTATTGTTACAATGTAATGCACAGTAGAGATCAAAATTAGAGAACAATTAAGAAACACTTGATTATTTTCAGAAATATTGTTAATCTTCATAGCTTGAAATTTTGAGGGATATTCGCTGTGGGTATACCATTGTTCTACTAGCATTTTTTACAAAATAACCAAGGTACTTCAACAAAAACCTTTATTTTGTGGAAAACACAGCGATCAAAATTAGAGAACAATAACCCTTGCAGCACAAAAGCAAGCATTACAACAAAAATTTTAGGCTTCCAGCAGTCATAATTTAGTAGGAAGTGTAAAGGCCGTTGCTTTGAATGACCTGAGCACATCTGCGGCCATTGGACATCACTAGATTCTCACACTGCTCTGGTGTGATCGGGGTCCACTCTTCTTCCAGTCTCTTCCACGGGAAGGAAATTGCATTTTGAAGCCTAAATAAAGCCGTCAGATATAAAATGCTAACACAATAGCCTAAAGTTGAAAAAACCACAAGCAGGTTATAACTGGTGTGTTTTATGTCAGATCAAAACGTGAAAATATTTAGAGGCTTTGTTAACCAGACCTTATTTCAGGCGATTTAGCAAAAACCCATTCAAAAAACCCATAGACTTTAGGGCGAGGGAACCGCTAACTCACTTCCGCGTTTTGGCCTACAAAGTGACGTCATGACTTCAGCACTCTATAAGGTTCTGTTTTGTTTTTTTATAAAAAATAATAATAATAATAATAATAATTATAAATATTATATATATATATATATATATATATATATATATATATATATATATATATATATATATATATATAACAAAAAGAAGCGATTCTTAAATGCCGTTTAAGTACCGGATTGATAAGCAGAACTCATTTATTAAATATTGTTTAATTGTTAGATGTGCAAGCAATATATTTTTTAGGGCTGGGGTAAACGATTATTAACAAAACGATTAGTTGTGTGATTATTTTATCGATTAGTCGACTAATCTAACGACTAATTGGATGATTAAAATAAAGATTATTTTTCTGCTGCTCGATTAATAAAAAAACCATAATGTATCTCAAAAAATACGAACTAGCGAACTGAATCATGATAGTGTATAAGCTGGCTAACGCTAGTCTAATGTTATGCATTTGAACACCGTCATTAGAACTCTATAACAGCCAAAACCGTGTTATTAAAATATTGTTTACAAACATTTTTTATCAGAGATTTAAATGTTTAAATACTAATATCAGCTTACGAGGGAAACGGAGCCGGAGTTAGTGGTGCTTCTGCTCCTGCTGGAGATGATTCGGGAGAGTCTGTTCCCCTTTACCGATCAGAGCACGCGCTGACATGGAGTAAAGCCTTGTTTCGATGCGTCCACACGAGCGCGTAGGTGCTCGCCGCAAAAATGGCGCATTGGGTGCGCAAGATCGGCAAGACCCCATTTCACTTGCCTGTGTGCACGGGTTCTTTTGTAATAGCGCACGCGGCGCCGCATCCGAGGATGAACGACTTCAAGCCGAATCTGCCCATGCCGTACGTCTCACCGTACCGGCACCCAGTTTGCGTGTCTAAATTGCAAAGTTTTTTTTTGTTAAGGATTTGTTTACTGTGTGTGATTCATTTAATGGAAAGCACATTCACTTCTAGTGGTCTTCGTACTCCATTCTGCAATGTTTCGGTCTCCCACGTGTGGTGGCGAGCTGTACTGCCGGAAACGGTGCAAAAAATAAATAAATTAAAAAAGTGACGTAAAAAAAACGTGCCGCTACAGCACAAATATTTTTATGTATAACAAGTGCTATACCAGGACCATGACGCAGGATCCGGTACTCTCCTGTTGAATCTCACCCGTACGTACATATATCCAGCCAGTGCTCTTCCTGAATTACCATGATCTATTATTTCCACTTTGAAAAGTCACTCTAAGATACACAAGTAGTACCAGCTTCACAGGATAATACTCTGAAAAGCTATCACCTACCATGGCTCACGGAAAAAGGCAAGCAAGCTAAACAGGCCAACAGCTCAGATGGTCCCACACGATACAACTGACCATGAACCTTTTAAATCACAGCTATAGTGGTTTTCCCACAGTCCCTGAAACCCACCCTGTGGCTACTGCCCCGTGAAAGAGTGGTATAGCAATCAATAACTGTCAATATTATAGTGCCCTTCAACACTGTCAGCTCATAAAAAAATGAACTGGCTAAAGCTGCTAATGCGTGAGCCGGGGGCGTTAAATCCGGCATGTACGTCACAAGAGGGAAGTCTGACGCTTTCACTGTAAAGGTGGTCGAACACCAGAAGAGAAGCGTAGTGCAGCGCCTAGGACAACTTACAGGTATCGCACGCCGGATGCGCACATTGTATTGTCAGTTTGTGGTCAACAATATTGTTGTGTTTAAGGACATTATGAAAGATAATGTCTGTACTGTAGATTATCTTATGACTGTACACTATACAATTAAATACAATCGTTGCTATCATCAGTCACTGAACATTTTACCTCAGGGTAGACCTGCACGATATTGGAAAAAAATGACATTCCGATATTTTGTTTTGGCAATATATATATATTGTGATTAGGGATGTGCGAGACTATTCAAGGCAATTTTTTTGTGGTACATTTAATGTTTTGATTTATATTTTGTAAATCTGGAGTGGAAACCAAAATCATTTAATTTCACCCCAGATTTTCCATGCTTGGTTTTCTCTTTGACTGCAAGTTCATAGAAATGCCCAATCGGAAGATGAGCAAGTTTTAGTGAGTAATTTTGAAAGCCTACACAAAATTAAAATTTCTGTTATCTTCTGTCACGTCAAACTAGCATATAACAATTGTTTGCTTATAGGCTTGTTATACTACTGGTTATGAGGGACAATATGATATGATATTTTATGTCGAATTGAAGGAGAAACATTATGAATAAAAGTTACTTGACCTGAGAAGAGAATACATAAGGAATAATTGACGGGCCGTTGCATTATTAGAAAAACAATGCACACCCAAGGTGGTAATGCGGCCACGACGCGGAGCTCTAACTCAGGGAGTAAATTAACTGAAATAATTGAGAATCTCACCAGAAATATAATCAAAGACTTATTCAGGGAAGTCATTTCACTCTGCGATCATCTTTATAACGCCTTTAGGGCAGCTGTTTCAGTCATGCAAGAGCAGCTCCTACCTCTCTAAACTGGGAAACATCAAATTATCCAAAGGTGTTGTTCAATAATCTTATGATTAAATTTCATATTTGAAATTACCAATGAAATTTGACAACCAATTATATAAATTGTGTTTCTAAACGCTCAAATCATGACAAAAAAACAGAATTATTCAGGTTGGCCAATGTTGTCCTAGGTCCAAGTCCTAAGCAAGTGTCACAGAACACTGACTGTTCCTGTAGCAGCCGGAGCTTCTAGCAGCAGCTGCAGTGATGCAATGACTTCACTTTACCAATTGGTGATTGGTTATTTTACTTAGAAGGCGGGACTTATTCCACGTTGCACTTTCTCCCATTTATAATAATACAAGTGCACCGTCTTAGTATAAGTAAAGTCTTATATAATTCAGTGTATTTCCCAATTCCCATACATTCATAGCCTACATTCATACCACGAGCCTTAGTGCTCAATTCTGATTTATTGGTCAGATAATTTTTTTGTATAGCCGTTCACATTGTTTTAAATGTGGCCAATATCAGATTCCAGTGCGAACAGATCATGGTGGTTTGTGCTGTTCACACTGTCATTAAAAAACACAGATCTGAGATCACGCATGCGAGCAAAAAAAACAGTTTTGGGCCACACTGATTTGAACGTAGCCATAGAAAACAATTTGTTTGAATATTAAAGACATGGTGCGGCACTGCGCTTCTCGTCCAATATGCGAACCCTTAAGATTGAGTCGTGACATTTTGATTAAAAATTACAAGGTCAAAAATATACAAAAACTGCATGGATGAATTGTTCACAATAAGATCAATAACATGCATTTAGAAAATAGACCTTATGCCTATTTTGGTAGAGAAAGATGCTACACACCACAAATAAATGAAGGCATCACTAGTATCCAAAAGCGACACTGCCACTATTCTATATGTCACCTCAAAAGTTCAGCAACACAGCTTAAAATCTAAACAAATTCCTGTGCGGTTGGGATATTTTAAAAGGTTCTTGCTAGAATTTACAGCTGTTTGCCAGTGTGCAAGACTACTCACACCAACCCAATTTCCATCTAAATTGAACCGAGTCCAATGTTGGGGACGACGAGATTTTCCCGTCACAGACAGGAAGACCATGCTACACAGCTCCGATCACCCTGCCTTTTTTAGCCTCGTATAACAAGTGCATTCACAGGGAAAGACAAACAGCTACACATTAGACACATATTACTACTATAATGAACATGAGCAAAGCCTGGACACATGATCAGACTTATCACAACAAGCAAAGTCCATGCTCTGACACAGCCAACGGCCCATGCAAACAAATAAGGATCAATTTAACCAGTTTCCTCAAAAAAACTAAATTAACCAAGTCCATAATTTCTGAAAACGTGTTTGTTTTATAGGAGACAGGTAGACATGTGCCGGTATTCGGTAATGCGATAAATCGCGGTAATGAATATGCACGATATTGTTATCGCGGGCACTTCAAAATACCGTGAAAAATAATAGATCCGAATTTAGAGTTTTAGAATGCGCATTAGCTTATTTTCCATCAACCGTTAATAAAACCCAACTGCGTATATGCTGCGCAAAACACGTGCGCACTCTGATGTAAACAATCCCCACATAAGCACTGTGTTCATGCGGCGATGTGCGCGCTCTAGTCTAATGTAAACAATCGCCGCATGGAGAAGCATGGCGGAAAGATGAACGCTGCCGACGATTTATCTCCTTTCTAAAAGCAGAACTGCCAACTATGAAGGTAAAAGAGTAGCTAAACTCGAAAACACAGATGTGAAATTGAGAACTTCATAGCATTCAACTTGAGACTCACGCAATCAACACTTTTCACATGCTCTCACGCAGAGAAAAATCGCGGAGCAAAGATCACTGACACCGACAGACTAGAGAGAGCAGGTTACTTTTTATATGAAACAAATTCTCAGCTCTCAGGATCTGTCCATTTTATTACGAAATGCAGACAATAAATACCGTTTTGGCGCTTGTAAATGTGACGTGACAGATCACTGTAGCACCTTAGTTCAAGTGAACCGATCATCTGTTACTTTTTATTTAAAGATATAAGTTAGTACAAGTTCCCGAAAGGTATATATGCCTCATACATAATAGATCAATCAGTGTTTTTCAATCATGGAAAGAGGTCAATAAAACTGCAGGAGAACAATCGTCACAGAACGCTACATTTTACCTCAGGCCATTTAATGACCAGCACATTAGTTGACTAGAAAAAATAGAGAGGAGAATTTTTCGTTAAATATGTGCACTATATTACATATTTATTATATTTTTACTTATGTCATTAGGCTACATAATTGTTATTATAATGAAAACCACATTATATTTAATTTGTTAATTTTAACCTTTAATAATAACAGTTGATAGGGCTTTCTGTATGTTTACAGAATTATGTGAGATATATTTTTTCTTGAGAAAAATGTACATGTAGGCTATCTATCTACTGTAGCCTACCTAATATTTATCCAAATGAGTTAAGATTGAATCAAGATTGAAATCAAATCAAGAATTGAACTGAAATTGTGAAAATTGTGTTAAGCAATAATACAAACAGTAGCCTACCAGTCACTGTACCATGTAAACATTGTAACATGTTGTCACTAAACTTAATAAAATTCTGTTTAGTTACCAAATGTTTTGACAATCACAATTACACCTATTGTGATGCAAATTGTTTTTTTTAGATCCCCCCAATCCATCTGTTTCTCTTATGTAAATAAAATACCGTGATAATACCGTATACCGTGATAAAAGCTCAATCAATTAATCGCAGCATGAAAATTTGATACCGGCACATGCCTAGAGACAGGCAAGACTAAGATGAATGGTGTGTTTTACATTGTGCATTTCTCTGTAAAATATCTCCCCTGGATCTTTATGAATTTCATGCCTCCATGAATGTGACCCCACCACTGCTGGTGAATATCAAAGACTGCAAAGATATGTACAGTGGAATTTGATTTGCCTGGGCACATTTAGAAAAGAGAATGTTCTTCCTCCCCTATACTGATTGCACAGGGGATATGTTCAGACACATCCACTTAATACATCAGTAAACACTACAGGAGCCCATCCTTAACATAGATGTCGAAGTTCACATGGTTCAAATGACACCTATGTCTTCAACGCCCATGGTGATTTTCAAGTGACTGCATATCAATCATGGTTTAGAGCTCTTGAGCCGTACCTTTACATCTGCTTGCACATTCAGGGTTCCAGACTGCGACCATTTTTTGAGAATGTGAGTTAGAATTGCGATGTGGTCGCATTTGTGCGAGTGCATGATCATGCACTCAGTTAAATCTGCGTGCGCGCAACAGAACGTCGTTGTATCCGTAACTGCTGCAGTCCGTAACTGTGTTCAAAATGATTTTTTTTTTTTTTTCATGAATCCATTTTCCAAACCGTGTTTTTGTCTTATCCTGAATCACTACGGTACACCCAGGGTCCGAAATTAACACCCGCCAAGCGCGGGTAGATTTTCCGTTTGGCGACTAAATCTCAAAAGGCTATCTGCCCCACTGGCGGGTGAATACCAAAATAGTAATGTAATAAAATGTTTATTACAATTGCATTTTGTAATGATATAAATATCTGGCATGATGGCTATGGACATGACGGAGTTGTTGTGTTTGCGGGATGGGACCAGTTCCACACGAGAACCGGTTCTAAGTTTTATGAACCATCGATATTGTATGCCCTCGACGATAACGAGTCCTCTTATCGATGCTCCAAAGCGAATTTTTGTCCCGCCATAGTCTTATTTGATCGGTTAGTAATGTAGATGAACTGCTGTGCGTGTGACAGGGCACAACTGAAGAACTGGAGAGAGAGAGAGAGAGAGAGAGAGAGGAGAGAGAGAGGAGAGAGAGAGAGAGAGAGAGAGAGAGAGAGAGAGGAGAGAGAGAGAGGAGAGAGAGAGAGAGAGGAGAGAGAGAGACAGAGAAGAGAGAGAGAGAGAAGAGAGAGGGGAGAGAGAGGAGAGAGAAGAGAGAGAGAGAAGAAGAGAGAGGAGGAGAGAGAGAGAGAGACAGAGACAGAGAGAGAGAGAGAGAGAGAGGAGAGGGAGAGAGAAACTGCACTCTTTCTCTTCGGAGCCAGGCGAAAGTAAAAACAAGGCTTCACCATAAGCGCCGTCTTACATATTAATCTGGCACATATTAATCAAAATAAATCGACAAGATGGTAAAAGGTCGGAAGACCATAGTTTCATGTGGATATATTTTTTTCCCGAATTACCGCTGGGTGTGATTAAATGTTTTCTGTGTTGACAAATCTTGTGGGATGTCCAAGCTGCCGGGATAATAACACAACGCGTACACATCCGATAATGGCACGTCCAATACCCGAACTAATAACTCCTTTGAACCGATTAATTTTAATGAATGGTTAAAACAACTGATATTTCCAGTCCTTCAGTTACTGATCGGATCAGTCGTAAATGGAGTAAAACAATAGGCAGAGTAAAACTAAATATTTTTCTGAAATATATAATATATTATTTAATATATTTAATTAAATATACAATTAATACATTTCATTTATACGGAACTATTTTCATAGGCACCACCGCAAAAATATTATTTTAATGTGTGTAATAATTGTGTAATATGTGTATTAATAAAAGTAAAAATGGAAAATAATAGACCAGAAATATAATGACAAAAATGTTTAAATATAGCCTATATATAAATGAATGTACATGTGACACAAAAAGGCTGTTTATTATTTTGGGCGGTAAAAAATATGGTTGGCTGGTGGATTTTTTCATCTACCAGTCCCCGTGGCAGGTGAGCCAAAAAGTTAATTTCGAACCCTGGGTACACCTATAATAAGTGTTTATATTCGGAATATTTTAGACAGGGGTCGGCTCGGCTGCGGAGTAGCCCAGTACCTGCATGACTCGTCATAGACATTAACAGAGAGAAGTAGCAACGGCTACAATGTTCTTCAGCAAGACACGTGCAGTACTGCAGTTCTGTTTATTACCCGCTGCAAACGTGCAAACCCGCTTTGCGTCGTGACCGCATTACCACCTCGGGTGTTCATTATTTTTCTAATAATTCAATGGCCTGTCATCAATTATTCCTTACTTAAATAGTTAGACCTAGCATTAATTTAGTTATTCAAATGTAAGATGACAAAGAAAAAGACGTGTTCCTCAGCTAAATTTGATCATCAAAAAAAACAAAGCGTCAAAGCCTAATATTTCGATAGTCACCGATTCGGAATGTTAGAACAAATATAGACGGTTTCATCGGACGCACGCGCGTAACCAGAGTTACGAGCTGGCCCGAAGTTAACTTCCGGTCTGTATTAGTAATGTGGCACTGACTACAAACGCAGTTAAACTTCATCGCAATGATCCAGGCGGAGTGAAAGCATCTGACCCGCCTCGATTTCCCCATAAACGACACAGGTATTTCCATCCGTGTGTGTTAGATTTTTTTTTACTTTTCCGGAATAAAAATAGTTATAGGCATCCAAGCTGCGATTTGCCTTGAACGCCTCCCCCTTGTGTACACGCATTAGTGTGTCACATTTAAGTTTGGCCAAGTAACGTCTGTTTTCTTCTATTAGTCCCAAATGATACTGACTAGACATACTTGCTAACTAATGTAATTTGCGTGTTTCTACAGATGAACTCTGTTATTGATTCAACCGGAAGTTAAGTTTGGGCCACAAACGTTTGTTTATGTTGTTGCCGTTAAAACCGTCTATTAGGCAAAAATAAATAAATAAAAGGTGCAACCAAATCATGTGCTGGTGTGACCAACTGAGAAAGTTGGTAGCACCAATGGACAAGTTAGTCTGAAGCCTTGACACTGGTTCCTTCATAAGACTTTCTGTGCAATAATTTCCTGGGTAAGCCTTCCGTGATTAATCTTGGAGATCAATACAATTCAGCCGCCCCCCCCACCCAGCTGCAGGCAGCTGGCATGTTTCTCAACCCCCATCCCGCACACCAGGCCCAGGGCCCTCCAGTCCAGAGGGATTGAAGGTTCGGCCTGAGCCTGTCTGGAGAACAAATTGGTTGCACTCATTTCATTCATGTGCATATGCTCACATTCATTTTTCGTGACCGCAAGCTTGTTGGTTTGTGCAGAGCGGAGACAGATGGATACTTGTGTTGCAGCGCTGAGATTCAATTCATTAGCGAGAGATCTGCTAAATAAGCATCTTGGTAAATGAGAGAACAGCATATTAAAACTGTGTGGTCTAATACCTAGAGCTGTCACGATAACTACTTTTTGATGTGCGATATATTGCACCAAAATTAATTGCGATAAACGATATTATTGTAATTTTCAGACCATTTTATGCCACTGATTACATAATGATAATATAATAGCATAATAATGCAAGTACACTGTTTCAAAGAACGAAGAACATTTTATTCTTATTCTATTCAATATTTAGACATTGTGAAATGTGAAAAAATATATCCCAAATAAATAAAACAAGTAAATAAATCATAGCTGCCAACATTGATCTTTGAGAATAATGGAGATTTCCCGGAATCCATCCCCAAAATAAGGGATTTTTTTTTACATGATTCTTACCCACAAATTTAAAAAAAAGCACTAATCATTAACAGTCTAAAGAGTTTATAACTACGTGGTGTGTGTGTGTGTGTGTGTGTGTGTGTGTGTGTGTGTGTGTGTGTGTGTGTGTGTGTGTGTGTGTGTTGTTCGATCAGAGCGCGCTTGCATGGATTAAAGCCTTGTTTATACTCGACTGGCTGGTTGAAAAACTGGGTGGGATGGTTATGTTTTAGGTGCGATTTTAAGTTTGTTGTCTTGCCTCTTTTCGTTGCTACGGTTTTAAAACAGTCGACATACCGGCTCGTTCACGTTAATTAGCTCTCCTCTCTCGTTCGGCTTACAGTCAAAATGTTCCCACACCGGGGCTGAAGATTGCGGCTTTGAAATCAACTGGCTCGCTGTAGATGTCACGAAACAGAACACTTTAAAATGCAGTTGGTTCACGCCTTCTCTTCACCTGACGGTGTCCGCTCTCTCTCTCTCTCTCTCTGTGTGTGTGTGTGTGTGTGTGTGTGTGTGTGTGGACACGCTGCCTGAGCCCCGCCTCCGACACAGAGTGCAGACAAGATGACAGAGGCAGCGCGATCAACTAAAATGTTGGTGGTGACATTCATTTTCATGTAAAAATGAATCTAATTATTATTTTTAATAATAAAGCAAATTATCAGTTGCAATATATCGCGGCACAAAAAATTATCGCGCTCATTTTCCATATATCGTGCGATAAGTCGATATATTGACTATCGCGACAGCTCTACATACCTGTTAAGCTACACACAAAGAGAGTCTAAGAACAAAGAGATGCATGACAACACTGGCTGTTAAACAATATGATCTATCAAACAGTATGTGGGAAAGTGTTTTAGGGTTGAAAACCTAACAACAAATTCAGACCGATACGGATAAGTCCATTTTTTTTAATGCTATGGCCAATAATTGATAAAAGATTAAAATTCTAAACATTTTGTCTCTATAAATTAAAAAATAAAAACAGCAAGTAAATTTGGGCATCATAAGACGATAGATGGCAGCAAAAGGTAATCCATATTTACATTATTAATATTCAAAAGCTTGGGGTTGGGTAAAGTTTTTTTAATTTAACAACTTTTCTATTGTAACACATTTTAAACTAATTTATTCCTGTGATGTCAAACCTGAATTTTCAGCATCATTACTCCAGTCTTCAGTGTCACATGATCATTCAGAAATTAATCTAATATGATTTGATGCTCAAGAAACATTTACTATTATCAATGTTGAAAACAGTTTTCCTGCTTAACTTTTGGGGGAAACTTATTTTTAGCCTTATTTTATAAGATTAAAAGAACAGAATTCATTTGAAAATATGTGAAATCTTAACTTTCATCACTTTTGTTCAATTTAATACATCCTTGTTAAAGCTACAACATGCAGGATCTTTGCAGTAAAATATCCAAAAACCACTAGGCCAATGTTATATATTTTGTTGTGTTGATTACTTACACAATATCCCAAATGTTTCCAACTATTTGTAAATCGTGAGAAAATTGCGATTTTAACAAAGGAAACGGGGCGTGTGAGCAGGGGTGAGGAGTCGCCCGCTAATGACGTCATATCCGCGTTACCCCCGGTTTCCGCCAGGTTTTCGCTCGCACTGCGATAGTAACCATGGCGACAGACGTGGATAACCAGGTTATTGCCGTTATGCCTAGCAGGACGCTCACGCTGTTGTTTTGTTTAAACATTATGGACCATGGCAAGCAGACTTTGAGACAAAAAGAGGACTAAAACAAAGATCAACATCTTTTGAGATGCCGAGAGCTCCACGTCCGCGACTAACTTCGACTTGACAGAGACACGAGTGTTGCATGTTACTTTATTAGACAGGTGAGCAAATGTACATAAAACTAATCAATGGTATTTAGTTCAACATTATGAAATGTTAGAATATGATCTGTATGTTATTTTAATGTTGATCTAGCTTACTGCTAGTCTCATCCAGCCAACAAACAACCTAACTAACAACATTCAAATAGACTGTAAAAAAAGATTCAACACACTCAAATGCCATTTAGTGTGATAGTGTAACTGCGCTCTGTTCCCTCAAATTTAATTTGTCTAATAAACTGACCTGTGTGAGTATTAATTCAGCACTTGCGTGTAGTTCGGTAGAATGAAATGTCCTAATTCTTTTATATCCACGGGACTCGCGTTGCGTGTGGCGCTGGTATACGTCTAGCAATCGTGCCCTGCTTCATACCAGTCATGTTAAAAACATCAATGTATTCACTCATCCATAAAAGATCCATCGGCTTGACGACAAGATCCATACTTGCGCTTAATGCTTTTCGTCATCAGTATACACCTTTGTTATTGTAAGAGGTTAGCGACCCCTGGTGGGCGAAAATTCCTGCATATTGTACCTTTAAATAAATGTATTAATTTCTTTCAAAAACACACCCAAAACTTTGAATAGTAGTGTCATTACGTATACTACATACATTAACTTAATTTTTACTAATAACAAATAAGCATAAGTGTTCCACTTTGTCAGTATTCATACTTGTTTCCTGACCCCAGACTTACTTTCAACTAAAGAAATTTTGTTTTTACAAATAAATGTCCAAAAATGGCTGTACTGACAAAAACAATATCTCAAATATCATCCGATAAACAGTATTGTTGAGTATGCACAATCCTAAGAGGTTCGTTTCTGGAGATAATGTAAACAATGCACATAGTGCCAAATTCTGCCAATAAAAAAACACTCTTGGCTGCATGATTTAACAAGACAGCTCCATGTTTTCATGAGAGCTCTGTGAGTATTTCACCCTCTCTGATCCATGTAGGCAGGCCAATGTTGTACTTTTTAAGAGGCTTGGTAGAGAGAGCATGTGTTGTTGATCAGGTCGGTCTGGCCTCCTTCAGCCCCAGCTTGAGTTCCTCAGGCTCTGCCTTCCCAGGTGAGGGGATATTGGGAGTCTTTACATAAGCCCCTTAGCGAGTACATGGACACGACTGTTTCCACTACACCAGCTGAATCACCACTGTTGCGTAACAACATTCAGGCACTTTGCAATTCACACACTTGGGATTTTACTGTTGACCATTAATGCCAAACCGACATGTACAAGATGTGTAACATAACTCTAGAGTCCATAACCGTTCTGATCCTGCCATTCTGAAGCAAACAAAGAGCCTAATTTGCATGTAAACAACAGCCACACAACAATCAGCTGATCTCCTTTTTCCTACTTTGTCTGCAAACCTCAATGGACTTCCGCAAATAAAAAAAAAGTGTTGGGTAATAGGAAGAACATTACTGGACGGCTTATGTATTCAGATTTGGGGATCTTGCTTTGGAACTGATGGTTGTTTTTTAGGCTGTTTCTGGAAAGAAGTACAGAGTGGAGGCGTGGAGTATTCCTCCACCAAAGTACTGCAGAGAGCATTTCATAAACACAACTCTGTCCAGCAAATGAGATCATTGCACACAACTCCAACTGCGAAACAAAAAAGAAGGAGTTGTGCAAGAGAACAAAGCTCATCAAACCACAAGGAACCATATGCATCCCATATTGCAATGAGTAGTTTATAAAACTTTGCATCTCAAGTCAAACCATAAAGGCCTGGGCAGGATTCTTCAAAAGGAACCGAACAACACAAAGACTGCTATCCCCAGAACCATGTATAACTGGTGACATAAGAACTTACAAGAAAGTACATTAAAAGCAGCTGCCTACAACAATACTCCCAAAACCAATGGCGAAAGCAAATATTACATCACTCACCAGCACTATTCACAACACAAAGCGCAAGTTAAGTTGAAACCTGCACACACTAAGAGAACTTGCCAGCTAGTTCAAGTTCAGCACAACAGACCTTTTATAAAGATTCTCCTCTAACAACATGTAGAAACAACTCAGAAGTTGCAAAGATCTGATCACAAAAGCTACAGACAGCATGCAATACAAATGCTATATGTGTTTACTTGTGACAAAGTACTTCACTTCCTCTTCTGTTAGTCATTGCATTGTTACTCCTGACTAACCAGTGATGTATAATAAATATAGGATACTGTATATTATAGAGTCTAGCAAAGTCATTAAAAGGGACACATAATATAATCTTGATAATATTAGATGTTTAAGACACAAAACACAGGCTAAACTCGCCATCAGATTGTCTTTGACGGACAGGATATGCTGGGTCTGGGACATTTCACGACACGTACATTTTAAACGCGAGACTCCTCCAACACACCTTCCAAACAAATTATAAAAAATAATGACATTAAAAATGCACTTGTCAGGTCCGCAACCCAAATGCATAACCGTGTATTACAAATGGCAAAGCACTAAAGCTGTATTATATACATATACCTGATCTGAGACTTACTGTCTGCTCAATGTCTGTTGTATAGTAGGTACACCGACCACAGCAGGTTATTGACAATATAATATCTGACTATATGTAGTCCATAGAGCATAAATGTCAAGGTTTGACTGCCTGATTATTTATTTTCACTCAAGAAAAGCTTAATGGTGTCACGTAATGTTCATAACATTATGTATTTACATACAAATACGGGCCTGGTGTCATTTTAAACTGATCTCCAGTTAACTGACCTGTTAAACTAACTCACTACCCATCAAAATAGCAATGGTTAGTGGGGGTTTTCAAGCTACACTGAATAAGACCTTCAAGAGCAGCTGACTGGAGGGACATGGACACTGGGAATCGATTTGACGTTTCAAAACAAAATATGATGTTTACCTTGATTACACTGATACATAATACCGACTATCTCGATAAATGAAAAAATAAATAAACAATTACTTACCCAAATAAATGTCACCAAAGGATCCAGAGCCAATTTTCCTTCCCAGTCTGTATCGGTTTCCTACTCTCAATTCCATGATAAATGGCTAAATTTCAAAGCTAGCGATGAAGCTAGCTTTAACGCGAATAACTTAAATGCTATCTATTCGGAGAGCTTGATAAAAAAAAACGACAATCCGCTCTTTGTTATCCGTCTATTCTTCTGTGTCTTCCAGCCAGAATCCCCCAGCTAGCTTGCTAATTCCCTTCACAGTAAACTACCCAATTTTCACCAGTCGTTTTCTAACATTCCGAATCGGTGACTATTGAAATATTAGGCTTATTAAAAAGAGTAAAGTGTGAACTTTATGCTCTAGTAATTTTCACCCTGAAAATAGTTTGTTTAAAAAAGGATGAAGTCGGATTTTGAGAACGACTCCTTCCTGTTCTGCTGGCCCCAGATCTACCATTGACTCCCTCTCTCTCTCTGTCTGTCTGTGTGTCTTCTACAACAGAAGCTCCATCAGTTGAATAATCCAGCGGGTTGCAGTGACGTCACTTCCCGTAGCAACAACGAGCCACTGGAAAATCTCGAGTTTAGAAAATCAAACCAATTTTTTGTTGTTAAATCTGTTAACATTTCGAAACATTCATATCCATAGCGTCAGTTATGTATTAGATGTTTATTTTAAGTTGGTGTATGTCTATGGGTAAAAGCTTTTTAGTAGACGATGCACAGCCTCAGGGATGTAAATAAATGTGTTTAAAATACATATATGTATATATTTTAGTCAATTTATTTGTCATTCCTGAATTGCATTTAAAAACTAGCTTTTTTCAGTTGTAGCCTTTTATTTTAAGTCTTTGTTAAACATGGTAAATGTCTGTTTACATTTATGGCTGTTTACGGTGTGTGTTCATCTTGATGTTTCAGGAAGATACCTTGCTAAACCAGTTTGCAAAGTTGAAACTGATGCTAAACACATAACTGACATCTTATTTTGCTTTATGTCATGAAAGGACTTCAGATGGTGATAAGAGATTATAGGTTCACAGTAGTTCCTGCTGAATATTGATTGGGTTTAAAGTTGTTTATTTCCTTTAAGAGAAACTGTTTGTTACAGTAGACTTGTTTCATGCAGCACCAGCTCTGAAAATAAATCATTAACTGCATTTAAAATCAAACAGTTTCTAATTGTTGACAAATATCATTGAAATTTCACATGATTTGAAATACACAAGCGAATTATTGATGAGCAAACTTGTTCTGAAAGTTGCAAAGAAACAAGCAAGACCATACTCTAAAACATTATGATAATCATATACTGAATATATTGACTTTAATTGATGCTTTAAACGTAGCACCTGTACAATCACATGAAGCAGATGATTTACTAATATCTACATGTGTGTAATATCTAATATACTAATATCTAACCCTATGTCTGCTGATAAAAAACAATTACATGCAATTTCATTTATTTAAATTGCAGGTTAAATTTAATCGGCTTATTTTAGTTATTTCATGTTTAGAGATGCTGTACAACGTGACAAGCTGGCCAAATGTGTTAGGTCAAATAATAGTACTTTTTCAAAACAACAAATAAAAAAGTATGTCTTCTTGGCAGTCTTGAAAAACAACTTTTTACAGTAGTTTGCCCTCCTTCTGAAACATGATAACGCCCACAGAAGCTGGTGTTGTATTCAGTGGAGCATGATTGGTCAGAGCACAGCCAATGCTTGAGGCTGAATGGAGGAGAGTCACATTACTGAATTACTCCGCTTTCCGTTGCATGTGTTCAGTCACGTTGAGAGCAATGCGCCAGGAAAGTCTGTGAACGTTACGCCCACTCTAAGAGCCATACCAGATTTCTAAAGAACTAGATCCAACACACTGTATTAGTGCAGTGATAAACAACACTTTATCCCCCGGTTTCACGACAAGGCCTAAGTTAGTCCCAGACTAAAATGCATGTTTGAGCTGTTTTAACTGAAAGCAACTTGCACTGGCATATCTTAAAATATGTAGTGCCATTGTTTTGTCTCAAGATGCACAGCAGTTATGTTTTTTTGTGTGTGTGTTTTTTGCATGGCACGTTTATAAAAGCTATTTAAATGTCCTAATCCTGGTTTAATCTAAGCACTGTCTGTGAAACCAAGCCTATAAGATCTAAACAGGCATACAAAAAAATTACAAAAAAACGTTCACAATAGAGTTGACAACGAATGTGTATTTCTTACAGCTACTTGCTTAACTGGTATTTTCACCAGTGCTGTGTCAAAGGTCCTAAAACATGATGAAACAA
The DNA here is from genome assembly GCA_036326025.1 of Chrosomus eos. NCBI lineage: Eukaryota > Metazoa > Chordata > Actinopteri > Cypriniformes > Leuciscidae > Chrosomus > Chrosomus eos. Next base: position 29,223,142 of record CM070821.1, read on the forward strand.
TTGCCTGCTTGTGATTCTTTTAATAATAAAAAAGTGTCACGATAACAGACATTAATGGACAACCAAAGCAACTCATGTCAAAGTGGCAAGTGCTTCTTATTATGTATTCAACTCAGTACAAATAGATTGATTACAGTACAACTGGCCTCAAGACCAAATAGATATTTTAAGTGAATGAAAGGAATAATTTTGCCTTTTAATAATATCTCATGTATTTTATATTAACTTTCAGTCTTATTTTGCTATTGGATAATGAATATAGGCCTGCATCTAAGAGCTGAAATTAGTTAATGTGTATCTCACAAATAAACCACAAAAATATGACTGAAGCAGTCAGACTTAATCTACTTAAATCATGATAACATCATGTATACATTTTTTAAATAAATAATGGTGAATTAATGGTATATAAAAACTAAAACACTCAACCAAACACAATTAAGACCCAGATTTCCGCTTAAAAAGGACAAAAAATACAGTATACCCCCAGTAATATTATTTGATTTGCAGTGACATCTAGGGATCAGTTATGGCGCAGACGTAAATGCATTTTTTCACTGACTTCTGTAAATACTAGTAGAATGAAAAACGATACAAAACAAATTTTAATCTTCTATATTCCAGATTGCCTCACTGAATCCGTCTCCATTAACATGGGGCAAATTATGGATATACCGTTATACGAACAAGCTTAAGGTGTCTAGAATACATTAGACATATCGATGACATTACTAATTTTTAGTTTTCAACGGGAAAAAAAATAAACATTTACAAAAAAAAACAAAAAGTTATCCCAGCAAGATAAGTAATATGTTTTCATAATAAACACGGAATACATCAACAGGTATATTGTTTCCTCACGGATGTATATCACAGTGACACACACACACAGCAGTTCATGTGCCGCATTACAGAGCTGCTGCTGTCTGTAGCTGGATCAGAAGCTACTGTAAGTATTCTGCTCTCATCAGTCTCATCAGTTTTAAAACAATGACAGCTCGTAGTTAACATATAAACTCGGTCAAGTGTTTGCCTTTCATATGCATTACAGTTTATTTCTTCAGATGTACAGCACAAATCATTCCGTGTCGGTCACAGTCTCTTGCTGAAACACATTTCAAAATGTTCCGTAAAGAATGAAGATCCATATATACTACTATTACTAATGTGTTAATTAATGTCCCTTTTAGGTCGTATAGTGAAGCTAATTGTTATGCTAATCAAAACATGCAAGTTAATAATATCCATGTCTTCTAATCTTATGATTTAATGTAGTCAATAATGATTTCATCCCATGTAGGCACAGCATGGCGAAACCCCGCGGGTTCGAGTTCTGGAGGAGCACTCTGAAGGGCGCGCGCTTCGTGGTCGCGCCTATGGTGGACCAGAGCGAGCTGGCGTGGAGGCTGCTGAGCCGCAGACATGGCGCAGAGCTCTGCTACACGCCCATGCTACACGCTCAGGTGTTCCTCAGAGACGCCAACTACCGCCGCGAGAACCTTTACAACGAAGTCAGCCTGGAGGACCGACCCCTCATCACACAGGTGGCTGTTTGGCGTCAGTAAACACAAGAACACATCATCCTCCATGAGGTTACAGAGTGGATAACTCCAGTTATTGACTGGAGTATTTTGTGTTGGTGTCTCCATACAGTTCTGTGCCAATGATCCTGAGGTGTTTATTCAGGCAGCTTTACTTGCCCAGGATTACTGTGATGCTATTGATCTCAATCTGGGTTGCCCCCAGATGATTGCCAAAAGAGGTAACAATTTATTTCTATTGTATGCAAGATAATATGCACTACCGTTCAAAAGTGTTTGTTTTTTTAAGCCAGAACGCATCAAATGGCACAGTAAAGACATATGTTGTAAACTATTTCTATGTCAAATAAAGCTTTAGATTCTTCAAAGAATCCTGAAAAAATGTATCACAGTTTTCATAAAAATATTAAGCTGCAACTGTTTTCAACATTGATAATAATAAATGTTTCTTGAGCATCAAATAATCATAATAGAATGATTTCTGAATGATCATGTGACACTGAAGACTGGAGTAATGATGCTGAAAATGCAGCTTTGACATCACATGAATAAATTACAGTTTTAAATATATTCAAATTAAAATGTTTTTTTTTTTTAAATTGTAACTATATTTAAATTTCACAACATTACTGCTTTTACTGTATTGCTGCTGCTAATACTTTAATATTTGTCCCCTTGCCATGTCCACACTGATACGTTTTCGTTTGAAAACGTATATTTTTTTCTCCGTTTTGGCCTTCCGTCCACACTGAAACGGCGTTTTAAGTCAACCAAAACGTAGCTTTTGGAAAACGCTCTCCAAAGTGGATAAATTTGAAAACTCCGTTTTCGCGTTGTAGTGTGGACTGTGAAGCCGGAGGTATTTGAAAACGATGACGTAAGTTTAGTCATGTGATCCATGTTGTACCAATAGATGTTTACCTGATGTTTACCGGTATTGTGCCTGTTATGTGCTATTCACTTTCACACTGTTGCTAAAATATGTTACTTTGCACACTCTTCATATCACAGTACTGCACAGATGATAGAAAATGTACACACATTTGCTGTCCTGCGGCAATACAGGAGAGCAGTCGCGTTTTAGACCAAACATATGGTGACTGAGTGCGACCTGGACGCATCACTGAATGGTGAGATATTTTGCTAAATAAAATTATCATGTTAGAAGAATTGCGCGATACCTTTCTTTATTTTTCCATCTGTCAGTGAGCTTTTGTGAGGTTTCACGCATGCGCAGTAAGGTAAATTTATAAGTTTCTCATCCACACTGAAACGTCTGAAAACGCCTGAAAACGCTAGTGTGGACGGAGAGCGTTTTTAAACGAAAACTCCGTTTTCAAATGTATCCGGATTAATGTGGACGTAGTTTTGGGCAATACATATGAAGCTGCAAAACAAGATAAACACATCAATAACAATATCAGAGTCATGTCCTTCACACTAGAGTACAGATCAACAGTTTTGTAGCCAAAGGAACAAAATAAGTCTTATAAGCAGTTGTATCTAGATCTTGGGGTGTGGAAACGTTAATCAGATGGGAGTAGTAGTTTGCATCCATCAATCATAAAATAATCCATATCCGGCTCCAGGGGGTTAATAAATGTTGTTGTCCTTTAAGGAATTTAATTTTAGAATATTTCTTTTAAATATTTGTTGGTACATATTCTCAGGTAAAAATTTAAAAGTTTATACCTTCTGAAGCAAAGTGATGCATTTTTGTAAAAAATAAATAAATCCATATTTATAACATTATAATAAACTATAATCACTGGCTTCCAGTAACGATCGTACGCGAGTTGAGTTCTGATGGAAGAGTGACCTCTGACCCGTCGCATATTAAAAAATATTTTTAAAATAACTCTAATTAATATGTTTGGCTGAAAGAAGAAAGTCAAATACAACCTAGGATGGCTTGAGGTGAGTCAATTATGGGATAATTTTCATTTTTAGATGAAATAACCTTTTAAGAGACTTCTTTCAAATCATTAAAACATTTTTACTATCCCAAACCTTTGAATGGTAGTGTTTCAATTTCAAAATGTATCCCTGTATGGAATCATTTAATGTTTTTCAATCTCTCCTAGGCCATTATGGCGTGTTTCTTCAAGATGAGTGGGACCTTCTTGAGAAAATGAGTAAGTGATCTCATTTTAAATGCTCAGTGCAGATGTGAATCATGCAGAGAACTTGTATCTTATTCAGGTGCTGTTGTTTACAGTTAAATTGGCTGATGAAAAACTCTCCGTGCCCATTACTTGCAAAATCCGGGTCTTCCCAGAGATCGAGAAAACAGTGAAGTATGCAAAAATGCTGGAAAAGGCCGGATGCCAGGTAAAGTGATCCATATAGAATATACTCTTATCTAAAGTGATGTATAGAAGGGTAGTGCATATGGAGCAAACCTGGGATTACGTCCCCTTGTCAGGAGCCCACTGGCGGATGGGGATCTCTTCTTTGGGTCTCTATAACCTGGAATTGATCAGTCAACGTTTGTGTTACCGCCCCGGATGTAACCACTTAGTTACCAAAAACCTCAATGTAATGTGATTCATATATTCTTGAATTAACTGATGGCTTGGTATCTGTTTTTTTGACAGCTCCTCACAGTTCACGGGAGAACCAAAGATCAAAAAGGGGCTTCGACTGGCATTGCAAGCTGGAAGCATATCAAAGCTGTACGGTAAGAGATACAACCCTTGCTGCTGGTGCTGACTAAAGTGTTTTGTCCTGGTGATTAACTGTTGTTGTACTTGTGAAGGGAGGCTGTAAACATTCCGGTTTTCGCCAACGGAAACATCCAGCATCTGAGTGATGTTCAGCGCTGCATGGAGGAGACTGGAGTACAAGGTGTCATGAGTGCAGGTAACGCTCTCCTCATACAAAGAGAATATTCAAAAAACATACTTGTACAGAAAGACTGATACTTTGATCTTTCATATTGCAGCTGTAATATAAAAATGAACACATTACATTCACAGAAGGGAATCTCCACAATCCTGCCCTGTTTGAAGGCCGAAGTCCACCTGTGTGGGAGATGGCTGAGGAGTACCTGGATGTTGTGGAGAAACACCCACCCTGCAGTCTGTCTTACGTCCGTGCCCACATCTTCAAAATATGGCACCACACGTATGTTCCTTTAGCCTGGCTCCGCCCTCCTAAGCACTTCCGCTCAATTTCATTTTCCTTCAGTACTACGTCTGGGATTGTGCTGTAGACTTCGGTTTCCAGAAATCAATTTTTTGTAGGACCAATCAGCGAACAGAGGGAGTGGCTGAGAACGATGACGTTGATGTCGACTCGTGCGTTATTTTGAGTTGTAGTTCAAAATAAGAAAGATGCGAGCGAAGCCATTCGGTCCGTTGTGGCAACGCTGCCGAATATCAAGAAGTTAAAGTCGGAGCAAGAACAATCTTTGCTTAGTTTTGTGTTTATGGCCATCCTCCCACGGGGTTCGGGAAAAGACATACGTCACGACCAAACGTTAGTGATTGGTTATGGCAGATAGAGTGACTCTGGGCAGATCCAATAGTTTTAGACTTCAGTAGAATACCCGCCTACAAGGAAGTTAACGCTTGTCAATGGAGCGGTGCCAGACTCTATGTACAAATGAAATGTACGAGAGTCTGGTAGAACCAGGCTAATGTTCCTTCACATTTGACCCCAATATTGTGTTGAGGTTTTCATCTCTTAAAATGGAGAGAGCCACCATTAAAATGTTGGAGGACAGCAATGGTCTTTCTAAGCTGCGCGCGTGTGCGGTCGCGCACTTCTGAAGCCGTGGCTGCACAGAAAAGAATAAAATGCCACGCAGAGGACTGACGCGAAATGTGTGGGGAAATCCATTTGATTGTAGTTTAAGTGAGAAATCAGTGCTCTGGTCAACCGCTATAGAGCGAGTGCGGTTTACAGGTTTCATAGAAAGAGAATGATGTGAGCACGTGTGATTGACAGTCTTGTGTGCGGACCAAATAGCTCAATACGAGAGGCAACGAGAAACGCAAAGACATGTGAAATAAAATCACATCATAATGTTTTAAAGAAGAGTGATTTGATTAAAGTGGTGGAAATAACGGTTGATGGACACAGAACGGTAACAATTACACACCCACCCGCGTGCAAATTCAAAATACATCATTAGTTTAAATAGATGTTTTTGTGTGTGGGGGAGTTTCAGGCATGGTTATATTACTATAAAAGAGTTCACATATTCAATTTTCTTGAAAATATTTAGCTATTAGATCTATTTAAATGCTTCAGTTTGTTTTCATATTATAATAATATATGTAAACAAATTGAAGCATTTAAACTGATATATTATTCAATTATATATATTATACATACAAGGGTATGCTTTAGGGCTCATTGCCATTACAAAGTTTGAAACCCCCTGCTAAAGAAATATTGGAAATTCATAAGCAATAAACAATCATTTAACTTTGATGGTTTAATGCTTCCTGTACACAATTAATTGATTGTACAAAACACTTTATGGTTACTTTTCTTTCATACTATATCCTATTATTGTAAAGAATTGAACTGTCCTGCCGAAGATTTTGTAAATTATTTTTCATAGGATTTCTTGGTAAAGAAGACTGTACAGTTAACAGCACTGTAAAAAAAAAAAATTGCTTCATTTAGTGACTTCTTAATTAACAGCTTGTTTTTCAAAAATATTATTTAATACCAATAAGTTGTTAAAACCCTATTGTGTTTGTACTGGGGTTTTTTCTTCGTATTATTTTTTTTCTGCCATAAAAGTGTATGAGCACCTATGGAAATAAAAAAAAAAAAATGAAAAGGGCCTTAAGATAAATTTGTTTTGAGCTGCAAATGATATCTTCACATTTGGACTACAGATGTAAATTAGCCTAAGGCTAACTCTGGTGTAATGCATCAAATGTTTACATTTATGTTATTAATTGCACATGAGCCCTTTTAAATCAAAATCAAATCAAAAATCAAATCAAATCATTTACTTCTGAATGTCCTGTGACATCCTATGGCATGCAATTCATCTGAATTTAAATATTGAATCTGAATGTATTGAATGTGTGTCCACTCATGCAAAGATTCAAGATGGACTTTAAAAACCACGCAAGATACATTTCAGCTTATTGGCTAATCATCCACATGGGCATTAGTGCTTGGACCCCAATGATTGCTGCTTGTGGCAAAAATGTTCAATCGTAATAATATTTCACGATATCACTTTATTTACTACATTTTTGATCAAATATAAATGCAGCCTTGGTGAACATAAGAGTTCTTTCCCCAAACTGGTGGTCACTTCTGTAATAAGTATGTATTTGTTTACAACAGTCTACAGATACATCAAGACCTCAGGGAGGAGTTAGCCAAAGCCAAGAACGTAGCTGGCATTGTGGAGATCAACAGACAGCTGAAACGTCGTTGCCAGGTAAATGAACATTGCTGACTATAAACAGTAGGCTCATGATAGATTTTGAGAGTTTAATTCCCTGGCTTTTTACTCTTAAGGAGGAGATGGCTAAAGATGAATCAGAATGGAATCAGACTGGACTTCCCTTCCCTCACTGGATCTGTCAACCCTACGTCAGACCACCGTGAGGATGTGTTCTCTGATCTTGTGTGACACCATCACAATCATAGTATTGCTGTGTTCTCGGCAAAGCAGTATAATATAACCGGTCACTGAATGACCCAAGGTTTAAAGAGGTTAATTCTGTCCACGATGGGCATAAACTAGTTTGAATGTAGCGGTGTATACCCCTGGAACTTTTATGTGAGAGTGGTATATTTTGCAGGCCCAGGGATCCAAACACTGAAAACGGTCAGAAAGCACTGGAAATGAAAGCTGTGTGTGTGAAGAGGGCACTGGAGGACAGTGACGGAACCAACGACTCGCTCTCCAAGAACAAGCAGAAGAAGAAAGCCCGTAACCCCTACAAGAACTTCTGTCCAGAGCTGAAACGTAAGACCAAATCTTTTCCCAAGCCTGTAGACCTCACTGATGGCACAGTTTGTCGTAACTAACTCAAGTCACCAAGGCTGTATTTGTTCGATTCAATTGACATCAGTAAAAACAGTAATATTGTCATGTCAAAGCTGAACTTTCAGCTTTACTCCAGTCTTCAGTGTCACGATCATTCAGAAATCATATATTTCCAATTGATACATAGACGATACATTTTTTTTCCAGGATTTTTTGATGAATCGAAAGTTAAAAAGAACAGCATTTAGTCTATTAATGTCTTCACCGTCACGTTTGATGAATTTAATGCATATTTGCTGAATCAATTTAAAAAAAAAAAAAAACATCACTGACTCCAAACTTTTGAACGGTAGTGTTGAATGGCATTTTTTTATTGATTAAGGTAAAATAACATGCCTTTGCTTCCTTGTGTTCTGCAGCAAAATACATAAAGTGTGAGCAATGTGGCAACCCTAAAGTAAGACTTTTGATTATCTTGTTTTAAGCGGAATATACTCATTTTCGAAGTGTTTGCAGAACCATTTTGATTTTACTCCTTCAACAGGGGAATAAATGTGTCTTCAACTTGTGCCGTGGCTGCTGCAAGAGGAAGGCTTTCAAGGAAGTGGCTGATTGTCCTGGTTAGTACATCAACCACCAGTTTCACTGTGCATCAACCACAAAGAGACTACCGATCACATTGCACACTATGAAATTAAGCTATTTTTTTCATATTTTTAGTGATTTAATACGGTTGAGAATGGGGTATTTGGTTTTAATTTGCCAAAATATATAATAGTGTAAATATTGAGTCTATTGTTTACAATTAATTGTTTTATGAGAAAGTTACATTAACTATGAATGTTTAAAATTAAAACACTATTGTTATGGTCAGTCTTCCACTTCTACAAGACTAACTGTTTCCTCTGTGTCCATTATTGGGTTTCAGGTCATGGATTGAGATTCAAAACCAAAGCTTTGAGACAGTGTAACTCCGAGACAGGTGGTGGGCTGACAAATGGGAAACTCAACAGTCAGACAGATTCCACTGCTCTCCATGATCCATTGTAGGCTGTGGCCTGACCTAAAGGAGGCTTATGTCCTGGATATCTGAAAACTCATTCAACTGATTGACCACTTACCATTGGGAAGCTGCTGCACTGAATTGGAAGCTCAAGACTGCAGTTGTGGCCAAACCTGGTTCTCTTTTATTTATATGTAATTTGGATAATTTTTGTTGATGAATCCAAAGTAACTGAACATGCAGAGAAACAGACAGAAGAAAGTTCAAGGTACATCTGCTGTTGATGTATCCTTCCTCAGTGCTGCTGTTACTTGTGCTAATCATTCTCTTCAATGATGCACCACTTTCTGGACTGCTGCTGGGTGAATAGATCCATATTCTTAAATTGAGACTGCTTATTAGAAGTGTTTTGTATATATTTGATAATGATGGGAACATGGTGTATGAAGCAGCCACTCTAAACGCACAATCCTGCTCGGCCAAGAAAGATCTGGGACATTCTGTGGAAATACACTGATGTACATCTTCACGCAGATATATGAAATTTTTATTTTGTCTTCCCAAATGAAAGATTCGTATGTTACAACAATGAAACAACTTTTAATGTTTTATTTTTTTTAATGTTTTTTTGGAGCATGTATACAAATTCACTTTTACTCCGAGATCTCTAACTACTTTCCTGTGCTGCCGTGATCATGTATGATCACACATATTGACATTCATTTTAGAGGTGAGGACAGTTACACTACACTAATTCTGATTTAGATGCCTTACCCTATTTGCCATCGTGTTGACTTATCTTTTTTTTCTGTTAGCATTTCAAGAAAGTATGCAGTTCAACAATGAGTGACTTTTTTAAATTATTATTATAGCCAAACATAATGCTTATTTTTCCACACAGTACTTTAAAGCATCAAGACTCAACTCAGTGCCTTATCCTAAAGAATGTGGGTCAGTTACTCAGACGTCCTTGAATGAATCCTCCTATACTGTCCAGAGATGTAAATGTGTGTACAGAGCTGTGGTTATTCGTGTGGATTTTTTTTTTTTTTTTTTGGCTCATCAGTTTCTTAGACTTACAGTAATGGGTTGGGAATTTTGCTCAAATAAATTTCAAAGTTCTGAAAGAAAAGAAAATTAGTTGTCCTTCTCCCTTTCTAATAATGACCAAAAAACTGCATAGTTTCTAAATGTTTCTGTGTAGTTTATTCAAGGCCATAAAAGCAAGTAAAGTCTACCTTTGTTTTACGTCACTGACCAGCTCATGATGATTCACTGGAGTAACAATCAGAACACAATACAACAGAGAAATAACAAAATGTTATTAAACAAAGATGAGGCTGAAATCGCAATAAAGAGTGTTAATGTAATTGCCTTTTTATCTGCAACACCACCACCTAAATCTCACCAGAAACGGATGGAGAAAGAGCCTTTCCAGGTTGAATCATCTTTTTGAATGTATGTTTATTTTAAAAGCATGTTTTGTGATGAGGTTTCTCAATGTGTAATCAAGGTTTGTCACAAGATACAGAGGAAAGTGCATCCTTTACAAAGAACAACAGGCCAGTACAGCTTAAGTGCCGCATTTCTCTTTTTATCTATTTTTTTCCTTTTCATTTGAGCAACAGGGTGTGCTTGTCTTTAATACAGACAACAGATATCTTCTTCCCAACTTAAATAAAGTCTTTAGATTGTGATTTTTCTCTCTTCAGCAGGGAAATAATTGATTTCTAAACGGGGGCCTAAGATGCGGCAGTGGCCCCGTGTACTTTACTTTCCTTGGAGAGGGATCTGGTCGAGTCTTCACATGTTGGTGCTCATTCGTGTTTGGCTGTTGGCAGGTGTGAGCTCCCCTTGGCTGCCTTCTCTTGGAGGGGACTGTGAAAGGAATCGGAGGAATCAGTGTGAGGCATCACGTAGAGCGAGAACAACAGAGACTGAGAAGGAAACGCATGCTGATGTTCATGAAGGGTGACAGAGAGGGATGAAGACTAGGGGTGTAACTGAAACATTTGAATGTTTATGTGTCTACGATTCTCTTAGCTCCTTTTCTGGGAACAGAACCTTAAGACAGTTGAGTGCTAGACAGGTAATAGAGCAATGACAGGCTAGTGGACTGCTTTAAAGGCATATTCCAGGTTCAATACAAGTTAAAGCTCAATTGACAGCATTTGTAAAATACTTTTAAAAAATGTGGTGAAATTTTAGGTCATGGTGAAGCACTTACAATGGTAAAGGGGGCCAATTTTTAACAGCGGAAATGTAAAGCTTATTTTTTCAGTTAAAACTTGTACTGTTTGCAGAGTTAAGTTGTTCTCTTCAATTTTTACATTTTGTTTTAGGGTTTAACCCTCTGGTGATCTAGACAAAAATGACAGATCTTTGTCTTTATTTCAATTAAATTAATGTACTATATTTTAGTTCTATAATGTTTTTTATTTAATATTTTTAGGAGATTTTATGGTACTGAATTATATTTATGCTGTTTTTTATAATCCATTTATTCACGGAGACTTGAAAATTTAATAAAAATCCTAAATCTTAAATGCTTTAGAGCACAGACTTAAGTTTGATCTCTTTTTTAAGACCACACTGGTCAGAATATGGCTGAAGTGAAAAGTTTTAAAAAGTGAACTTAAAAAAAAAGTTACAGAAGTTTTTAATACTTTCAAAAACATGTTTTACTCTTAAACTGAGGAAAATCAAAGCCATGAATCTGAACAAGTTGCGTTAAAAATTTGAGACTGATACCTCAAAAATTTAGCTTTCAGGAAGATTTTGTTTGGTCGCAGTACCAAAAGTTTCCACTAGATGAAATTCGTCTCCCATTCATTTTCCAATGAGGTCATTTTTGACTGTGGCGTGAAAGCACAAGTGTGACTATTTTTTTCAGGACCATTTAAACTTTTCAAATCATGTCCATGCTTTTTTTGTGTTCACATAGCAAGTGCCAAAACCTTTATTAAGTTTCGCACCATTCCGATGAAAAAAAGAAAAAGAATTTTCGGTCAAAAATGCACCAGGCATTATATTGTCTTGGCAGAATTGTATATACAACCATTTAAAAGTTTGGGGTCGTACGAAAGAAGTCTCTTTTCTCACCAAGGCATTTATTTGATTGAAAATAGAATAAAAACAGTAATATTGTAAAATATTATTACAACTTAAAATATTTTTTCCATTTGAATATATTTTAAAATGCAATTTATTCCTGTGATGGTAAAGCTGAATTTTCAGCATCATTACTCCAGTCTTCAGTGTCACATGATCATTCAGAAATCAGTCTAATATGATTATGTAGTGTGCAAGAAACATTTCTAATTATTATCCATGTTTAAAACCGTTGTCCTGCTTAATATTTTTGTGAAAACGGTGATACATTTTTTCAGGAATCTTTGATGAATAGAAAGTTGTTTATTTAACATTATTTAATGCCTTAACTCTCACTTTATAAATGTGACGTGTCCTTGCTCAATAAAAGTATTACATTCTGTAAAACTTATGTCTTTACTGACCCCAAACTTCTGAAAAGAAGTGTCATTTCACAAAGAGAAGTAAATGCATTGCATACGGTCTCTTCTTGTGGTCATACTTTTGAAACAGCAAGTATTTTAACGTTTAAATGGACTGGGCCCATTCATTTCGGTAAATTGTAAGAGCCTCACTGTAACCCAGATTTTGTTTTATTTGTTTAAAGAAAAGGAGGGACAAAAGTACTGTTGAATTGAACCTGGAACATTCGGTTACCACAACAAAGCTCACGCAGATCTTACTGCCTTAGAAACACAGAGGAGCGTAAGTGCTCTGAGTCACTCATGCTGAAGGGACGGGGAAGGAGATGGACAGGGGATGGTGAGGTGAAGAGCAGAGCAGAGCGAGGACACATTACCCTGGGGACCCTGTTACCTTGACGTGTATCTGATTACGAAGCACAGCTGCCCGCAGGATCATGGCTTTCGCTCGTCTCTGGAACTCTTTGCCCATCTGTAGAGACTTCTCAAAAGTTGTGCTTCTCTGATCCACGTCCCTGGCATACAAGATCTACAAACAGGGAGACAACCTTTTTTAATTCACAGGTGCAACTCATGTGTCAAAGTTTATTGCATTTTAATGATCAAAAGCTGTTTCTATAACGGTCCGTAAGATACAAAAATAGGTAACATCGCATGAAAGAGTGAGAGAAATGTTGACAGTAAATATAATTCATTCAATGCAAAAAAAAAACTGAAGTATTTTAGATTAGCAACAGGCAAAGGGAGAGGAGGAGGAAGTAGCAGGGTGAAAAATGAGAGAACGCAGCCCTGCCTTGCTGTGGGAGTCGATCCGAGCATTGATCAGGCCCTCCAGGATCAGCTGGGTCAGTTCATCCTCCAGATCTGCCACTGTGGTATTAAAGGCCACAGCCATTTTGTTCATGTCTGCTGACACATAGGGGCTAAAGTACTGCCCATGGGAAATAAAAGACTAAATTAATCAATAGGTCATGTAAGTGCAACTATGCTGATACTTTTCAAAGCAAATATCAGGATTCCTACAAATTTTCCATTTTAAAATTTCATCCATTTCCAGACCCAAACTTCCAAACCTCTCTGCAGATTTTTCAGACCATGTTTATCATTAATGATACAGCATTATATTTGGTATATAGAACAATCATCATCTGTAAATAGTTTCTCAATTTTCTTTTCATTGGTTTTCTCAGTGATGACATGCGCAAAACAAAGAGAAAAAAAAAAAGCGATAACACTTTATAACCTGCATATATTCACCTGTGACAGATCACTTTGATACTGTTTTGATACACATAACAGGAAAGTACATTTTGAATAAAAATATAATTTGCTGGTTTGAGTGGCATGTGTTAAGTAAAGTTAAGAGACTCGCTTTTTAGAATTCTTAATTTTATATTTCAGAAAACTAAATAGGGGAAACAAATATTTTTCTATACTTTTCCAGACCTGCAAATCAAATTACATACTTTTTTAAACTGTGTAGGAACCCTGAAATATTATTTTGACCATTCCATGTTAAACTTTAACTCACATTCTGCATTTCATATAAATATAACTATGCCAAGCTAGGATCAAAAACTGGGAAAACCTGCAAACTTAAACATTTTAATTAATTTGAGTAATATTCTGAACATTGCAGTTGTAGTTTTTTTTGTTGGGTTTTTACCTATATAAAAGATACACAAACAGTTTTGTAAATATACACAAATATTTTGTTTCCACTGTCTGCCATTGTTTTCCATCTATTATTGAAATAATAAACTGAAAACAAACAAAAAAAATATTTCTGGAAATGTAAGGTTTTGTCAATAACATAATTTTTCATATATAGAAACAAAAACAACCAAATGACACAAAAGGATAAAATGTAGGGCAAAACAAAACAAAAAAAAGTTTTTAACTTGACAACTGCTTAATCTGACTTTAATGTATGTTGCTCTTTGATCAAATGCATTGAGCGAAACCTCATATCCATTTACGTACCTGTATGAGAGCTCTGTTCCTGATTTGTGTGTACAGTGTTCTTACATGAGGGGCCAGATACATGTCTAGGAGGAGATTATCCTATAAAACAGTGATACAACACTTATGAATCACAATATCCCAACTAAAAATATATAAATCTTGCAATTGCACATTGTCAATGTCAAACTTACCTTCATTTCATCCAGCATTTTCAGACAAGATGCATACTTTGACTCGTAAAATTTGAAGATAATATCACGGACTTGGGGTTCCAACTCTAAAAATAATTTAAAGGAGCTAGAAAATAAAAGGAGAGTAAAATGAAACAAGTGAGGGTTATCCACATGTAACCAGTAACAATCTAACTCTCATTAAGGCACCTAGCATGAACATGCTAAGCAAAAGGTTCACCTGCTTGAGATGACATTTCGTTGCAGTTCCTGTCTGTCAAATGTAGCCAGGGCACAAAGCCCCCCGTACACCGCTACATTACTGGGGGAAAGCAGCTAAAGAGCAAATAGAGCATCTCATTACTATTGTAGGAAAAAAATGCATCTCATTCATCTTCACTTCAATTGGTAATATTACTAGAAATATCTGCTGTAGCATTAGAACAGGGTTTGAGAATGACACTAACCTCAGGGAAGTCGCAGTGGTCAAAGGAGGCTTGCAGGAAGCACTTGGCAGCCGGTTTATACTTTCTTGAGGCAAGTTCTGCTAATCCTAATGTGACCAAAGAGAGATTGATGATGATATCAAATCACATGCTCGAAAAGGTTTTTTAACACGTCAAATCGTAGTAATTGACTAACCAATTGAAAATGTGACTAATAGAAATTACTTATTTATACATACCATACATAAAACATTACTTTTTAAAAACATACTAAATTAATCATTCAGAATGGGTCAAATGACAAATACACTTAATATACTTGAAATACAAATAATGTACTTGCCTGCAGCACATTTTAGTTTGGTTAGAACAGATTGGTTTTGACTATCTCTCTCTCCTCGTTGCTAGATTGCAGAGACAAACAAAAATGAACATTTACGAGTCATTTTCCATTGTTATCGCACAGGTCAGTAAAGCAGAAGATGGAAGATTGCTCCTACCTCTGCTATCTCTGGAGTGGATTCAGCCTTGCTGACGTAGCTAAGTACATGGGACCAATTTTGGAGGTAAACGCTAACCTATAAAATAAGTTTTTGGATGAGTTGTTAGAGATTGCCTGAATTTTCAAGCTATAAGCAAAAAAAAGATTCACAACTGTGAAACAGAAACTTCTGCTATATGCAGGCAAAATTGAGATGCATTAAAGCATTAAGCAAAAATAAAAAAAAAAACTTAATACCCTTTCATAAATGTGTATCCAGAGCCTAAAATTTACACTCGACAAATGCGAGTAAAAATCAGCGCTGGTGAGTATATGAAATGTCAATCGCCAATTAACCGTTATCATTTTTATGATTCCTAACAATGCAATGTTGTGAGTGTGAGAACATTAAAGTGAACTAACGTGAATAATGCTCGTGACAGTTGAAAGGAAAGCACTGCATCGTCTCTATAGTGTAAGCCTTGCCAATTTAAATATTCAAGCGCACGACGACGTGAAGGGGAGCACAATTTGTTACTCTCACCAGTGTGGAAAGTTTTCTTTGCGCAAACATTTACAAACATGCGCAAATAATTGTCTTGTGCTTGAATGGACAAATTCACACAAAATTCTGTTAAAAAAAACGCCAGTCTCCTTGAGCATCCTAGTAAACAGTCAGTTATGGCTTGAGTAAATGTAAACAGTAAAAAAAGACAACATGTTTGACAGGATCAGTGGATTAGCTCTTAAAGTGACAGCAGCCTAATATAATATTCCTTCTGCTGTGTGTGTTTTTAATGCACTTTCTGTAAATGATATGATCACAGATCATAACCTACATAAAAACTAGACGATTACATTACTTTATATGAGTCTAGTCTACCCTCCAATATTACTGTTATAAACATGTCTGAAAGGGGAAGGTGTTGCTGTAATTTATAGTAATATTTCCAGTATTACTCAGGTGTAGTTTCAACAGTATAATTATTTTTGAAGTGATGGTGTGTTATCTAGTGTAAGTGATAAATCCTGTTTGACATCTGTACTGGCTACTGTATACAGGCCGCCAGAACACCATACAGACTTTATCAAAAAAATTGCTGATTTTCAATCAGAATTAGCACTGGCTGCAGACAAAGTCTTAATTGTTTTTATTTTAAATATACATGTAGATAAAGAAAAAGTAGCATTGGGAATGGCATTTACATACTTTCTAAACTCTATTGGAGATAGACAACATATGTCAGGACCCACTAATTGTCATAAAATCATACTTCAGATCTAATACTGTCACATTAAATCAATGTTAATAGCGTTGAAATTCTGCAGCAGAACGATGACATCTGAGATTATTATCTAGCCTCATGTATACTCCATTTAACCAAGGCTGCAAAACCAGTTCTCTTAGAAATATGGTAGACGTATCACTTCTACAACTAAAGATTGCTTTATAAATAATCTTCCTGATCAGTTTCTACTCCTTAGCATACCAGCAGCTGAAAGAAACAAAACTAGAGGTATTTTGCATTTCGTGGATGAAAGTGTTATTACATACAGAAAATCCTTAAAAACTGCTAGATCTGCTTGTTTCGACTCTCTTAAAAGAGAACAAACAAAACCCTACGTATTTATTTGATACAGTGGCTAAATTAAGGAGAAATAAAGCTTCAACTTCAGATGTTTCCAAACAGCACAACAGTAATGACTTAATGAATTTCTTTACTAGCAAGATTGATCCAATTAAAGAAAATTATAACCAAGGAACCGTTTACTACACTATCACATCAGACATTGTGCTATAAACCACCTGAGGAACAGTTTCATTTATTCTTTGCTAAAGGAGAGAAATAATGGTCTAAACTTGTGAAATCATCAAAAACAACATGTATGTTAGACCCTATACGCTAAGCTACTGAAAGAGATACTTCCAGAAGTCATAGATCCTCTTCTTAATATTATTAATTCATCATTGTCATTAGGATACGTACTTGATCCTAGAGAATTAGTTAATTGCAGACCGATCTCGAATCTACCATTTCTGTCAAAAATACTAGAAAAGGAAGTATCCTCTTTAGAAAGAAATGGTATCTGCAAGGATTTCCCGTCAGGATTTAGACTATCATTGTCCTCATGTCCTGAGACTGCTCTCATTAGTTACAAATGATTTGCTCTTATCATCTGAATGTGGATTTATCTCTCTATTAGCGTTACTGGATCTTAGTGCTGCATTTGATACAATAAACCACAAGATTCTTTTGAATAGACTTGAAAATTACGTTGACATTAGTGGAATTGCATTGGCATGATTCAAATCATACTAATCTGAACATTACCAATTTGTATCAGTAAATGAATAGGTATCATATCGATCACATATTGATCATCATATTTTACATGCTACCCTTGGAAGATATCATTAGGAAACATGCCATTCGTTTTCACTGTTACACTGATGATACTCAGCTCTATATTTATTTGTGCCCTGACAAAACAACCAATTCACAAAATTAACGGAATGCATAGTTGATATAAAAATTGGATGACTATTAATTTCCTACTTAATTCTGGAAAGACAGAGATTTTAATTATTGGACCAAAAACCTCTGCACAGAATAACCTAGAATACTGTCTAACACTTGATGGCTGCTCTGTCAAGTCTTCATTGTCAGTTAGGAATCTGGGTGTGCTCTTTGATACCATCTGTCATTCGAAAGCCAAATTTCTAACATCTGTAAAACAGCATTTTTCCATCTTAAAAATATATCTTAATTACGACAAATGCTCTCAATTACAAATGCAGAAAAGTTAGTTCATGCGTTCATGACCTCAAGGCGAAGTTAATGTAATTCTCTACTGGGTGGTTGCCCTGCACGCTCAATAAACAAACTCCAGCTGGTCCACAAATCCTGAAGCTAGAGTTCTTACTAGAACCAGAAGTATGACCATATTAACCATGTCAACACTGCATTGGCTCCCTATTAAACATCACATACACTTTAAAATCTTGGTAATTACTTACAAAGCACTAAATGGTTTAGCTCCCCAGTACTTGAGCGAACTCTTAACGCATTATAGTCCGTCACGTCTATTGTGATCTCAAAATTCTGGCCAGCTGATAATACATAGAATATCAAAATCAACTGCTGGCGGTAGATCCTTCTCCTATTTAGCACCCAAACTCTGCAACAGTATTCCTAGCCTTGTTCGAGAACCAGACACACTCTGTCAGTTTAAATCTAGACTAGTAAAAACCCATTTCTTTAACCTGGCATACACAACACATTATCAATTTCTATCATTCAAATCAGTTAAATGATCGTTAGGCTGGATAAATTAGGTCAACCAGAACCGGGAACACTTCCTATAACACCCGATGTACTTGTTACACCGTAAAAAGAATGGCATCTACGCTAATATTAGTCTGTCTGTCTCTTCCTTATCCTGAGGTTACCGTAATCAGCCGGATCCGGTCCATCTCCAGATCAGATGGTGGACCTGCATCTAGACACGACCACAACGCAGCCCTGAATGTCAGCAGAGACTGTGTCTACTAGACAATCCCCTGTGAAGGCCCTGTTCACACGACAGCCATCAAGAACCAGACAGGTCCTCTGCACAGACCCTATGGCCAGCTTCGTCTCCATACTGGCATGATGAATCCGATCTTCAAGCAAAAAGGAACTGGATGAATATTTGAATGCTACCTATCCCGATCTGAATTCTGACTTGTGAATCTTGTGAACAGCCTGAATCACAATCACACTGTTCGTTCGTTAGCCAGAGGAAAACTGTGCCCTCCAGACTGAGCCAAGTTTCTTCCTAGGTTTTTTTCTCCATTCTGTTTCCTGATGGAGTTTGGGTTCCTTGCCACCGTCGCCTCTGGGTTGCTTAGTTGGGGACACTTAATATTCACTAATTGATCTGACTGACAATATGAGAACTGAGATGGACGATGGCTGCTTTATAGATGAAATGAACTAATTTCATAATTGATGATATTTACAACAGAACTGAATCAACACTGAACTGACTTCAGCTGAATAACACCCAAATCTGCTTTGAAACAATCTGTATGACTGACTTATGTGACTTGACTGACTTAAAAAAACAAGACAAAAAAATCTCTAACTGCTCTTGACTGAATAACTTTTGTATCTTTAAGGATTAATCTATATTAAATGTATACACCAACTACTATGCAGTGTTCTTACTTTGCTCAATTTCTATACTACAGTTATACCTACCAGAAAAACCTGAAAAGCACTGTTCATTTCATTTGTATCTTTGCTCTACTGTATTTATTTGTGCTATTGCTTGTAATTTGATTATTTGTTATTGTTTTTACTGACTGTTTACTTGTCTTAAATAATGTTTTAAATTTATATTAGTTAGGCTAGTAGTTTTAGCTGTGGTATCGAAATTGGAATATAATATTGTGAATTTTCACAGTTATCGAAAATGTTGGTGTCATTACTGCCTGTTTTTGCAAAAACAGTTTCATGGCCAGTAAAAAACATGTATGGGCAGTACATTTTTACAGTAAATTATCCACCAACCACTGGCAGGTGTGGCAAAAAGTTAGTTTTAGGCCCTGTGTCTATCAATGAACACACCAGTTGATGGTCAGGGAGGACAATACATCCATACCTTGATTACATTAAGACACATGTTGATGACATGCTTGGCGCTAGTGCAGTAGTCTCTGGCTCGGGAGTAGCATTTCAAGGCATTGCTGAGGTCACCACAGTCAAGATAGTGATCTCCAAGGTCATCATGACCCCTCCTGAACACAAGCAAGAGATATTCAGATGTAAAATAGCCACGGAACAGAAACACAGTCAATAGGGGCTTTCGCACCGGATAGTTCTAGGAACTAGCCACCAGGGTGGTTCCCCGAGAACTAATGGTTCCCCTAGGAACGTTTTGCTGGTTGCATTCGCACCTCCAGTAGGAACTCTGAAGTGACGGCGAGGCAGACCTTTAATTTGACGGCGGAAAATAGAACGCCAGTACCCGCATTCTCCGTGTTCATTAGTTTACAATCTGTCTAACAGTACTGTCTAATACGTTATTAGATAGAAATGTTAAAAATAGAAAGTAGACAGTAATGAAAAGTTAGTAGCGTTTGCCGTGTGGTTGATGTCCAGTGTTGCTAGCTGAGCAGAAATACATGATCATGTTTCGTGTGGTCACCTCAAAGTTGCGTTGGATTTTCTCCTCCGCGTAAAGGTTAAGAGGTCTATCAATGGTATATGAGGTCCATTGAGAGGTCTATCAGAGGTCTAACATCTATCAATGTTTTCCATGTGCGTAGAGTTAGTTTCTGGAGTACATATACAGGCTATAATCTGTGTTTACACAGCCTTTTTAAAATGGCGGGTGCTGGCGTTTTGTGTGCGTTCGGCCAATCAGCGTACACTAACATCACAGATAGTTCCTATAGCGCTGGTTTAGACCCTTCTCTGAAGTAGGAGCTAAATTAGTTAGTCCAAAAGGAGTTCCTAGAACTAAAATCGTTCCTAGTTCCCGCAGTGCGAACACGCCAAAATCCGGGTACTTCCACCAATTCTAGAAAGGTTCCTCTGGTGCGAAAGCCCCTAATACCAAAAAGAGAGAAACAATAAGTCTGGCCTTGCCTTATGCTTTCTTTGATGGAGTTTCCCTTGTAGTTCTTAAGGTCGGTATCCAGCTTCTCCAGTTTGAGTAGGGCTTTTTTCCTGGTGGATTCTGCCCAGGCTGTGTCGAGAGGAGGGGGTTCAACAGCTCCCTCCGGTACTGCATCAGGGACACCTTGCACGTCCCTGTGATTGACAAATATTTTAAGAACACACTTAGTCAAAGCCATGCATCCTATGTTAGAAATGTTAGAAATGGAACTGGAATTGCCTGGTGGCTTCAGTGAGTTTGCGATGGATTTCTTCATAGACATCAACATTAAAGGTTCTTTGGACAAAGGACAGGGCCATCTTCAGTGCTTCCACTCGTAGCTGGGGGCAGTGGTCTGCAATAAACTGCAGCCTCTCAATCCTCATCAGTCCACTGTAGCTGGAGGCATACTGCTCAAGATCCTGCACAGAAAAAGAAGAAAAGAAAAATCAAGTCACAAAAAAGTAGGGATGCAAACTATATTGACACCATATATTAATGGATATCAAACAATAAAGTGATGCTCATTTCCACAATTTTTATATTTGAATGTAGTGAGCATTAGGTAAGTAGTAAAGCAGTATTGTAATTGTTGAAACTAAAACTACTAAAGTAAAACTATTAAAAATGCCTTTGGCAACTGAAAAAGCTGAAATAAAATAAAATACAAATATTAGATGAAAAGCTTTAAAAAAAATTAAAAATTAAAGCTAAATAGAACATTTTTAAATAATTAAAAACAATAAATATGAAAAAAATGGCAAAGTACATATTAAACAAATTAAAATAAAAACAGAAAATACAAAAATAAAAGCATATTCAAACTATTTATAATTACTATAATAGTATATAATAAAAATACTAAGATAACACTGAGGTGAAGTAAATGTTTAATAAAAGTAATAATGTAATGTCAAATGTAATCTTTAGCAAATCTCAAAGTGAAAATATTTTGTATTTTAAATTATAATGCTGTGATACCTAAATCCTGAAGTGTGTTTTTATTTTTAATACAAAATATTATAGAATTTCTATATCAGTGCATCTCTACCAAAAGACCAAAAGAAGATTAAAGATCAAAACACCAAAAAATAAGGATAATGCTTTAGAAAAGCCAACAACTTATAGAAGCAAATACACAATTGTATGGACCATTAAACACTTCAAATGTTCCTCAAATGATACAAGAGTCCGTCAATCATAAACACTCAACATACCAAAGTCGGGTTTTCCACAACATAGTTGGTGTCAGGCGCATTCTGCTGGTCTTCCTGAGGGTCAGCATCTATCTGCATGGGCTCTACAGACCCCTGGTAATACAGAAAGCATTACGTTTAACACACTGCACTGGAGAAATGTTTTCAAGTGACAAACAAAAAGTCCTATCGAGCATGTGAAATATATGAAGATCTGAGGAACATTTTGCCCTTACCACCAAACAAATCTTGTGTGAAAAAAAAAAAAAAAAACATAATATCAACAAATGAGTGTTAGCTCCCAGGCTTTCAGATGGCTTCATCCTGTCTGCCTACATTGTGTGGTTACCTCCTGAGAATATGATGAGGAGCTCGAGCTGTGCACACTGAATCGTGTGTGAAATTCCATGAACGGGTCAGAAACGCTTCTTTGACAGAAGTAGTTCAGCTCTTCCCATGAGGATGAGGCTGATCTGACTGGCAAATACAAGCTTTCCCTGATCCTGCCCTGAACCTGCTCTGCAGCATCTCTCCGATCTGACTGTAAACTCTCCTGCAAGAAGGTGCAAGCTTATAAAATCACACTGGGCCGGCAGCAGCCTCAAATCAAAAACAAGTCAAAGTCAAAGAAATTAATACAAAAATATAAACCAACCAAATGGGACAATGTTTGTACTCTAGAAGCGAGGGTGTAAAGAGAGAGTCATTAGATGAAAGAAGTGGCAGCAACTATTACATTTGTAAACACTGGCTTCATACACGCAGCATTTTAATACTTGTTACCATATGCATGATTGTAACAACCCAAAACATTGGGGGGGGGAACGTTCCCTCAAAATTCAGCTTTCTTTTCAATTTTATTAGGGTTTCAATGACTGATTTTTCAAAGTACCATTATTCTCCCATCTCGAATAAGCGGTTACATCATTCACCACATGCACTTTACTACATCCAACATTTTTAAGATTACATAATGCATAATTGGTCCTACTGAGACCTGATATGTCATTCTTGATCAACTACATTATAAAGCACTTTTTTTAACGACAGTCTAGTACAGATGAATGTGTCTAGTGTTTCTAAAAATGGAAATGTCACTCAAATTGTGAGCAGCTCCACAGTGTTTAACCATTTTGGTTATGTGGTTGGAATATTCAATGTTCATCTCTGCAAGCAAATTATGGAGGCTGTCTCAAAATCTAGTGTGCTGCCTACCTAGACAGTATTTTACAGCTCAGTGTGGAACATCTGAACGATGACTGAAATACTTCTTGGCAGGCGGCACACTATGTTTTGAGAGAGAGTCTGAATTTTAAGCACACTGGCTAATTGATACAACAGACTGCTTGCTTGCTAACGAGGTAGCTAGCTAAATACACTTAGCCGGCTAAAGAAAGTTTCTACCCAAGTGTTTCACAAACAACCACGAGAAAACCAACTGGACCGCTTCGGGAGTAAACCAAAACAGCTCTGTTGGTTGTACTCATTGTCGAAACTACATTGATCGAGGTCCTCGGGCGGATAGTCGCGCGCTGCCGCTAAACTTGAGAAGTGCCTGTCGCATCCTGAGGGCCGCTCTGACTTACGAGCTCATGCTAGACGAGCTAACAGCTTACAACGGCTGCGAGAGGTGAGGAATTAACATAGTAAACAAAGGTACTTCAACTTGGTATGCTTCTTCTACCCGCTCTAGCGGTGTGGAAGATGACGATAAAGCATTTAAAGGCGCTGATTTACCTGAAAGTTAAAGACCTGCACGGGTAGTGGCATCTCCTCCTCCTCTGCAGAAACAGAGCACACAAACACATCCGGGGCATGAGAGTGCGCGTGGTCGACGTATTGCAGCGCGGAGACGTCACTACATTGAGTCTTGATTTGAAATATTAATACAGGATAAAAACATATTTACACGTTCTAACACGATTGGCTGGTTTATACAGCCCGAAAAAAACATAGCCTCCAAAAGCAAACATAAAACATTTTTTAAAATAAAAGATGTAAAGAAATCGTCACTGTAGTAAATTGTAGCCTATATTTAGTTGGTGAAAATGAATATATATATATAATATATAAGTACAATTAGATGTTTAAAATAATAATGTTGTCAAACACAGTTTTAATTATAAGTTGTCATATTTATTTTGTAAAGTCATAATTTTGTTATAATACTGTTATGATCTCTTTGAAATTTGCAATGGTTACTATTTACTATTTGTGATTGGTAAATTGTATTAAAACCACATAATAATAGTTAGTGGAATTAACAATTAAAAAAACTAATTCATTCAAAAATGTATTAATTTTTTTATTAATATATAATAACAAGTGAGATATCAATTATATTTTGACCACTGAACTAGGATTTGTCCCCAGTTTCCTTTTCAGAAACCTGGTCACCTTAGTGTGTTGGTTATGCCTGGTTATGTAAGGGATATTGTACAATCAGCCGATCATTATAGAGTTTCTTATATTCCCTAGAGGGGTTAATTTGCATATAATGACCGGTTGGCTTTACATTATCCGGCTTGTTACACAGTTTCTTATCAAATGAATAAAAGACCATAGCCACAACCATCCCTTCAAAATGATGTCATTAGTTCAGTAAAAACAAAAATGCCTAATGCTAATGTATACTAACAAAACATAAATATTCGAAAGGCACACATAGACACATTTTTATCTCAAAATTGAAATATTCATAATTTAGAGGTAAAAATAACATTTCAAATAAGCCTACACAAAATGATTTTAATTGCAAGTTGCAGTGTGTAGTCCATTAAACATTACAACCAATTCTGAGTAGTTTATTTTATATAGTATTCATTTTATTAACATAATTTTATAAGCAAACAAATATTTCAGTGTTTATTATTTCTATCATTGTTTAATAAATCATCACATACAGTACATTCACAGTAAAACACAGGTACGGTATGAAATGTTTAACAGGCAATAAAAGCTGAAAGTAAAATACTTAAAAAAGAATGTATTTACCGTCACCCCTCAAGTGAGAGTACTGACTATGGCCACACATTTAACTCGCAAACGCTATTCACAATATCTTCTGACACATTCATAGATCCACATGGGAAAAGTACCTGCAGATAAAATATGAATAGCCACAATTTCCACACGAAAAAAGCTCTGAAAAATGTAACATTTGTTGCAACAGGGCAAAGAACTTTACAGTTAGCTATGCTTGTTCTTTAGTAACTAATTATTCATTCTGATAGACATGCCATGGCCCTATGTCATTCTCTTCCAACATATTTTTGTTTTAAACCAACAATTTAAGGCAAAGTTTAATAATAACAAACCAAATTTGGCATGTTGATGTATCTGTTACATCAGATATACCATGGAAATATATGTCTGCAGTTCATCACCTCACAAGTTGGATTTATCTGTTCATAACAGCAGAGCTGAAGAGGAAGAAACCGCTGTTTACATGGCATATCAGTGAAGGAATTAGTTGTGGTGTTCCTCAAAATACAGTACACTTCTTGCCCCTCTTCTTTACAGGTGGAGGGCACAAAACAGCGCGGATGGCTTCATCAAATACAGTTTTTAAACCCCGCTGAGTAAGAGCAGAGCACTCCAGATACTTCACAGCACCTACAAAGCCAAAGAATCCAACGAGCCAAATATACATGATACAAAGCCCCAAAAGGCAACATCATTATAGCGCCATTAAAAAATTCAAGGTGATTTTTATTTTTTATACCCAGAATCGTTCTTACCAATTTCTCTAGCCATGGCAAGTCCTTGCGGGTAAGTGATTGGAGCTAGTTTTTTATCCCGCAGTCGTTCAATCGTGTCTTTGTCATCCCGCAGATCAAGTTTAGTGCCCACAAGTATGATAGGGGTGTTTGGACAGTGATGGCGGACCTCAGGGTACCACTACAAAAAAGAAATTTGGTTAACACAATGCATCTAACACCTAGCGGATCTCGTTAAGGGATTCTTTGAAAATATTTCGTATTCTTGGGTGGATCCTTACCTTTGCTCTTACATTCTCAAAGGAAGCAGGGCTCACCAGTGAGAAGCAAATTAAAAACACATCCTGCAGAAAGAAAAAGGAGGCTCTTTGTAAAAATCATTGTCATCGATTATTCATTTCAGACTACATGGCACTTTATGTAATCATAGGCCTCGTCGACATGACAGCCATCGGCTGAGAGACCACAAAGAGAGACAGGTCCTCTGACCCTATGGCCAGCTTCGTCTCCATACTGGCATGATGAATAGCTCTTCAAGCAAAAGGAACTGGATGAATATTTTAATGCTACCTATCCCAATCTGAATTCTGATGCAGCCTGAATCATAATCACACGTGTTCGTTCGTTGGCCAGAGGAGAACTTCATTAGTTGCACCAGGTGTGCTTGAGCTAGAACACATAAAAAAAATCTGAACTGGCTAGGTTTGTTGAGTGTCATGTTTGACTGCATGTTAGAAATAGGCTATGGCAGTCAAATCAGTAAATGCTCCTAGAGACACTGTTGGGAGCATAGTTTGCAAGATCAAAGTTAAAGGAACAGTGGTTACACTACCTGGAAACCTGGAACTACCAGAAAAAGGAAGCTATCAACGGCTGCAACCAGATTTCTCAGAAGGCAGGTTCAGAAAAACCCTTGAGTGACTGCAAAAGACTTGCAGCAAGACTTGGTGGCAACAGGCAACAGTAATACACGTACAACGCATACGGTTTCCATGCCAGAACTCCAAGACGTACACCACTACTGACCAAAATCCCAAGAAAAGTGCTCAAAATCATTTAAGTAAACCACAGAAGTTTTGGGATTCCGTTCTGTGGAGCGATGAAACAAAACTGGATCTTTTCGGCCCTGAGGATCAGCAGTATGTCTGGATGAAGAAGAATGAAGCATCTGCTGAAAAGAACATTAGCCGCGTTTCCACTGCCGGGCCAGGGCCGAGCCGTGCTAGTGCGTGCCAGGGCCAGTCTCGTTTCCACTGTCACTTCCGGGGCTTGATCGGGGCTTACTCGGGGCCAACGGCCAGGATTTCTGGCCCGTCGAATACCTTGGGCCAAAGCGGGCCAGCTCGGGCTAGAGGCGTGCTCAAGGTAAAAGGCGGAGTTTATCGGTGTTATGGAACGTTATGATCTGAAGCAAGATTCACATTTCACCTTTTTATATCGCGCAAAATAATCGCTGCTTGAAATGGAGAATCGCCTGTAGGTACTGGTCTGTCGAAGATACCAAAGCTCTTCTGAGCATTTGGGCAGAAGAAAGGGTACAACGTCAATTTGACAGCGTGTGAAGAAACGAGGACGTTATAAATACATCGATGCATGCTGAACTTTCTAAGCTAAGCATTCAGCGAGCAACGCTTCAAGTTCAGGAAAAAATCAAAAAAGTTGCAGGCGCAGTATTGTACACAGCGATTAAAATGCACAATGGACAAAGCGGAGCTCAGAGAAGGAACTTTCCATGGTTCGACTTGATGGACGATGTGCTGGGTCACCGTCCCTTTGTTAGTGGCGACTTGCGAGACAATGGGACACTATTGCAGCCACGGCCGGTGAGTTAATATACATGCTATCTTCCTAACTTAAAAAATAAATAAATTCATAATACCCGCTGAAATGGGTTGGGTTGAATGACGTTTGATCCAGAAAGGCGTGTTAGGGGCGGGGTTTAGGGCAGCGCTGCGGGGCTACTGGCCCGGCGGTGGAAATGCAAGCCCGGTGCTTGAGGCACGAGGCCACTGGCTCGGCTCGGCTCGCTGTTAGCCCTGGCCCGGCCCTAGCCCGACAGTGGAAACGCGGCTACTGTCTACAGTTCAGCATGGTGATGCTCTGGACATAGAAACCTGCAGCGTGTGGAAGGCAAAACATTGAAGTATCAGGAAATCCTATGAGAAAACGTCATGCTGTCAGTGAGGAAGCTGAAGCATTGGAGCTTCCAACAGGACAATAATCCCAAGCATACCTCAAATTCCACCAAGGCTTGGTTGCAGAAGAAGTCCTGAAAGATCCTACAGTGGCCATCATCACAGTCACCTGACTTGAATCCCATAGAAAATATCTGGTCTCAGCATGCAAACCCAAGAATATTACTGACCTGGAGGCCATTGCTCATGAGGAATGGGCTAAGATTCCTCAGAAATGCTGCCAGAAACTGGTATCTGCTTATTCATCTCGTTTGCAGCAGATCATAACAGCAAGAGTGTTCTGCTAAGTAAAAAAGATGCTTGCCATGAAGGGGTTGAATAATTTTGAGACTGCATAAGTCTTTAAAAGTTGCATTTTCAATTGAATTTGGGGAAACCACTTGACACATTTGTTGTGTTAAGCTATTTCAATTACTTTTGTTTGATTTGTTCATTGCAAACACTTGAAAGTCTGTAGATTTTGCCAATAAACCTGATTTACAATGGAGGTTGAATCATTTCAATAACAAATGTATGTTCACCAAGGTTGCATTCATTTGATCAAAAATACAATACAAACAGTAATATTGTGAAATATTATTATGAGTTAAAATAATTGTTTTCTATTTTAATTTATTTAAAAATGTAATTTATTCTGTGAATGTCATTATCAGTGAAATATTATATAATGTAATATAATTCCAAAGGAACAATTATTTTTAAAATAGAAATATTTTGTAACATTATAAATGTCTTTCCTGTCACTCACTTGTGATAATTTTAATGCGTCCTAAAAAAATCTTATTGGCCACAAACTTGTAATGTAATGTACATTTTCATAGAAAGGGACAGAAGAAAGGTGGGGATTCATATTTTCCAAAACCACTGTATATATTTGAACAAAGAAATAACTCAATTAGCTACATGCCCAAATCCCACCCTAATCCTCAAAAGAAATGATGTACAAGCCAACTCAAAACAAAGCTAGTCTGTAGCAAAATATAATGAATTATTGGTAATATTTACAAAACAAGGAACAGGCAAAGCAAAAACAGAGTCCAAAAACATGATGATGCATTTATGATGATGTATTTAAGTACCGTTTGAGGGTATGAGAGTGGTCTAAGGCGATCATAGTCCTCCTGTCCTGCTGTATCCCAGAGGCCTAAGTTGACAGGTTTACCATCCACCATAACATTGGCAGAGTAGTTGTCAAACCTGAGGGTCACACAGATTTTTCAGAGAATTTCAGAAATACATACACAGAAGTAAACTGACACACACAGGCAGCACAGACACAGGAATAATTCCCAGTTCAAGGTATCAAACTCTACTCACACTGTGGGAATATACTCTCCCGGGAAGGCATTAGTGGTGTAGCTGATGAGCAGACATGTCTTACCCACGGCACTGAAATACAAAAGATGCTAAGTGCTAAGTGTGACTACAGCACTCAATCAAGTCAAGTGAGTTTAAGTAGAGATAAAAGGAACAAAATGTCGTGCCTCACAGGACAACGATGTAAACATATATAAATGCACAAAGCCTATATTAAAAAGAGGTAATTACTAACATGCTCTGAAGGTATCTGAGGGTTCAAGGACTGCGCATTCACAGCACATCAAGGAAACAATTGTGAAAGTCCTTTAGTTAGTCATCCAGACATCACGTTCACTCCTGGGTTCGATGGCACGCTGGCAGCAGCTCTTTAACAGCGCTGTTTTCAAATGAACTGCCCCACCGGATGAGGAGTGAATACAGGATGACAGCTTCTTGTCATGAAAAACACACACTCACATACAAAGTGGAGTAAAGAGCGTACACAGGAAATGCAGTGGCGGGGTGACACTGAATAAGGAAAAGTGATAAAAATTAGGAGTAAGAGTGAGGAAGCGTGATAATAAAAGAGAGGGGAAAGGAGAAGTTAGTGAACAGGCCAAAATAACAATTATGTTTGAAGGCTGAGAAGCCCGGCTGTGCTCATTGCAAATGACAGAAAGCATGATATGAGACAGGGGGCCGGTTGCATAAACATAGCCATTACGTTAAGACAGTTTCTTAAGTTCTAGTATAACCCATTAGCAGTTAGTCAGGGGCAGTCAGTCTTACTTTATGGTATCAAATTAGGCCAATCTACGTTTTTATGTAACTGATTTTAAAAAGCTATGAATAGTCTAAAAGAAACAAATTTGATGTCTAACTTGTAAGACTAGTCTTAGAGGTTTATGCAACCGGCCCAGGGACTAAATCCTTAACGGTTGCAACAGATCAACTGCATCAATGAAACAGCTTTTATTAATTCTCCACAGTCTAAAAGAAACTTTGAATTAAGCATACATTTAACCAACACCATGATACAAATCCGAATCATATCAAATAGTACAGATAATAAACAGTTTGACTGATATTTTTTTTTGCTTCTATGAGTCCTTTGATATAACTATTTATAATAACAATATCATCCAACAATAGAGTTGCAGCACAGGTAAGTTCATTTAACATTTTGTAATTATTCCTAATTTTACAGAACAGCTATCATGCTTATGAATTGTTATAGAAATGCTAAAATGTTAGTATTATTTTGCTATTGTTTACAAATTGCAATCTTTCAAAATAAAGCAGTAAGCAAAAATCTATGTTGCGTAATGATTATATGACCACTTAAATGTTAAAAATAACGGTATATGTAATGTTAAAGGAAATAACATTTCACTTGATCTCTACCAAATACCAATTGCAATGCAGCTATTTGTTATTTCATTGTGAATTATCAACAAATGCTATTTTATGATGTGAAATTTTGCTCTCTGGTTAAAAAAATAATTATGTAAAGGTTAATAATAAAGTTCAATCTAACGAGCACTATGTGATTTAGGGGAGTGGATCATTTCCACTTCAGAGCTCTAGTGATGTAGGTGTAAAACATGACATCATAGCGATTCCACGTACACGCGCATTATTTCTACACTGCATGAGATCCGTTAAATATCCGTTTAATACATCTTCTGAATGGTTTACAATACATTGTCATACTACTTTAGTGTGAAAAACATCAATTTAAATATTGAAAGAAAAAAAAAGACAAAACGCCTGCCCTGAGCATATATTTAACAAAACGGCCACTACCAAACACTAACAGAGTCTGTGCTCATTACAATCTCATTTAAAACGATCACGATGACACCTAAGTGTCTCGAACAATGACAGTAATGTTTATAATTATAAAATTATCAATTTCGTCTGGGCTGAATTCACTGAACCGCTGTGCCAACCCCAAATCCCCAGCTCCTCGCAACAATTGCTTTTCTCCCAAAGAAACCTCCGTACAAACACGAGCAATTTGACCATTTATTCTTCAACACCTTACCCGTCGCCGACAACAACACACTTGATGGCTTGCATTTGCAGTGTACGAGTAGTATCCGACGAGCGAGGAATCTGTAGAAATAGCCTGAAATGTGATGTTGAGGTGCCTGTGCACAGCAGCAGCGGTCGGTGGCAGTCGGGGGTCTTACACGATACTTCCGAAAAAACACGAACAAAAGGTTCGTGTTTTTTCGGAAGTCTCGTGAGGAGCCAATCTGCTTTTCTTCTCTCCTAATCATTTTTAATATTATGATGCGTCTGTGAAAATATTCATGTTATAGACAAAGTAAACGCTTCACATTAAAATTGTATTCTTAAAAACACGTTTACATCTTTAAAGAAACTGGAAATAGTGGATGTAAATGAGATTTGTATACCAGTGACAGCGTTCAGAGAGAACAACTGTCATTCCAGTGACAATTGGAATGACAGTTGTCGTGTTGAGTCTGGAGGGCAGGGTGGGGCAAAATGACAGAAATCTCTGGGAAAATCCATTTATTCTCATGAAATGATGAAAAAATTAATACATGTTAACAACGGGATGCAGTCATCGATCCAGATTAACATTTCTGTCATAGAGTTCCTCAAAACAGCCGCTATACATGATTTTATTTAGTAAAAGTGAACATTATTGCTGTAATTTCCCTGTTACACAGTATATAGAGTCTTAATTGGGAATGTTGCTTATGGAGTGAAAAGTGGGAATGATTCACATGGCCTACATGTAGATTTCAGCAGGATTGAAGTTTGATACATAGGATTAATTCAATGTAGGTACTTGATGTCAAAATATGTAGCCTAATACACATATTATACATTGTGGGATGTAAGTGTTAATATTTGAATCTGTAGTCCTTGAGAGATATACTGCAGAAATACATCAGAAATACTTTTGATGTATAAAAACAGCACAGAAAACGCTTACATATTCAAGAATTAATCATTTTATTGCTTGACCTGCCATTGGGACAATCTATACCAAAAGGTTTACAACTTGAGCACATCCAATGAAATCAAACCGTACAGTTATACAAAATAAGCATAATAGAAAAATGGTCCCTCGACATTTTACAACTCTGTGTTGAGGGCTTAAACTGAAGAATGGGGTGAACAGGAGTCTCTACGCTCTGGTTGCAAAGCTTATGAGCAAATATCAATTCCTCTGTACTTACTAGAACACAATTTTACTGAAAACTCCTGAAGAAAACACAATTGGCAGTCACAACCAGGGAATGAAAAGCAGGCTAAAAAAGGGGGGTAGAGGTTGCTAATACAAACACATTTCCAGTGACCACTGAATGATCTTCAAGAAACATGGCCTGAAGTTGGTTTAAAAAAAAAGTCATAATAAAAGGTAAGCAGAAAATTTGCAGAGGAACAAAATCATTTAATGCACTCATAAAGGGGAGAGAATTACAATAAACATCAATGATGCATTTTACAGAAAACAAGGGATTTACTTTTTGTCGTTAAATGAACAGACCAATGCATATATGCACAAGTATCTGCAATTCTTTGCCTATCTTCAGGTGTCACAGTTTAACATTAAGGACTCATA
The DNA here is from genome assembly GCA_036326025.1 of Chrosomus eos. NCBI lineage: Eukaryota > Metazoa > Chordata > Actinopteri > Cypriniformes > Leuciscidae > Chrosomus > Chrosomus eos. Next base: position 29,255,890 of record CM070821.1, read on the forward strand.
ATAATATATAATTTCAACATGTTAATTTATTCAACCCCATCATAAGGCAAAAACCACTCATTGAAAAGACAGTGGAACGGTTAATCAAAAGGCTATTTGGAATCCCCTGTAATTCAGGGTGCAAATTCTGTGTTTTTAAAGCTACAGCACCAAGATTTGACTGATTCTGAAATTCTAGTCTAGAGGGGCAGAAATCTGTGAATGTCAGAAAACATCTTATTTTCCTAGACATCTGCACTGACATGCTGTAAGGCTCTCAAATCAAGCGTCAGAGTAAAGTGAAAACAATTCTCCCATGTGGTTAAAGGACAGAGTCAGATATTGAAGATAAAAACACACTAAATATAAGTCTTTCTTTATAATATCTATATAATATCTTTATTTAATTAACATAGCAATTTTGGGACAGTTCTGTGCAAACTCTTAATTACTGGAGCTTTAAGTCTGAATAAATTACACTGCTAAGAGGATCTGGATATACAGATGAAATAAAACATTGTCGATTACAAATAATACAGGTGACAAGCTAATAGAATATTAATGAATATATTAGGGGAAAAATAACAAGAAGAAAATTTCTGTTGGCTTTGCATTATGAAAGTAAAGAAATCAGGCACTTTTCAAAACCAAAATTTGCCTTCAATAACATGAGTCTGTTGTACAAATGAGCTGGATATCTGTAATTACATAACACAAGATGTGTGGAAAACAAAAATAAAATTCACATCAGTTATTTCCAAATAATACAAGAGTATCTCTGTGCGATATTTAAATCTACCTTCAGCAACTGTTAACACTATTGTACAACCCAGTAAAACACAACTCTGAGAACTCGAAGAACAATATCTGATAGGAGATTAAGGTGGTGGCAGTAGTGGATCGCAAATCGATTTCCAAACATTTGATGGATTCCAACCCTAATGGCATACAGACACCATGAACTCAACACAAGCGGCAAATACTGTCCCTGTTTTAAGACTGTCATTTGACTATATAGGTAAGGTGAATAATATAAATCTCAATCTAAAAACAACAGTGATTATTTGAAAACAGTTTTCTTAGACCTGCCCTGTTTATTAACCAGACTATTTCAGTTAAAAAAAATAAAAAAAGACATTTGGGGTTTCGAAGCAGTTCACATACACTAATCGAGAAAGAAACCCTAATGGGATCTTAGTGGGTCAAAGACATACTCAACAAAGCTTCAGATTTCATTAACCATTACATTTCTGTAACTCTTCAAAACAATTAAACAAAACATACAAATATAATATCTTTTTCTGAATATATCTGCCATAAACACAATGTTGAATCAAATAAGATTACATCGCCTTTGTGTGGGGGAAACAAACAAATAAAAGCATTTGCAGCATGTGGCATTTCAGAAGGGAGAAAATGCTAGAGAAAAAAGAAAAAGAAAAGAAAAAACAACTTTAAAAGGAGATTTAACTAATCCTGGTCTGTGTATAGCAAAACGCCCAAAGGAAAATTAAAAAAGCCCAAACTGTGCAATAAAATATGGTCATGGTCATTTACTTCTAATATACAATCTTTTACATACACTATATATGTGCAGGTATAACAATAAAAGAGCAAAGCTGATCACCATGATAAACACGGTGACATTTTACTGACTTCAGTACCCCAAAGAAAACAATTTAACACACATGGATTTATGCCTTTGGCTTCCCTATATTCAAACGCTTGAAATAAATGAGGGAAAACTTAATCCGACACTCGATGGCTCAATTAAGATACATCCTTATATACTGAGTAAATACACTACAAGAATATCAGTCCTGCCACTGTTTTCCTTCCATTCCAAACACTGTTATACAGAAACATGACGCAAGAGAAAATCTCGATAGACCTTGTTATTTCAACATCTGTTCCTGTGACAGGCATCTGTGGCACAACGATTAGTTCGTTTCTCAGGCAAAACTAACAATCAGCCTTATGGTAAATCTAGGATGGATACAAATGCGACAGGGTACGGCACAAATCGAAAAAAAACAGACAGACAGAGAGAGAACACTGAAGTGAATGGGCACCTGGGTGTTGGAAAATGCATAAAGAAAAGTAAGAAAATAAAGCGAATTTGCATTGGTGGACCCTGCAATTGAGGAGGTAAGAGCCTCGTGTGCCTCAGACCGACAGAGACACAAAGCTGTTGTACTGCTGTATGTTTCTCTTCAGGATATCTGAGCAGGGCCGAGCACGCGTTCGAACCTGGGACGGTCAAGTTTTACGCACTTCAGAGGGCCGCGAGCAACCACGGTGGCAGCACGAGGCCGGTTCATGAGCAGAGCGATCTCACCTGATGAAACACATGCAGGGAAATCAGAAAAGAGAAACAGAGAAACAAACACATTAAGGTGCACTAATGGACAATGTACATGTAGACAATAGCCGTGACATAGCCGTGCTAGTGCGTGCCAGGCCCAGTCGCGTTTCCACTGCCACCTCTGGGGCTTGATTGGCCTCATCGCGGCTTCCTCCAACGGCCATGGGTTTTTGGCCCTGTGAATACCTTGGTCCTAAGTAGGCCAACTGGGGCTTGAACAAAGGCGGAGTTTCCCTGAGTCAAGTGAGGGTCAACGCCACTGGTCATTTCCCATGTTAACATACCAGACTATCAGCTAACCTCAACATTTAAAACTATTTTCAGCTCAAAACTAACTTTCAGACACCAGTGAGAGTTTGAAACAACTTCCGATTGCGATCTGATGGTGATTGTTATGCTACCGCGACAAAGCATATACGCAATAAATGACATCAGAAAAGCATCAGTACATTATAATCGGTTATGGTCTATTACTGAACCGATACCGAATGGTCCTCGTCTGCATCGCGATGCATCGATTAATTTCGACACCCCTATCCGACAGTGGAAATGCAGCTTGGCACTTGAGGTCCAAGGCTATTGGCCCGGTGGGCACGTTGTTAGACCTGGCTCGCACTGGCCCGACAGTGGAAAAGCGGCTATATGTAATTACATTAACAAAGGAATTTCTGGGATATGACTGGGATAAGTTTTTTTGGAGAGTAAAGAGAAACACATTTACCAAAGTAGTCAGATGGTGCGAGTCTTCCGACCTCCACAAATTCCTCATTCTCTGACCGCCGCTGCAGGACTGCTGCTGAGCCCTGAGGACACAAGTCTAAATCAATACATCTATCATGACAATCTCATTATTATTTACTTGTGTTTGTAATTGTGCATAAATGTGAAGATAAAAAAGTATACAAAACCATATGACTCTAATTAACAAAGACTTGTTGATGAGAACAGTGTAAAAATGAGCATGGAAAGCTACCTCAAGGATGATGAAAAACTCATCTCCCGGTTGACCCTGCACAACAATCTTCTGGCCATCTTCAAACTGGACTGTCTCGAGAGCGTCAGCAACCGTCAACCGTTCCCATTTATCCAGAGACTCTGCTCACAAGATGTTAGCATGTCATCAGTGAGCACGTCACAAGATTTGCATTATTACAGCATTATTAAGCTGCATTACACTGCCACAAAAAGCAAATGCTATGTTGTTGTTTATTACACAAATTACTATGAAAACAAGCCTGCAAATACACATACCCTAAAAAGAAATGCATTAAACTCACCCAAAATGGAGACCTTGCTTAGGAATTCCTCATACATTTTTCTCTTTCTTAGAGTACTTCCCTAAACACAGAATAAAACAAATGTTAAGCATTAGAAAGAAAATGTGGCCATTTTATAAAACACAAGACGTAAAAATAACCAATGAAAAAAAAAAATCACGAAACACTTTAACATTAAAAAGTAAAAGTTGTTTGTATAATATCATACAATTATCAGTTAAATAGTGTACTAACCATGAGTATTCTCCTGTAGCTGTCTCTGTCAATTCCCCACAGCTTGACGTTAGTTTTTGCTCTGACAGTGGCTGCTCTGGGAGTGCCGTAGATTAAAGCCAGCTCACCAAAACTGCCACCCTCTCCAATACTGGTCACCCACTCATTGTTGACGTACACCTGTCAAAAACAATATGAATATCTCAGTCATTATTATTGCAAATGTTAAAGAGCCCCTGTTATGCCAATTTAAAGGATCATAATTGTGTTTTGGAGGTCTCCTACAATAGAACCAAATGTCAAACACTATTTTCTCATAATATCCATTGCACATTACTCGTTTCGGCAGTTCAGAATTAAAATCTTCAGAATCTTTCCTTTTAAGAGACAATTACTTTATTAACTTTGATCTTTAGAATTTTGCAAACCTTTTACATTCACAAACAGTTATATTTCACACTGCATGAAAGGTAATATTTGAAAAAGCACTTTAATAAATCTATACAAGTCAAAAAACATGCATCTATTATTATATTACATTCTGATTCAACATCAATTTAGAATTGCACTTACATCCATTTCACCTTGATCAATAACATAAAAATTGTCACCCTCATCCCCTGAAAATAGAAACACAATATATTAGTCTAAATATTATTTCCATTTTTACACAATCAGCTCCTCCTCTGATGAAAAGCCTAACCTTGTTGAATGACAGTCTCTCCTGCAATGTAGGTGACTGAGAACATAGCGTCAAATATGTCACTGTGAAGAGTAAAATAAGTTGTTTTCAGTCAATTAAATACTTTATTAGTTAAACTGAATACTTCTACTATTCAAAACAAAATTTTTACCTTCTTTCGTTGTCATCAAGATGGGCAAAAAGCACATTCTTTTCAATTGCTTTTGCAAGGGCAGCCATAGTTTTGTAGTCTTTAGGAATGACCTGTAAGTAAACAGAAAGTTTTCTAAGTAAACAGTAACTGCAGGGAAAGCTGAATTCAGCATGCCAATAATATTATGCGTTACGATTTTCAAAGAATGACATGTAAATGCAACAAGTTCTGATTAAAATACAAATTTCTAGGAAAAAGTAAGAAGCTAGTTACCTTTCTGACATAAGAAGCTGCATCTTCCTCAGTGTAGACCTCTGCGCTGATTGCACCGCGGCGCCGTCGGCCCTTAACTACAGGATTCATGGGAGGAGAGACCTCATCTTCTCGGGAGTCTGAGCGAGAGCTCGACTTCTGCTGGTTGCTGATCTGTTTTGCTTCCTCCTGATAGACATACACTTTGTTCATGCACTGAAACTCACTTTTCAAGAGTAAAGGACATCTGTAAAGAGTCCAAGCCTATGTGGTTTTACTCCAAAGAAAATGACTAACCTTCTCAAGCCTCTCGAAGCACTCTTTGAGGAAAAGCATGGGCCTCTCAGGCCTGACAGTGCACAGCTGCACAATGCATTCCTTCAGCAGCTGCTGGATGTTGTGCTTCTGCACGTAGCGCTCACACTCCCGCAAGCTCCTCTCTTCTTCACTGCTCGTACTGCTGGACGCCATGGTGACCTGCTGACCTGAAACATGCAATTCACATCAGCTTATGAAACCCAAGAAATCTGGAGCAAATCCAAACCTTGGCTAAATGTCATTAGACCAACTAGTTTTATAGTGAAATGTGAAGATCTGATTATAGCTACACCTCTTAAGAGTAGAGTGTAATGCCATGAGTGCAATTTACTAATTTCATTGTGAAGTCCTCATGAACCGGAAGTTGCAAACAACTCTTGTGACAAACAACAAATTGTGACATATAGAGGGCGGGGTTTGAATTTAGCACACCTCCTCACCATCTCGAGCTTGTAGCCGACTGACACGTGGAGGGAGGTGGTTAAATTATGTTCTGCCAATTCCGTCAACAGAGAAGGAATGTCAATCCAGGGGGAAGCAAATATTCAGATTTTGACTAAAGACATGAAGACAAACTATTTTCTCTTGTGCATACCAAATTATTATGGAAATTCTTAAAATCATTCATAATATATTTGTATGTTCCTGGTATGAGCCGCATACAGTTGGCAAGCATTTTGTATTCTGTATCTTCTTTAAACACACACATCGTGTTTTCAGGTTTTATGGTGACTTTCCATAGACATAATGATTTTTATACTGTACAAACTGTATTCTATCCCATTACACTAACCCTAAACCTACCCATTACTGAAAAGTTTTTGCATTTTCAAAAAACATCACAGTATGATATATAAGCTGTTTTTCTCATGGGGACCAAAATATTTTCCCACAAGGACAAGGATTTCAGAAATTGCCATCTTTGTGGGGACATTTTGTTTTACCAGGCCACACACACACACACACACACACACACACACACACACACACACACACACACACACACACACACGTGTGCTCTCATTATCAGCTTATGTGTAGATATTCCTCTGGTTAAAATCATCTCCAACAATCATGTCAGCAGTAGGCCTACAAGTAAATAAATCTGTGAATTCAAATCACATATGAAAAATAATTTTGAAAAGATTAGAGTCACAAAGAGAATTTCACAACTGATGAAATTCCAACTGAATAAAATACCTTAAACAAATTTTAATTATCAAGATTTTATTCAATTCCATGACTTATCCTGACCTAACAGTTGACATTTTAAAATCCCCTTATATTATCAGGTCTTCCTTGACCATGTGACCTCGTGATCATAACCTAATAAAACAAAAAACAAACTACCAGTGCTAATAAGTAGACATAGCTACAGGCCTAGCTGCAAACCAATAAACATTCAAACACTTTCAAAGGAGGTGCTGTCAGAGTGAAACAAGTTAAACGGCTAACATGGCTCCCATACTTCGCACATGCTACATATCTAAATTACCGGTAGACTATTAAAAATCCAGTAAAAAAAAATCAGCCAGCTATGTCTCTCAGCTACCATGTAAATAATCCGAAAGTGTTGCATTTTGGCAGGTATGCTGTGGTCCCTGTCCGGGCGCCTGAGCTCATAAAATGCGCAATTCACATCCCCAAAGGCATATCACAATATTACGCTATTCGGTCATGTGAACATAACATTATTTAAGCGCAGAAACACATTTTGGTGCAAATACACGCCATTTAGCGCGTGTTTAAACGTTAAACAGCGCAAACCGGCAGCTCTGTGCTATCTGTAACCAGTTTTGTCAAGCAGCAAAATACGCCATCTTGCAAGCTACATTATCACAACAACGGAAGCCGACGGCATTACAGTAACCTCTCTACAAACTGTCGACTCACACACACATCGATAACAACAAACGTTACAGCGAAGACCTCTACCTTTAAATATTCATACCTGAGACGCTTCGATGACTTTGTCGACGTGTTTTACTCCGTTTACACTGGCTTTCCCACAGTCCTTGGATGGATGGATGCCTCACCGGAAAAGATTATGACCAATCACAAACAACGATTGACGTCAATGCGCCTCGATCTGGGAAGCCCGTTACTCCTCACAACCTTAAAGGGCAAGTGCTTATTTTTGTATTTCGAGGAGATCGATGTTATCAACCAGCTAATTTATTACATTCTGCTGCTCATGATGTGCTACATGCGCTAAGTGTTTATATCATATTTTACAGTCCCCCGGCAGTGACATTTAAACAAAAAACACCGTAACCCTGTGTGATTTGGATCTGATGACAGCTGAAAAGGTTAAATGGTCTGTGCATAAACCCAAGCCTGCGTTGTCCTTATTCAGCCAGGGTCCTAACCACCACTGACACTGAGGGGGCTCTCACCGCAATATTAGGATTAGGTCGACCGATTATGTGCATCTGAATGGTTGACTAATATTATTAGGCCTACATTACTAGTTCCCCCTTAAAATAGGCCTACCTTAATGCATTCTTGACTTCAACTAAACTAATACTTCTCTAGCACATCACCACTGTAATGAGGTCCTTAATCAAAATGTAACATTATATAGCTAAACATTTACATTCATTTACCAGATACTTTTATCCAAAGTTCTTTACAAAGGAAAATTAGGCTATAAGCAGAAGGCATTACTTCTAGATAATGATCTATTTGATGGTGAGTATAGTGTACCACATAATTTAAAGGGATAGTTTACCCAAAAAAAAAAAAAAAAATCTGCAATTATTTACTCAACCTCAAAATGACTTTTTGTTTTGCGGAAGACAAAATAAGATATTTTGAAGAGTTTTGGCGACCATTAACTTCTTTTGTATGGAATAAAAATGTATAGGCCTACTTTATGCTCCACAGAAGAAAGAAATGGTAAATAAATTATGCTACAACATTTTATTTTTGAGTGACCTATACATTTAAATGCAAAAAAAATGTTTTCACATTAAATTATTATCCAGTATATATAAAACAAACAAGTGATTTTGTCTATCAGGAATTGATTGGTGTCACATTCAAGTGCATTGACGATGAAGAAGAATAATATAGAAGTGTTTTTAATAACACAAAATAAACTTAGGATATCCACAGTGACACGAGACAGGGTGCAAGCACAAACAATACCAGACCAAGAAGCAACCAAACTGATGAACTTTTAAATACACAGGATAATAATGAACAGATTACAAACAGGTGTGATAGTTAATGAATGTCCGTGGTAATAGATTAGTGGCGGGAAACTAGGACAAAGGAAACAGGTAACTGAAAAGAAACAAACTAAAAGTCTATGAAAATGAAACTAAAGCTAAAATGAGCATAATGGTGACAATTGGATTGTTGGATGGTTGTGGTTTTGCTATTGTTGTGATGTCATAAACAGGTTATCAGAGATGTTGCAATAGGGAGCCAAAGTTATTTTAATTAAAGATTTCAAGGAAACATTTAAAAAATAATACTTTAAAATTAACACTGCAATATTCCATAAAAAATATATATATTTTGATTTCATGGTGACTTTAATGATTAGGATAAGACTGCACAGGCCAGGTGTCTATATCAGAACATAAAAACACACCCTGTCTTATCTCCTCCCTGCTGCCTCTGCAGCCCTTCCTGCCACTGCTCAATTTCATTCGTGTCGACTGCCCAGAGTCCACGAGCATAGCCTTCCAAAAGCTCTCCAGCTCAACGATAGAGGACACAACACTAGGAAAAGAGAGGAAAATATAAAGGTGAGGGCATAGTCAATTTTCCAAAGTCAGGGTAAGGTTATGTTGTTTGCTTTGCAAATCTGTAATCACTGCTCAGTCATACCAATACCATAACTTAACTGGTATTTTTAATGGAAATTGGATGGCATGTCTGTAAAATTAATTTAAATCAATTGAAATTGTGTAAATGTTGTGTTTTGGTGATGATTCTTTATCTTGGAAAATGTGAATATAGTAACAATGTACCATCTGAATGAAAATGTTGAAAGTGACTATAGGCTCACAGAGGAGAAATTATAACATTTAAAAAAAATTAAAACAAGAGGATTTGGGTGGAGTAATCCAAACTGACAACACTCTGCCTTCCTTTTTTTAGTCACATTTTCATGGTTGCATACTCTTTCTGAAACATGTGGTGCATTCCAGGGTCTAGTTGTTGAAACATGTCCCTCTATAGCTTTGGATTGGAGCCTCTGTCCTGTCATGCCTGGAACAAAGACCGAACACGTAAGATCAAACTAGTTTAGCTACATTTGAAATATATATGACCAGGCTCTTAATGTTGCAGCCTGCAGTTACATTTTCATCCATTAAAATACTCTTTGGGACAAAATGATATCATCATTTTGCTTACTGTAATATTGTTCCTTTACACGTGGATTTTTGTTTGCAAGAAATTATAATTTAAAAGATATAATTTGTCAGGTTTATTTTATGTGTCTAAAATATCCTAGTAATATTGTTTTTATTAGAAATCGCCCTTAGCCCCAACACCAATGATGTGCACATTTACCAAAAGAAAGGAAAGGAATGGATTAAGATTCATGAACTGACAGAGCACAGTGGGCGAATCACAGGTAAGACAAAAGAGAATAGCTGCCACATTAGTCACCGATACTGTGAAACTGACCCATAAAACAAACATTATCTCAGCGCTCCAATGAAGGGCATGAACTAAACCAAGCCTATGTTGAGTTTTGTACTAACTGCATTTTTTAAAGTTGCAATGAAATTGAAGTAGTGACAGATCTTTTCTTACATATTATGATGTACATCCCAGCGAAACAGATTATCGATAAAGAAAAAAAAATAGGATGCAGTGGATTGTACGAAAGGGGCGTGGTTTAAGATCGAGTTATGACATTTTGAATATAAATGACAAGGACAAGGTCAAAACTAATAAAATAAAATAAATGAAACAATAAGATCAATAGCATACATTTAGAAACTAAATCAATTGATACTATTTCAGTTTGGCAGTTACTAAAACTGCACAATAAAATATGTTGCACTAAAATCTTGTAATAATAAATGAACATAACTAACAATTGATTTCAATTTTAGGGATTGATTGGGCCCCAGAGTCCAACCGTATAGTGACATGTGCCTCTGATAGGAATGCTTATGTGTGGACACTTAAGGATGGGATTTGGAAACCAACATTGGTGCTGGTTCGCATCAATCGAGCTGCCACATGTGTCAAGTGGTCACCTCTTGAGAACAAGTTTGCTCTTGGAAGTGGAGCCAAACTTATTTCGGTGTGCTACTTTGAAAAAGAAAATGACTGGTGAGACTTGATTGTATAATATCTTTTGTTGCTTATAATATATCTATGATTATTATGCATTATCTCTCATGTAACTGTAATAAGCTCTCTTGTTCATGATTGCCTATAGGTGGCTGAGTAAGCATATCAAGAAACCCATTAACTCCACCGTTCTGAGTCTAGACTGGCATCCCAACAACATGCTGCTGGCAGCTGGCTCTGCTGATCTCAACTGCAGGTTTGATTATTGCGATGATATTATATTCAGACTGCACAATGTTTTTTTTTTTGTTTTTTTTGTAACATAAGTCTTTTTTGTTGTCATAGAATTTTTTCTGCATATATCAAAGATATTGAGGACAGGCCTGGACCAACACCATGGGGATCCAAAATGCCCTTTGGGGAGGTGCTTCTGGAGTATAAGGAGTGCGGAGGCTGGGTGCACAGTGTCTGTTTCTCTCCATCTGGTGATGCTCTAGCCTGGGTTAGCCACAACAGCGCCATCAGTGTAGCAGACGCCTCACAGGGAAAAGAGTAATACCAAGATTTACATATATCAATTAGCTTAGTAAAACTCCATTTTCATATATACACACAAAAAAAAACTAAAATAATTTGATGCTCAATATCCTTGAACTATATGCATCTATTAAAAACACTGCCTGAAAGTAATAATATGCACAGCATGATCTGTAGCATTCACTTTTGGCATTCACCCACATATGAAATTGTGTGCATTGTAGGGTTACTCAGCTGACAACAAGACATCTTCCATTGCTGAGCTTGCTGTACGTCAGTGAGACTCAGATTGTAGCTGCGGTAAGACAATGATGATGATTATAAGAAATATTTATTGAGCATCAAAGCAGCATATTAGAATGATTTCTGAAGGATCATGTGACATTGAAGACTAGAGTAATCATGCTGAAAATTCAGCTAAAATAATAAAATAAGGAATAAAATACATTTTAAAACAGATTTAAATATTGGCTACATCAGTTAAAGTTATTTTAAGTTAGGAAATTCACAATACTTCAGTTTTTACTGTATTTTTGATCAAATAACATTTGTGTATATGTGTGTGGTTGATCTTAGGGCCACGACTGTTGCCCTTATCAGTTCTCATACAAGGGTCCTGGATGCTTAGAGTTTGTGAAGAAAGTGGACATTCCCAAGCAGAGCTCCAAGGGCAACATGTCTGCCATGCAGCATTTCCGTAATCTGGACAAAAGAGCGACTGATGAGGAAGACACTGAGTTGGGCAGTCTGCATCAGAACAGCATCACGTAATAGAATGCTTAACGTCTTTTGCATTATGCTAACATGTTAGAGAAATTGAATTGCAGTTTGCTAAGACTTTGTTTCTACTGTAGCCAACTATGTATTCTGGAAGGGCTGAAGGGCAAGGTGGAGAAATTCAGCAGTGTGTCTTTAGATGGTGCCATGGTTGTCTGGGATTTCAAGGTATTGTATTGTCACGAAACTACTTGAGAGCCATTTTAATATTACTGTTTAAATCTAGATTTTCTAAGCATTGTCTGTACTTATATTAATAATGACTTTTCCTCTTTAATGTTATTTTTGTAGCACTGAATCACCATGGGATCTGGAGAGAGCAGAAAACAATAATAATCTGGGACTATCTTTTTTTATTTGTTTGTTTTCTCAGACACTTTTTTGCATTAACTACAATACTTACACTTTCAAGTAATTATAGCCGATTGATATAATGATGGTGTAATGGCTGATCCTAAACTTGTTGTTGTTCAATAGCTTTTGTGCAGTATTATTTAATCTAAACAGTGCAACAATAACTGACCCATTAACAACAAAAGATAATTAACTTTCGCAATGACTATCATAAAAAGCATTTCATTTTCTATTCCAAATGTGCTGCTAAAGAAAGAAGACAGATTCTGCATTTTCTGTTTTGTTTTTTAATGTTTTGTAAAAATACAAAAATTAAAAACGTTGGGTGTTTTGTCTTTTTTTCTCTCTGTGTGTTGGAACCGGTTGAAATTCTTGCTACAGCACCTCTAAAACTGTAAAAGTTTGTTAGATGCAAATGACTATGCAAATTACTGATAAACTGATGAGTGGGCTAGTAAGAGTACCGACGAAGGATTTGACTGACGGAGTGAAAAGTAAGTTTAATAGCCGAAAATTAATTGATTGTATCAACACCTTTTATTTTAAATAAATTGCATTTTAATAAAACATCAAAAAAATAGCAAGAGATAAAGAGACTTTGTATAATGTTTATGTATATGTTTTCATGACGGCGGTAACAAACTGGAACACATTACATTCAATAAACCATTTTTGATCAAACTTAATCGAATACGCCAGGCCAGGATGTGAATGATCACGTGATGACGTTTAAGAATAACCGAATCGGTTTAAAATCAGTCAATAAACTGTTCGAAACAAACGATTCGCAGAAATGAGTCGGGCTTCCTAGGACAAATAAATATTGCGCGGCAGTAGAGAAATAAAAGGCTGTGAGTGACTCTTTCATGGATGTATTCGTGAAAATTTGATGTGTTTAGACAAATGTAATACCGCAAAGCCAAACCACTCCCACTTTGACTTAATTCCGCACTTTCCGCCAATCAGCGTCTATCATATTTCACTCGCCCAATCAGTGCTCAGCCGGACGACAACACAGCGCATTTTCCTTCAACCACTAGAATGTGATGTTGATGTGACGCAACAACTATCAGCTGGTTTTGTTTTGCTTCATTCCCTATCCTCCGCTAGAAGTCGTAAATGTACAAAAACTTGCGTTTTAATTAATTAATGTGAGGCAGAAGAATAGCTGAAGCGTTGGAGTATATTTGTCTTCCACTTTATTCGGACCTTACAGTTTTTCTTCAGTAGGTCTCCGCTTTGCCACTATCTTTCCAAGAGGTCCAACCGATCCCAGGCCTCCGATCCAGGGCGGAGGGAGGGAAGGAGGTCGTTGGGAATCGGGATCGGGATGGAGACCGAGGAGGGAGCCGACGGTCCTGGCGGGCCGGGGCCGGGGCCGTGCTTGCGTCTCCTTCAACCAGGACTCCACGTAAGCATCATCTGCCGAATCGGATATTTCTATGATGCTCTTAACTGCGGTTTACCTTACAAGAGAAGAGGAATGTCACCTCTGCTTGAAGGATTGTCCGCTATTTATTGTCGGTTTTGATTATTACACATGATCCATAAAAAGCCAGTCACTGTGTTATAACGGTGTTTTGCATGCATAATATGATAGACCAGCTTAGCTTAGTGTTGTTTCAACACTGTTTTTCAATGTTTTTTTTAGCAGAAGTGCTTTAAATGGGATTGAACTAACACACAAAACACAACAAAAATCCACTAATGTTACTTATAGATTATATATGATTATGAATCTTAGCCTACATGATTTTATAGAGGAGAAACTGAATGTTGCCCCCTTTTTCACGTTTTCTCAAAGCAGAATTTGCAGTATTGTGAGATTGTATTGATCAGTCCAGTCTCCTGACAAGATATGACCTGCTCGTGTCCTCTTTTCTAGTGGTTGATCACACTGGTTTCTTGTCTGAAAAGTCAAGCACAGCAAATCAAACACAAACATGATACTGAGAGTCAGGTGATCTGAAATAGGCTATCGCCCCTTTGAGATTATAGTCAGCAATCTCTCTTGGGGCAAAACACATTTGCTTTAGAAAAATCCGAATTTTGTTGTTTTGTATATAGGTATACCAGTCACAGCGGTAGGGCCAAAATTATTACCAACCCATGTCAGACACAGTCCTGCTGTAAACACAAGGTTTTGTTTTGGGTTTCAGCAGTGTGGTCAGTGATGGTGGAGACATACCTATGTTCTCCAATAAAAGTAGAAAAGGACATGCTAAGCACAGGATCTGACGTGAACAGCTTTTTCTAGAGGAATGAAGGGCCTGCAAAACAGATGTGGGCTCATGTGCCCCCCCCCCCCCCCCCCCCCCCCTTAAAAATAGATCACAGTACATGTAACAGACATCAACTCTTCTGTTTATATGTAAGCCAAATGATTATAATTCACACAAATGTTTCTATCTTGAGTCAGGAACTGTGTTGTATAAGGACTTTGCTTGCCACTTAAAAATTAAGTGGTAGTGTCTGTGTTGGCCATGAAATCTGTTTTCCTTCATTATAATAAAAAATCTATCTAATTATATTTTATATTATATTTTACTGTATTATGCTGTTTATACATAATAAATTGCATGTACACAGTGTAATTAGTAAGTGAAAATAACTTCCAAATAATGGATGTATTCATTTAACAGATTTGATACAGCATCATATCTTGTTGTTTTCCCAGGTCTTTGGCTGTGGGCACCAAAACTGGATACAAACTATTCTCTGTCACCTCTGTGGACAAACTGGACTGCATTCATGAGAGTAGTGAGATATTTTCCCATTCTTTTTTTGTGTAAACTTGATATAAATGGGCTGGCAAGTATGACTGTCTGCCAAAACTACAGTGCAATAGGAGGAACCACCATGTGCAATATAATGAAGATATCATAGGGTGTAGTCACTTTCTAACGAGTCACTAAATTGAAAATGCCATTTCATTTCCTTGGTATTTCATTGAGAAAGATAAGAGAAGATATTTTACTTTAAAAATATTTTGGAGAATGTTTGTCTCTGTATGTGACCTGTGGTTGTGTAGCCAGTATTGATGTTGTGATAAACTCACCCTAGAGGGCGTAAAGTTGTCCTTGTCATTTTTGATTTATGTTACATGGTGGCAATGCCTTATGTGTTTGAGATTGTATCTGCAGCCCACAACAAAGATGGCAGGTAAAAAGCTAAAGACAAAGAAACAGCCTGTTTTGCGGATGTGTGTAAAATAAAAGGTAAACTTGGAAAATCAATCAAAAAGGGTACTTATTTACAATAATGTAATTTGTAAAAAAAATAATAATAAAAAAAAAAAAAAACTTTAGCCTCATATCACTGATAACCTGTATTTTTTTTATTTCTTTGGAACAAAAAAAAAGTGGGTCAAGCTGCAAAAAACACACACACATGTAAACTGATTATTAAGTTTACACAATGACTGTGTTTAAATTTATATTTAAACTGATTTAATGAGAAGCATTTTCATTTTGGATGTTATTTCCCCTTTAAATCTGGCTCATCCTTAAAAAGATGTACCTCAACTACATGTGTCTTTTTTAGTTTATGTTGCTGCTAATGTGTCCTTTTCTCTTCTCCCCTTCAGCAGAAACTCCAGACGTGTATATCGTGGAAAGGCTTTTCTCCAGCAGCCTGGTTGTGGTGGTGAGTCAGTCCATGCCACGTCGCATGAATGTCTACCACTTCAAAAAGGGGACAGAGATTTGCAACTACAGTTACTCGAACAACATTCTTGCAGTGCGTCTCAACAGACAGGTAAATACAACACAGCTGTGCTGGAGCGAGACACCTGCCACTTATCAATTATAAAGCTTCTGGACAAGAGGATTGCTTTTCTGTGCTCTTTCGTCATTAAACTTGAAAACGTGGTTTGGTTTGTTAGTAAATATGTAATTAGTTTTTGTGTGTGTGTGTGTGTGTTTTTCTTTTTTCGTGGCAGAGACTGGTTGTCTGTCTGGAGGAATCCATTTATATCCACAATATAAAAGACATGAAACTCCTGAAAACCCTTCTCAACACACCATCCAACCCATCAGGTAAGGGAATTGAAAAACTAATCAAACAAAAACAGCTAATCTAGAATAATAATGTTTAAATGTGTCTGTGTAAATCTGTATAAATATTAAAACATTAACCCACTCATGTGTTTCTGTAGGTCTCTGTGCTCTCTCCATCAACCATTCCAACTCTTTCCTGGCATATCCAGGCAGTGACACCATCGGAGAAATTATTGTCTATGATGCCAACAATCTGGTAAACTGTTTAGCTGTTCATTTAAGCAGTTCCTTTGGTTGAGTTAGTTGCTATACATGAGACAAATGCCTGCTCTTCAGTCCTGATGCACTATATAAATCTTGGTCTTTGTTGTGTGTCTGTATGTCTTTGTCTGCTCAGAGCACTGTGACCATGATTCCAGCTCACGACAGTCCACTGGCCGCCATCACCTTCAATGCCTCCGGCACCAAACTGGCCAGTGCATCTGAAAGGGTAAAGCTCCACTGTTTATATAGAAACGCAGCCGGGTGAACCTCACGTTTAAGAACACGTCTGGGTCAAAAAAACTTTACAATAAAGTTAGTTAACTTTAGTTTATGTATTAACTAACTTTAACTAACAATGAGCAATACATTTGTTACAGTATTTATTATTCTTTGTTGATGTTAGTTATTAAAAACAACTGTTCATTGTTAGTTTATGTTAGCTCAGGGCCATTAAATAATCTTAACATACAACTTTTGATTTTAATAATGTATCAATAAATGTTGAAATTAATATTAACTAAGATTAGTTAACATGAACTAACTATGAAAAATACTTTTATTAATGTAGTCAAATGATGTTAATAAATGGAAACGTATTGTTGTCAGGGTTGCTGCAGGTAGCTGAAGACGAGGACAAGGGCTTCAATATAATAGATTTATTAAACAAACTTCAAAACATCCAAAAACAAACGAGAACAAAAGAACAGAACTCCAGGACTTCAGGGTTAACATACAACCATACATTGACGACGATCGACAAACACTCAGGGAAAACACAGGGCTTAAATACACATGGAATAATAGAATAATTAACAGAACACAGGTGATAAAACTGAACACAAACGAGGAGCGGGAAAACTTAACAGGACTAAACCAAAAACCACAAAGACAGGGGGAAACAAGATCTCAAAACATAACTCAAACACACTGAAACGTGACAGTACCTCCCCCCTCCCCGAAGGCGCGTCCTCGCGCCGTATAACATCCAAAGGGGTGGGAGGGTGGGCGCCCTGGAGGCTGACGAGGGCATGGTGCAGGTCCGGGAAGCCTCCAGGGCGGAGCAGGCTGTGGGCGTGGCCACGTCGGAGCAGGCTGTGGGCGTGGCCAGGGCGGAGCAGGCTGTGGGCGTGGCCAGGGCGGAGCAGGCTGTGGGCGTGGCCAGGGCGGAGCAGGCTGTGGGCGTGGCCAAGGCAGAGCAGGCTGTGGGCGTGGCCAAGGCAGAGCAGGCTGTGGGCGTGGCCAAGGCAGAGCAGGCTGTGGGCGTGGCCACGATGGTGCAGGCTGTGGGCGTGGCCACGACGGTGCAGGCTGAACCTCGGGCGTCCAGGGTGGAGCTGTGGGACCCTTGGGCGTCCAGGGCGGAGCTGTGGGACCCTCGGGCGTCCAGGGCGGAGCTGTGGGACCCTCGGGCGTCCAGGGCGGAGCTGTGGGACCCTCGGGCGTCCAGGGCGGTGCAGGCTCTTCAGGTGGCCACGGTG
Source organism: Chrosomus eos (assembly GCA_036326025.1). Lineage (NCBI taxonomy): Eukaryota > Metazoa > Chordata > Actinopteri > Cypriniformes > Leuciscidae > Chrosomus > Chrosomus eos. The sequence goes on from CM070821.1 coordinate 29,273,803, forward strand.
GTGAAGACCCTTCAGGTGGCCACGGCGGTGAAGACCCTTCAGGTGGCCACGGGCGGTGAAGACCCTTCAGGTGGCCACGGCGGTGAAGACCCTTCAGGTGGCCACGGCGGTGAAGACCCTTCAGGTGGCCACGGCGGTGAAGACCCTTCAGGTGGCCACGGCGGTGAAGACCCTTCAGGTGGCCACGGCGGTGAAGACCCTTCAGGTGGCCACGGCGGTGAGGACCCTTCGGGCGGCCATGGTGGTGAGGACCCTTCGGGTGGCCACGGTGGTGAGGACCCTTCGGGTGGCCACGGCGGTGAAGACCCATCAGGTGGCCACGGCGGTGTTATTTTTCCGGGCCTCCGTGGATCTTTGGCCGGCCACGGCGAAGGCGTATAGCCCCCCCCCCCAAAAATTTTCTTGGGGAGAAGGACAGGTTCAGGAACGGAAACAGACTTGACATCAACGGGCGCTGGGTCAACGGGGTCTGGGTCAACGGGCTCTGGGTCTGGGTCAGCGGGCTCTGGGTCTGGGTCAGCGGGCTCTGGGTCTGGGTCAGCGGGCTCTGGGTCTGGGTCAGCGGGCTCTGGCGCTGGGTCAACGGGCTCTGGCGCTGGGTCAACGGGCTCTGGCGCTGGGTCAACGGGCTCTGGCGCTGGGTCAACGGGCTCTGGCTCTGGCGCTGGGTCAAAGGGCTCTGGCTCTGGCGCTGGGTCAACGGGCTCTGGCTCTGGCGCTGGGTCAACGGGCTCTGGCACATCATGGGATTCGGAACTGGGCGGGGCCAGCACATCAGGGGACTCGGAACTGGACGGGGCCAGCACATCAGGGGATTCGGAACTGGACGGGGCCAGCACATCAGGGGACTCGGAACTGGACGGGGCCAGCACATCAGGGAGCTTGGGGCTGGATTCATGCTCTGGCGGGCAGGCGACGGTCTCTGGCTGGACGGTCTCTGGCTGGACGGTCTCTGGCTGGACGGTCTCTGGCTGGACGGTCTCTGGCGGAAGAAGCTCAGGAAGGTCGTCAAAAGGGTCAGGCTCTGGCGGGCATGCAATGGGCTCAGGCTCTGGCGGGCAGGCGACGGGCTCTGGCTGGACGGTTTCCGGGGGAAGAAGCTCAGGAAGGTCGTCAAAAGGGTCAGGCTCTGGCGGGCATGCAATGGGCTCAGGCTTTGGCGGGCATGCGATGGGCTCAGGCCATACTGGACTCGGGACCACCAGAACTCGATCACATCCCCTACTACGACCTCCACGGGTCCCGCGAAATATGGCCATCCGGGTTCCCACGAAGGCCTGCTTCCAGCTCTCCATCTTCTTTTTTTAAGGTCGATCGTTCTGTCAGGGTTGCTGCAGGTAGCTGAAGACGAGGACAAGGGCTTCAATATAATAGATTTATTAAACAAACTTCAAAACATCCAAAAACAAACGAGAACAAAAGAACAGAACTCCAGGACTTCAGGGTTAACATACAACCATACATTGACGACAATCGACAAACACTCAGGGAAAACACAGGGCTTAAATACACATGGAATGATTGAATGATTAACTGAACACAGGTGATAAAACTGAACACAAACGAGGAGCGGGAAAACTTAACAGGACTAAACCAGAAACCACAAAGACAGGGGGAAACAAGATCTCAAAACATAACTCAAACACACTGAAACATGACAATTGTAAAGTGATGCCGAAATTATATTTTGCCTGTTTTTGGTAGCATTAAGATTTTTGGCATTGTGATTATTTTTATGTCAGTTTAGCACACCCCCACATTGTCATTAAAATAAAGCAATTTTTTTTTTTACATTTTCATATGCAAAAAAATGTAGTGCAAAAAAGAAATATGATGTTATGTCGTTTAAAAAAAATTAGGATCGTATATGTTATAGGGCTTTGTATTTGTAATTTGTATTATAATATTTGTTTATTTTTAAATGTAATATTTAATTATATTTACATTATTTTAATCTTTTTTGACTTCCACAACAATATTTGAAGGCCCCAGATATCCTCAGTTGTTCGTGATTTAATGGATCAGAATTAAGGTTAAATATTTATTTTTTACTCAGAATTTCTACCCAATAAAATATTATAGAGCTGTTAAGTACAGGGGGTCATATGATGGTTCTAAAAAAGAACATTATTTTGTATATTTGGTTTAATGCAATGTGTTTACGCGGTTTTAGGTTAAAAAAAAGTCAGTATTTTACACATACTGTACATTATTGTTGCTCCTCTATGCCCCGCCTTTCTGAAACGTGATTTAGAATTTTACAAAGTTCATCGTTCTGAAAAGCACGTTGTGCTCTGATTGGCCAGCGATCCAGTGCGTTGTGATTGGCCCAAAAACCTTAAGGGAGTGACAGAAATGTCACCCCCCTTACCATATTTGGAACATCAGCTCCCAAAGCAATAATGACAGATGATAATGTCAATTCGAGACCGAATCTGATCCGGAAAATGCAGATGACCAAACTGTTCGTTGATCAACTTTGCCAGCGCGACTGGACCAGATCGTATAAGATTGGTAAGGTTTTATTTCATCGGGGACATAATTACTGATTATACTGTCTTTTTACGCGCCGCACTACAGGTGTGAGAACACTATGTAAACATAAAACCATGTCTCTGCATTTGTGATCATAGAAACGACATACAAATTCTTAAAATATGAAAACATACTTACAGGCCTTGTCTGTGAGTCAGAAGGGCCAGAATGTACATGCAAAGATGGAACTTTTTAGAATCAGCCTTTGTGCACAGCCGGCCTTGTAGGCTTCTCTACCTCCCTGTTCTGGAAACAGTCTTCCGAAAAATTGCAATGCACACAGTCGAATATTTTGGTTGTATGATATAAGGTTATATTTCAGCACTTCGCGAATGGACAGCGATGCTTAAGTAGCACGTAGAGCGCGTTCTCGCGCGTTCATGTTAAGTGCACTTTTGGGAAACACACGTGGAATTGCCGCGAGCGTTCGTAACCTTGCACGTAGAGAGCGCTCTTAAGAGCTAAGATACATCGTTATCGGGAAACCCAGCCCTGGAACAGTGTTGTAAATAAAGCTTAAGCACTGTTTTCTATTTGTGTCCTCTTTTGGAAGGCAAAATAAAGTAGTTTGGCTTTCGCCACGAAAAACACAGCGTCTCCACGACATGGTGGCGCCGGCGGTAACAATAATACAGCAAGAACAAAAGTTTCTTTATTCGCATACACATTTGGGTGGTGTTATGAAACGTCTCCGGTTACTTACGTAACCTCGGTTCCCTGAAAGGCAAGGAACGAGACATTACGGATGTCGTATATGGGAACTCTCTCTCATCCTTTACTTCCGCTGAAATCTTATTGGCTAACGCCAGCAACGCTGGCCAATTGACGCAAATATGCAAATACTGAAACCCCGTTGCAGTATAATGGAAGTGCAGCGTCAATTCCTCCTCAGAATCGAACAGAACGCCAAATCAATAGCGAACACGGCGGCGAGCGTAATGTCTCGTTCCTTGCCTTTCAGGGAACCGAGGTTACGTAAGTAACCGGAGACGTTCCCTTTCAAGGCTACGGAACTTCGACATTACGGATGTCGTATATGGGAACTGTATAGAATCCCGCCGTGGAAGCAAGCAAACCACAGAACAGAACCCAATACAAAACCCCGACACCGCCCCCCCAGAATGCCAGCATTGTGATAGGACGAGACTGGCCAATAGCGAGCCTCTAACTTCTGATAGGTCCAAGGGGACGAATCACAAACTCACAAAACACTGCCAGAATTTGCATATCCCGAACAGTATAACCGGGGGGAAGTCTGCACTGTAGACCAACAGGGCAACAACAACAGTAAAATAAGGCCAACGCACAGCGGTGACAACAGTCTTAATACACATAAGCACACAGAACAACTCATGAGCAAAGCGCAGAGAGCTCTAAATGCTGTGCAAGAATTCAACTCACCGAAAGCACTTGAGACGCCACAGAGGGTAAATCCAACTTGTAAAACCTGGCGAACGTATTCTGAGAAGACCAGCCAGCCGCAAGACATAAATCCTGAATAGACATACCCTTAGTCCAGGCCCACGAAGAGGCGATCGCCCTGGTCGAATGGGCCTTAACATTGAGGGGGCATTCCTGTCCCATACAGTCATAAGCCAAAACAATAGCGTCCACAATCCAGTGAGCAAGCCTCTGTTTAGAGACTCCCCGTCCCTTATTGCATCCACCAAAGCACACAAATAGCTGGTCTGAGCTTCGGAAAGCAGCCGAGCGAGAGATGTACTCCCGGAGCGCTCTGACTGGGCAGATAGCACTTTGAGCATCCGAACCTAGAGAGGTCGATGGCTCAACAGACAGGGCAGGCAAAGAAACAATCTGCGCCCTGAACGGGGTATTGAGCGATTTAGGGACATAACCCGGCCTCGGTCTGAGAGTCACGTTACAGTTTCCGGGTCCAAAGCGAATACAATCTTCGCTGACAGAGAAAGCCTGTAAATCCCCAACCCGCTTCGCCGAAGCGAGAGCGAGAAGCAGCGCCGTTTTAATCGAAAGCTCCTTAACTGCAATCGACACTAAGGGTTCAAAGGGCGGCCGTGACAAAGCTTCCAAGACCAAAGTCAAATCCCAAGGCGGCACGGACGGCGGCCGTGCAGGGCATAATCTCTTAGCTCCTTTAAGGAACCGAGTCACCAACGCATGTCTACCGATAGACTGTCCATCAACAGGCGGGTGAAACGCAGCAATAGCAGCTACGTATACCTTCACGGTGGATGGCAGGCTCCCTTCGTCCATTCTGTACTGAAGGAAGCGTAGAATATCCGACACCGAGCAGTTCGCTGGGTCTAAACCGATATCCTGACACCATTTAGAGAAAACACCCCACTTCAGAGCGTACAGGCGCCGGGTAGACGGGGCTCGCGCTTCCGCGATGGTATTTTGAACCCGCGAATGAAGCACATCGATCCCGCTCAGCGTCCCTGCAGCGGCCACACATGGAGCCTCCACAGCCCGGGGCTGGGATGCCAAATCGATCCGCTCGCCTGAGACAGTAGGTCCTTCCTGAGCGGAATTTCCCACGGTTGCTCCGTTAGTAACTCCACCAAGTCCGCGAACCAGGGCTGATTCGGCCAGTACGGGGCCACTCGAGTCACCGCCGCCTTTTCCTCCCTGACTTTGCACAACACCATGGGCAAAATTTTCACCGGAGGAAAGGCATAGAGACGGGCTTTCGGCCATCGCGCAGTTAGCGCGTCCATCTCCCGGGGGGAACGGGACAGCGAGAAAAACATCCGACAATGCGCGTTCTCGCTCGTCGCGAAGAGGTCGATCTCCGCTCTGCCGAAACGATCCCATATCAGTTGAACCGTCCCGGGGTGAAGCCTCCATTCCCCTTGAGGAATCCCGTTCCTCGAGAGCATATCCGCCCCCCGATTTAGAACACCGGGGATGTGTGTCGCTCTCACCGAGAGAAAGAACCGATCCGCCCACAGCAGGAGAGATTCCGCCTGCTTGAATAGGTCCCTGGAATGCAAACCGCCTTGGCGATTGATGTAAGAGACCACAGAAGTGTTGTCGGTTCGAATCAACACATGCCGCTGTTCCAGTCGAGACCGGAAAACTTTTAGGGCTAGAGAGACCGCTTCCAGTTCCAAGCGATTTATGTGCCACTCCATCTGCCTCTCCGACCACCGACCGGAGGCGGGCTTGCCCAGGCAGACCGCTCCCCACCCGGTGGACGAAGCGTCCGTCAGGACCTCCACGCGTCGCGTCACTATACCCATAGGGACACCTGAACTGTAGAGATCCGGGTTCTTCCACGGGGCCAGGGCACGGGCACACACACGGTTGACCATAATGCGCTTGCGGCCGGAGTGCCACGCGCTCGGGTTGACGCGCGCTTTCAGCCAGTGCTGAAGCGGTCTCATATGTAGCAGTCCTAGATGACACACTGACGAAGCGGCTGCCATCCGCCCCAATAGCCTCTGAAACTCTTTCAGAGGGACGAGTCTGCCCGGTCTGAAGAGACCTAGCGAAGAAGTCAGAGCCTCCGCTCGTTCGGGGGAGAGACGCGCTTTCATACTCACTGAGTCCAAGCATACTCCCAGGAATGTGGTAGTTTGGCTCGGTGTGAGCACACTTTTTTGGACGTTTACCCTCAAACCAAGCGTTTTCAAATGGCGAAGTAGGGCTTCCACATGGCCGACCAATGTCTCCCTCGACTGCGCGAGAATCAGCCAGTCGTCCAGATAGTTCAAGGCGTGGAGAAGGTCACCCCGCTCGACCTGAGGGGTGAAAGTGCCGCGTCTACACATTTCGAAAAGGTGCGGGGGGCGAGGGCTAGCCCGAACGGGAGTACCGTGTATTGGTACGCCGCATTCTCGAACGCAAACCTCAGGAATCGCCTGTGGCGCTTCGCTATCTGGACGTGAAAATAAGCGTCCTCTAGATCCACTGAAGCGAACCAATCCCCGGGGCGAATTTGCGCTAGGATCTGTTTCAGTGTAGTCATCCTGAAAGCGCGCTTGTGAAGCGCTCTGTTGACGGGTCTCAGGTCCAGTATGGGGCGGAGACCCCCTCCCTTCTTCGGCACTACAAAGTAGCGGCTGTAGAATCCGCTTCCCCGCTCGCTCGGGGGAACCGGCTCTATCGCTCCCTTGTCGAGTAAACTGCACACTTCCTGCCTCAGTACATGAGCATTTTGGGGCAAAGTTAACGACTGGATTACGCCGCGGAAGCGGGGTGGTCTGCGTTTGAACTGAAGTGTGTACCCGTGTCGAATTACATTCAGCACCCACGGCGAGATGCCCGGAATAGCTTCCCACGCCGTGAGGAAACGACTGAGTGTGGGCCGGTCTAGACCTGCGGTCATCGCCGCTATGTGAGGGTTGGGGATAGACACCTCGCGCTTCCCGCGAGGCGCCTTTATAGTTAATGACCGTGACTCTGCGCTGCTCGAAGACAGGGCGGGTAACACAGTGTGAAGTGCAAGAGGAGAAAAAAGCTCTGTTTGTGAAGAAGTAATTTGCTTTATTGAACAACACACAACATTCACAACATGACTGCACGCGTCGCTCGCCGAACGCAGAGGGACCGCGTGCTCTAGAGCGCGCCGCTTGGCAGCGGGGCCATCCGGGGCAGCGGGGCCATGCGCTCTCCTCTCCTCTTGCCCGAGCGGTCAGGACGACTGCTTGGGCCTCGCTGGGGACGCGGCGGGTTTTCTGCGCGGGCTCCTCTGAGCCGGTCTCTTGTTTCCCGCTCCCTGCCACTGCCCGTGTCGGCCCTTACGGGCATCCGGTCCCGGGCGGGAGGCTGGCTGATGTCTGGCCGCAGCCTGGGACTGGCGCCCCGAGGCGGAAGACGAGCGAGAGCGAGGGCGCTGCGGCGGGCGCGGGTGCGGCGCTCGCCGAGGGATCACATGGCTCATCGCCTTCGCCTTCTTCTGAGTCTCGGAGTACCGCTCGGTGACCTTCTCCACGGCATCTCCGAACAGGCCATCAGGGGAGATCGGTGCGTTTAGCAGCGTCTTCCTGTCCGCCTCCTACACGTCCGATAGGGTGAGCCACAGGTGTCTGTGGAGGACCACCAAATACCCCATCGAACGGCCAATCGCCTGGGCCGAGCGCTTCGTGGCCAGGAGCGCGAGGTCCGTTGCAGAACGGAGGTCTCGGATGGCGTCAGTGTCGACAGAGGCGGCGCCATCCAGAGATTTCAATCGCTTGGCCTGCAGCACTTGAAGAACGGCCATAGCGTGTAGTGCAGAAACCGCCTCCCCCGCGGCGCCGTAGGCCTTGTTAGCCTGGTGAGTCGTAAACCTGCAGGCTCGGGACGGCTGGCTGCGGTCCGAGCCCAGGGCGGGAGCTGACGGGCAAAGATGTGCAGCGACGGTCTCCTCGACAGGAGGGATGCGGAGGTAGCCGTGGTCCCCCGCCTCGTCCACGGGGGGGAACATGGCCTGGGTCGAAGTGAGGGTGCGCGCCGATTGCGGGGCCACCCACGACTTCACCACGTGCTCGTGCACATCAGGAAAGAACGGGGTTCCCCTTTTCGAAGCGGCCTGACGGCGGCTCGATTGGAGGAACCACGCGTCCAACTTGCTCTTTGAGGGCTCGTCGGGAGCCTTCCAGGATAAATCCAGTTCCTCGACGGCCTTCGAGAGGATACGGAAGAGCTCTTCCTGCAGATCCGCGGGGGTCTCTTCCGTGGGTGCCAGAGGGGCGGCCTGCTCCGCACCATAGTCGTTCTCGGAGGCCGACAAGGACATAGAGTCGTCCTCCTCACTCACCCCGAAGGACACGAAGTCCGCAACGTCGCGGGGAGGATGAAACGAAGGGTCCGGAAAACTCACCGGGGGTCGAACCTCGACTCCGCGGTTGGGGGGGCCTGCCAGCGGCTCGGTGGCGGCAGCAGGCCCAATCCCCGCAGCAGCGCGAGCTTCGTCTCGCCTGGCCTTGAGGGCTCGGAGGGGCATGTCCGCACAGAAGTCGCAGGACCCTTCATCCCTGAGGGCCAACTCCGCGTGGGCCAGCCCCATGCACGCGATGCAGAACAGGTGCATGTCGGGGGGCACTATGGGGCCCGAGCATAAATTGCAGACGGTCGCCATCGGATGCTGGAGACAGTTCAGGGATCTCCGGTGCACCTTCAACGATAGCAAAAATCCAAGTAGTAGTAGTATCAGCTTTCTAGCACACGATTTGAGCGTGAAGAGAGAGATTCTGAGGAGGAATTGACGCTGCACTTACATTATACTGCAACGGGGTTTCAGTATTTGCATATTTGCGTCAATTGGCCAGCGTTGCTGGCGTTAGCCAATAAGATTTCAGCGGAAGTGAAGGATGAGAGAGAGTTCCCATATACGACATCCGTAATGTCGAAGTTCCGTAGCCTTGAAAGGGAACTCTGCCCCCACATACTGACGTAGATTTGTGGGGGCGTGTTTGAACGAAGCGTTTTAGGAAGGTGTGGTTGACTTTTACAAAGAATGTCTCTTTAGGTTGGACACTTTGAGCTTTGTAACTCCGCAGATCTTAGACATGCCCAAACAGATACATAACACACTAAAGAAAAAGGAAAACAAGAAATCGCATCATATGACCCCATATGTCCAGATTTGCTGTATTGTGAAATATACGGAGCAACGTCTAAAGGGACAAAAACGAGATGAGAGGGAAAACATTTTCAATGCTTTTGCATTTACTCACAAAAATTTTCGGGGGGAACGCAAAAATATTCGAGGGAACGCAAAGGCATTGGCATCATTTTTCCATCCACGTCATATTTTTTCCCTCCACTATGTCCCTTTAGGGGCTCCAAAGAAATAAAATGGCACAATGAAAAACAATTCTAATTGTCCTAAAATATGTTTTCTATTCTTTAGGCAAAATACAATGTCTTGTTTTTTGGCATAATTTTTTCTTTCTATTTACGCGGTGAAATGCAACCCAGACGTGTTTATGAGAGATTCACATAGTCATACCTTATACACAAACGTGAACACACAGCTCCAAGCATCTGTCCACTTCTTTTCTCCCGTCCCAGGGCACAGTGATTCGAGTCTTCTCCGTTCCAGAGGGACTGCGCTTGTTTGAGTTCCGGCGGGGAATGAAAAGGTACAATGATGATGATGATGATGATTCAAAGCTCACAGTGAACACTGAAGATACTTGAATCATAGATAAAGAGAGTTGAAGGTGTTTATGTAAACTGTGGTATGTGTGAGTCTGTTTTGTGAATGCTTTTGACCTTTGTGTGTTTGTGTCATCAAAGGTATGTCAACATCAGCTCCCTTTCCTTCAGCCCGGATGCTCAGTTCCTCTGTGCCTCAAGCAATACAGAGACGGTGCACATTTTCAAGCTTGAACAGCACAGCCCAAGGTACTGAAAATGCTCCTTGCTACCAGTGTAATTGAGTCAGGATCTCTCTTTTTTTGGTCAGTGTTTGTGTTCATCCACGTTTTTGTGTTTTACTCGCAGTGGGGAGGAGGAAGCTCCCTCTTGGTCAACATATGTAGGTAAGATGTTCACAGCAGCCAGTAGCTACCTCCCAGCACAGGTGTCAGGCATGATGAGTCAAGACCGAGCCTTCGCAACCGTCCGTCTCCAGATGGCCGGTCAGAAGAATGTCTGTGCCCTGGCAATGTGAGTCCTGCAGTCATTACACAGCAATCTAGAATGAGTAACAGTATTTACTGAGGAAAAAAACTCATTCAAGAGTTTCACTTGACCAATCAGAATCCAGAAACTTCCACGTTTGCTTGTGGCCTCCTCTGATGGGCAGCTATTCATCTATAACATTGACCCTCAAGATGGGGGTGAGTGCACTCTGGTGCAGAAGCACAGGTGAGTTTTAAACAAATTAATTATAATTATAAGCTGTGTGGTATGTTATTAAATATAGCACATACTTTTTTTTTTGTGGCATACATACTTTCATGCTGGATTCCATTGTAAGTGCTCAGGCAACTGGACGAGTTCAAAAGGCTTCAAACTTTTAAATCACTTAAAACGGTTAAAGGAATAGTTTTAAAAATGAACATTCTATCATCAATTACTCACTCTTAAGTAGTTTCAAACCTGTATGAGTTCCTTTCTTCTGCTGAACACAAAATAAGATTTTTTGAAGAATGTCGCTAACAAAACAGTTGATGGACACCTTTGACTTCCATAGTAGGAAAAAAAATACCATGGAAGTCAATGGGGTACATCAAATGTTTGGTTACCGACATTCTTCAAAAAATCTTATTTTGTGTTCAGAAGAAAGGAACTCATACAGGTTTGAAACTACTTGAGGGTGAGTAAATGATGACAGAATTTTCATTTTTATGTGAACTATTGACTAATTAGTTCAATGACCTTTTCTGCATTTTACATCATCATGCCAGTGGATGACGAGAAGCAACAAGTAGTGACTTTTTGTGCAGTATGAGTTTGTCATTGTGTCTGACTCAATTGATTCATTGACAAGCACAAACAAAACAAGTTTTATTAAAATTTGAATGCTTACAATTCTACTGATATTCTACAGAAAGAGTGTTTATTAATATAAAGTGTTTTCCCTTTTGTTACAGTTAGCTAAAACTACAACTAAAATGATTAAAAATCGTTTTAGGTCAATTGAAATAAGCTGAAATAAAATTACAATTTTAGTTAAAATCTTAAACTTATAAAACCTGAAATTAACCATGGAAACTAACTGAAGTTGAAAATAGTATTAGAATTACTAAAACTAAATCTTAAATAAAAATAATTGAAGCCCAATAGAAATATAAAAAAACTAAAAATGACAGCACATAAGAACATTACTAAAACTTAAACTAAAATGAAAATTCAAACTGAAAATATAAAATTTTCATATAGTAAAATAATATAACATAGTTACAAATAAGCTATATAAATATTATATGGTGCATAAATAATACTAAAATAACACTGTACATTACAACAACAAAAAGACAATAATTTTTCTCCCTCCAGTCAAAATGTGGGGCATAATTAATCAAGATATAAAAAACAACAAAAAATAGGTCTAAATGAATGAATAGTTGCTTAGTTTTAAATGTGCGGGGTAAGTGGTAAGCTCAATTTTACACATTCATAATTCTTCCACCCCTTTTCTTTTATTCCTGTGAATGACTCACATGCCGACATGCACACTCTTGTTCAGTCACTGACTCAGCAAATCCTCGTTCATTAATGAGGTGACCCAATTCATTCAATCCATTCAAAGCCTTGATGTGGTAGTTAGAAACCTACATATTTTTGAAAGCACGGCAGTTTCAAAATTCATGTTTGAGTTATGACTGTGTGCAATTTATATCGTAGAACAAAGCATGAAAGTCTCTCTATAAGCGCGACTTTATTTTTACTGATGTTGCCTTTAACCCCCAGGTTGTTTGGATCAGATAAGGAGTGGGAGGAGACAGAGAAATCTGAACTCACAGAGCCACCGCAAGTATGTCAGTCATATGCTGCCACCGTGGCCATCCCCACCTCTGGACCCATTACAGCCACTCTCACAGGTACCACAACACCCTTAAACACTCACATTCATTTATATTTGAACTCATTTTCATGATCACCCAACTGTGTTCTTCTCAGGGTACTCCGAGGATGGGGGAGCTAAGAAGGGCGAGGTGATTCCCGAGCATGAGTTCGCAGCAGGGCCTGTGTGCCTGGACGACGAAACAGAATTTCCTCCCGTGAGCATTCGCTAAAATCAAAGCGCCGGTGTTGCAATCAGTGTATGGGGTTGTCTTGTCCCTCTGTCCACAAGCATTCAAACCAAGTGTGATTTATTATCTTTAACCAAACCAACATCAGCCTCTTCAGGTCTGATGAGGACCAAATGTTGCAATTTAGTCACATCAGAAGCTGAATATGTTGTTTCTTACACAACATAAATGTGAAATATCACTCCAGACATTATTTCTTTGAAAAATGAAATAATTTAGTATATATTTCAGTGGTATTACTCTGTATTTAAAAGTAATGCTACATTAATGTAAGTATTTAGCCTGAGTTCAGGGTGAATACAGGCAAAGTGGGACACTTAAAGGTACACTATGTAAGTTTTGGCCCTCTAGCGATTAAAAACAAAACTGTATGCATTTTGCAGAAGAAAATTGTTTTGGTTGTGCTTCGGATGAATATGGTTATCCTACTGATCATAAAACATTTACTACATGGCTTAAGATATATAATATTCAGTTTGGATCGAAAGAATGTGAAAGAGCTAAATATGGCAATCTACAGGGGTTGGACAATGAAACTGAAACACCTGGTTCTAGACCACAATAATTTATTAGTATGGTGTAGGGCCTCCTTTTGCTGCCAATACAGCGTCAATTCGTCTTGGGAATGACATATACAAGTCCTGCACAGTGGTCAGAGGGATTTTAAGTCATTCTTCTTGCAGGATAGTGGCCAGGTCACGACGTGATGCTGGTGGAGGAAAATGTTTCCTGACTCGCTCCTCCAAAACACCCCAAAGTGGCTCAATAATATTTAGATCTGGTGACTGTGCAGGCCATGGGAGATGTTCAACTTCACTTTCATGTTCATCAAACCAATCTTTCACCAGTCTTGCTGTGTGTATTGGTGCATTGTCATCCTGATACACGGCACAAAACTGTGCTCTTACCCTGCTAATTGGACCTTCACAGTCTGCTCTTATTGGTTCAATGTGCAATTAATGAAGATTGGCCACCAGGCTGGTCCAATTTAGCCATGAAACCTCCCACACTAAAATGAGAGGTGTTTCAGTTTCATTGTCCAACCCCTGTATCTGTTCAATAAAATACCTTAACTGTTAAGTAATAAAAACAGCATCTCCATTTTTACAACATTTCAAATCCCTCAGTTCTCGCCATCTCTGAAAAGCCAAGCCAATGTTGATTCCTGTTTTATTACGAGCTCTTTCATTAAAAGAGCCAAAAAGAGGCTCTTTTTGCCTGCAGACTCTACTCTATTTTGTGTGTTTTAAAAAACGGGTGATTCTCCGGAGGTTCAAGATTGAGCTGCTCCATCTCAAACTTTCTCGCTCGTTGTGACAGCTAACCTATACAACTCGCACACCATGCACGCATCATAGGAACTTTCCTCTATATACGGATATGACGAGACGGGCACTGACCAGTGACATATCAATTTACCCGCCGGTCTAAAATATAAACACTTAAAATAGAGAATCAGGGTAAGACAAGAACATGTTTTGGAAGAGGGATTGATGATGTATTGACATGTATTGAACAAAAACAAAAGTTACATAGTGTACCTTTAAGCATAATTACAAAAAATTTGCATTTTTTTAGTTCATATAAATAGTATGTTATGAAATACCATTCAAATGTTTGGGGTCAGTAAGATTTTTTTTTTCAGCAAAAAATACATTTATAATGTTTGTTAATGATTGTTATCTTAAATAAATGCTGTCTATTAACTTTATTTATCAAAAGATGTGACATTGAAAACTAGTAAGTAGCAAGTAATGATGTTGAAAATTCAGTGTTGTCATGACAGGAATAAATTACATTTTTAAAATATAAAAATAATATTGATCAAATAAATACAGCCTTGGTGAGCATAAGAGACTTTCTTGAAAAGCATTTTAAAAAACTTACCAACTCCAAACTTTTGAATGGTGGTGTATACTGTATGTAACAAATTTAATCATAATTTAAAAACAAAGGCAGTGACAAATCACCCAAATGTGTTTCACTTTATATGTATTCATCTTAGATGTTGAAAAACATTTTCTGACACTAAACCAGCTGTTGCTGTTTAATGATGTTTCTGATCTTATATACATGGACGTGAGCAGAAGTTAGTTGACTGATTTGTTTGTTTGTGCACAGACAGGACCAAGATATGAATGCATTGAATCCACCCAAGTTATTTGTTTTGATGCAGTAAATGCTGGGTTGACTCCTCGCCATTGCTTCATTATGTAACTATGTGAACTCTTTTTCTATTTCAGTCTAAATTTCATGATGTCAAACTCATTGTTGTCTATGCACACACACACACAACATACAGGAGAATAAACATTCTACACCTTATATTCTGAACAAATCTCAATGGATTATTTGGATTTTAACTAAGAATTTTTATGATGCGAACAATCTCAAGATCAAGTGGAGATATTAATAATGCTTTACATTGATGCAGTGCTCACTTAACTCCACACGGTGGAGCACTTATTGTTGTCCAACAGGCCTTGTTACTGCTAACACTTCATGTCTTGTTTTGATAGATCAGAAACTATAGTCTTTCAGATAGTTTAATGATATTGGTTTAAATGGAGGAGCTCAGGACTCCGATGTCAGAAGGATTTGATCATTTATAAGATATCAATTTGAACTTGCCATCGCTATTGCTTTCATATACCTTCCGAGTGTCATTGTGACTAACGATATGGGTCAAACATGTTTTCAGCTAGCTCCTGTTGAGATCTGTATCTGTCTATAACACACCCATGGCTGAGGGAACAATAAAGCTCTGTTCTGGTTTCCGGTAGATAAATTGGTGCCGTGACGGATCTGGGCGAGGCAAGGGGAGACGACCGTGAGAGAGGGTAGAGAACAGGTGGAGGCCGCAACTATCAATGGAGGATCCTCAGTGCATGAGCAAGGACAAACAATGAGAATAATGATAAAAACCAACAAACTAACTTCAGGGTGCTAAATTATTAATGGAACGGTTTGAAATGCTAATATCTTAAATTGAGTTGATCAGGGATTTGGGTCGTTGTCACTCAAACCCCTGAAGGGTGTGTTATAAATGAGGTGCATGACTGAAATATAACCACATATTGTTCTAGTTATGTAACACATGTATTAATTCAGTCGTAATACTGTAGCATTTTATTCTTTTAATTTATAACGCCATCATATTGAATCATTAAAGAAGAGGAATTACTTTTTTTATATATATATATGTTTTGCTGTATTGATACTTAATATGTTTACATGTTACCATCCTGAATACTAATACAGCGGGATGTTTTGTATGTATGTGCCTATAATTTTACTTGTAAAAGTGCAAAGTATTTTGCTGGATCGCTCAAGACCAAAAGACAAAAAAAGATATGAATATGTAGGAAATATATTAGGAATGAAATTATGCAAAGCACCTCTTGTCTCCTGTGGTCTTTTCTTTCTCAAATTATTTATTACGAAGGAAGTGAATAGATACTACCATTCAAAAGCTCTTCAAATTGTTACTTTTTTTCAGCAAGGATGTATTCAATTGATGAGCCTTCTTTCACAAACTTTATGTTTTTATAATGATATCTTACTGACCTGACTTTAAACAGTTTGTTTGAGTTATCACCAGTCAACCTGATACAAATCTAATGATATTGGAGAAAAACTGAGGACACCATGAACATTTCTGACTGACGTCATATTTATATAAGTATTTGGGCCATAGGTCACATTAGATTGTCTTTGTCTAACAGTTGATTTTAAAGATGAATTGTAAAAAAAGGTTTGAATATAAATGCATCAAATTGCTGAGGAGGCTTTTGTCTTTACAATCTAAATTTGTTGGTACGGCCCACAGAGATCTTGAGATCCTTCATTCCAATAAATATAAAGTGTGAGTTTGCCATGTCTTTTTTTTTTTTTTACAGTGTAAACAAAGCATTTCATAGTTGATAACACTACAAAATGATATAGGATATAAATATGTACATAAATATGAGATAATTAAGGCTAGAATAATCCCTTGGTTATACTGCTGTATATTTCAGAGATCCTTAGAAATGATCATCCTTTCGAGTGAACTGGAGCACTTCGGTAGTGTGAGAAATCAGCTGCACTTCACTGATTAATATTTGTTTTGAAAGGCAAAAGAACATGTTGAGCTTTGGGCACAATCCCGTCAAAATAACTCTGTTGTCCCACAGTGCTGTGCTCAACGTCTGAGGTCATTTCCAGTTTAAAGGAGGTGTTATGTTGCCTATTATTCTCTGCACTTGCACTATTAATGGGATACTAATAAAAGTTTATAGGTTATGTATAATTATATGTGTCCTGAATGTTAGGCCCAGCATAATTGATGTATACATGTATTTGAGCTCTGTATACAGAGCTCAAATACATGCAGGGCATGGCATTGAGACAGGACTGGTGTTGTGACAACAGAGGCTGGATGCAGCAGATGAGGTTAAAGGTCAGAGTGAATAACAGAGCTGATAAGTGTAATAAAAAAAGTGCTTTCCGCGACCTGCTCATGCCAGAGAAGGACAAACTTCTTTCCAGAGAAGGAAACAGAACTGTTTCAACATGACATGTAGGTACATTTATGTAAATGTTATCATAAATTACACTTTGTACATCTACACCTAAAGCACTAGTTTATAGTGACATTGTTTTTTTAGTTGTTTTTTTTTAGCTTTCCCAGCTGTGAGTATTTGCATATATTACGTCCCAGTGTGTTGGGCTAAATAAACAAATAAAGTAAAATAAAGGCTACAGTAAGTTATCAAATATATTAACAAATGCAAATTTGATTAAAAATTATCATATCATATCTGGAAGGGGAAAGGATAGCAACAAACATAAATTCACCAATATGACAAGGTGCCTTGAATATCTGAGACCTTTTGATGCCTCCAAGAAGATAAACACGCAGATTCTCAGAATGGTATTGATGTCAAACTCTTAAAGTATTTACCCAAACGCCCTGGAGTAAACCACTCCCGAGTTTTTGAGCATTCCAAAAAAACAATTATTTGCATAGAAAACAAAAAAAATGTGCCTGATGTGTGTGATAAATGAGCTGTCCAGGGTACTGAACATTATTGCATCTTCTGCTTCGATGCAGGATTTGGCATAGATACACATACCTGATGTCTCCAAGTTACCAAAATGATAATTGTAACACAAACAGCAACTTTTATTTTTTTTCACAAGGGCACTTTAAGTAATTTATCATTACTCATTATACGACGAATATTTAGATGTGCTTTAACTCAGTGCTCTACTTTCACCCTTACATTGTAGAAAAGCTAAAATGATGGTCAGCTATTCAATGTGTTGCCCTGTAATCTTGTTTGTTAGGCTCTGACAGTACACAGTGTATAATTTAACTAGACATTGTAAGTCAGCATATAATGATCATATGAACTCTTGTTATGGTTAAATCTACTGTGTAGCAGCATCTTATGATGTTAATTATTACTAAGGCTTCTGTGAAAAACAATCTCAAAAACATTAATTAAATAAAAAAGAAATACAAACAAAATAATAGTAAAGTAGAAAAACACAATTTGAAGTTATCCTTTTGTCTTCGATAAGTAATGGATTCCTTTATTCCTCACCATATCAGCTGCAGTTAAGAAATCAGATAAACATATGTTTTGTGTGCTGAACACAACACAGGCTTCCAACACCTAGTAATTACTAAAGGGAATGACGCAAGCCATTCTTAGGTAACAGTCAGTTGGTTACTTATCTCTCCCCATAAATGACAGGCCCTCTGTAAGGCCACCTGGAAAGATAAATGCAGAATCTATGATAAATGCATAGAGAATTATTTAGAAATGTAATTAAATAAGATAGAAATGTAAGGATTTAAAAAAGCAAATATATTAGATTATGCACTATTTTTAGGTCTAGTCAAATATGCCAAGGCAATTATACCGTAACATTCATGAGAGATTTGTCAGATGTTCCTTTTATTGAAGCTCAAGATGCTTTTTGGGTGATCTCAAATCATGCTGGAGACCTCGTGATCGTCAGATTTTAGACAAATTTGTTGAGTTGAAGCAAAAAAGGGGACATAAAAAGATGTTTTACCTACTTAAACTGTTGTGCTTATAAAATCAACAATGTATATTAAATTGGTGGTCTCAGACGTTTGGACCCCACTAGGCCTATAGAATATTTTATCTATTATTAAGCGAGCATCCATGAACCCTTCATCTCACAGATTATGCAGGCCTACTTGAAGCAATACTAAAAAAAGTTAACATCGCAATAGCAAAGCCTGTTTTAAATTGTGCGTATTCATAGTAGCTAGAATACATCGTGTGTTCATATTTTTTTACAGCCTATGATCGTACACTATAAAAAAATAGCCATGCATTCATCAAGGTTTGCATTATTACCGCTACAAGTTTCCTAGATGCACGTCACCCGCATGTCTGTGAAAAGAGGATGTGCATGTGACGTCACAGCCGGCAATGTAACAAATGAAATGACCAAAATATCGGAGTTTTAAGGAATCTCCTTGAAAGGTGTTTAACAAATGTTGAAATTTCCGTGCGTATTTACATGGTGCCATTAAAACGCACGCTGATACTGTAATCTTGATGGGTAAGCTCATACTGGAGACAGAACTGGAATAAACCTGTTTTACCCGGCCCATCATGCTTCGCGTGCACGAGAATTGCCTTCCCACCACAGCTCTCACCACACGCGCATGCTCGTGCATTTAGATCACTACGGTCACGCTCAGTCCTGTTATGTTCCTCACACACACAGTCTTGATTATTCAAAATGCTGTTCATAAGATGATTGATATTATTAACTGAAACTAATTTTGAAATACTTGTATTTTCATACAACTATATTTCATTTTACAGAAGGCTAGTGATGTTGCGGTCAAATAACAAATTATTTAATTCAGTGCTGTGATATATTGACTCTTCAAACAAAGCTCCAGGTCTTGTGAGAGATAAACAGATAAATTAGATAATTTGAGCGCATCCAGCCAGTTCACCAAGTGCAATGCGCGTTCACGATTCAGTAGTTACAGTCGCAGTAGCAGTCGCGCACGAGCTCGAATACCGGCTTCAGCCGGTATAAAATCTGCCAAGCTTCAGTGAGAGGAAACATAGACAGAGAGCTGGCAGATAATACTTGATCTAGTATAATATCAGTATTTATACTTAGTTAATGTAGTCGAACATAAACTAGGAAACGATATAGTTAAATATATGTTACTCGGTTGTGACTTACTAACGACTCGCGCTCTCCACAGGAGTGACTGCGGATGCTCTGGGCAAAAACGATGATATCTGGTTAACACTTTAACAAAGAAGCCAGCTAACTTAGAGCTGTTGGTTTTTGTTTTCATCCCGAGTTTTCCGCAGTTTCTTCAACGTCTCGGTAAGTTAAAACGATTTATACCCAAGTATATCATTTGAATGCCGTTTTTTCTAGCTCGTCTAAGGACAGATGCCCTATGCCATGATAAAGTTAACGTTACTTATTGCGTCACATGATGTACTAGGCTATTTTATGATAGTAAGCTAGGTCATTTATTGACTTAATTAATTGAATAATGCCTATGTCATATATATATATAATAATGTATGTCCCTGTTGGACTTAATTTTCCTGGTTAAATAAACTTTACATAAAAGTAAAGACTAAATACAATTCTGTTTTGTATTTTACACTATGTAATGTTCTATTTATTAAAACCAAGTATAAATGTCACCAAATTATTGTTTTTATGCATTTTTTTTGCACTTATTCCAAAATAATCACTAAAGCCAGTAACAATTGTATATGATATATTATTTGTTTATTATTATACAGTTTTTTTTAAATAGTCAGCTTATTTTCAGCAGTCATCAAGCTTGTTCACAAGGTCACAGACATGAAGATGTACCTTTCATTTCCCCAAGCTGATTGCTCACAGTAAAAAACACAAAACACACACATTCATCATGTTTTCAAGTTTGATTTTGACATAAAGCAGTGATATATAAGTGGCTGAGTTGCTTACTTACTTTTCATTAGCCTTCCCATTAACGTCATCGATAGGTTTATTCGACTTCATGGAGAGGCTACACACTGCAGAGCCATGGGTGAAGCATGAAATCCAGATCCCGCTCTCTGAATGTAATTTGGGCATAATGGATGGAGTTAGAAGTTCCAACCACACCCTAACCTTACCCATAACTCTATCGCTCTACCCGTTTGAAGTCCAGAGAGGTGGGGCTGGATGTCATTTGGCTCTGCAGTGAGCACCACTTGACTTCATGCAGCGCTGCGCAGACCGATTGGCAGCTGACTTGAAGCAGTGCATGCCGGTTAGAAATTTTGTCTGACTTGAGACAGCGCTGACGCCACATCACTGTGACGTATGGCATCAAAGTACCGCGAGAGCGATTCGAGAGCAGACAGTTGACTCAGCTGGCGCAGCTTCTCAAGAGGGTCTGCACCATAGACATAATAAATACATAGACACCCTATTGGCTGCTGGAGCGTACGTCAACGGCGCCGCCATGTCAAGGAGGGCAAGTTTCCCATACCTCTCATTATGGGAATTTAGAAAAATGCCTGCTTCGTGTGCTGCGTGGGGCTGTACAAGTCGCCACACAACTGAAAACAGGTCTCGGGGAATTACCTTTCACAAACAAGACTGAACATTTTTTTTTGGTTGTATTTGGTCATTATATAATTAGTAATAGAAACATACACCACGTACAAACCACTGAAATCGGCTGATAAATGTAAACGTTATTATTGTTTTTATCCAGGAAAACCGCAGCTCACCCGTTGACGTATTGCAGCAACGCTCCAAAGCGCCCAATAGGGCGTCTATGTATTTATTATGTCTATGGTCTGCACGAGCTCTGATGACGACACGGCTGTTCCCAGTAGCACCTCAATGCAGTACATGAGATCCACAGGGAGGAGTCGGATCATGATCCAAGGGGTGGAGATGGGTAGGATTAGGGGTGGGTTTAGGGATCAGGGGGTGGAGATGGGTAGGTTTAGGTGTATGTAAGGTGGGAGGAGTTGGATCTGGATCCGACTCCTCCCTGTGGATTTCATGTTCTGCAGTGAGGACCATCTCGCTGTTCCACGATTGGCCGGATTCACCCTAACCTATCATATCCAATAATAGCGCAATGGAGGCATAGCCGTATATATATATATAACGTATGCAGTAGTCAACACTTGAAGTGGATCAAAAAAGTTAATCAAAGTTGTCCTAAGACAAGAACGGGTATTGTTCAAAATTCATGTATAACTTTGATGAAAGGTTTTGATACACTTCAAATGTTGTTGACTACTGTGTATATATATGATATACACAGACATGGACACACACTTATAATATGTATACACATTAATAAACAAACTTTTGTTAGATGCGATTATTCGCAATATACATATATATAAAGTGTAAAATGTTGCTTGACTCTGGCACTCCCTTTTTTCTATAATATCCCAACAGTGGTTACATAACACGGATTTGATGCATATGGATTTGTAGCACCTTGAAAGGTAAAATAATCCAGCAGACAAGGCAGATTAAAGACAAGCTTGCAAACAAAGCCCGCTGTTAAGTTGACCATCAGAGCCAGTGTGGACATACATCCTATCTAAAACTCTCTGTACTGTCACTGCTTACATTTATAGAAACGTCAGTGTCCATCATGACAGGATTGATGTTAGCCCTGAAGGGCTGCACGAGCCCTAATGTGTACGCTGAGGTGCCAGATGGAGGCTGGGGCTGGATGGTGGCTGTGGCCTTCTTCTTCGTGGAGGTTTTCACTTATGGCATTATCAAGATTTTTGGGATTTTCCTCCAGGACCTCATGAGAGACTTTAATGAAACACAACAGCAGAGTATCTTGGGCCGTCTCCATCTGTGTCTTTGTCATGGCCTTCACAGGTAATTCAGTTTAGACATTTAAAGACACAGTACTATAGCACTGGTTGTACCTCACTGTTTGTTTACACAATACAAATGGTGTTTACACAAATGGTAAGCTTTACCAGTGAAAAATACCTTAATGTATCAGAATACAAGAATACATTGTTTTCTGGCAACACAAGTTGTGCAGGTTATTTAAGTTTCGCAATGCTAAACCAGTTTTCCATTGCTCCGTTTTGCTTTAACTCTCATTGAGACATCAGTAGAAGCCATTGTGTACTATGTTTAAGTTTGTTTCATCATCAATGCAGGTCTTATTCTACAGCGACCACAACTTAGAGGCTACATCAGATACGCAACTCAGTTTTAGTTTAGGGAAGTTGACGGAAAAATAGGTCGTCATAAAAATACCAGGCATATCTCAGGTGGGTACAAACTGAAATTAAGAAACAAGCTGTGTCATCAGATCTGCGATTTCCCTGTATTTCTCTCAGGCCTTAAAGGGATAGTTCACTCAAAAATGAAAATTCTGTAATCATTTACTCACCCTGTCGTTCCAAAAGAAGATATTTTGAGAGATGTCTCAATGTTTTTGTCCCAAACATGGATGTCAGTGGACTCCAAAACTTTTACCAACATTCTTCAAAATATCTTCTTTTATATTCCAAAGAATAAATAAAGTCAAACAGCTTTAAAACGACATAATGGTGGTGAGTAAATTATGATAGGCTTTTCATAATTAGGTGAACGTTTTAAAACATCAGATATTGTGGTCTTTCAGTGTGAACATTTCAAACAGATCCTGACTTCCAAGCAAATCTTTTCATCTTGGCATTTGCGTTGAGAGCGGGCTGAACTGTGCTGTGAAAGGAATGCCGGCTGTTGTGATGGCTGACTAGAGATTCACTCACTTTGCCCAGTGACAAAGCAGGCAGCGGCACCATTTCACGACTCAGTGGACAGATTCACATTTTTTCCTGCTGAAAGGGCTTCAAAAGATCATTCTTGTTCAAACAGAAGCAGTCTGAGAGTGAACCAAAGTAAAACCTGAGGCTATTAGTGATAATGTCTTATTCCCTTGCTGTACAAATGACACCACCATAAATGGATAATTTAAGGAAGTGCATAAATCCACTGTGTTGTTTCTCAAACTTGTTTGTAATTGGCACCATCTTTCCCACAGCTCCTCTTTCCACAGTGATGAGCAACCGCTTTGGCTATCGGCCTGTCGTCATGCTCGGTGGGTTCCTGATTAGCCTGGGCACAATCACAACGGCCTTCACCAGAACCATAACTGAGATGTACATCACCATGGGACTCGTTGCAGGTAAATCCACCTTCTGTGTGAGTTTATGTGCGATACATATTTTGGGACTCTATTTGTTCCATAACAAAATATGTAAAGTAAATGAAGGTGAATTTATTCAGTATTTTAGGAAATTTTGCATTGCATTATTTTATTGCCAGTGCGGCATTACTGACCTTTTTTCCTCAGGTGGCGTGGCATGACATTGTGAAAACTGATTGTTTAATTTTTATTTTAAAAAAGAGACATATTTTCCATACATGGCATTTGTAATTTTATTCTTTTTGTTTGAAGAGTAATGGCTGCTGAAAATTCAGCTTTGCCATCACAGGAATTAATTAAATTAGCAAATATATTTAAATAAAAAAGTTATTGTAAAGTGTGATAATATTTTACAATATTACTGTTTTTACTGTATTTTTTTAAATAAAATAAATGCAGTCTTGGGGAGAATAAGAGCCTTCTTTCAGAAACATTAATAAATATTACCAACCCCAAACTTTGGAACAGTATTTTCTGTAATATCACAAAAAAATTAAGTCATGTTTTCTGTCATTTACCCAGATTTATTTATTTTATTTTATTACTGTATTTCCAGCAAACATGATATTAATTTTTTAAAGACACAGATAGGGAATTCAAGCAGTGCTGTCTGGTATATGACTTGTTATCACTGAAATCTTTAAGCCCCTTTCACACAGAATTCTGAAAAATACTTTGTCATTTCTACACGAAGACGAGTCCATACTCCCCAGTAGCGCCACTGGGTTTGCCGAATGGCTCGTTCCCCATATGCTGTAGCATAGCTTGTAGAAAGGCCGTGCCATGGCACGGCACGTGCATCATCACTACGACACACCCCTTACGGCATTGGTCCTGGCTTTTGTTCACACAGGGCGCGTACCGGCAATGTTACTAAATTCCCAATCCGATCAATCCCGGCATCACCATCAATCCCGGCATCAATCCCGGGACGTGTTTGCATTCACACAGAAAGCATTCTAGCAATTTTATGGCAATTTCCTGGGATCAGCCTGCTGCGTGAAAGGGGCTTATGTAACACACACCCTTATATAACATGATGAATTTATATAGTGTTTTTTGTGTGGAGTGTTTTCATGCGTTGACATTCATGCGGTAACACACACAAATTGACATTAATGAGATTCAAGCACATTGTCAAGCACAAAGTAAAATTGTCTTGTTTCAAATTTCCTTCTTTAAAGAAAGCTGTAGAAAGCTATAGACAGTAATACATTTAAATATCTCACAGTGCACATTTTAAACACCCCAATATAACACTGAGTTAAAACTGTTTTAACTGAAAGAAACGTACACTGATATATCTTAAATTATGTCAGTGCCATTGTTTTGTCTCAAGATCACCAATGTTTTCTTCCCAAGGCATGTTTACTTAATTGTCCTAACTGAACTGAAGTCTAATCCTGGCTTAATGTAAGCCATTGTCTGTGAAACCAGGCCAATATGTTTGAATATTTCATTTTTACTAAATAGCATATTCCCACTTTAGCCGATCAGTCCACATGTGCCTCTTTCATTTATTGTTCCAAAGGGCTGATATTTTCTATAAACAAAAATCAAATTATGACAAAATAATCCTTTTGGGGAACACTTTAGTTTAGAGTTCAATTCTCACTATTAAAAAGTATATCGGCTGTTTATTAGTACTTCTAAAGAAAGCAGCCTTACTCTACATGACCATAATCAACATCCCTTACAACTATTAATAAGCAGTAATTATGAGTTTACTGTGGCAAAAGTCGTAGTTAATAGTTAGTTAATAGTGAGAATTAGACCCTAAACTAAAGTGTGACCTCCTTTTGTTTTTCCAGATTTTTCTAAAGATGCACTGCTAGCTTTCCCCAAAATTCAAAACACTCCCTTTCCGCCACTATTAGTTGATCCTAACCTTGCCGATCTTCTCCTTGTCTCTTTTTTTGTCTCTTTTAAATACAGTTTTCTTTCAGCCCTTTGTCAAGTTTGTCCCACGGAAGCGAGTGGCCTGGTTCTTTGCGCACCTGAGCCCCTTGTGTTGAAGAGACCAGTGGCTGTCATCTCCCTCTTTGCTATTTATTTACAGGCCTGGGTTACTGCCTTACCTTCCTGCCTACAGTCACCATCCTGTCGCAGTACTTCAGCAAGCGCCGCTCCCTCGTCACATCCATAGCCTCCACTGGAGAATGCTTCTCCCTGCTTGCCCTCGCGCCAGGTATGATCAACAGGGTTGTGCAACAGATTCGTCTGGGTAGTTCACACAAAATAGAAATTGTGTTATCATTTTCTCGCCCTCATGTTTTTCACTTCTGCAGAACACAAAAGAAGATATTTGGAAAAATGTTTCAGCTGTTGGATATTGGAATATGGACTTTTGTTGTATGGACAAAAAAAATAGACATTTTTCAAAATATCTTCTATGACAGAATTTTAAATATTTAGGCACAGGCAACTTTTACAAGCACTTGCAAATGTTACAGATTAGCAAGATGTATATAACATGATAGAAGCCTATTTGTAAGTCAAATAAATTTGAATAGTCATAAAAGAGTTTAGATTATTTTTCACAGAAAGCCTTTCATAGACCTGTTGAAAAACTTGTCTTTATTTGAATTCATGCTGCAGCTCTGAATGCGCTGAAGGAGCAGATCGGCTGGCGTTACTGCTTGATCATGATTGGGGTCATGCAGGCCTCAATCATTGTCTGTGGGGCTCTGCTGAAGCCAATAGTCATTAAACCCGAACCCGCCACACCAGAGGGTTCCACATCCCCCCTTAAAGAACCTGAATCCAAATATGACCTGGAGAACGAATTGACACAAACCTCTATTGGCTCTGTGGACTCAGGGGTCCAGTCCGTCACCTCCTCTCAGATCAACCTGTCTGGCCTGGAATCGACAGAACCGAACTCTACAGAAAAAGAAGCACTTAGGAAAAAAGAGGAAGGAGAAAACATTACAGACGAGCTACCAGTGGTACCTGAGAGCTCAAGGGTCTCCAGGCCCAAGCTGTTGGACTTCTCCGTGCTCAGGGACGCCAGCTTCAACTGCTACGCACTGTTTGGCCTGTTCGCCACGCTGGGCTTCTTCGCTCCGCAGCTCTACATCATTGAGCTGAGCGTGAGCCGAGGCGTGCCACGTGAAAGCGCCACCTACATGCTCTCGGCCATGGCCGTGGCTGAAATTCTAGGTCGTCTGTCCATGGGTTGGGTCCTCAATCACAGGCCCATTCGCAAGATCTACATTCTGCTGATCTGCACAGTGCTGCTGTGTCCGGTGCTGGTCATCTTCACCTTTGTCACTGAGTTCTGGGGGCTCATGTCCTGCTCCTGTTTCTATGGCTTCCTGCTGGGCACCGTGGCCTCCAGCCACATCCCCATGTTGGCTGAAGATGACGTGATTGGCATTCAGAGGATGTCGTCAGCTGTTGGTGTCTATGTCTGCATCCAGAGCTTTGCAGGACTGGCCGGTCCACCTCTAGGAGGTAACAGCTTCTTTGTTAACTTTAATAGGCCTAAAAAAAATACATTTTGTAAAATCTTTTTCTTTCAGATTTTTCAGTGGCACCCTATAAACCTCTTCGGCCCCCTGAACTAGAATAAACTAGAATTTTGTTTACAAAGTTACTAAAGTATTCAATTTGCCTCCACCACACATTTATGTTAATCTTGGTGTTTCAGGTTTTCTGGTAGACACGACCAACAATTACGGATCAGCCTTTTACTCCTGCGCGGCTGGGATGGGAGTAGGGGCTCTGTTTCTTGGACTGGTGCGTCCAGCCAAATCCAGATTCTGCCTTGGGAGGAGGAGAAATGACCAGCAAACACCAGACAGAGACTCTACCTCACAGGGAAGTGATGATGGCACTGCTGACTTTGTAGAAATGGACATGGAGACAGACAACAGTCCCGCGAAGGGCAAACCTTGGCCAGTATGAATACCGCCTCACCTCAAGAGTAAACATGCTCCTTATCCTCCACTTGAATGTCGTCCCAAAGGTTGCAATACACAAAAACCCTGTTCAAACAGTCACAAATCAGATGTTTAATCACTCTTCATTGCACTTCTGCTGAACACCCAATCATAACCCCCAAAACAAGTTTACATTTTTTGTTACTCGTTTTTATTTATTGAAACAGGGAACAAGGCTCCTTTCCATTCATACTGTGGTAGTACGCATACTACAGTCTCCACACAAGCGTTCAATTCTATAACTCTCATTTACCAAAGTCTAAGTGCGAAGCTGACTATTTATTTCAGAATTATATCGACCAAAAATCAGCACAACGCTAAGTTCCCAGCTTTAACATCTGAAAAATAAAACCTTAGGCTGTTTTGCTGCTAACAGTGAGCCCATGATGCGTATTTATATTGCATTAGGTTGAATAAACCTCATTCATAGTTAAAGGTGAGACGGGTGCAAACACGGGTCTAGTGATTCAGGGTTATACATCATTTGCTTGTTTGGGTCTCTTGTTTAATGCAGCTTTGATGATTTGCACCACTTATTCCCAAACATTCACTATTATAGATGATGCAGATTGTGATGTAACCTGCTTCAGAGGCAAGTCTTCCGTTGAATGAGGGATGAATTATGCTGACAAATGTCAAAGGCCTCTGAATTCCTGCGCATAGATGCTGTCTACTTTCTTGAATGTGTTCTACTGAAACACATTCAAGAGTTTCTTATAAGTTATGGCGAAAGAATGTCATGTTACCGCTGTAATTTGGAGTCTGCCTTGTCCAAGAATTCTGCGGAATCAAGAGCTTGTGACTTGAAACTGAAACTAAAGGGGCCGTTCACATGGAACACGTTCAAAAGCATGATATTCGATGTCTCTCGAGATGTGTTTTTAAAAAGGTAATTTATAACTTGACATGAGGAGCTGAAAACGCCACATGAGGCGGTGCAACAGTCAAAAATGTCAGTCTGGTTAAAGTCACCATTTCACAGTGATTGGCAAATTATTTTTTTTTTTAAATATTACAGTATTATAATTATCTTTATGATAATCTTTGATCAAATCATCTCTTCTCTGATGATGTTTTACTGGCATGAGGGTGGACAACCTGTCACTCACATGATCATGACATCACAACGATCCAATCAATTCCTGAGTCCTGACCAAATTAAGTCCCGCCCTACATTTTTTCTCGTTCAGGAAGCCGCTTCACTCGAATATACATCGCAATATCGAAGAAAACACTATCACAACTTCTTTCTCTTGTCGACTTTAAAAGCAGCATAGTGGAACGCAAAAAAACAAAACAAGATGTGTCACGGAAGAATGAAAAAGTCTCAGGACGCATAAACAGATGAAATCAGTGCAGCTCAGACATCCGTTACGAGTATCGCAGTGGATTGTGTTCTGTGAGAACTGGCCCCAAACACATAAAACATGAGTATTTTGACTCAAAAAAAATGGAGTGAATTTAAATACAAAAATAATTAAATATATTCTAGCATGACGAGATGAGCAGAGGTGTAAAGTCCAGGGGTCAGAAAGTAAAAGTCCTGCATTATGTTTATTCCAGCCGTGAACTCAGACAGCTGATTTGACTAATTAGTTGACTTATCAATCTCCTGGCTGTAAAACTGTGCTAATTGACCCTTCGCAAAGACCCGCCCTCCTTAGTTACTGTCGCTATGTTCCGACAAGCTATGCTGCTCTCATGCTCTCACCATGTTCTCACGCAGTGAAAAATACATCGCGGAGCAGAGAGGAGACTGACAACACGCGGACAGACAGGACAGACCAGGTTACTTTTCGGTTACTTTTGATATTAAACATATTAAACAAAGTCTCAGCTTTCAAATGTGGTCATTTTTTGAAAGAAATTTAAACAATAAATACCGTTTTGGGGCTCTTTAATGTGCCGTGACAGATCGCTGTAGAGCATCCGTTAAAGCTGCTCGTGATCCGATCATCTCTTCCTTCTAGTTCATTTATAGCATCAAATAAACATGAACGAACATAAGAAGTAATGTTGTTTTAACCGCGGAAAGGCGTCAGTATATTCATTTTACCAAGTTAAAATCCTCCTAACTCTACTGGCTGCTTTTTCGGACAAAATGGCGGATGGCGAAGTATGATTGGTTAGAACACCTGTCAATCAAGCTCCACGCGAAGGGTCAATTAGCAAATCTAGGTGACTGGAACAAAATACTGAGGAGGACTTTTACTTTCTGAACCTGGACTTTACACTTCTGGAGAGGAGTCTCTTGGTAAATTCCATTAAATGCACTTAATGACTTGAACTCTTATGTACCTCTTTTGTTCTGAAACTTAATTTGTACATGTACCGTATTTAAACACTGTTTATTTGGGTTTTGTACTTTTGATGAGAAGGCACATGTTGTTTACCTTTTATTTTTGATTTGTTCAAATCTATTTTTAATGTAATTCAGACTTCTGCCTGTGAGATGCTGCACTTCTGAATATTGCAATGACAGTTTGTTTAATGGATAATAAACACAATGATTTTTATAATCAGGATTTTCCATTCCATACATTTCCAGACTCAGATTTACAAACCTTTCTGTAGATTTTTCAGACCATTTTTAACAAATTGGTTATATAGCATTATTTTTGGTATATAGTAGTCACCTGTAAATATTCTTATTTTTATTGGCTTTCTCAAAGTGATGACATGTGTTTACAAGATGAGAAGAAACCTCAAACGCTTTATAACCTATTCACCTCTGACACATCAGTTTGACGATGTAATCATGTTTTGATGTTGAATGATCGAGTTAAAAGTCTGATTTAAATGATCGTTTGCTGCTTTATCTGTTGCTGGTTCGAGTGGCACACGCGCATTCAATGTGAAAATATGTGCTTTGAATGTATTCAATTATGTTCAGCAATCACTAAACTTTTGCCAGGAAAACACTGCTTGAAAATTCTTAATTATATATTTTAGAAAACTTTTTTGGGGCAGTAGTCTGGAAGTACAAATATTTTTCTTACATATTCAGACCTGGAAATGACTCTGGAACCTTGTATAATGGAGTCCCGCTCAATCATTTTTGTTTGATTGCCACTCCACAGGTTTATCCTCATTGGGAAACACCACAAGCACAGTGGCCTTGAAGCAGTCACATGACCCTGGACAAAGAGCTGAGTCATCTTGCTCTGCTGCAGCAGCAGATAAGCACGGCACATGCAGTTGGAGTAACCTCAGTCTGTGGAGGAGTGCAGTGAGGTGGCAACAGCATTGCCTGTATATGTGTGGAAACAGTCCCAAGCTAAAAACTAGGTTACAGTCAAACCATTGTGTTGATATAATAGCTACACTGCTGCTATCTACTTGAATATTTGTCAAAACAAAAGAGAAATATAAGGCACAGACAACTGTTTTTAGTTCATCTGCATTATATTGGACATGAATTGGCACTACCTGCAGATAAAATGTTAAACATTTGAAAGGCATTTAAACATCACTTTTTAATCCTCTGGAATGTGTTGCACCACAGACTAGTAGTCCATTAGGGTGCACAATCTTTGTTTCTGCACAAATTATTTTATGTAGAAATAACATGACAAATGTATAATTATATTATGATTTTTTTATGCAGTTCTTAAAAAGGATGTTTTAGATTTAATATAAATTGCATAAAATCTGAAACATTTTTAGTGAAAATCCATGATATAAATACAATTGTAGTTATATTACGAGTGTAAAAAAAAACCCTTTATTTTATCGTTTGTAAAGTTATGCATTTTAAATGAAGTCGAACTGACTGAACCCCTGGCTACATTTGGTATAACACCACAACCTAGTGTTCACAAAGTGGAATTGCACTTTCACCATTGTCGATTTAAGAAATATTTGTAGAAATAGAATAGCTGCAGAATTGCTCCAACAGTTATTCTGAACCAGAAAACAAACAAAAAAACAAATCAAATGACAGTTTTTGCAAAATGATTTTATTGAGTCAATGATGAAGAATGAGAAAGCATAGGTTAGACTGTACAATGAAAAGCAGGTCTATATTCAGTACTGAGCACAACAGTCTTAATCTTTAGAATGAATTATTTTGATGAGGACTCATAAAGCATCCACAACCAAAATTAAAACCCCCAAGTACAAAAAAAGGACCAGAAATGTCTGAGGCATCAAACTGGAGGCACTAAGAATCATTTGTGGCAGGCATAAGTCTTGCATAATTATTATAATAATCAAACTTGATTATCTGGGCAAAACTGAAAAAGGCAAATCAACCACCTCTGATCAGAATCACGTTTAGGAGAAAAGCTACAGTGAGAAAGACAATCCTTACAGGAAGAGCAGAGAAAACGTTCATCTCTCTCACACATCACAGTGTACGGAGGAGGAATACAGCTGAAGTAGTGTATCTATCTGCAGCATCGCCCTTCCTTTAAACGTGTCAACCGTTAGCAGACGACAGAAACCGATGCGCTCCGATAGAGGCGTTATGCTTGTCAGTGGGTGACGGCTTTCGTCCTGCACCTGTCATGTCTGTCGAAGCTACACCAGACAGTGACATCATTTGCAAAAGCACTCGGGTTCACCCTCAGGGCTCTCGCACGCAGGAAGTCGTGGGACTCAAACGTCCTCAGCCATTCCTCTGGGTTTTGGGAAGTGCATAACACTTGCTTTATCAAGTTCAAAGGCAGATAATACAACGTTTTAAGACTCGGCATGCTAGAACTAGGCAGCAAATACTAGAGGTTATTCTGCATTTTCAAATGACACTGACACTCGTTCGAATCAGTCAAAATCTTGTGCTTGAACATGTGGAGTTTAAGTGAAAGTTGGATACTAAGACGACAACAAAAGCTGGCATCGGAGGGCAGTGAATGGCACTAGAAGACACGGGACACTGTCAGTGGAGCGTGAAGACGTAATACTTGCTTTTCACGAGCCTCCCGGGACTTAAGCCAGGGGCGAAAGGCAGAATTCGACACCAGACAAAGAAGTCCTCTACTGCCGTGCCGTCTACAGCCATCTGAATGCATTGACGACATATACAGGCATCATTCAGCGCAGAGGCTGAGATGAAGCAGCCAAAAGAGCAGCCTTGAATGGGGCGAACTGCAGGCAGGGAGTCAGTATCTCTGGATCTGTGGGTGCAGTGGCAAATACAGCTATACATTTCAGTGTAGGTTACAAATCTGTTAGAAAAGAGTGAGGAGGGTGAGGTACAGACTATTTACATAAAATACTTACCACAAAGGTAGTATTGAGGGCGGACATGGCACTATACAAAGTAGCTATACACAACCATTGAGAGAACGAGGTTCACATCGTAAGATCTATCCCTTTGGAGGAAAGTTGTTCGAATTATTGGTACCTTAAACACGCGGCACTTGTGAATACAGACGCTTTTTGTTAGCGGGGTCTGACCGAAAAACCAGTATAGTTTGATTGTGGACTTAAAACAAAGCAAATAAATTAACAAGACGCCGTTTTTGTTGTTCCCTGATGGATAAAGAAGTTCTTCCAGTTCTAGGGCAGAGCGGAGGAGGATGTCTGCAGGCCATTTCCAGCCACTGATGGAGAGCTACAATTAGTGGATGTTCCTGAAGGCGAACAGTTAAAGTGGTCTACATTCAGCCCTGAGTTTACGCTGTATGCATACTGTATCTATCAGCTCGCCTAGCATGGCAAACCACAGTATAAGTTATAAGTACAGTATAAGTGGTATGAATTGAGCGGTGTCCATCAGCAGAGGAAAAACAGAGTGTAAACGTTTTGAAACATAACTTAAGTTTATCTGTAAATATATTCATAGATCTATATATATATATATAAAAAAAAACTGACTCTAAAATTTTACAATCGATTAGACATCTACACGTTAAAAACACCAATCAAAATGAGGGGGGGAATTAAGGCCAGGCAGGTATCGACAGAAAGGCTCAGAACATAGTTCCTGTTAAAAGGTTAAAACAGCATTTGCATCTCGCTATTTGGTCAGTAATAAAAGGCTCATCAAAGGTAACAGATCAAAGACAGTGCTAGAATCTCTTCCTGCTTTCTTCCACTTTTTGAGGGAGGAACGCATTGCGTTTGGCACCTTTCGGCGAGAGGGTGCCGCTCAATGACACGTACAGCTTCTCTTGGCAGGACAAGTGTAAGTGTAATGCACTCTCTTCTCCAAGCCTACTCTTTAAGAGAACAACTACCTGCCGCCCCATGCTCATGACAGACCGCTAGGCTAGGCCGTCGTCTTCCTCGCATAAAAGCACGTCAGAGCTATTCAGAAAGGTTACTGTGTGGAGTACAAACATCTGAGAAGAAGAGGGTTATTTTGGAGAGATCTGAAAGGAAACGCTTGGACAAACATCACTGCAGCATAAGCTGTTTGAGGTTGTCGTGCAAGATGGTGTCCTTGACGTCACGGAAGACCAGACGAATGTTCTCTGTGTTGATGGCGGTGGTGAAGTGGTGGTAGAGGGGCTTCTGCTGCTGGTCTCGCCGCTTGTTCCGGAAACAATCTACCAGGAACTTCTGCACATCCTCCAGGCCGTGCGGCTCCCCCATGTAGTCAGGGAAGTAGTCCTTGATGGCCACCGTTTTGACCTTCTCCTCAAGCAAATCTGTCTTGTTGAGGAAGAGGATGATGGAAACGTTGCTGAAGACGCGGTTGTTGACTATGGTCTCGAAGATGTTAAGCGACTCCATGAGACGGTTGGTCAGCCGGTCCTCCATCAGCACCTGGTCGAACTCGCTTGACGAGACGAGGAAGAGGATCGAGGTGACGCTGTCAAAGCACTCGAACCACCTGCGGCGCTCCGACCGTTGGCCGCCCACATCCACCATCTTGAAGGGCACATTCTTGATCTCAAAGTCGTACTCGTGAATGCCCTTGGTGGGCTTACGTGCCAGCAGGATGTCTTGCTGTGATGGTAGATACTCCTGTAGAGATAGAGGGAGACAAAGGGACCGTCAAGCATTTATAAGAGATGACGTGAAGGGACAAAACAGAAGATTCAAAGCAAAATTTAACGGGGACTTCGACTTCAGGGTCAAACAGAACGCATGTTGTTCTATTATTGATGTTCATGATAAAAAGATTGTGGTGTTAAACTTGTAATGACGCTGGTGAGCTCCAAGCACAGGCACTTGAATCATGCTGGAATGAGATTTGCATGTGGTGGATGATATGTTATTAAATCATATCACGTGACAGCAGTTTGCATACCACACATCCGATAGATACCATTTGAAGTATGCAATACACTACACAACTGTGTACAGTCTGAAAAGATTTTAAAACACTAGATGTCATACACTTGTACTTAGAAAAATGCAGAAAATGTCCAGATTTTCTTTAACCATTTACAGTCAAATCTGCCAAAATCTGCAGACTAGCTCTGACTTTGGGCAACTAGTGTTGACTAAACTGCGAATTGGGGGAAAAATCTAGGCAAAATTTCAGTAGTCTATTCCAGTCTTAAATTAAACTACTAGAGAAAATAATTATGTTAAATTAAAAAGACATTAACCCAATTTGATATTTTCCCTAATTGTATTGCATACACACCTTCTCTTAACAATTCAGTAGCAACTGTCAATTCTTAAACACCTTTTACTGAAATTAAAGAGAATTTCAGGAATTTAAGAGGTAGAAATAGTGTATAGAATACAGAAATAGTTATAGAATACAGATATTTAATACTCTGCACAATTTCTAGGTAACCATTTAAATTTGTGACCCTGACTATGATGTGAACTTTATCCTCAGGAGAGTGACGAAACAAATAGTTTACAAAATTGTACAGACATTCATGATCATTTTTTACTGGTAAAATTGCTATGGTAATATTAACATTTTTGTAAATCAAACATTGTTTATTAAAATTAAGGAATGTGATCTCAGACTTGTGGACCTCATTGTATGATCTCATCATGGTATTCCAAACAGGAAAACAAAAACTTAGACAAAACACAAGACAATAAATCAGTGGTACATCAAACTCAAACTGTGGGGACAGGACAACCAGGAAAAAAAAGCAAAACTACTATTACGGCCAAGCCCATGGCTCATTCTCCACATTGTTGGCATACCAGAGTTGGGGGTTGGTGGGGGACAACATTAGCAAAAAGGTGAATCTGGATCGAAACACTGGCCAATACAGAGTGTGAGGGCAAATGCACACAACGCATCAGATGAAACTCTACACTTAAGTAAACGCAAGACATATCAAGTCGATAAGAGAAACCATGCTCCGTGCTAGCACACAAAACCTGAGAAACATTTCTGAAATTCCAGACAGGATAACATCAAAGACATCTGCCTTGAATGGATACGGCATCCAACATGGCCGTACTCATGTCTGGATGCTGAACCCAGGGAAAAGTTACATTATTTGTAGGGCTGAACAATTAAATCACAATTTCAATGTAATCATTTGATATTATAAATGATGATAAATGAATGATTTTTTTTTTCAGGAAACTCACGATTTTATCACAATTCTTTTTCATGTTGGTTTTACTATTTTGCAAGTGACTGAGCATTACAACCAAACTAATGTCCCCATTTTAAAAACAAAGCCTTACAAGGTAACAAAATAACATCCATCCATCCTATTTTCTCATTAAAAGATAAGAACATTTTCTTCTCTTTTACACATTACATATACACAACGTAATATACAAATTAAATAAACAGTGCTTTATTTTTTAGCTACAGTAGGTGTATTTAACAGAAGCAACAATAAAGAAATTAAATGAACAAATATAAAAATAAAACACTACATAAGACTTCACTGCATAAATTATACATTGATTTTTATTAAAGCTACTATTAAGGTTCTCAGTCAACAGCAGAGCAGTGAGTTGTTTTCTCTTTGTTTTTTGTTAGTTCCCTCAAAAATAAAAAATGTCATAATTTACTCTCTCAAGTTGTTTTAAACGTGAATAGGTTTATTTCTTCTGTAGAAAATAAAAATATTTTTAATAAGGGTAACCAAACAGTTGTTGGTCCCTAGTCTCCAGTGACTTCCACAGTATATTCTTCTTTCCTACAATGGAAGTCACTGGGGAACAGCAACTGTTTGGTTACGCTTATTCTTCAAAATATATTCTTTTGCGTTCAGCACAAGAAAGAAATTAATACAGGTTTGGAACAAGAGTAAATGACAGAATTTAAATGTTTGGGTTAACTATCCATTTAAGTACAAGTTACAGCATGTTTACTATTAGGCAACTGTCACTTTATGACCGGCACGCACCTAATATACACGCACCCAATTTTCTCTTAAATGTTTGCTTTCACTTCATAGATACTGTGTTTATGTAAACCTTGTCTGTGTTTGACAGTATTAGCGCAATAAGACTCGAAAGATAACAGTCCAATAACCAGGCGCTGTCTGGCAGGCTTTTAAGTGCATAGGGTGTATATGCTCAGAAAAGAGCCTCTTAGCGCATCAGCACGCAAATAAAATGCTTTAAAGCACAATACAAATAATTAATTTTTGTGAATTGCAATGTCCCGTGAGTATAACTCTACCTCTGCATTAAAGGATTAGTTCACTTTTTAAAAAACCTTTGCTGATAATTTACTCACCCCCATGTCATCCAAGATGTCCATGTCTTTCTTTCTTCAGTTGAAAAGAAATTAATGATTTTGATGAAAACATTCCAGGTTTTTCTCCATATAATGGACTTCAATAGTGGCCAAAACGGTTCAAGGTCCAAATGAGTTTCAGTGCAGCTTCAAATCACTTTAAACGACACCAGACGATGAATAAGGGTCTTATCTAGCGAAACGATGCGATGACTCGAAAAAAGATTTGTTCATTTTGATGAACGAGTTCGAACAGGAGAATCACAAACGTGCATTTCAGGACAGAGCAAGGCGAGCATTTGTGCTAATAATACTTTAACTGTTTCAGGGTTTTTCCTGGCTCAAAATGAGGCGGAGGTGGTAAAACTGTAACACTAGGGGGGTCCGGGGGCATGCCCCCCCGTGAGAAAATTTTGTACATTTTAAAGATAAATTCATTAATCTGGTGCACTTTGAGTCACTCGAATCTGTTGTTAAAAATAAATAATAATCCACCCGCCAACCACCCATATTCTTTGATTTAGATATCTGCATCTGATCATCACATTACAATTATTCAATTAAGCATGATAATATGATAACATATCACACAATTAACATTTATTTAAATTAAAAGTTCTTCTTTTGGCAAAATTACATTTTCTTTATAGCCTAAACAGAGGCTTTACTCCGTTTAAACGTATTGTCAATGTTTCATTTTTGAAAACACTCTAATCGGAATAATTTTTTGTACCTTTATAAAGGGCATTTTCCCCCTAATTTTATTTAATGTATGCTCTAAATTTCATTCAAAATTCTTACATTTTATCAATACATTCAATTAAAATAATAAGACACTAGGCTGTTACCAATCAAATTAAATAATTTACATTGAAAAATTATAACTGTATTAAATGAGATTATTTTGAATATTTTTTGAATATACAAGGAATGTTGAAAAGATACTTTGAAACTAAACCGCCAGTAGGAGGGGGTAGGCGGCCGTCTTAATGAGCGAGTCATTGAGTCATTAATGTAAACGATTCGTTCAAACGGCTGATTGATTCAGAATGAGGCGGTTTAATAATGGGCAATTGAATCTTTGACTCAAGCGATTAGTTCAAAACGCTGAATGATTCAGTAATGAATCATGGATGAGTGTTGCTGTGAGACGCGATATGGTTCTGTTGTTTGGAACTATTTTCGCTGCTAAAACAGAACAAAAACAGTCTAAAAATGTAAGTAACTTAATTTTAACTATTTGTTTATTGAACTGTTATGAAATTAATATCTCGGTTTCAATCGTGATGACATTCAGGAAAACAGCACTCTAGTCGTGTGTAGCCTATATTAAGTTATTTCTTAACTATAATTAATGTTATAAATAACGGCGCGAGACTCAACAGCGCAACTTTGTTACCGTCCGTATTAGGGCTGACTTCTAATAGTCGAGGATTCGACGATTCGATTCGGAGAGGTCTGATTCGACTATGAACCTCATAGTCGAATAGTAGGGGGTCTGTTCACATATCGCGTCTTTTGCGCGCTCAAGTTCGTTATTTCAAAATAGGCGCGCGGTATGCAGCGAATGAGCAGCAGCACACTACATGCCTGTAACTTCTGGACCACATTTGTTAGCATTTACGGATTTATTGACTCACAATGGCTTCTAAAAAAATCATCAAAAGTGTGGGAGTATTTCGAAAGGTTAAAGATGACCCAAAGAAAGTTAATTGCAAGTTGTGCCAGCAGCTTCTTTCATATCACACGACGACAACCAGCATGGCTCATTTGAAACGGGTAAGGCTTGTTAACTTTACAAATAAGAAAAACAAACAAACAGTTCTACCACTCTTTTGTCAATACAGACATAAACCCTATATTATTATTATAATTATAATTTTGGGGAAGACGCGTGCGTATTAATGAGTAGCCTACACTAGCACACACACGCAAGGTCTCTCACGTTCTCCCTCTGTCCTGCGCGCGTGTAATTAATGCGGACTCTAGCACACACACGCAAGGTCTCTCGCGCTCTCTCCCTCCCTCTGTCTTGCGCGTATTTAACGAAACCTATAATATATAAAAATACATATATGTTAACGATGTAATACGGGACAAATCATGATTTTTTTCATAATAGCCTAAGTCGGGACACTAAAATTAGAGTTGAAATATGTCCCGGGAAAAACGGGACGTCTGGTGACCCTATGTGTGATATGTTTTGTTCATCTGGCTTTAAATTAATAAAAGGTATTTGTTACACACCATGTTTTTCTTTTAATTTTTTTTAGCTCTTTTGTTTGAAATGGAAAAAATCTAGCTGCCATCTAAAAAAAAAAAAAAAAAAAAAAAAAAAAGGTTCGACTATCAGTCGACTACGGCAAAATCTAACGAATCAGATTCGACTATGAAAATCCTTAGTCGAAAACAGCCCTAGTCCGTATATTAGGTACCATGATGGGAGTTCCGTGTCTTTATTACACTCATTTAGCTGTCATCCACCCTCGATTGAATGGAATGTTTTTAACCCTCGCTCGACCCGCGGATTATGATCCGTGCAGCACTATCGGCAAACTACACGGTTAGAGAATGGACACAAGCGGGAATCGCGACAGAACTGTCACGGTGGATAAAGTGTATATGAGCATGTGACTGTCTGTCCGAGTTTTGTCGAGAGGCGGAGGCGGCACGAAATTTGACGGAGGCGGCCGCCTCATAATTGTCTATGCAGGAAAAACCCTGTGTTTTATTTTCGAAATGGCGCATCGTTTCGCCAGATAAGACCCTTATTCATCGTCTGGTGTCGTTTAAAGTCATTTGAAGCTGCACTGAAACTCATTTGGACCTTGAACCGTTTTGGCTGCCATTGAAGTCCATTATATGGAGAAAAACCTGGAATGTTTTCATCAAAATCATTAATTTCTTTTCGACTGAAGAAAGAAAGATGTGGACATCTTGGATGACATGGGGGTGAGTAAATTATCAGCAAAAGTTTTTTAAAAAGTGAACTACTCCTTTAACGTGATGTGAATGTAAATCGCATTGCACAGTATGTTGGGACGAAGGGGGCAGAACTGCATCTAATAGAATGCACCGTCGCACGATACTACGATATTTCTTCAAAAGCAGATCGCAGAGACAGTTTAATCGTTAACCATCAAAAAATTTGTGATATCGCACACCCCTACTTTAAGATGTGAATTAAGGTATTCTAGTCATATGAAGATGAATTTGTTTTTCCATTGAGAGATTCAAACTAATGTTCAACCAAACACACCTCTCCCTGAGACATACTCTGCATGCCTGCATTTTATTGCCAACGGTAACCCTTCTTCCTCATCTCGTCCTAAATATTTATGAGTCTGGGCCGCTGAGGTCCGACTCTCCCCAAACATTTGACTCCCACACTTCATCCAGCCAAGGAGGATGAATGCAACTGAAACAAACAGTTTCCAACAGAGTCAATCGGCCATTTCCCTCTCTGAGCACACTCGGAAGTGTGCAGTATTTGCTCTTCCTGTTTGTTGATGGTGTGATTGCAGAAGTGGGCCCGCATCGCCGTGACGTGGCCGAGTGAAGAGTAGCCAGTCTGAGGCGTGCCGCCCGGACCAGAGGGCATTCAACTCTGCTTCCTCATTCCCCGAACAGAAATTTAGAATGCCAAACATGAGAAGCGAGACCGAACGACAGCATGACGTCAAGGAGCATAATAAAGAAAGTAAGATATGTGGGAAAACAAGTGAATGGTCCTTTCAGTCTCTCTTCCAAACGTGGCATTAGTGCTTTAAACAATATGAACCAGTGTGACTGTTTTCATAAGCTGTGAATTTAAAACAGGTTATCTAATCTTTCCTTCTAGAACACAGCTAAAGGCAAAGCTGAGATACTAATCACCACATTTACTGCAGTCAGCAGCATCTAGAAAGAGCAAAAAAACCACAAACATCCGTTAGTACAGAGAGAAAGAACACGACCGGCAGGCGGCAAGTCACATGACGCAAAGGGAACTGCACTGGGGCCTCGTGCATAAGCCAGCTGCAGTCTCAAATGATCTTCAAAAAACTAATTCGCCAACACACTCCACATATAACATGCAAAGGAAGTGGGAATAAATATATAGGGATCTAAACTAGGGTTCTGAAAAAGTTCTAGTACTAAAAAAAAAAAACTGCACTATCGACTCAATTCAGTTCCTGAGTGCTGTCATCATGGTTTGAATATGGAACAATAGCAGTGTAGGCCTGTTAAAAAAAAATGAGTGTAAAGACTGCTTTTTTTCCATCAAACTGAGTCAGTCAGCAAGTCTTGACGGCTGCTCTATAATCTATAAATTCATCTGTTAGTTTTTTTGCCCAATTTGGTAAAAAGATTCATAAAATTTCTTTGGTATTACTACTGAAAGTAGGCTTGTGATTATTTTCTATTACTGATGGCCAGGGTTGATTGATGAAGAATGATGAAATATGCTGTATGTTTTCTTAACAGTGTGATCCCATGGATTATCTGAGTGAGCAAGAAAACCCTCAGTTCATCCTTAATCACGCAGCCTCATGACATGCAGTGTCTTCTCCACTGAATCTTTCAAATAACTTAAACTGAAGACTGGTGATTTATCAGGGAAAAGGTTGCTATAGGAAGTATTATGAGAAAGGGTTGACACGTGACCTTTGATGTCAGCAGAGCTAGTTTCACTTCTCTCTGTATGTGCTGGCTGGTGAGCAGGGAAACCCTGTCAAGGCCCTCAGCATTGTGAGAAAAAACAGACGGGTATTCATCTTTCTGACATCTTCAGCATTTGCCATTCATTATTTCCTTCTTGCTCTGCCGTATAAAGTGATTCATTTAAGACTGCTTTGACTGACAATATCAAAGAGCTCTTTAGCAATGCTAGCTGTTTCTGTACTGCACTTAATCATTCAATATGAAATGGATCAGTCTAATGAATGAAAGTACTGGATAGACTGCTCCATCATAAGTCATCTTTATTCTGGAACTACTGTCAATATTTATCCAATACATTTCCAGGCCCATATGGAATGTATGCTCGCACATTTCAACAGAAATTAAACAAAAATTTTCAAACATGAATGCATCTTTAGAGCTTTTCTAACTTAAAATATTTAACCCTGGCTTCAATGTTTTACATTAAATATAATATAAAAGGGGTTAATTAATCCTCTGTATTCATACGCTGCTGTTTCATACTGTATATTCCTAAACTCTGGACTTAACAACCTTATTTGCATATTTGCTGTGTCAGTGTTACTGCCTGGACGAACACCGCAAAACCGTTGCTCCAGAGCAGGTTTCATAACACTAGGTAAAAAGTGGTGCCAACCTAGCTTCTAAATTTCAAGTGTGAAAAAATCTTTTATCCAGGGTTAAAAGCCGTGTTTAGAACAATAACCTGGGGTTAAGCGCAGCGTGAAAAGCCCTTTTATTACACACGTTGGCTAATTTTTTCTCTTTCAATAAGAGTCAGCTCCATTAACAAATTTTACTGCTTAAACCCATTCAGCAGAACTCTCTAAAATTAGTGCATTGATTGTGGATTACCCCCAACCCCTAAAAATTAAAGGCACCCTAAAGCATACTAAATTAATTATGATAACCACTATTAATCATAAATATCAGGTCTCTAAAAAACATGACATCAACACAGACAGAATGATGACATACAGCTACATGCTTACCGGTGTTCCGAGTTTGTCCAAGTTATCCAAGAAATATTTCACAGATTCACCCTGAGAACGACAGAGAGCAGAGAGAATCAGTCAGGTTATCAAAGAACTATAAACTGACAATGAAAACAGCTGAGCACAAATGAGTCATACAATCATTAGTACAGAAAGTTAATTAAAGTTAATTTCTTCAAAAATAGATTGATCTAGATGAACTTATGTGCTTGTGACAAAAAGGTTAATATATTAAATGTTGTCAAATAAACCTGTCAATCAGCGAAAGTGTAAGATGAGCAGAGATATGCAGGCCTCATTCAACATCAGAACGGACGGATGTGACTCATGAAAACCCTCTGACAGGATGTCAGGAATCACAAACATTGTATTTTGAAAGAAAATTTTACTGTAATCTTTTATTGAAATTCTGTATAGGCTTGCTGAGGTAGTCGGTGTTACACCGTGTTCGGACGTACACCGATTACATTACTTTGCCGTGGCGGCACCGCCCCAATGTCATTTTGCTTTCTTATTGAAATAAAAACCATTTAGTTCAGTTGGACAACGGACGCTACAATTATTAACTTAAAAGCGTCTGCTCTGCTCCGTACAGCATGAGATGCAGAGTTGCGCAGCACAGTGAAGCAGGAGTCAGATGTCACTTATTACGCGTCAAGAGAAGGGAGAGATGACGGACAAGCCGATGGCGGAGGATTTGATGTGCAACAGATTAGGGCAGTGCAATTAATTGAATTTCAATTTCAGCTTCCAACGATCACCAAAATAGTACATGGAGTAAAAACGATTATTTTGCCATGTTCTGTTTTGCAAGGACACTGGATTCGGATACGGTGTTCGGAATGACACGCACACTAGCACATCCGCTCCTCCCGAAGCCATAAACTCTCTCAGCTTGAATGTTTAAACTTATTAGACTTAAAAAGACGTGAAAATTATCA
This sequence comes from Chrosomus eos, assembly GCA_036326025.1. Classification (NCBI taxonomy): domain Eukaryota; kingdom Metazoa; phylum Chordata; class Actinopteri; order Cypriniformes; family Leuciscidae; genus Chrosomus; species Chrosomus eos. The sequence continues at coordinate 29,317,382 of CM070821.1, forward strand.
ACTTTAGTTGATGCAATGCTGGCCCGATTGTGCAAGTGATAAATCCGTCATGTCCTGACTCCTAAACACGAGAACGTAGTTTCGACGCTTGCCTGTTCCAACCCATTTTGAGAGACAGAGAGAGAAAAGACGAAGCACAGCTAAACACTCACGCGGTTTGTGAAATTGCGTCTTGGAGAAATTTTTTAAATTATGTGTGGATTAATTTAGGCTACTATTTAGATACAATCTACATGCTAAAGTGTCAATGTTTGTGGGGGAATTTCCCACATCATAAGTGGTAGACCTGTGGGTATTATTAATACTTATTGAAGTATTATCTGTTAGGCTATATTTAAAGTAAAATAAATGTTCAAATTTAGATATTTAAAGAATTGTTGAAATAAATTTAATAAATGCAACACGTTCCCAAAATCATGTGAAATAATCATTACATAACTGATTTCAATACTGACCAAAATAATCGTGATTATGATTTTTTCCATAATCGAGCAGCCCTACAACAGATCTTAAAGCCCATGTTGCAGGTTAACTACCACTGACGATTAAGGGGTACATAAATCACTCAAGATATGTATATCATTTTTAAAATGTCTCAAAAATGGTCTTAAAGACCAGTTTTTTTACGTTTTTGGTATTAACGTTTTTTTTACGCAATTCAGTGATGACGTCACGTTGGGGAAAAGTGGAGTAAAGGTAGCCTCAGCCTAGTATTAGAACTACGGCGAGTTGACAGACTGGGAAGATAAAGAGTTGGTGAAGTGTCCTGATGAGTTGCTATCATTTAGCAACGCAGCAATGAGCACTGGAGCTAGTCTACGAGCAGCAGTGCACAATAACAACACATTTTTTTTACTGTCATTGAATAGCACCGAGTGAAAAATCAACGTTTTCTTTATATCTAGTGGCAGTGATCATGACGTCAGTTCAGATAAGTACCAGTAACCTTTGTCATAGTGTCGTAGTACTGGTAAACTTTGTCATCTAGAAATAGGGAATGTGGAGATGACGTCACGCCGTGTTGCATTATGGGTCCGCCGCCATATTTACAGGATCGCGCCCAATACCCCTGTATTAAAATGCATGTGTTGGAGGCTGTGCTTGGATTTTCTGTCGATATTTTAATAAACGTCGATATGGTTGTTCAGTTCAACTGCCATAGCAGGTCACACGATCGTTCAGGGAGGAAACTGAACAACGAAATACGTTTTTTCACCTTTCTTTCTTGGAAAAAACAACAAGGGAAGCAGGTCGAGGAGCTGACGAGAAGACGCCGGATCGCCGCAATCATGAGGAAAAACTTACTTACTGTCCTCCACTGCATACTACGTTTGTTAAAAGTTGTACAAAGCAAGAGGTTGTGTATTGTATATTCCTTGATGACTAACATTTAGGAGGATATTTGATGAATGATGTTGAATTTGCGGTTAATGTTAGCAGCAGATGATGAAGCCAGACACATTGCATGAGTCAAATTATATTTATTTTCAATTAACAATTTGCTTTGATATTCTGTACATCTTTTTACATGCCTTTTTTAAAATGTCTGTGAATCATGATTTTATATAATAAATACATTAAGTGACTTCTCTGTTTCTGTACTGATTGCATCCACAAAGACCCTTTAAGTACACATAATAATGGGCAAAGATACATCAAACTTTTAAAATAAACGACCAAATACTCTCATTTTACACGTGTCAACATTAAATGATGACAACAAGGCACAGTTGTATTTAACAAGTTGCCACATCTTGTGGCATTATAAAGTAACGTACGCATTTTTTTTCTTGCACAACCTATGAAAACTTAACATATGCTGAAAATAGCAAGCTAACATTAACTACGAGAGCTGCTTTTCAGGTAAAATAGCTTGAACTTTATGTACAATAGTAATCAACTTAGCATAGGCTTTGAACTCCAACACTAAATCAGATGTATCAACGTTTTTTTATCGCGGATAGTTTGTCCAAATAGTTTTTTGACAGTGGCATTTAGTTTATCCCAGTATGGTCCCTTCTCCTTTTCTTTAAACATCTCTATTTCTTCCGTTCTTCTTCAATTTTACCTCGATTTAGCCAAACACCCACTATTATACCGAAGGTAAACAAGAGATCGTGCCTGTAAAGATGGCGACCACGTCCCATAATGCAACACGGCGTGACGTACCTCCGCATTCCCTATACAAGGCATCATGCTAGCTATATGGGTGTTTCTAAGCGTTTATCTCTTCCTCCGGTGAAAATGTTGCAAACGTAGCCGCCGCGTGTCTGTCGCTGTATTTGGCAGGTGCTTGTGTGGGCGGTATAGAGAGAGATAGGCAGACAGCACAACATTAGCATAGATAGCTAGCAGCTAGATAGATAAAAAGATAAATAGAAATATATAGTAGGTAGATTGACAACGTAGAGTTGGCTCATTGGTCACACGTCAGAGGCGCCCGCGCCATTGGCTGTGCAGTTGCCGCCTATACTAGCCTATCTTTTTGTCTGTCTGTCTGTCTGTCTGTCTGTCTGTCTGTCTGTCTGTCTGTCTGTCTGTGTCTATATATCTAGTCTATCTAGTCTATCTATCTATCTATCTATCTAGTCTATCTATTAGTGCTGTAGCGATTACGTCGACGCCATATTTTTGCGTCGACGCTTCTTCATTTATTTATTTTTTGCACCGTTTCCGGCAGTACATCTCGCCAACACACGTGGGAGACCGAAACATTGCAGAATGGAGGACGAAGACCACTAGAAGTGAATGTGCTCTCCATTAAATGAATCAACACAGTAAACAAATCCTTAACAAACAAAAAAAACCTTTGCAATTTAGACGCGCAAACTGGGTGCGGGTGCGGTGAGACATACGGCTCGGGGAGATTCGGCTTGCAGTCGTTCATCCGCGGACGCGGCGCCGCGCGCACTGTTACAAAAGAAGCCGTGCACGCGATATGGGGTTTTGCCGGTCTTGCGCGCCCAACGCGTCATATTTGCCGCACGCTCGTGCGGTTGCCTAGAGTATAAACAAGGCTTTGCTCCGTGACAGCGCGCGCTCTGATCGGTAACGGGGAACAGAACAGACTCTCCTGAATCATCTCCAGCAGGAGCAGAAGCACCACTAACTCCGCCTCCGTTTCCCTGGTAAGCTGATATTAGTAGCTACTTAAACATTCTCTATGATAAAAAATGTTTGTACAAAATATTTTAATAACACGGTTTTGGCGGTTATAGAGTTCTAATGACAGTGTTCAAATACATAACATTAGACGTTAGCCAGCTACAGTATCATGATTCAGTACGCTAGTTCGTATTTATTTGAGATACATTATGTTTTTTTATTAATCGAGGAGCAGAAAAATAATCTTTATATTAATCGCCCAATTAGTCGTTAGATTAGTCGACTAATCGATAAAATAATCACACAACTAATCGTTTAGTTAATAATCGTTTACCCCAGCCCTTCTATCTATCTATCTATCTATCTATCTATCTATCTATCTATCTATCTATCTATCTATCTATCTATCTATCTATCTATCTATCATGTGCATTCATTTATCTGAATACTCTCGTTTACTACTCGTCTCTCTAGTCACCCTCAATGCTCTCAAGGCGGGCTTTGGTAAATTCTCTCCCTAAGGTGATGTAATGCAATGCATTGTGGGGGAAAGTAGAATCGTTGCAAACCGCTGTAATATAGTACCTACTTTTTCGTATTATATTCCGTTTTGTGATACCCAACAACATAAAATACAATAGATAACAGTTTAAAATAAATATTTATGACCAACAAGCAAATTGCACAAATTCGTTGAAAAATTAACCCTGCAACACGGCCTTTAAAAGTCATTGACAAATATATCATAAAATGTGCAGTCAGTACCGCCGCTCCCTATATAGACAGTAAGCGTGAGGGCAGCACAATATCGTATATAGCGATATTGAAATATATTGCGATATCGCAATGTATATTTTCGATATGAAAACCATTTCACCAGATGAATGATTTGCTTTATTTAGAAAGAACGAATCATTCATAATATTGATGTTGTCGCAAGTTTATTTACCCATGTGAAAATTTAAACATTTTTAAGAGTTTATAATGATGACTCAGGGCTGTACCAGAACCACCTACAGCTTTAGTCATCAATTTGTGACAGCTGGTCTCAGTATGGTAAACCAACTCCAGAAATGAACTCCAAATGAACTTCGTTTTGCTCTGATTTTGTTCGAAATGTCACACTAGTTTGTTCTCTGATTTTGCTTAAATTATATCTGGGCCTTAAAGGGATAGTTCACCAAAAAATGAAAATTAGCCCATGATCTACTCACCCTGAAGCCATCCTAGGTGTAGATCTCCTTTTTTAATAGGTTTTAAATATATTTTTTTCTTACACAAACGCATTGCTACACTTCAGAAAGCCTTTATTAACCCGCTAGAGCTGCGGGGAGCACTTTTATCATGGATGGATGCACTTTGATAGACTTCCAAAAAAAACAACCCATTTACTCCCATCAAGCTTGGAAGAGCCAGGACATTTTTTTATATAACTCCGATTTTATTCGTCTGAAAGAATAATATCATATACACCTAGGATGGCTTCAGGGTGAGTAAATCATGGGCTAATTTTCATTTTTGGGTGAACTATCTCTTTAAGGAAGAACACACCAAGGCGCACACTGGTTTGGAAAATGAAAATTGTGAGTAACAGGAACAAGCTGTCCAGGAAACAGCAACATGGCTTGAGTTAATGTTCCGTGACACTCAGATGTATAATGGACCAATTAGCCGCTTGCAATTTCAACAGTTTGGCATGCAGACAGGACAGCAGGAAGGAGTTCTGTTGTTCTGCTTCCTTCTTAACATCATCCTCATCTTTCTCAGCGCATGATGAAGCTGTAGAGCAAAGCTCAGTGGGAGCAGTCGAAAAAAAACGTCTTCCTATTTCCTACAAAAATACCATTTCATAATATGAAGGCATCAATTTGCATCTTGGGGTTTGGCTGAGGTCTACAAGAGGTACACAGGTCTTTTGAGGTGGCTTTCAGTAGAGAGGGGATTATGTATGTCATAAGAAAACCCCTAGTAATCCTCCCCCAGCTGGGCATGAAGCCAAAGCCACATTGTGCTGTTCATCTTCAATGAAGGGCGCGGGCACACAGGAACAACACGCTCAGAGCAGGCCAGGATATCAGTTTCTGAGCAATGCTAAAAAGGAAGTCCTGTTAACTCAGCAACACCTGAAGCAAAGCCCACTGAGCACTGTTGGTTAACTGCAATATATCACACACACACTTGATAATGTATACAACATATTACATAAAATGTAGGGGTGTAACGATATTCGAACAGAACCGGAAAACCGCGATACAGAACACACGATTCGAATCGCGATACTCTCATTGCGTACTGAACACGCCCCTCCCCACCCCCTGCTACTCCGGCCCCGCCCCCACCCAGCCCGGTTTTGTAGCCTAACCACCATTAACTCCAAATAACAAGCTCCGTGTTTTGTTACTTTTGATAATAAGCAAGATGCAATCTTTCAAATTATGTCTATTTGATGACGAAATTCAAACAATAAATGGCGTTTTGGCGCTCTTTGATGTGGCGTGACAGATCGCTGTAGGCCTACTAAGCTCCTCATTTCAAGCGGCAGCGCGAGCGCGAGTAAACGCGATCATCTCTTCCTCAGTTACAGAATGGACACCTGAAGGTATGTTGAAAGATGCAGTATACTTACTGAAAGGCATCATAACTCGTGTAATCGCTCAATCAGTGTTTCAGCAGCGGAAAGACGTCAATAAACAGCATAGCTTGTCACTAGAATTATATTTACCTCAACAGGCAAGTGATTCAGTGTCCACAACTTTGGTTCCTATAAATGAACTCTTGCACTAAATAAATGCACTATGTTAGCCTATATATTATATTTTACTTAACCTGTTAATGATATCTTGATTATTTAATGTATGTTTAAAATATCTTTCATGAAAATGACAACTGTGTAAATTATTATATTTCAATAACAAATTAGAGTAAAAACACAAGTTAATGTAAAAACTGCCTTATGTTCAGTTTACATGTTTTCATACAATGTGTTGTGTGTTGATTATTATATCTAAAAAATAAATAGCATCTGAATTTAGGTTAAAAGTCTAGGCTACAACCTTTAATGTTATAGTAATGTGCGGCTCCCGATATAGTTTACAGCATTAGCAGATTTTTTTTTTTAATCCTTGTGAAACGTTTAATTGTAATTGAATTAATTTAAAGACAAAGAATTTTTTCATTAAATCACCGTTTAAAAATAAAAAGAAAAAAAGAGAAATTTTTGCTTTCTAAACCGAACCGAACCGAGATGTCAAAACCGCGGGAAAACCGAGTCGTCAATTTTGTGTATCGTTACACCCCTAATAAAATGTATATGTAAACTGAACTATTCATAAAAAATAGGGATGCATTGATATAGAAAATTTGGGCTGATACCAATGAACAATAATTTATATTTGAAAGCCAATAACTGAAATATTGGACGATAAATCTAAATCCAAGTTTTCATATAATTTTTGAGAGCCTGATTACAAAAACAAAAGTCTCACCATTAAAATCCATGTCCCAAGCACACAATTATAATGTTCTTATTATCATTTTATATAGCCTATATGACAGACTCGTTGCACTTAAATATTTTCCTTTTTTGAAGTGATTCCAATTAGGGCTGGGATAAACGATTATTTTTTTAACGATTAATCTAGCGATTATTTTTTTCGATTAATTTTCCCCGGTCCGATTCGGTTTCGATTCCATTCTGTTATCGATTATCTCCCCATTAATTGACTAATAGCAATTTATACATGTTGATTTACATATCTGAATGAAAAAACACGAATTCCTTAACATTGCAATATATGTTTATTGCTCTTAAAAATAAAAGACTATACAAGTGCAAAGTGCATTTTTAGTCAGAAGTAGCATTCAATAAAACTTTACAGCTTTGAAAACACATAGGGCTAGCTTACTGAAAAAAGTGCATCTTGTAATTCTTCTTTTAGATGAAAATAATAACTTGATGTCTAGTACCAGACATGCAAAATATGTGCATTTTCGGCACTTTTTGGGTGAAATATTTATTTTGTCCATCAAAAGTGTGGTTTTACTTTGAGCGTGAGCAGCAGCAAAGACTCTGCACCGAAACCCGCGCTTCACTGTTGCTCACGTGACGCTCCTGCTCCCGGTGTGAATGCACTCACTGATTAACATGCACGCCGGGGGGAAAAAAACGCACTCAGACATCCAAAGTCTCCCGGAAGCCTCCCGCATATTGATAGTGTCTCCCTGATGCCCGCAAATTAGTTCAAATCTCCCAGAATGAGCGCGCATGCGAAACAGAACATACTGAACGCATAACATACAGTGGCAGAGAGGGAGAGAGGGAGAGGGCGAGAGACCTTGCGAGAGACCGTGCGCGCGCCTTCTTTGTTTTGGGTCTGACGAATTGACGCACACATTTTGCGTCGATGTATTTTTTGCGTCGACTTCATCGATAACGTCGACGCGTTGTCCCAGCCCTAATTCCAATAATTGAAGCAATTATGAAGCTCCTGTATGTCTTATTCAATTTTTAGTTAATTTTTTCCACACTTGTTCCACAAATGTTGGGGAGTATGTATGGAAGACCACATTTAAAATAAATATATGATATATATTATAAGAAATGAGTAAGCTTAAAGGAATAGTGTCCAAATTAACAGCATTATGTGAGTCACAAATATTGGACAACCTAAATGACAAGGTAATTGCCAGACAAGATGATTTATAAAATACCCTAATTGTTATCTGTGTTAAAATAGAAATGAGCAACAATGAGGATCAGCAAAATATCTCCTTCCCTAGACCTCAGATTTGCAGGCATGCACGAGGGTCTTCATTTTAAATCACAGCTCAACATTCCTTCACGGATCATGCAATCCTTCTTATTGATCCTTGTAATCTTGGGCTGGGACGAAGGGAAGGGAAAAGATAGGCAAGCCTGAGACCACAGGCAGGTCAGCCTCCACAGGCACTCTTCAACCAACAATACACTTACACTAGTCCAGAGTACTACAGAAATGGACACAAAACTCTTTCCTGCTCCTTTCCAACCCTACAAATTTCCAGCTGTGCCTATATGGGGTGGGCAGGGCACAGAAAGCAGTACTTGAGAAAACGGGAGAGAGCACACTTGAGTGGATGTCTCTTATTAAAACATTTCTTCTGCTGCCTTCAATCTGCAGACATCATGGATTCAGCGGTACCCGGATCCGTGATGAGAAGTGCTGAAGACGGTTTCATTTTATATTGCAACATGATCATCTTCTAAATCGACCAGGCAGTGAGCTTTTTGAAAATGCACCATCTAGCATGTATTACCTAAATCAGATTAATCCTTCAGTTAGTGGGGTTTGAATGAACCTCACCGACTCACATAGATGCTCAGACTATAAGTAAACCTTGTAATGATTCACCGAACTGAATTCAACAGTTATAAACGATGTGCTGGATTTTTAGCTCAAAGCAGACGTCTAACAAAAGAAGACGGATCAGAGTGCCGTGTACAGGGTAGTGAGAGCAGAACAGTGAGGACTAAAGCAGTGGATTGGGATTATGCAATGCCTAGAAATAAGAGAAGGGGAGGAGTGAGGAGGAGCCAGAGGGGAAGGGATCTTGGCTGCAGGAATCTAGAACAAGTTTTGTTTTGTTGCATGTTGGGTGCATACCATAACCCCCAGAGGCGGGAGGGGCAGAGTTGTGAAAGCAGGAAGCCTGATAATGTTTTGCACTCGACACACGTGGTTTGTGGATTACAGGGCACAAAAGTGTTTTGTTTTGTTGCCTTCACTCACACAGGCTGAATGCAAATCATCAGAGCCAGTGGCAGAGGCTGCCTACTTAACAGGCGAGCTTTATGGAAACCTCAGCGGTAATGGAAGGATTTGCATTCGACCAGCTTTTGCTCAATGAATACAGAGATTCCCGAGTTTGGTGAAGAGCAGATCTACCCCGTTATCAGGTCCACAGATCTGGGCCGCAGTACACAGATTCAGAGTTGTTTCTTGTCCTAACCAGCATGCATCCGCTGCTCTGCTAAAGTCCCAACATGCCCATGCTGAGAGGATCACTAGAAATGACAAAGACCACCTTTATCCTCCAGCAAAAAAGCTAACTCTGCGTGACACCAGTGATTTCTAAAATGAATAAACTATATCTTAACTTATGCATAGGGAAAAAAAAAGAAAAAAAAATCACGTTTCCCATTTTATCACAATAAAACAGCCGCCTTGGGCTGTCATAGTCATGCCATTTTGGCTAACAATTAATTGCCGTACAAATAATTAACTAGCAGCAATTAAAATGTCAGTTTTAAGGCTCGTACACACCGGGACGAATATCGGATCGCGTTATTCGTCAGCGTTTTTCAACGCGTTTTTTGTGTTCACACCCAAGCGTTTTTCGCTGACGATGAGCCGAGTGAACATGCAAATTCATTCCCTGACATTAGATGGCGCTTAATGTAGAGAAATACCCCGGTCCACAAAGTGCTTCTGACACTCGCTTGTCACTCAGAAGAAGAAAGCCAGTTTGTCGCGTTTATCATACAGTTCTCTATTCTCATTGGTGTCTCTTTATATAGACACCAACAAGACCAGCAGCTCTACATTCATCTGGCCTTGCATCTTCCTCGTCTTATTTCTTCCCGACAGAGTGTAGTAGACGGACGCTGTGTATCTTCTTCGCCATTACGTATGTGTGCTCGGCAAGACCGTTTTGTGTTTAAGCGCCCCCAAGTTGTGTTTTACTGTAACTTCAGAAGCTCCAGACACGTGAGCAAAAGCGTCAATCTCATTGGTCGGATAGTTTTTGACGCGGCGCGTCAAACTGAAAAAACGAACCCGAGGCGTTTTTTTTAAAATGACGCTTTTACGCGTGGCGTTTTACGCGTCGGTGTGAACACTCACATTAGCACCCTTTGTTTAGTCACGAGGCGTTAAACGTCGGCGAATAACGCGCGCGAAATTCGTCCCGGTGTGAACAGGCCTTTACAGGTCACTTACACAGAATGCTTGACATACAATTTACAGAAATTCATGAACTTGGAATCATACAATTTGCACTTTCAATTAGAGCCTGACCGATATATCGGCATTTTCCTAACTATCGGTATCGGCATTTATAATGGCCGATAAATTAATATTTTAAAAAATGCCGGTGCGGTGATTCATGTAAGGGTGGCGCTGCAATTAAAGCACCTAAAAGCGGTCACAAAGAACTGGCAAAAGAAATGATTGTGAATACATCAAATATAGCAAGCAGACATTTTAACTGTTTATTAATAAACAAGTGTTTTCAGTCAGTGTTGCTGCAAAGTTGACGACGCTGACTCGCGATTTTCAGCGAACACGCCAGAGAGAAATGCACATTTCATACGGATTACAGCAGAGAGCAGTCTGTCTTTTGAATTGTTCTGTTTAAAAGTAGACATTTCAATATAGATACACTACCGTTCAAAAGTTTGGGGTCGGTAAGATTTTTAATATTTGTAAAAGAAGTCTCTTCTGCTCACCAAAGCTGCATTTATTTGATTAAAAATACAAAACAAACCCAGAAATATTGTGAAATATTATTACAATGTAAAACAGCTGTTTTTATGTGAATATATTGTAAAGTGTAATTTATTTATGTGATCAAAGCTGAATTTTTACCATCATTACTCCAGTCTTCAGTGTCACATGATCCTTCAGAAATCAGTATAATATGATTATTTGATGCTCAAGAAACATTTATGATTATCACAGTTGAAAACAATTGTGCTGCTTCATATTTTTGTGCAAACCGTGATTCATTATTTTTCAGGATTCTTTGAAAGTTCAAGAGAAAAGCATTTAATTAAAAAAGTAATATTTTGCATTTTTATAAATGTCTTTACTGTCACTTTTGATCAATTTAATGCGTCCTTTCTAAAGAAAAGTATTAATTTCTTTTTTTTTTAAAAATAATCGCATTGACCCCAAACTTTTGAACGGTAGTGTATATTTCTCAGGTCTATTTCGGTTTCGGTTCATTTATGAGACGAGCTCCAGTTCACGCGCCGGCGCGATTATTTATTGTCCGCTATATTTACTTCTTATTTATTAAATCCAGGCAATTGGTTGATGAAACATTGATTAAAATTAAGATACAATTAATACAAAACGAAATTCACTTTAATGAAAGGCTCTGTGCTTTCTGTTTTAGGTCTCTGTGAAAGTTTTAAAGCACTTTAGTGCCGCTTTCAGAGCTTGTCACGTCCATAACATTGTTTTTTGCTCATAAATGCGAACACGAAAAATAAAATAAAAAGAATATTTTGTTCTGTTGAGAGCCAACCTTTCTTCATCCGGTGGGTAGTAGCCTATTACTTTTGATTTGCGCAGTGTAATTCACAGAATTGATTTCTCTGCTACCAGCCTCTGTCACGTATTGTGTGAGCTTGTGACTATTGCAAGCGCGCAGCTGATTATACTGTCTGCTATATTTACTTCTTATTTATTAAATCCAGGCAATTGGTTGATGAAAATTAAAATGCGTTGCGCGAGCGAAAAATCTCCGACAGTAAACTGATGCCCGATTCTGCTTTGTAACGGGTGCTTTTCCGCGTCTCGGTTAAACAGCTGTTGCGACGCGAGCAATAACGGCCGCGTACGGTGTAGACAGTGTTAAAGCTCATTCTGCCTATAATGCTACGTTACAACATCAAGCAATATTCCAATAATTTATATAATTATAACACTTTGTTTCACGCTTAGTACATTTTGCTAACTACTTATTTAAAATAGTATAAAAGTACTATATGTAATTAATCTCTACCAGTGGAGGAAGAACTCTTTAATAATACAATTAATAATATGAAAACGTTTTTAGAGATTAATTAAGACTAAAAATAGAAGATAATAAGGTTTTGTCAGTGACACTTTTGATATAGGCTATTTATTGATACAAGTTATGTTTTATATAACGTGACTAAATTAAAAGACAAAGTCGTTGGTGAAGATTATGCAACAGTATTTAGAATATAATATAACATGCAATGCAAACTAACTAGTTTGTACTAGAGATGCACCGATTGATCAGCTGGTGACCGGAATCGGCCGATTTTCACGTGATCGGCCATGACCGGCGACCGGCCGGTCCGTCTGACATAATCCGATTTTATGCCGGTCAAATGCACTCTGGCGCCGCATGATTAACTTCGCGCAACATCAGCATCACACGTGCACACGGAACGCACATGTAGGAAACCCCGTGAATTACGGCTGTTCACACCGCAAGCGCGAGCAGAAACAGCCTTTTTTTCTTGGGCGAGCATGTTAATCAATGAGAATGAGTGCATGAGCAACGGGAGCGGGAGCAGCGCGTGAGCGTCAAGCTGGAGAGTCGCGTGAGTAACAGCGCGGGTTTCGGCGTCGAGTCTATTCTGCTCGCGCTCAATTAAAGTAAAAGCACACTTTTGATGGACAAAATAAATATGATTTCACGCAAAAAGTGCCCAAAATGCACAGAATTTGCATGTCTGGTGTGTTTTAACAAGAACTGAAGTAGGTTATGTCAGAAAAGAAAATTGACTAAAAAATATTTATAGAAAATTTACCTATTTAAACTTGATTTTATTATTTCCCAGTCGTTTCCCTGCACATGCTCCACTTGTCCTGTTTAGCCTGGCTGGACATGTGTCAGATGAGAGAAGAACTGTTTGAGAAATATAACTTGCCATTGATGTACAAGTGATTGCAATAGGCCTGTGTGTGTGTGTGTGTGTGTGTGTGTGGTGTGTGTGTGTGTGTGTGTGTGTGTGTGTGTGTGTGTGTGTGTGTGTGTGTGTGTGTGTGTGTGTGTGTGTGTGTGTGTGTGTTGAGAAATATCTTTATACTGCAAGGGTATATTTATTTTATATATATTAGGGGTGCAACGGTACAGATAGCCCACGGTACGGTCCGTACCTCGGTTTTTGGGCCACGGTCTCGGTTCGGTTTCGGTACATGTTTTGTGCAGAAAGAGACTGCTATTTCATCCCAAAAATATGTTTTATTTTTTCTTATGAGCATAAACAGAATGTCACAGTAGGAAGAACATCAATGTGTATGGAATAAATTAACAGTCTAGTCTGTACTGAACAACACTAAGTAATACAACCTCTTCAACTACCACTTATGAAATACAAAATGTAAACAAACACACTTTAGAATATTCAAGTGGATCCCAATTCCAACCTTGATATATGATGTTGATCAATGTGAAAGAAAAAGTGCACTTTTACCTCTAAACAAACATAAATTAGCTTGTGGTTTGAAATAATATAATAATAAATATAATATATTATCGGGGTGTCATTGGTTAAATCTTGCCCAGATACAATAGTGCTATTTTCTGATTGGCTAACAACACCAGACGCGCTTGATTCCTGCCGTTCCACAGTGAGAGTGAGAGCGGCGCGGCCAGTTTGGGCGCTGCGGCATATTAAATATATTACAAATAGTTTTTTCAGCGTGAGAAATACAATGTGTGGCGGGAGAGCGTGACCAAAAGACCGAAATGAGTGACTGTCACGCTCAATGCGTGACACTTGAGACGAGCCCTGCTAGTAATACGAGCCAGTGAGTGACAGAAGTTAGCGTGTGGGTGCACAACAGTGATTGATTGGACACGTTAACTTGCGGGAGCGGCTTTCGTCTGCCTGGACAGGCAAACGCACCTGAAGGTGCGTAAAGCAAAAACTAAAAGGATCAGCGCGAACTCAATGGCGAAACCGAAGTCCCGCGGGACACGAGGGTAGATTGTCCCGTGCAGGGCTGACCGAACGGTTCGGGATTTTACCGTGTACCGTTGCATCCCTAATATATATATTATTTTTTTGCCATTACCTGTTTTCATAAAGAAGTTTAGTTTGCTAAATATATCAAATTTTTTTTGTTGGATATTGGATGCAAAAAAAAAGAAATTGTTCTTCCTGCACTTTAGATGTGTGTGAATTTCCCACACCAGGAGAAATTTATATAGTTCTATTTTATAGTGATTAGGCTACTGTTCAAAAAATGTTTATGCAAAATGTTCTATTAAAGATAAGATAGAAAATAGATATTTATGTGTGCTGTAAAGTGGTTTAAAAAAATGAAATCGGAATCGCCTAAAATCGGTATCGGCAGGTCAAACTCAAGAAAAATCGGAAATCGGAATCGGCCAAGAAATTTGTAATCGGTGCATCTCTACTAGTTTGGTTACAGCTCGAATGTATCATTCTTATTCTATCATTCACCCTGTCTCCATTACATATCTTTGTTACACAAGTGTTTGATCACCACATTTGAGTGATCATTGCAAAACGTTCAGATATTTATTCTGTTTATACTGTGTATTCTATATATAGTACCCATCCACACCAATAGGAAAGTGTGTCAACTTTTGATGGTACTATAATACACACATACATAATATTGCTCCTGTATTATAATATACACATAAATAATATCGGCCGAAATATCTGTATCTGGCTTTTTTTTTTAATCGGTATCGGCCCCCAAAAATCCATTTCGGTCGGGCTCTACTTTCAAGGCATTCTAAAGTTTGTTTAGCATTAGGACAGCACAAAGTACTACAGGCACCAGAAGAGAGACATAAAAACATGACGTTCATTATTGCATGGATGATCACAATCATATGATGTATAAGCGCAACAGCCCAAAATCTTCCACATCAATTTTACTTATCAATGTTGGAAAACGTGGATCAGTCTATACCTGCAATCTCTCGTTCTTTGTAACCTCTACAAATCATAATAAGAGGAGTTGGTTACTGGGTGTGAAGTCCTTTGGTGAAATCAACATTTAAAATGGGGAAGCAACGCATTAGGAACTGAGAGCATTTAGAGAAGTCTGATGTTGTGTGCTAAGATGGCACTTGCTTATGTCAGGGCCTAATGAGAAATCATTTGTAGACCAAGAATTGCAAAATTGCAAACTGATATGCTACAAAAAAAGAAAAGAAAAAAAGCAGGATTAGCAATCTTTAATCTAGGTTAGATAAACAAACCTTAGGGCAGAAAGTCTGATGATGTCAGAAACAAACTGATGAAAAACAGTTCACTGCAGCCAGGCCTGAGCTCAACAGTGATGTGGTTTACACATCCTCCTTGTACGCACACACCATCTTGGCAAGGCAAGCTGCAAAACTTTTAGATGGGGTCTAAAGTCTCAAAGTATTTTTGTCCAAGACTTGTCAAATGGCAAAAAAAAAATACCACAGACTGTGCAAAGTAGGTGGCTATGACCTAAAGTAACATTTGCACACACACACAAAAAACTAATAATAACTAGCATGATGTTAATTGAAAGGGGGTAAAGTGATCTAAAAAAAAAGCTATTTGGAAGTCAGTCATACCGACACACGAACGATCAACAAACCTGTGTAGCAAATCTTCAGCATTAGGGAGCGTATGACGGTGGAGGAGAGAGAACAAGCAAGAGGGAGATTTGAAGAAAAACTGCAGAAATAGAGATGAGACAAAATACAAAGAGAAAAACTCAGAAGAAATCACTGTAAAATGAAGGGTTATATGACTGGGCAAGAGCTTTAGGACCTGTGTTAATATTAGAAAAGCTTTCCAGCGCTGGAGAGAAAGAAGTGGGAAGGCCTGGAAATAGACACGGAAGTTGCTTTGATTCGGGTTCACACGCGAGTAAAACTAGGTTTGAGTGTCATTGTCTAGGGCTGCTGTGCTGTTGGCAACTGACCACAAACTCTTGTTCATTCATCACTGAGCTTTATTTTTCGCGAAGCATTTTGTTGCGCTTCTGCTATGATGAACAGAAATCTAGACCAGCTAGTGAGTGTGGTCGCACTGACGACTGCTAGAGAATGTGGAGTTTAGGGTCATTGTTAGTGCACTCGACTCGCATACCGACAACAATTGTCCTGAACAGAACACATTTCCTGCTAAATATACAGTTTCACTTAATCACACATTACAGAAGTGAAATGCATTATGCAGGGTTTCTGCAGGTTTCAGTAAGTCAAATTTAAGACCTTTTTAAGACATTTTAAGACCATTAAGATTGAAATTTAAGACCTACACGACGCATTATCCAAGTTAGATAGATAGTTGATGATTTTGCATATTATACTGTAAAAACACAATTATTGTTGATTTTAGTTGATCATAGTTGATCATAACTAGAGAGGAAATGATGAGATGATTAAAGTGACCAAAATTATCACGGTTATCACAGAATCCTGTTCAAAAAGTACTAATACTACAGAATGAAGTCAATTGACCCTTCGCGTGGAGCTTGATTGACAGGTGTTCTAACCAATCATACTTCGCCATCCGCCATTTTGTCCAAAAAAGCAGCCAGTAGAGTTAGGAGGATTTTAACTTGATAAAATGAATATACTGACGCCTTTCCGCGGTTAAAACAACATTACTTCTTATGTTCGTTCATGTTTATTTGATGCTATAAATGAACTAGAAGGAAGAGATGATCGGATCACGAGCAGCTTTAACGGATGCTCTACAGCGATCTGTCACGGCACATTAAAGAGCCCCAAAACGGTATTTATTGTTTAAATTTCTTTCAAAAAATGACCACATTTGAAAGCTGAGACTTTGTTTAATATGTTTAATATCAAAAGTAACCGAAAAGTAACCTGGTCTGTCCTGTCTGTCCGCGTGTTGTCAGTCTCCTCTCTGCTCCGCGATGTATTTTTCACTGGGTTGTGTGCGTGAGAGCGGCGCAGCTTGTCGAACATAGCGACAGTAACTAAGGAGGGCGGGTCTTTGCGAAGGGTCAATTCAACAAGTTTTATGTTGAAAAACAGCAAATAAATTGATTAGCATCAATATGCACTTTTTGTTTACATAAACATTAAAATACCATTAAAAATGATGGCTAGATTTTAAAAGAGTGTCTTGCAACATGATCTCAGAGTCATCTACTAACATGTACAAGTTCAAATAAAGTTGACAAAAAAGGTTTTATACAAAGTTAAACCTCATATTTCAGCCTTTAAATATTTTTTTTTTATAAAAAGAATGAGTCAAAAAAATTACTGACATTACACATTAGCTTATATTTATTAGTAGTGTTTGGGTGAGCCCCCCATCCTTCATGTTGACGGAGCTTTCAATGTTGTTATGGAAAGGGGTATTGATTGGTTGGTTCCTGTCACATGACCTGCGGTGCGTGCATTTGCGGCATTCTGAAAAGTTTAGATTTTTTCAATCTCGTTGCGCCTGGTAAAAAAATTAACGCGTCGCTTCAATTATGAGCACGCTTGCCGCGCGCCTACATTTGAACAAACTGTATACATTGAGCGCGGAAAAGACGCGATATGTGAACGGCCTCTGGCGAGCTAGCTCATGTCAAGCCACGAACTACTGGAGCACGCGAGCGACGTGTTGGAGACCCCTGCTCTAGAGCTCCGCTTTGTAGGCTACAACTCGATACTTTTTTGCTACTTGTAATAACTTTCTTCGGCAAGCGTTTCTGGAAATGAACGAGGGTAAACACTTTTTAGACCTGACTAAATGAAATTTAAGACCTAGGATGAAAATCTGGCCGTTTTTAAGACTTTTTAAGGCCTTAATTTTAAAGTCCAGAATTTTAGACTTTTTAAGACTTTTTAAGACCCCGCGGAAACCCTGATTATGACTTCACAGTGAGATCACCAAAAGCTTACCAGCTGAAATTCCCTGCGCCGGTCATATGCGTTCTGTATGCTGCTGTCAGCCCAGAGGGCACGGATCGATGGCAGGTACTGCAGGAACACTTTGGTCTCCACCATCCCCTGTGACCCCATGGCTGACCGTGTGTCAAAAGCCATCATGGTGTCTCCATGTGCCTGGTTTGAAGGGTCTCCCCATGGGATATGCAGCTTTTCTCTGGCATCCACAAGCACTCGAACACCTGTGATGACAGCAATAGGAGAAACAATGTAAAAAAAAAAAAGGGAATATTATCAGTGGCTCTCCATTGTATGATGCGGTGTACTGACAAAGTTCAATAAGAAGCTGTTTTCAAGTTTAAAGGGATACTTCAGGATTTAGCATTAAGCTTTGTATCAGTAGAAAACCAGTAGTATTTTCGAATTACCGTGCAAAAGTTGATCATTTATTTATCACAATACAAGACAATGAATCTGTAGGAATCTGTAGAAGTATTATAACTGTGCAGTAGCCCATTAGGGTAATTAGTGGGGGCTGCTTATGAATGCGTGCTCTAGGGGTGTGACGGTTATTATATAACCGTGAGACCGACGGTTATAGTTGAACACCGTCATTTGAACTCTATAACCGCCAAAACCGTGTAATTAAAATATTTTTTACAAACATTTTTTATCATAGAGAATGTTTAAATACTAATATCAGCTTACGAGGGAAACGGATGGGGAGTTAGTGGTGCTTCGGAGGCTGCACTGCTGGAGATGATTCGGGAGATCGATCAAAGCGCGCGCCTTGTTAAAGCCTTGTTGTTTATACTCGACGCGTCCGCACGAGCGCGAAGGTGCGCGCGGCAAAAATGACGCGTTGGGTGCGCAAGACCGGCAAGACCACATTCGCTTGGCTGAGTGGACAGCGCGCGCGGTGCCGCATCTGAGGATGAACTACTTCAAGCTGACTCTGCCCGAGCATGTGCGTCTCACCCAGATAGGTCTCACACCCATTGTCTCACCGCACCGGCACCCAGTTTGCGTGTCTAAATTGCAAAGGTTTTTTTTAAAGGTTTTTTTTTTTCTGTGTGTGATTTATTTAAAACAAAGCACGTTCATTGCAAAGTTGTTGTTTTTTTGTTAAGGATTTGTTTACTGTGTGTGATTCATTTAATGGAAAGCACATTCACTTCTAGTTGTCTTGCTGTTAATTTTAAATAAACTTATAGCAAGTAGCTAATCATTGTCTGTGGTAAGATGTCCTATAATGTCCTATAACAGACGAACGCACCAACCCCCCCCCCCCCCCCCCCCCCCCCCCCCCCCCCCCCCCCCACGACGGTTATGTTACGAACCGTCACATTTGACTCCCGTCATAACCGTCATCACCAATTCTGAAACCGGCACACCCCTAGCGTGCTCATTTTTCACTGTCGCTTTTGAATTCGCAATCATGTGTACTCTGTCTATAGGCCTATAACTTGAAGACATCAGGGAGCTGCGAATGTGAGCTCACTTTTCACTTTCAAATTCACGATGAGTACTCTGTATATAGAGTGCAGTGGAACTGACCACACATTTTGCAAGATGAGATTTTTTTGTAATAACACTCAGGATCTGTTGCACACCAAATCCTCCACCATCGTCCTGTCAGTCATCTCATCTCTCCTTACTCTGGTCACATAATAATTGAAATATGACTCCTGCTTCACTATGCTGCGACGCTACAGTTCGTGATATATGAAGCAGAGCCCTTTCAGTTTATAATTGTAGCATCTGTTGTCCAACTGAAAGAAGCAAAACGACAGTGCTAGCAACATAATTGGGTGTATGGCCAAACACAATGTAACACCAGTAACAGACTAACGCAGCAAGCATGCATACATCACAGGATAAAAATTAAATGCAGAGCCTTGAGTAACTTCACACAACTACAAGGACATTCATAACTTTACACTGACTGCACGATTAAAAAAAAGAGCTGCAAGATTAGTTGTCGATAGGGACCTTCGAATAGTCCAACTGCGTTCGAAATTCGATCATAAAATTGCTTTTTCGAATATTGTTATATTTTCGCACTTAATTCCAATGTGTATATTTGACATAATTGACGCCGTGACTACTGTCACAGATCGCGCAGCAGGGTATTTTCCTGTCGGGGACACAAGGTGTCACTAACATGAATGAAACCCCCTACTGCATGATCTTGGATACCAGCGTTTAAACAGTGCAAACAAACAACAGAAAAAGAGCATTGTCGTGACCGTTAACTCCGCCCCTAAGAGAGGTCGGTAGTAACAAAGTACATTTACTTTGTTACATTTACTTGAGTATTTTTTTTTTTGGGGAGAAATTGTACTTTTAAGAGTAGATTTAAATGTGGGTACTTTTACTTCATTACGTTGGGCGACGTTTCTCTCATTACTTTATTTTAATGCAATACATGTTGTTAAATAAGTAGTTTATTCCAAGCGCGCTGTATCTTTTTTATGGGCATGAGCGATGCTCAATTTACAAATGAATCACTCTTTTGAGTCGATTCTGTTCAAAGACTTAAACAAGTTGGCAGATCTGTCTAAATCGATTCGCGAATCAGTTTGAATGATCTGTTCAGTTCCTCACGCACTGAATCGTCTGAAGCGCTTTCAATTCACACTCGACTCGGAGATTTAAGAACATCAAGAGCGTTCAATGAAGTGGCCGTAGACCTACAGTACAGTCTATTGAAAGCAAATCTGCAAATGCATCATTTTTGCCAGCGATGAAGATCTGGTTGAACATTTCTGCCTAACCTTTCTGCTAAAACTCATCAATGGTCGATAAAGCAAGGTCATCATTAGAATGCATATGGCTTAAAGGTGCCATGTGTAAGAATTGAGCTAAAAATATCCAAAAAATGAGCTACACGCATCAAAAGAATGAGAAGAAATAAGGGCGATGATGACATTAAAAAAATGACAAGTTATAGTGCTGCAGAGATATCAACCTGAGATAACACACACACACACACACACACACACACTGAAGCACGTGTGACGCTTGCGCTGTTTTTTGCCTATATGAAGACACATGCATGAACTTTCTCTCCAGGCTCTAGATTAGGGATGCTCATTTCGGTTAATTTTCGGTTAACCGACAACCGCCACTCGTTAAAGTGTAAATTGCAGGTTAACCACCACAACCGATTAATGTGTACATTAAAGTGCACAATATGGATATATTTAAAAATTTCTGTCTTAAAATGCGTTAAAATAGCATTTATTGGGTTTCTTCAAAGGTAGCGTGTTTTTTACCGTAACTGGGTGATGATGTCATAACAGGGAGCTGCGGGCAGAATGCACTCACTCTGTGTGTGCTGTTTGAGGAGAATAAAACGATTTGCGGGACTCCCGCAAACTAGAAATTAGGGATGCACCGAAATGAAAATTCTTGGCCGAAACCGAAAACCGAAAAAGAGGAAACCATGGCCGAAAACCGAAAACCGAAACACCGAAATAAATTATGCCAATTATTAGTAGGCCTACCATTGCATTTATGTCTATGACTGTGTACTAACTTTACTAAAATCAAGGCATTGCAATTGCATAAATTAATATTAAAGTTTCAAAGAATAAATCAATTACAAATTATCCAAATATTTATTTAGCAAATTGCAACAATGCACAGTATAAAATAAAATTCAAACTAAAATGGTAACTTGACCCCATGTGTACATTAAATAATAATGTACAGGCCTACTGGCCTGCAGAAAGGTTTTAAAATTAAATGTTCTCTCAAAGTGCATTTAGGTCCGCCACACGTTGATTTTTCTATTTTTTTTAAATCTAATACTATTTAAAATCGTATTTGATTGCAGAGCGCCGTAGCGCTCTCTCTCTCTCTCTCTCTCTCTCTCTCTCTCTGTACCTCTCGCACGCGCGCTCTCTCTCGCGCGCTCTCTCTCTCTCTCTCTGTACCTCTCGCACGCGCGCTCTCTCTCGCACGCGCTCTCTCTCTCTCTCTCTGGACATCTCGCACGCGCGCTCTCTCTCTCTCTCTCTGTACCTCTCGCACGCGCGCTCTCTCTCGCACGCGCTCTCTCTCTCTCTGGACATCTCGCGCGCGCTCTCTCTCTCTCTGGGCCGTGTTCCTCTCATATTCAGCGTAGCGATCGGAATGTTTGGATTTCAGATGATAAATTAAACCCGACGTCATCACAACATTTCGGCCGTATTGTTTCGGTAATAAAAGTCTTTCGGCCGAAAACCGAAAATGCACTTTTGGGCCATTTTCGGCCGAAAATTTTCGGTGGCCGAATATTCGGTGCATCCCTACTAGAAATATCTGAATAAAACGTAAAAACTAATACATTTTTATTCATCTGTTGCAGAAAATCAATAAGAACATCTAAAACAAAATAGAAACGGTTTACAGGCAGAGTTTCTATTTCTAACATGTCAGCAGCGAGGAGCGATGTAGCCAATCACAGACATATGTGTTGATTTCTTGAACGCAATAATGGCCAATCAGAAGCATTTACGATAGATTCCCCTCACCGCTCAAAACAGACTTTTTGTTCAGTGCTGAATTCTGTATGCTGGCAAATCCTCTAATTATAACAAACATAGTGTAACGTTATATATTATGGAAGCTTCATTGATAATAACAGAGATGTGCGAGATCTCTGTGAACTGATGTCAGCTTTAGGAATTATTATGGGATCGCACTTTGCGCGCAGTCATGCCAAACCATGCACGCAGTAGCCCGCTTGCTTTTATGTTATAACAGTGGTTTGTGTGTTAATGCAACAAACAATTGATCAGGAGCCTGTATGCTGATGTGTATGGTGGGCTAACACGTAGGCTAACTTGAAAGTATTTGGAGGTACAGAAAAAAAGTATTATTGCGGGCGGGAGCGGGACAAAACATGAATGTTGCGGTCGGGAGAAAGTAATATAAGAAAGTAGTTGAGCACGTCAGTTATAACGACACACGTATTTAAAAATAGCCGGGTTTAAACCGGGCTTGGGCTCATAATTACAGTTTATGTGTCGGGCCGGACTCGGACACAGCGGGCTCGGGTAACGGTCTTGCTTGATGTTTTGGGCCGATCTAAGCTCTACCTCGGGTAAGTTATGCGAACACTTACAGGCACGAATCAGCCGTTTGTCCTTGGGGAACTTGTGGAGCCTCTCCCCCGTTTTTGATGTATTCGTACATCCCGCACAAGCACAATAGTTAACCATTTTCGCTAGCTAGGACTCCAATATAACGTAACTCTAGGCTTGTTGCATAGACCGTAAAAGCTTGGAGTCCCTGTTATGACATCACGCCCAGCCTAGTGGTAGGAGGGGGCGTGGTTAAAAGCACTGTAAAACGAACCAACTTTTCATTATATTCAGCATTTGGTATAAAAAATATTAAAAAAAACAATGGTGGGCGGTTCTTATCTTTATATTTAGTAAGCACATTGCATTATCTTCGTGAAAATTTTTACCTGCAATTTACACTTTAATCGATTATTGACCGTTAACTGATAAGATTATATAATTAGAATTAAATAAAAATAAAATTGACGTGTATCTGTGACCCATTAAAAATACCAAAAAAATATTTTTGTCAAAGGGTTTATTTTAACGTGCAAAGTGCAAACATCAGCATAGGCTACAGAACAGATCAACAACAGAACCTGGATTCAGATCAAATTTCCACGCACCTGCCGCATTTCTGACAGTGACAACAGAGAAAAACAGAATAAAATAATATAAATAAAAAACATACAATAAGCCTACAATAAATATATATTTTTTTAGATTAAATAATTAACAAATTATGATGACAAAAAGAAAACACTGAATCAGTTTGAAGTGTTGAAAAAACGGCTTTTGTTTTTCTCCATCAGACTAGACTACGTTTTTCCGTCAAATAAAAATAGCAGGCCTACCTCAATCCACAGCTTGTCTAGTTTTTATTTTAAAAAGTAGCATTACAGTCTACATGCTGTTGTTGTGTAAGTCTGGAGCACAGCCTGTGGACTGTTAGACCCGCGGCAGAAAACACCGTCTCCGATGGCACAGATGTTTCGGGAACACAGAGATAACGTCTCGCTGGAATGGCCAGCTTCGGGAAGCGCCTTTCATTTGCTTGTTTGCTAAGCAAGTGATATTGCATTGTAGGCTACTTGCACTATTGCTTTATTTTAATACCCCGTAGCATATTTTGCAAGTAACTTTGTCGCCCTTTCTGCTCACAGAGTAGCAACTACTTTTCGCTCGCTTCATTTTGCTTGCTCAGGGAGAATATGTCTGTTGGCGCGTGTGGTTGCGCAACCCGCATATCGACGCGCCCAGTGAGTTGGCCCATAGAACGCACACATTTATGATTCACTCAATGAATGGATCATTCCCGAACGACAAATATTGGCTATATAAAGTATGTTTTTTATTTAACCATGAAGCAAAAATATATATAAAAAAGCGTTACATTTAAAAAAAATAAAAAAAACGTTTAACTGATAGTATTAATCGGTCAAAAATTTTACTTTCGGTTAACGGTTAAACGGTCAATATGAGCAGCATCCCTACTCTAGATCCACTCCGAAAGTCACTTTGTGATCATTTAACCACATCATTTGAGAAAAACTATCATGACGACAAACACACAGAAACTCAAAAGGTCTTCACGGCAACCCGTCAAAATAAAAGTTCGGTTTAACTTGACAAAAATATATTACTGTTGTACAGTAAAATTTAGATATGTCCCAATGTAATACTAACACTAATCCAAATAAATTATCATCAAAACTGATTAAGGAATAATCAATTTTTCTTCCATGTTTTAATTTTAACAGTAGCTCATTGTGCAGCACGTTATTTGACAAAATTGATGATAAATAATAATATTTGTGTTTTATGTTTTAATTTTATTGCCAGAAAAAACACAACACAGAATTAGTGAACTTTTTTTTTCATATATTTTTGTTTAAAGTTTAATGATTCATAATACATGATTTCAATTAATTAGACATGCTTTTTGATTGCTAAAAAATTTACACCACGTATCCGTAACACGGCCATGGCTCATGGCAGGACTTTCATTTTGATGGGCGGCGCTGAGAATACCAGTGCCTGAGAAGAGAACGGCAGCACCTGATCACACAGCGCTCATTCTCATTCTCCGTCTTTATTAGTTTACTAACTCTGTCAGTCATATCTAATACTTTGTTATAAAGAACTGGTAAAAAAAAGAAAGTAAATGGTATGTAAAAAAAAAAAAAAAAGCATTTGCTTTTATTTTATTTGTAACAGAAAAGGCAAACAATCAGGCTAAAATACTTTCTCATTTACCGTCAACATTCAGCAAATGTGCATCTACATTTAAACAAATCTCTGAATAGGGTTGTGCCGATAGACGATATCATCGTCCATCGTGATGGCTGACAGACATCACGATGTTAAGCCGGCATCGCGATCCCCCCCCCCCACTCCCCTCCATGTTTCCATGGTGACGCGTCATTGGTGGCGGACCATTGCTTCCATGGTGACGCCCGTGATTCACTACATTAAAAATAGCGCTGTATGACAGATGTAACGTTATCACTTTTATCAGGGAACTACACTAACCTTTTCCACTGGTGGCACTTGCGCGACTAACTTTTTCAGTTACTGGCGCAAAACATGATTTGGTCGCACAAATTATTTATAGTAAGCCGCTCTGGATAATAATGAACAATAATGAAACTGTATTGCATACAGATGTGCTTTTTATTTTACTTGCCATCTTTTAAACCACATGCCTTCTTGTTTTCTTTAAAATTGGTTAGGGGTGTAACGGTTCACAAAATTCACGGTTCGATTCGATACAGTGATGTCACGGTTCCGTACGTTTTCGATACAGCAAAAATAAAGAAATGCCAAAGAAATTTCCTATTTATTAAAAGAAAACATATTTTTAAATAAGTGTGAGTTTTCCTACATCTTAAAACTTTTAGTTTTATAAATGGGGGTCATCTTTGAAGTATGAACAAATAATGTTTTGGTCATCATCACATTAAAAATAACATTTAAATACGATAATATTTGAGTTTTGAAGTGCTGGAAAAAGATGTGTGATGTAGACCTACCTGAAAGCATTTTACTATTTCTGCCAAACTTCCATGGTTACAGTTAGTGTGTTACTATAATAAACCCATGGTGAATGTTGCTGATCTGTGAACTTAAAGCCTATAACTAGTTCATTCATGACAATGTTTCTTTTGGTTTCCACGTCAGCGCTGTTTGATCCGTTAATAACAAAGACATGTGAATGCCTCTCACTAGATCTCGCAATGATGTTATTACTTCAGTGGCGAATTCAAATGCTTTCTTTACTGGATCTCTTAGCGCTGTGCTGTGTGCTTGATGAAGATCACCCCTAAAATTGGTTGAAGAAACAATACAATACAGTGAGGAACTGGTACTACGGGGACAGTTTTTATATGTAGTGGCACGCACGTCAATGTGCGCACGCTTTTTACATTTGTCGCGTGTGTGTGTGGGGAGAGAGTTGACGGCTCGTTGGTCGTGTTTATGTGTAGGCGCGCTCATTTTGCTATGGGCGCGTGAACTACACTCATTACACTTCCCGCCTGAACTCCATCGCGAAGTGCGTACTTCGTAGTGGGTACGTGATCTACATTCACAGCTTGAGCTGGGGAAGCAGTCTGGGAACAGTGTTTGTGTGAGGGCACACGCACTTCATAGCCTAAAAACGTAAGGTAACGTTAGGTACAAAAATAATCAGTTATACATTTGTGACCCATTAAAAATTATGGTCGCAATGGCATTTCAAAAGGTCGCATATGCGACCATTTTGGTCGCAGTGTAGTTCCCTGTTTATTTATAAATATTAACAAACCTGTTTACCATGTCATCAACTATCTTCTATTCCGATTCTCAATTACGTGTAAGTGATTTTTTTTTTTGTCGTTTAAAAAACTTTATAAATTATTTTGATCTGTAAACGTGAGATGGGCGCCGTCATGTTTGTTCACGCAGTTCAGAGATTCCTGTCTGTTATTATAGCACTTGAATTCATCTGTTTCTCCCGAAATACATGGCAGTGAACTGGGAGAAGAAAAGTTAACTTTATAGCTACTTAAACTGTGTGTCTGATATGAATAAAATCCGTCGGCAATATATATTTGAATGGGTTGTTATTGCTGCTTCCATAGACACCATTGTGTATTTTACAAACTATAAATGTATTGCTTTGCTATAAATTATATGTATTTAAATGTCTGAAACCTAAAATAAACATTATGTGGTTAAAAACACTGAATCTTGTGAAGTGTGCATACACGTGTTACTGCGAGTGACAGTCGGTCCGTGCGAAGTGAGTGAATGCGAACAGAAAATCTTTTAAGTACTTTGAAAGATTTTGTATATTTTTTTGAATAAATATTGATAGGCAATTGATATCTGAATTATATTTATCTGCCTATATTACATATTAGCTCATCTCCATGAAAAGACAAAAACTTTATGGAATAATTTAGATTGTTGAAATACATGATACACATCTAATTTACAAACATTACCCATCATAAACATCTAAAAGATAATTCATAAATGTCTATCATAACAAACAGTAAAGTTCTTAATAAAGATGTATTGTAAATGAGAAAATTCACAAAAAAAGTTCAACAAAATCATGCACATCATAGAGGTCTATACTGTATATGTGCTATATTAATCTGTCTATTCTATTTACCTTTCTATATTGAGTTGATCGCTCTTGGGCCAGGGAAAGGTTGTCAAAAACACTTTTAAATTACTTGCCAACGGCACTAAGAGCCACTGCAACTTCATCCCATGCTTTATCCTTTGCCTTGCAAGTCTTTATAAAGCACATTATGTTGATCATTAATAACTTTATGCTTCTTAACCTCCATGATGAGATAACGTGTCATCCATTATTGTCGTCTTTTCAGGTTTACTCTGAAGACCACCGACTGTGACACCACTGCTTGTTTATGATTGTCAGCATTATATCTGTTCTTATACCAATATGTATTGTTCGAGTAGTTATATATATATATCACAGGGAAATAGTGTAGTGTATATATATATATATATAATATAATATATATATATAATATATATATATATATAATATATATATATATATATATATATATATATATATATTTATTAGGGGTGTCACGATTTCGATTTTAAATCGATATCGATCGAAATTAA
The DNA here is from genome assembly GCA_036326025.1 of Chrosomus eos. Taxonomy (NCBI): domain Eukaryota; kingdom Metazoa; phylum Chordata; class Actinopteri; order Cypriniformes; family Leuciscidae; genus Chrosomus; species Chrosomus eos. The sequence continues at coordinate 29,345,305 of CM070821.1, forward strand.
GTCACAATCTCGATAATCGAATTCAAAAGTGGAATTGTCGATACTGCCACGCCCCCATGTCACGTCCAGTCGGTTTGCAAAGCGGAAAAAAACAGCGTTGAAGTGCTGCGAGTCCTCTACCTCAGCTACAGCCAGTCAAAAGATAGCATGGCTGCAGATGCAGGAGACCCATCGACAGGACTTCTGACCTCCTCTTTCACTAAAGTTGCCGGTGTGGGACAGTGGGAGTATTTCTGCTTTCCAGTGAGTTATGTTGACAACATTCACATTCGCGTTCAAAGTTCGCGCTTAAAAAAAGCCACACTTTGCAAGCTCTGCTACTGTATGTGCGTCAGTGCGTGTACCATTCTTCCACTTTTTAAATTAAAACTTTAAATTGACAAAAACAGCAGACTCAGAACAGTATAAATCTTTATACAATAAATCAAGCATGTCACAAATAACTTGATTCTCCACCTCCACGAATGAGACGAGTGTCGTTCATTTCCGCACCTAGTCTATTTTTGCTGCACGCGCCGAGTTAAAGCGACAGCGCACAGTTCGTGGTCAAAATGAACATGACACAAATGTTGTAATTTCATCATAAATGCATTTAATTAAATTCTACATTAAATACTAATATTTTTCACAGTCATGTTTGTACTTTAAGACCGAGGTAAAGCAAGGAAAACATGTATGTATCTGTTAAACCTTGTTTGTTTTGTTGTGAACTTGAATGTCATCTTCTGTGAATAAGACTGCAGTTACAAAAGAGAAACTACATGGCAGGTTATTTTGCTTAAGTTTCTAATTGACTGAAGATATAAGTTATTGTAACATTATTTTGTTAATAAATGTTTTAAATTTGACAATGTAGTGTGGTACATTGCGAACAAAGGTCATATATTATATTACATAAAAGTCTAGTCTAAAAATGGCATCGCAAACTGTGCTTAAAAAAAATAAATGTAAAAATCGAGAATCGAATCGAACCGTGACCTTAGAATCGAAAATGTAATCGAATCGAGGATTTGGAGAATCGTGACACCCCTAATATATATATATATTATATATATATATATATATATACTAAAAGAATAGCTAACCGCCACACATTGATTTTCGATTTAAAAAAAAAAAAAAGTACACTAAGCCTATTTAAAATCGTATTTGATTGCAGAGCACGTAACGAATTCGCACAGCACTACCTCTCTCTCTCTCACTCACCCATACCTCTCGCGCTCTCTCTCCCTCATGGAACACGCTGCACAAATCTGCCCAACACAGCGCTGTCAATCTTGGAGACCCAGCTTTAAAAAAAAGTTATTAGCCAGCATGCAAGGAGCCTAGCTAATAAGGAGAGCCAAGTTATTGTTAGAATACGGCTGGATTTTCGAGGTTAGCACGCTGTATATAGCTGGTAGTCAATATCGATGCACGCACACTGTTTTAGCTGTGCAATCCTATTCTGTGGCACACGGTAAATCAAGACCAATCAAGGCAAATCAAGGCAATCTGAGCGATCAAACCAATCCATGCATGCTCCAGCTAGGGCTGGGCGATAAATCAATTGTATCGATTAACTCGAATGTGTAGTTTACGTTAACTTGTTTTGATGAAAATCGTTTTTCTCTTTAATATCCACCGACGCTCCCCTCTGGGCTCCCATAGTTCCAAATGGACTCAGCGTTTGTCAGAGATATACACAAACAACATGGCAAGTGAACAAGACCATTAACAAACTGAATCCGCAGGGCTGCCAACTCTCACGAATTCACCAGAGACGACAAAAAAAATAAAATAAAAAAATAATAATAATAAGCAAAGGGACACTGACACAGACAAGACAGAGAAGGTTACTATTTATATGAAACAAATTCTCACCTCTCAGATTCTATTAATTTATTTAAGAAATTCAAACAATAAACACCGTTTTGGAGCTTGTAAATGTGACGTGACAGATCACTGACAGGTCTCTTTTTTTTAGGCCATATCGCCCAGCCCTAGCTCCAGCAGTATAACAGAATCTGATTATTTCTGCACAACGTCCTTACCCACTATACCCACCCAAGATCCAGTTTCCATTGGTTGAACTTTCAAATGACGTTGGAAAACACTGTCATGACTGCGACGACGCAATCCCAGAAGTCCCATAGCTTTAGCCAATCAGTATGTCATGACACTCTGAGATCTACGCATTGTCTTATGTTGTGTTTGGGCTCATTCAAGACCACCTGCTCTAAATAAAGATATAGGGACAGAGAGCGAGAGACCTTGCGTGTGTTTGCTAGTGTGCGTCTCAAGAAGTGCATATAAGACAGCATTTAAGACGATTTTTTTAGACGAGATCTATATCGTACGGGCTGGTTGCGGGCGCCGCCATGTTGAACGAGACAACACGCGAGGGGAGGGGGAACAAAAGCAAGGAGGCGGGGGCGAGCACAGCACAGAGAAGGCAAAGTGGCGAAATCAGAATTAAATATAAACAATATATCGATACATACGATATGTCAAAATCCATATCGTGTTTAAAAAATATTGCGATATATTTTAAATAGAGATATCGCCCACCCCTACAACAGCATCAAGAGAACAAATACAGAGTTTCAATGTAGTTGACGTGTATAGACTATAGCTGTTATCGGATTTAGTTTAGCTCCTTTATTGTCCACAAGTGGAAATTTGTCCTTTAATTTAGCATTACAAATGACCTAGGTCTGCAGAAATACACAAAGCAACAGATTTCCTCTAAATTCAAAATTTCATTTTAAAAAGACAATATTTAAGATGGACAGATATGCAGACGGTGTGCAATCTGCACATACAACAGCACATGCACCAGTCATGTGTCAAACTCAGTGTATGCTCATTGCCCACTACCATTTGCTCTCACTCACCTTAGCCAGTCACTCACTAACTGTGCTGTCATCAGCAGCACATGCTACAGTGACTCTGCTCTCAAGTGTCTACATTACTGAACATGCATTTATGTCAATAAACCTTAAAATCTATGCTATAGATATGTGGAATAAATGAGTTCTGTAGCACCCACACAAGATGCCAGACGACAACCCATTCTCTCTGAGAGCTGTTTGCCCATTTCCTACACCACTAATAAAAATAAAACCAGTCAGTTTCAGTTTAGGCAGTGGCACATGTGGCACGTATGGTCGCGTCGTGACTTTTTGATAATGCATTAAGATCGGAATCAAATCGTAAAATTTATGTGTAGAGAAATAATAAAAACAGTAGCCTACCAGTCGTTGAACCATGTAAACATTGTAACATGTTGTCACTAAACTTAACAAAATTCTGTTTAGTTACCAAATGACAATCACAATATACATCCTGCTTAAATGTCCCTTTTTGTCTGGACAGAATGTTCAAAATATTTTATTTTCATGAGTATACAAATGTTCTTATTTATTCTATTTATTTTATACTATTGTACTATTGAGACAACAACAAGTTTGCAGTAATGCAGATGTCGTCATTTAATTTTGTAAAAAATATTATTTTAAATGTTGCTCCTTGTTTGAGTTGAGAAATACACATTTCAGCATTATCACTAATCTGTTCTGTGTGTGCATTTTCCTTGAGAACCAAGCAAGTTGACTCATGAAACCATTTGTTTATTATATTGCAATATTGACCTCAATAATCGCAATATGACATTTTCCCCAAATCGTGCAGCCCTAATTGATATGTGCAGTAATTACAGTAAATCCCAACTGCATTAGACCAGTACATTTCAGTTGCATAGATAAACTCCCTCGAGTCCCAAAAGAGCAAAATGTCCTCCACAGGGTCCGCATGTGTCCTACAAAAGGCATAAAGCACCATAACAACTTCAGTTGGTTCCTCAAAAGCTATCGGTCCCCTTTTGTAATGTAGCAAAGCAACAACATGAAAATCCTGTTGGTATCAGACACAAAGATTTAAAAAAAAATTACGTTTCACTGGTGTACTTGTCCCAAGAAACAAATAAGAGCATGTGACATGATCAACTACATCATTCCTGGGTGAGGGTTTTGAGTATCAGTAGTGTTGGTCTCTAGTTTTGTATACTCAGATTATCAGCGTAGGAAAGTCCCATTGTGAACTGGTTTTCACACCTGTCTTTCTCTTTCAAAAGACTGGCGTCCCCAGCAGTCATAGTACAAATAACCTGCTAAGCCTGTTTCCACTAGCAGCTCTCGGTCCCTCACAATGACAGATAAAGACAGACCATTTTTGACCTTTCAGATATTTTGGCCAGTTTGGTGGAAAACCTTGCTTGGTGGAAAAGTTCTTGGTAACCAAGAATGGTCATTGAAATAATGAATGGATTTACTATACGGTTATCTTCCATTCTGCATGGAAACCAACCAGCCTATTTCATCACAGATTTAAATAAACTGCTCTTTCTAAACCATTTGTTTACAATCGGTTACGCTGCCAATATAACTCAAGCATTTGATGGAGGACTTCACACAATATTCTTCACCTTTCAATAACTCACATGCAGTTATAAGCCTGATACAGGGTCTTTTCACAGGATAAGACCTTAATTGTTCTTGCCACACATTCCATTGTGAGGTGACAGCAGGTCAAGAGTATTTAACCAAAAGGCCATTTAAAAGGTGAGCAATGTCCAAGTAGAAGCCCATTAGTGCAGCACAATATGACATGTAAAGAGAGCTGTCTCTATTATATGCACGTCCTGCAGCACAATCAATAACAGCAGTCCATAGACACACATTAGCGAAAGCAAATAACCATTCTGTCTAAGACCCCATTTACACCTGGTATTAAAATGCGATTTCCCGTGCTCACGCGCATGTGTCACTCTGGTGGACAGAGATCCGATCTCAATGTGGATAACGAGAAGGCATTAAAAATACATGGTGTAAATGCAAAGGTAAGATCAGAGCACTTATCCGGATAACTTATCTGGATACAGATCGCATTTTAATACCAGGTGTAAATGGGGTCTTTAATACTCATGTAACACATACAGTGCAGTTTCTCCCCGACTCTACAGGGAAGGAGCATGCCGGTCATTTAGAAATGAGATAGCGATCCTTGAGTGATTAATCATGCAGCTCTAATTAGGATAAATTGAGAATGTTTTATTACTGAACGATTTAGTGTTTTTAAACAAATCTCTTAAATGAATGATTCAATGAAAAATACATTTTTGTGACAGTTACTTGTCGCCATCTACTGATGTAATGATAAGTACATTCGCACCAGAGGAACCTTTTCATAGTTCCTAGAACTATTGGTGGAAGTATCCGGATTTTGTCATGTTCGCACCGCAGGAACTAGGAACTATTTTAGTTCTAGGGACTACTTTTGGAGGAACTAATTTAGCTCCGACTTGAGAGAAGGGTCTAAACCAGCACTATAGGAACTACTCGTGAGGTTAGTGTCCGCTGATTGGCCGAACGCAACCGAAACACCAGCACCTGCTAGGAATATTTTTCCCACTGGCTAATCGACGTGTGACAACACCGGTAATACCGCCCCCCAAAATTGTCAATTTAAAAACGAAACTAATGCGCACAGCCGCATGTGTCCACGGGTGCGGAGCGAGCAGAAGAGCAAGCATTTTTCCATAAGAATAAACTGAAAACGCTTTCCCTGATCTGCTCGCTCCGCACCTGAGGACACAAATGACAAATTCGCTTAAACAGGCGCTTTTAAACCAAATAATCCACATTCACCTTGTTAGTCAGCTGCTCACTCTCGTGATCAATGAAATCTGACTCCTGCTGCTGATCTGTGATGCGATGCGATTCTCGTTCGGCTCATGATTTGATTTATTAAGCAGACACGTTCAGTGACATTTAAAAAAAGGCTGTGTAAACACACAGATTATAGCCTATATATTTTCTCCACAAACTAACTCTACGAACATGGAAAACATTGATAGATGGATCTCTGAAGTCTGAACCTTTAGGCTAAGGAGAAAATCCAACGCAACTTTGGGTGACCAAGCGAAACAGACAGTGAATGAGAGATCGACTGAGTGCGTGCGATTACCTGCGTCTGTCTTTGAGGTCGAGTCATATATATTCGTGAAAAGGTTACCGTGTCTAAGGAAAGCGAAATCTTTGTCGTATCACCCTTAACGTTTAAGGGTATTTACCATGATTGGCGTTAGTGGCAGAGCTGGTCAGCATCAACAGTGCGAGGAAGCCGCGGGAAAAAAAGTCAGCGAGTCACACATTGAATATGCCATTGGTCTCTATTAAGTGAAGCATCAGCTTCAGCGTTACCCATGCAACGCATTGCTGGCCAGCTAAGCTTTGAAAAGTGGAGCTCAAAGATAAAAAACACCTCGTTTCATTACATCTATCTTTTGATGAATCAGCGTTTTTTAACGTGTTCGTTGATGGTTTATTGACTCACTCAGTCATTAAAAAAAAAAATCCAAACCAATAAAATAAACCGCACTACAGTAAAACCAAAAATTGAACAGAAAATATATTAAAAAATGTATTAAATATCATTATATTACCTTTCAATATATTATGTATTGTTATAATTATTATAATATATATTCAATATATTATTCATTCAGTTCGAAGCAACAGAATCCGATTTAACAGATTTTTGACCAATCAAAATAATGTGTAGGTCAAGCTAGGAATGCTAACATTTGATCAATGATAATAATTTAATCGAAAAAACATATCAATCGTTGATTAAACAAGGTCATGCCGATCCATGCTGCTCAACAGCAAAACGAAAAACAGACATGAGGAAAAATTAAGCAAGCGCACCAGAGATATATCTGGGACCATTTTTGTGTAGGCCTATATATATATATACACGATTTGTAGGATGCATTTGGTTAAGAATTAAAGTGGTATGAAAGCTTGCCGCTGATCACCTTCAGCACATGCAGATCAAACCGCAATGCACGACTAATAATTAGAGGTCGACCGATAGTGGATTTTACCGATAACGATATTTAGGTTTGACCGTACATGCCGATAACCGATAATTCAACCGATATTTTTTTAAATGGATGCTGGATTAAAAACAAACATAATACTCACAATAAAACAGTGCTGAACTGAAATGTGCTAAATTAAATAAATATATAAATATTAATATATAAAAACTTTATACAGAAAATAATTTAAACATTAAAATATTACAGATTTCGGAGCTATAACCTAGAGTACATTTCATAGGTAACACGTTGCAAGTCCCATTTGTAAACAAGGATGTATTAGCTAGCTTTCATGAACTATGCACTATGCAATATACGTTTTTACTGCATGTATTAATATGAGCAATACAATTGTAACTTTATCATTCATGTTAGTTCATAGTACATTAAGGTAATAACAAATAAAATACGAATTAACTCATTTCAAATGCATTAGTAAATGTTGAAATAAACTAACAATGAATAATTCTTCTACAACTTGTATTAATCTTAGTTAATGCTAAAAATGGAATCTTATTGTAAAGTGCTACCATTTCATATAATCCCAAAGAGTCGTGCTTAAAGATAGCCATTAAAATGTAATAAAGACCTGTATAACGTATACGTAATTTAGCCTATAGTCTCTCACTTTATTTGCTTATATTTTAGAACACTTGATAATTATCTAATCAAAATAACAAGATGTATTGTAGTGATTAAAACGATCTTAAATCGAACACGTTTATGATTTGTTTATGTTTCTGTCGGCTGCATGAACATAACAGTTATCAATGTTGAGAAAGCAATCACGTGACGTCACTAGTTTTAAATATGCAACTTCGTCGGCTAATGAATGCATAAAAGTGACCAGCCGAATATAAAATAATGCAAATAGATGATAACAATTGCGCCATAAAACATTTGGTCAGGTCTGCGTGTGTTTTTGTCACATTGTTTAAACCGCTTGACTGAGGTAAGGTTAGAGTCCTCACAGGCACAGCCTCGCTCGACGGCAAACTACTGTTCTTTCTCCGCTGATGCAGCATCTAGTCAATAAAATAATTACTTTATAATGATATGGCAATATGTACTTTAGTGTTATGTATTCATACCGTTTCGCTGGCTGTGTTTTAAATGCGAGTCTGAAGTGTCAGCGGCGCTCTCTCTGCTGCGTATTCTCTCCGTGGTCCGTGCTGCGCGCGCCTCATGTGTTAATGTAAACAACTCAGCCAGTGATAGTTTATTATTTGTCCTCTAGAGGCCGCTCTCGCTCTGTATAATGCCAGCAGTCTCTTCAGCGCGCTAGTGCTGTGTAATGACCGCGCGCACTTCTCAGCCGCTCCAGCAACGGATGCAACCCGGAAAAACTATCGGTGTGGATTTTTGCCGATAACGATAGTTCCACCAATCAACTATCGGTGCCGATTAATCGGCAAAACCGATGAATCGGTCGACCTCTACTAATAATAACTATGATTGGGACCGTCATATTACTACATACTAGGGGTGGGCAATATAGCCTCAAAATGATATCACGATATTTCAAGAATATTCGCGATAATGATACTTATGACAATATAGACATTTATTTTTATAAAATGTTCTTATATTTCCCACATAAATATTTGCTCATTTATTGTGTTTTTATAATGGGGTCATTTTGTTAAGGTTTTACACAACACCAGGAAGCTTGATTTCAATCTTTGAATTAAATTGAAAAAAAGTCTAAACAATATATACACAAAATAATAAAGATACAAATAGAGAAAAGTTTTTGGTTAGATCTAACACTAGTATTCAGAAATACTACAGAAACTAAATAAAGTAATCAAATGTAAAATAAAACTTATAGTCTTTTAGTCCTGACTAAATTAAATACATCATAGGCTAATAATTCTTATTCCTTACAATTAAAGCTATCTTTTGTTGTTTTGAGGACAACATTATTGTTAGAGATGCTGCTGTCACTTTAACTGCTAGTGGACGGATCCATTAGTATTTTCATTATATTGTCCGTCACACTGTCACATGCGTTTTATACATAATTGACTGTGTTTACGAGTATACGAACCAAGACTGGAATTTTGACAATTTTGCGGGGTTTTTTTATAGTGATATAATAGTGATAAGCTCCAAGAAGAGCGCATCAATATGAGTTACACATTCTGAATGGCATGCAACTTCAACATTCAAGTTCACTTGTGAATTCATGTCATTTTGTGCAGTTATAATTTGTAACAGTAATATGTTTATTTTGTATATCTGATTGATCTCATATAGGATACGTTTTGTTGTTAAAGAGCTAACAAAGAGCTTCGGTTTACAGGTGTTCATTCAACGCATGCAGCTCAAACAGCAATGCACGACTAATAACAACTATGATAGGGGCTAACTGTCATATTACATAACATTATAATGAGAACACTATTGTAATAATTTGTTGTGAATTCATTGGGTTTAGTTGCCGTTTCAGGAAGAGCACATCCAGTTACAAATTCTGTAAAAAATACAAAGACTAGCATGCATCTGAGGCGGCGTTGGTGACACATTGTATTTTTGTTATATTTTATTATTAAATAAGTAATTTAATTAAAGGATCAATCACAATCTACTCATTACAATCCTACTTTATTTAGACCAGTGTTACTCATTGCGCAGCTCACCAAGCTTTAATTTGTGGCTCGCACCGTAAATAATACATGCGGTCACTACAGATATTTCTTAAAAACATTAATCATCGACATGTGCTGGTAATGCGATAAATCACGGTAATAAATATGCACGATATTGTTATCGCGGGCACTTCAAAGTACTGTGAAAAATAGATCCAAATTTAGATTTTTAGAATGCTCATTAGCTTATTTTCCATCAACCGCTTAAAAAAACTGATGAAAAAATCCCCACATGTATAAGCACTGTATGCATGCATAAACAATTCTCACACGGAGAAGCATGGTGTAAGGTGGAACACTGCCGACGATTTATTACCCTTCTCAAAGTCAGGTCTGCCAAGACTCACGCAATCGCAATCGACACTTTTCACACGCTCTCACGCCACACGACCATTTTTTCACGCAGAGAAAAATCGGAGCAAAGAGGACACTGACAGACTAGACAGAGCAGGTTACTTTTGATATGAAAAAAATTCTCAGCTCTCAGGTTCTGTCCATTTTATTATGAAATTCAGACAAATACTGTTTTGGTGCTTGTAAATGTGACGTGACAGATCGCTGAAGCGCCATCATTTCAAGTAAACAGAGCATCTGTTACTTTTTATTTAAAGATACAGAACAACTTACCAAAAGGTATATATGCCTCATACATAATATCGATCAATCAGTGTTTTTCAAGCACGGAAAGAGGTCAATAAAACTGCAGGAGAACAATATTGTCACAGAACGTTATACATTTACCTCAGGAAAGCCATTTAATGACCAGCGCGCGTTAGTTGACTAGAAAAAAAAATAGCTATAGAGTATTTTGCTAAATATGTGCACTATTTTAAATATTATATTTTTACTTGTGTCATTACATAATTGTTATTATAATAAAACCACATTGTTTAATTTGTTATTTTTAATCTTTAATAATACCAGCTGATAGGGCACTCTGTGTGTTTACAGATTTATGTGAGATGTATTTTTTCTTGAGAATAATTAACATGTAGGCTATCTACTGTAGCCTACCTAATATTTATCCAAATTTAAAGTCAATATTAGGGCTGCAACGATTCGTCGACGTTGTCGACAAAAATCGATAATAGAAATAGTCGACAATAAATTTCATTGTCGAATTTGTCGCCAGACATGTTTTTTCCGACCGAGGCATCTCTCTTCCGAGAGTCTCACATGCGAATGAGCTTCTCTGCTGAGCGATAACAAAACATCTAAAGTTTGGGTGCATTTTAGCCTGGATACGGCGAATAAAAAGATTACCTGTAGGGCTGCACGATGTATCATTTTAGCTTCGATATCGCTATGTGCGCATCCACGATAGGCAGATATGTGCGATGTCAGTTGATGCGTGATTCATGATCAGTAGGCTACGAGTCAGCAGCTCCCCGCCAGTAATGCTTGTGACTGATTCGCGGATTTTTATCACTTTGCGAGTCCTGTCAGTTTAAACATCAAGCGCAAGAAGACTGGAACTTGCGCGCTGTTTTCTGTCAGCCTTACTAATGCGTTTGTCCCGCAAAAGTTTGACAGGTGAGTGATATAGAATAGATGACTGACAGCTGCGCTTGTTTAACTGAGAACGAGCAGAGAGAGTGAAACCCCCGGTCACGCCACGCGCGCACACTCACCTCTCTCTCTCTCTCTCTCTCTCTCTCTCTCTCTCTCTCTCTCTCTCTCTCTCTCCTCTCTCTCTCTCTCTCTCCCTCTCCTCTCTCTCCCCTTCTCTCTCTCTCATCTCTCCTCTCTCTCTCCTCTCTCTCCTCTCTCTCTCTCTCTCTCTCTCTCTCCTCTCTCTCTCTCCTCTCCTCCTCCCCTCTCTCTCTCTCCTCTCTCTCTCTCTCTCTCTCTCTCTCTCTCTCCTCCTCTCTCTCTCTCTCTCTCTCTCTCTCTCATATTAGTGAATTGAGTTGACTGAATATCTTTGAGATTGCATGATGGTAAAAGGTCGGAAGACCGAGGTTTTTTTTTTTTAACTACTACTCACTGGTTGTGAATTGTGCTCAAATAACGTCGGAAAAAAAATCGAAACACTTTAACAATAAAGTTCAATTTATTAAAGTCTAGTTAATTCATTAGTTAACATTTGTTAATATTAGTTTATCCACACTATGTGGATTACTCATGACAAATCCACCCCAGTCATTCTAGAATGATGCATCTTTCCAAATAGAGCTATTTAAGTCATCTGGTGAATGTGTATTATATCGCAATAAAATTACGCAGGAAAAATACAAATATCGCAATGGGGAATTTTTTTTAACCAAATATCGTACTGCAGCCTACTGCATGGTTTGCAAAGCAGCCTTGCGTATCACGGACAGCACTCGTGATAGCACGATCATTTAAGAGAAAGCACGGACAGTTGAAGGGAAACAGAGTTTGACTCGCCTCGTAAGATTAAATAATATGGAAGCCGATACGTTTAGTTTTGGTAAGAAGGCCTACATTTATAAAAGCTATTTTCGGTAAAAAAAAAAATATATATATATATAAAATATGCATATTTTCATTGAAGTACCCTTCTTTCTTGTGTTTACTATCATTTTCCACCGAATTAAAGCATCTCATGCTAAATTTGTATAAAAATTTAATAATTATTCGATTAGTCGACTAATCGTTTCAATAGTCGGTGACTAGTCGACTAATTAAAATAGTCGTTAGTTGCAGCCCTAGTCAATATTGAATCAAATCAACAATTGAACTGAAATCGTGAAAATTGTGTTAAGCAATAATACAAACAGTAGCCTACCAGTCACTGTACCATGTAAACATTGGAACATGTTGTCACTAAACTTAATAAAATTCTGTTTAGGTACCAAATGTTTTGACAATCACAATTACACCTACTGTGATGCAAGTTGGTTTTTTTTACATCCCCCCTATGCAATTAAAATAGTGATAATATTGTATACCGTGATAAAAGCTCAATCAATTAATCAGCATGAAAATTTGTTACCGGCACATGCCTAGTTAGTTAATCATTTGTTTTGCCTTCTTTAGTTTATTTTAAATGGTTTTACATTGTGACAAATTCATTTCTAAGTATAAATATATTAACATTTAGCCTCAATTAAAATAGAGCTCAAAAAGCATGCAAAAGTAAAAAAGTAAAAAAATAAATAAAAAAAAAAGGTTTAAACCGGTTTTAGATTAAGTATAGTATGTCATCACAGGACATGTCAATTTGTCAACTACTCATACAAGGCAAAATGCAGCAGACAGGAAAAAAGTTAAGAACGTCAGAGACACTCAGTTGTGCAGGAAACTGAAAGTGTAGAAAGATGCGCTCAGACGCGTAACCCCCTTGACACATCCCACATCTGTTGTGAAGTGGTGTGTCCATGTGACCTCACCATATGCATGTGCACTTTCACCTTAAAATTGACTATGCCTAAAACAACTCTTCAAATCCGTACCATAACCGCAGATGTTAATGGAACCTTAGAAGTAGATGAGCTCTAGCATCAGGATATAATTTAACATCGAATTCTACAAACAACAGCAGGATGCAACAAATGCATGCTGGGCTAAACTATTCAAGATTATAAACAGAATCATGCCTGAGTTAGAAAACATAAACAACCTGCTAGAGCTTGAAAGAAATCACAGAAGGCAGGATTTCATCCATACTGTCCGACAAACTCACAGGATAAACTACACTGACAAAGCTGGAGTTTCAGTCCGGTTACACAATGATAATGCTCTTGGTCATTCTGAAATGCCTGAGCAAAGTGGTTCTGTATAATTCCCACCCAGAACTGTACACCAGACTGCAATCCCAAACATCAGGCATTCGAAAGCAAAATGAGCATGTTTATTGCTTTATCTGCATGCCCGAGGCACAAATAATTTAGAAAATTGTTAGGCTATATACAGTGGCTTCTCCTACTTTTCTTAGTGATATTAAGCACCAGTTTATCAGGAAGTGATGGTTTTGTTCTGTTCGACTTACTGGATGGAAACCATGCTTTTTTTCACAAAAATTAACGCGATATTTCGATTTTGCACAAGTTAAATTTGTAACTTTGGATGGAAATATAGCTAATTAGAAGAGTTTATTAAAAATGAAAAACCTTGCTAGGTTCCTCCTGCCCACGTATGTCTCTAACAAAGTGCATTAAACGTAGTTCACACCTGCCCTCTGACCCGTCTAAGCTAAAGAGGAACATCTGTAAAAGCCCTGATGTTTTCAGTCGATTCTGTTGGACTGACATGCACCACTGTTTAAAAGTTTGGCATAAGTACGATTTTTAACAAAAAGTAATACTTTATTTCATAAAAAATAGATTAAGGAAATATATTTTTGTACTTTTGATTTCTTTTGGTCAGTTTCCACAAAAATACTAAGCAGCAAAACTGTTTTCAACATTATCAAATCAGCATATTTCTGTAGGATCATGTGACACTGAAGACTGGAGTAATGATGCTGAAAATACAGCCTTAGGCCACGTCCCCACGAAGCCGGTGCGTTCCTATCCGATTTTTTTTTTTTCCTCGTTCTAAAAAAAAATTCCGTAAACACGGGGTCGTCTCAAGAAATATCTGCGTCCACACGAAACCACTGAAACCGGACTGAAAACGGTTTGTAGTATGCCAGACCAGTACGAGGGGCTGTAATTCTGACACAGGATCACTAAAAACAGAAGAAGACTTGCGCATAAACCTTGCGCGCTGTATACAAAAATATACAGTAATATTAGGCACAGTAGCTTCTTTTCTTTTTTACCAAGAACTTTATTGAACAATATGAAAAACTATAAATGGTACAAAATAGGGATGATTCATCCCTATTTGTACCATTTATAGGATGAGTCACGATGGTCGATTAGTTTGCAGACGCATAAAGCTTGCCACAAAAAAACGGCAAATAGCCTAATTATTATGAATGTGTCAAATAGCCTATAGCAAGGAGACATTTGAATTGTTTATTAATAAACTAGTGTTTTGTGTGACGATGCTGACTCGCCACCTTCACAGTGTTTGAAGGTGCCTATAGAGAGAAATGCACACTTCATACGGATTATTAGAGTTGTCTGTTACTTTTCTTTTTGAATTGTTTTGTTTAAAAGTAGACATTAAATAATAGGTATTTCTGAGTTTCTGTTCATTTATGAGACAAGCTCCAGTTCTCGTGCGTTGCAATTTATATTGCGTCGGCGCCTCATGTCCTGATTATATAGGCTATTGTCTGCTATCCATGCAATTCGTTAATAAAAACATTGATTAAAATTAAGATATAATTTTTACAAAACGAAATTCACTTTAAAGAAAGGAAAAACAAAACTTAATGAAGACAAAACAAAACTTAATGAAGTGGTCAAAATGATGTGTCTCGATATTGCGCATCTTACTCACGCTGTTCACTTATAGGGCCTAATCAACATATATGAAATGGAAAAAAATAACATTATTTAATCATAAATATGAAACTAACTTTTCTTTAATGGCTACAACATTTAGGCCTACAGTACAGAGAAATGTAATGTCGGAGCGAACGCCTTGTCACCGGTGAGCATGAAGGGGCAGAGGTGCGTTTTTTGAATAATAATCAAATTCAATCAAATAATTAAAATAAATACACAAATAAATAAATAAAAGAGGCTCGAGTAGCTTCTGAAGCATGAACTCAAGCAAGTAGTCGCAGTTGTTTTTGCTGGTAGGCCTATGGCTACTGATTTAGCGTGTCTGACTAGTCGACACGTGGGGTGATGACATCATCGTTTCACAAAATATACGGATAGGCCGTCCACACGAAACTGCAAGGGCGTCGTTTTCAGATTTATCCACTTTGGGACCCGGTTTCAAAAAATAGCGGTTTCACTCTCCGAAAACGCCGGATCCGTGTGGACGAAACGCCAATACGATAAAAAATGTATACGTATACAGTGAAACCCGTCTTCGTGTGGACGGGCCCTTAAAATCACAGGAATAAATTACTGTTTAATATAAAATATATTAAAAATAGAAAACGGTTATTTTCAATTGTTTTTTTATCAAATAAATGCAGCATGGGTGTAAATAAGAGACTTCTATCAAATACAAATTGTACAGACCCCAAACTTTTTAACGGCAGGGTCAGGGATGGAAATTAACTTTTTTGTCCACCGGCCACTGTGGCAGGTGGATTTCAAAATCTACCAGCCACTCAATGTTTTTACCAGCCACTTTCTTGTTTTTAACCGACAATGTGTTTACAGTGTGAAAATTAATACTACAAGATCTACAATACAAGCAGTTTATTTAATCTCAAGTCTCAATGCAATACTGACATTTTCTCTTTCTCTCTTATACACACACAAACCATGAACTGATATACATTTAATTAAATGGGCAATTAAACAAAAAACTGAACCGATGCTGAACCGCACTCTATGCTGGACAGGGAACTACACTAACCTTTTACACTGCTGGCACTGGCGCTATACTAACTTTTTCAGTTACTGGCGCAAAACATGATTTAGTCGCACAAATTATTTATAGTAAGGTATGGATAATAATGAACAATAATGAAACTGTATTGCATTAGGGGTGGAACAGTACACAGAAGTCACGGTTCGTTTCATACCTCGGTTCAGACATCACATCACGGTTCGGTACGATTTCGGTACAATGGAGTGAAAAGCAAAACAAAAATGCAGAAGGCATTTTTATCAATTTCTAAGCCTTGTATTTTTAAGTTGTATACGTTTTATTAATAAAGGCATAGAAGCAGTGTATTTGTAGTGCACTGACAATAGTTTTATACAATTAGTTTATTAATTAAATTAATAAAAAGACAAAAAGACCTTGAGATGTTTGGTAATTGTACCTGAATGAATTTAAAATTAATTTGGTAATTGTACCTGAATGAATTTAAAATTAATTTGCTATCAGATCAATTTATTTGTTTTCCTTAATTTTAATTAACCTTAACTTTATTCTCATCTGAATTATAAATAATTGATTTCCGTATAAAATAATACTACCATTAAAAACACATTTGATTTTCTTTTTTAATCAATGTAGAATGTGTAACTTAAAAAAAAAAACAGATTAGTGCTCTGACTCCGAGGACAAGAAATGAAAACCAATGCGATATGATGAATGTCCAAAAGATGTAACCTGTTTTGAAATGGGGTTGGATAAATATGTTTTGCTTTTAAAACTGTGCGTGCGTGCGTGTGTGTGGTTGGGTGACAGTTGTAGGTTACAGTTTGACAAGAGTTTAGAGTGTGACAAAAGTATAATGTTGTGTTTTATTGCGAGTGTACACAAATAAGTAAACACTTTGCAGTTAGAATGATGTCCTGTATGTATGTTTTTATGTTTCCACTGATCGCGCTCGCATCTCTCTCTCTCTCTCTCGCCTTTGGGGCGGCAAACCGCCTCTCGCGCTCAAGCCTCGACGGAAGAAGCGCGCGGTAGATGTTCGCGCGGCTAGCTCTTTACTACACAAGAGAGCTACTACCCCGCCCTAAAAATAGACCATGCGCTCGCGGCTAGCTCTTCATTTGCCTCTCGTGCTCCCACGCCGAACCTCGACGGAAGAAGCGCGCAGCGCGGGTGTTGAAGGTGTGCCTCCTCTAAAAGTGTCCGCCGTCCGGGTGAAACAGTATGCGATTTTTATTTACCCGCCACGGTGGCCGGTAGGTGAAGCGAGTTTACCCGCCACAACACAAAATCACCCGCATTTGGCTGGTGGCGGTGCTAATTTCCATCCCTGGGCAGGGTACATAAAAACACTCTCCATCACTTGGTACTGGCACTAGCTATCTCTTCATCAGGTCGCAGGGCAGCTGCAGTGCTAAAACATAACTAGTTCTGTTAGAAATGTGATCGCTGGCCAATCAGATCTGTCAAACAGTGAGAAACCTTTCTGCTTCAAACATTAACATCTCCACAGACACACACGAGTATAACCTCAAGTGAAACGTGTGAAAGGAACTAAAATGCTACTGATGGTTAAAGTGTCTAGTCATTATAGGGAGAAATGTCTCCGTTTTCTGGAATGCCTTAAGATTAGATCCAAGCAGCCATTTGACTAAATGCTTCCTGTTTAAGTTGAGTTAGGGGAGGATACGATGTTAGCGACTGCTACAGACGAGTCTCCACGAGATCACAGCTGAACCATTTGTCATTGCGGTGCCTTTGTAAATGATGACCGTTGTGACATATTAATCTCGTACAGGAAATCTCTAAATCTTTTCATAGCAATAGGCACTGGAAATCCCCGACTGAGGCAGCCCAAACGGGGAGCCCCGTATTATACAAGGTGGGTATACTGATTTATCACATCCCTTTTTTCAAAAGACAAAAAGCAAGTCTGAAGACAGAAACCTAAAGTTAAACTCCTGGGAGAAAAAAAGACATGCCTAAAAAGGTTAATAACAAACTCACTTTTTGAGGATCATCTGACACCTTTAGCTTGGTTCAAACTGTCTGTATCTCTAAAAAAAAATGTCAGAAATAGTAAAGCTGAATTTCTTCCATAACAGGTGTTGGTGAGTGGTTAGTGCCAATGTGTTAACCCATATTCTCCTCATCATCATGTGCTAGTCTGAGAGATCTGGACTCCACCCATTTCACAGATGCCCGAAACACGTGAATCCAGACACGTCCTTTACAAGAAATATATATACACATGTATTTGAAAATCGCCTTTTCATTAAAAAATGAATGCAGCCACACAATGCAGCCAATAAATAAGAGGCTTTGAGTATGAGTTGAGTAGTGTGCTTTTGGTAGACACCAGTCTCTTTGTTATTTATGAGACGGGCTCAGCATACCAACAAACAAGAGAGCGGATTTACAATTTAAGCCAGGCTTTAAATACTGGATTGATTTATTTTACATAATCCGTTTCAGTTATGGCATTAAAACTCGGACAGACAAAACATTAGCGCACACACACGAGGGGAGATTTCGCAGCTCTTTAAACAGATACGAGATTCTGGTAAAACGCCCAAACTAAGATACTACGGAGTAAAATATTTCAGAAACGAAAACGTATGGTACTTTTATAAAGTAAGTTACCAGGCTGAGTTTAAATGAGTCCGAAGAGTCGTGCTCTTTTATAAAGACGTTGAAAACTTGAGCGCTAACGTTCATTTCTAACGATATTCAAAGCCGAGCCCTACTTTTCTAGTTCACGGAAATCACGCGTGAGGTTGAATCCACATGTTTAATGTGACGACAAGCTAGAAGACGATTAAGAAAGCAATCAGGTCCTCCGCGAAAGTCTTTGTTCAAGACCGCGGCGGGGAAAAGTTGAGAGAATAACATGGGCGTTTCTCCTGAGCAGGTTACAGCGCAACTTCAGCTAACGTTTTAGCTAAACCTCATTTCTCATCCCTCCCGACACCGTTAACAATTTAGACCAGACAAGCCAACTTGTATAGGTCTGTGAATGAGAAACGAGCCTCCTACCTTTCATAACATTACTGTAAATGGTGGTTTTGAACTCTTCTTTGGCCCGCTGATCGAAGTCCTGCCCGTGTATGATGCGCATCTGCTTGAGGAAAGTGGACTTGCCGCTCTCCCCGGCGCCGAGCAAAAGTATCTTGACTAACCGTTTCACATAGGGTTTGTCTTTCATGATACCTCGGTCAATTTCTTTAGATTTCCTTAGTTGTTCCGCCTCGCTGCTGTTGAGAAGACAGTTTGGAAAACAAACGGATAGAAAGGACCGGGACGGCAGGAAATCCGCCATCTTTGTGCAACTTCATCGATACAGTAGGGAGTGAAACTGCGCGCGCCTGAGTGCTAGTGGCGGGCGGGGCTTCGGTACCTAACGCTCACGCGCGCGCAGTTCTCTGCTTGCTGATGAAAGTTTTGGGCGGGTTCAAACTTCCAAATATAGGGGGCAAATTGTTCCGAGTTTGTTGTCCCTCACTTAAAGGTGCACCCAGTAATACTTTGTTTTAATTCAAACTTTTAAACGTAGAAATTAACCCCGTTATACCCACAATAGGTTTGTATCTATATATAAAACAATACAGTGATAATTTATTTTATATTTATTTATTTTAATTTCATTCAAAGGACCACATTTGATGAAGATGTTGTTATTTATATAGCAAAAAAAATTAAGATGAAATTCTGATAGATTGTAATGTAAATCAATGAGATTTTTGTAACAGTAGGCAGACTTGCATAAAAATATATGCATATAAATATCAGTGGTCACTGAAGGCCTATTAGCTCCCAATAATATGTCTTAAGATGATGTTTAAATGCTTAGTTTTGTGTTTTTTTTTATTTAAGATTTATTTATACATTTTAAGATACATTAAAATAACAGGAACAGTGGGAGACAAAAAGACACGCTAAAATATGTAACGGTAAACATAAATGCTGAAGTCCCACAAAAAAAAACCTTACTACAATCCAATACACTCCTGCATGTAAACCCAATTGAGGCTCTTCCAATTCAATTTAATTAACCGCCTAGTCAAAAGAGTTAAAAAAGGCTACAAAGTCTGAGAAATAAGAAAGCAAAGAGTGGCCATTCCGGATAACCTCAAAAAAACTATTAATTGGACAAAGTGGGATTTCCACAGAGGTTGCTGATAATGAGACAAACATTTGCTTCCAAAAGGAAAACAGGGCAGGGCATACAGGACCAGAACATATGAATTAAAGTGGCTGAACCAGAATGACACCTGTCACACTCCGGGTCAATAAAGGGGTTAAGCGAGCTAACCAGACCAGTGGGCTCTATGAACCACCTTGGACTATATGAGTCTGTGACGTGAGCAAAGAGAGGAGGAGTAAACCCTGTTCAAGACTGCATGTCTCCTTGTTCATGTCACCAATGTCTTGGAACTAGACAATGCATAGGATATCAGCCATCAAAATGACAAATTAACAATTACATGTATATAAATGCTTAGTTTTATGATCAAATTGCTGTAGTTTTAACTGTACAGCGATGTGGGTGGCAAAACATATAATCAGTGGCGTATAAGTCAGCCCTGTGCCCCTTATACAAAAAAAGCTAATGGGCCCCTTCCGTTGAAATCGCATTCCCTGCGGGCCCAAGTTGCGGGCCACCCAATCCGCACAGGCACATACACTATATGTGCAATATGCACGTGCCATACGCCACTGAATGCAATGTAACACAATGATGATTGAGAGAGAGAACCACAAAGCCACAAACGGTCCTCAAAAGATGTATCATATTTTATACATTTTAACATAGTTTTTCTAATCAAAATACTTGCTTCTTAAACTATTAAAAACAGTATAAAATATATTTGTATATTACTTCATAAAAATAATTTCATATTTTACAGCAAAAAGACACATGAATGAACATAATGAATGAATGAATGAATGAATGAAGCATTTATATGGTGCTTTTTCTTATAGAGGCCTACTATAACCAAAGCACTTCACAATCATATCAGGGGGTCTCTCCTCACCCGCCACCAGTATGCAGCACTAAAAGAGCAACGGTGCCAGTGTGCTCACCACACACCAGCTACAGCAATAGAGCCAATTCAAAGTATGGGGATAGAGAGGCCATGATTGATTAGGGCCAATGGAGGGAATATGGTCTTCTCTTTACGAGAAGTGCCATCGGATTTTTAATGACCGCAGCGAGTCAAAACCTTGGTTTAACATTTCAACAAAGACGCTTGTTACAGTATAGTGTCCCCGTCATAGGAGGTCTCCCATCCACTGACCAGGCTCAACCTTCAGTGGGCGACCAGTCTTGGGCTACAGGGTTATATGATTACGGGCATTTACAATGTACACATGTACAATAACCTAAAGGTGGACGTTATAGAATTATATAAAGGCCTAAAAAAAGTATAAAATATCACAGAAGGCACGTAATAGATTGAGTGCAATTTAGTAATTCTTGTATTAATATGAAACATGCCTTATAGCACTTTTGGGGAAAATCATTAAAATGGTGTAGCTATACACTCACATGAAGACTTGATGTATCAGTCTTTTAAAAATAGCTACTTTATGGAGTGGGTTACACATTCATAAAGGCTGTTGGCATTAAAATGCCCAGATGTGAAATCCTATTGCTGGAATTGATGAGTGGACCTTTAACTTAATATCAAATGAGCTTAAATGTGCCCCCATCCAACTTAAGTCCTATAAAGATGCTGTCTTTGCTTTGGTCGATATGGCGGCCGCCTTGGACTTCATGCTCTGGATGCAGTTCCCAAGCAATAACAAGCTGCTTACTGGGATAAAGTGAAGTATTCAGCTGGTCGTGTGATCTAACAAGTTGCCCACCATACAGCAGTCCTCCATGTAAATTATAGCAGCTGAATCTTATGCAAGTCAAGTCAAGTGTATTACACATTTCTGAATGTGTAAAACATGTTTTGAGAAGAAACAATGGCCTATACATTAGGCCTACATCTGCTTTCTGTTTCTGAAAGATTACATTCAGGGGACCAATATTGCTCAACTGAGGAATTTCTTATAGGCCTTTAATCAGGCTGTAACTGAAACGGCAATTTCTGGTGATGGAAAAACAGCGCAGATAGAATGAAATGAAGTGCATTCCCACAGGAAACAGTGGCGACTCGGCGAGAGAGTGTGTGTGTCTGTCGCCGCCTGTCGGTGTGTTTCAGCAGCGCATCGCCCGCTGACGCTCTGATGATGCGCTGTGATTGGCCGCTGTTACTTTCTTATGTTTGCCAGTCCCTGTTTTTGTTTCTTGGTGTGTGTGCGCGTGCAGCAAGGACCTGCACAACAGGATTTGGTTGACAACAGGATTCGTTTTCTGTTTTTTAAATATTTTTTTTTTGCAAAATGACAATAAGATCGGACCGAGACCATGGACAACATTATCGGCCACGGATGTCCTGCCTTAAAAAGGTAAAGTTCATTATGTTAAGGCAAAGTAAGTAAGTGATGATTAATTTAGTTTATTGAACAGTTAACTCCCTTTTAAATAACTGATATACTTTATAATGAGCTATTTGTAATGTTCATTCTGTTTGCTGTTGTAAATATACCCCACCCTGGTAGAGTTTTATAAATTCATAAATTTACCTGACTTTCCAACACTTATTTTTTAATGATATAGTAATAACAACTATAATATGTGATTCTAACAGTGTCATGATTAAAATGGAAATCAAAAACTCTCATAGAATATCCAAATGTATAACTGTACTTTTATTTGATTGTTGTTTCTGGATTCTGTGTATATTCTTAGCTTCTTGGAGAGATCTTATTCATTGAAGAGATTCGCTCTAAAAGAGCTTTCTGATTCAAATCCAATTAGCCTGGCATCATGCCACATCTGACAGCTTGCCTTAAGAACTGCATGACTTACTCTCAAGTTCAAAGGTCATGCATGTTGCCATAGTACAAGAGTGTCAAACTCATTTTAGGTCAAAGGCCAGAACCTGTAACAAAAAATATTTTAGCTGTTACCCTTGCAGAGCTCATGTACAGTACATGCTTACAAATATATCAAAATGTTCATTATATTAATAATAAAAAAATAATGATACAATGTTAATTAAAGTAATAACAAAGAAAAAATGGCAACACTTAAATTGGACAAGTTTTTATTTTTTATTGACAAATTATGCATCAAGATTCACAGACAAAAAAGTTTAGTGTTTTTTATTTAGGTCAACAGGCCTTTCCCTGCTGACTTATAATGAATAAACTATTGATTTTAAAAGATAGTTTTAAAATGTATGGGTTTATTCATCTATAGCATGGAAACTATTAACAAATATATAATGCCACACACTTTGGGAAAATAAACAGGCAAATTCTTGAGAAAAAGAAAGGTAATCGTTAAACTGCGTCACTTTTTTTTCTCATGCCATTCTTGAAACCCCTGCCATAGCACGACATCTACTGGAAAAATTATATTTATAATTATGCAGGATTTGTAAATATTTATACATTTATTAAGGAAATCTTTTGGTATGTGGGATGGGTCCACATGTACAACTGAAACTCATTCTGAAACGTGACAGATGGCTAATTTTACCGCTTCAGCTATTTCCTAAATAAAGCTGTAATGAACCCTGTTTCCTGCACTTTCATCTATTAACTTCTTTATATTTTAAATATTAAGCTTTCATATATTAAACAAACTTCCTGAATTGCACAGTTGGAGGCCATAGTGGTTCAGATGCAGGATCCATCGACTGGAGTAAAGGGATCAGAACAGAAGCTAAATGTTACAACCATTCCCCATGCCATTCGCTGGTGAGTTTGTAATGGAGTCTTGCTAAATCTTAACACTGTTCACAGATCACCATGTATTGTATACTGTACATTCCCTTTCGGTCTATATACAGACACAAGCTATGTGCTGCCAGATCATAATCTGACGGCACTGGCTATATACAGCAGACTTCAATTGGATGAGATCTTTACTACTTTAGGTTCCAAAGTTGCTCTTTAATCTCTGCAACGGTTGTCGACAAATCTAGCGAGCCAGGAACTTTAACTTCATCTTACACTTAACTGGGTCTTATAGCAATAAGCTTGAGATTTATAAAGCACAAATGTTCAAAATTCATGAAAATTGCTATAAATATTTTCTATAACATTTCATCACAATTTAGTGTTGGGCCATACCCTGGCATGCTTAATAATAATTTGTATGTAATGTAATCTAATGTAATGTAATAATTTAATTTAATTTAATTTAATTTAAAGGTGGGGTATGTGATTTGCAAAACGGCCGGCAGATTTTGAAAATACACAACTCATAAGGTCCTACCTTCTCTTCTCCAACGCTGGCCCTGACTCCACCCATTCGAAAAACATGGACGCGCAATCAAGCACGAGCGAAAACTCAGATGCGCTCTCTCTCTCTCTCTCTCTCTCTCTCTCTCTCTCTCTCTCTCTCTCTCTCTCTCTCTCTCTCTCTCTCTCTCACTGGGTCACGAGCTTTGAGCATGCGCACGAACGGGACACGAGCGCGAGGGGGGTGGGGGGAGGGTTTCATGGTACAACCGTTTGAGTGACGCATTTTCTGTCCAATGATTCTAGACGGTCTTGAAAATGATTGGCTGGAGTTTTTCGAGTCCTGCCCGTTCCACAGATGATTGAATTGCTTAATTTTCATTTCAGTGCTTCTGATTTACAGCCAGTAAGTGGGTTAGGAATAGGATTTTAAGTGATTTTGAAAAAATGGTCAAAAAAGAAAATCACATTCCCCACCTTTAATTTAGAGTTGTCATAATAGTTTCTGCTTGTCTGACAGGTCAGGACATTGTTGCATGGATCTCCAAACATATGAACATGGACAATGATGATGGTAACTGTGAAAATATATTGTTTTAAATAATTAATGGTCTAAAAAAATATCCTTTAAATGTGTTTGAATACATTACTCAGCACAATAATATCCTTGAATGCCCTTTGGCAGAGGCTCGAGCATTTGGTACAATGTTTGTGGCATTCGGGTACATCTACCCTCTGCAGGACCACAAAAAGCTTGTCCTCAGACCAGATGGCAGTTTGTACCGCTTTCAGGTAATTGTGTCAGTAGACCTTGTCTCTTTAAAAATGTTTTAATAATGGTGCAAAGTAATCAGGTGACCTTTTCCTTCTCTCTAGACCCCCTATTTCTGGCCTGTGCAGAAATTAAAAGCTGAGGACACCGATTACGGTTTGTAATATTCTGCCTATTCACAAACCCTGGCTGCAGAAGGAAAAAAACATAGCACATAAATAATTAATAACACCTTTTATGAAGTGTGATTTATAATTACAATTTAAAATGAATCTGGATATGAAAAGCTGCTGATCAGAGGTCTTTCATTTACCCATTTAAAGAGACATGCTTGTATGTCACCATCTCCTAATAAAAGTGTTTTCTGTCACTAAAGCAATCTATCTGGCAAAAAGAAACATTCGAAAAAAGGGAGTACTTGATGCTTATGAACAGGTACGTAAAAATATTCATTAGTGAAGCTATTAATTTAAATCATTTTAAAGTTAGCATGAAATAGACTTTGCGATTGTCTTTTCTTCCCTATTGTGATGTATATATCCGAGTGAAACTGCTTCTCAAACAAGAAAAAATGTAGGGCAGGACTTGATTTTGTCCATTGGAATTGATTGAATAGTTGGATGGTTGTGGTTTTCTATTCCTGTGTTAACATGTCACTACAAGAGGGTGGGAAAGTTATTTTGATTAAAGATTACGAGGGCACATGAATTTGTTGTGAACAGATAAATCATTTATAATAAATATGCAAAACTGCAATATTTCATAAAAAAACAAGAATTGTCAAAGAAAATACATTGGAGTGAAACATATTATAGAAAAAGAAAACAATTTTGGGCTGGACTTCTATTCATCAGGGGTTCATTGAATGGAGGCAGATCTGAATGTGAGCTTGCAGTTGATTGTATGAAAGGGCCGGGGTTTTAAACAACCGAATTATTGGGTCTTACATACGTCACCAGTGAGAAGTCCGCCGCTTCACTGTAACTTTGAGTTATGAAATTTTGATTAAAATTACAGGCTCAATAAATAAATAAATAAAACACATAAATGGGTGAATCATTTACAATAGGCTTTATGCTGAATGTCACATGAACAAACAGGAAAACAGGAGAAAGTGTTAATGGCAGTATGAACTGACCGGCGATATCTGACTTTTAAGGTAATCAGCTAACCTAGTAGCTAGTTACTTTTATTGTTGGTGTTTTATTCATATTTGATGTTACTGAGAAGAAGGAAAATAAAAAACTTTTAGATATCAATCTGACGCGATGCAACCTGTTTTACAGAATATGGAAGTTTGTTGCGGATAACCACATAATATCAATTAACATGCATTTAGAAAGTAAATAGGGTGAATTTCCATTTCCTGTCGACTTTAATGACATATAAAGCAACATTTTTGTGAATTTTTACAGGAGGAATACAACAAACTCCACAATTGGATGAACCACAAATGGGATTTTATTGTGATGCAAGCTAAAGAGCAGTACCAGTGAGTTTCTATACTCTTCTGCTGTCTTTGCAAATGTTTCAATGTCCATCAGCTATATTTCTGTCATGTGGTTTGTCCTTTTACTTCCTTTATTGTGATTCTTTAGGACTATCATGCTGTTACTGCTTTCTTGATTTAATTGTGTTCTGTTTTTCAAGGGCTGGGAAGACGCGTCAGAAGGCAGACAGAGTTGTGTTTGACTGTCAGGAGAGAGCCTACTGGATTGTCCATAGGCCTCCGGTAAGTGCTTGACAGAAGCTGCTAGTATACAGTTGCTTTGAAGATACTGTGATGAGGATACAGTTTATTTTCTTATATGTGTCTACAGCCACAAACACACAGTGCTATGGATGTCCTGGATCGTCATATTGACCCTAATACAGAGGAGGTAACTGGTGAGTTTCCATGTGAGCCCTCAAAAGTCACCACACTAACTCATCCAGAGCATTAATAATGATTGATGTCATTTGGTGATTTCATTATGAAATTAAAAGGGTACCAAAAATGAAAATTCTGTCATCAGTTACTCATACTCATATATTTTCTAACCGGTATGACTTTCTTTAATCTGTAGAACATAAAAAATATATATTTTGACTTTTTGGAACCAAAAGGCATTGAACCCAATTGACACATATTCTGTGGACAAAAACAAAGCAAAACAAAACATGGAGACAATTCTCAAAAGATCCTATTTTATTTTCCCTCAGGAAAAAAGAAAGTCATACAATTTTGGTACAGTATGAGGGCGAGTTGGGTGAACTATCCCTTTAAATGCTTATGTTACTATGGGAGGGACTCCATAGGGAAGACTACTGAACACAGTGTGGTTTGAAAGGCTCTTACTATAGAGCCGATTAGCAGTGTGTCTGTCTCAGTCCTGGGCTGGCCTTGTAGATTCTCTCACAATCTTCTTTGCGATTTAAGAGGATTTTTGACCTGCTGATCTTTCGAGGAGATCCCCTTCACCCACCGACCCTTTCCCCTCATAGGGCCTGTTGGAAATACACAGGGCAGATTATCATTATATTACTGTGTTGCTGCTGCTGCTGCTGTGGATAACTTAGCAAATACACAATTTATTTTAAACTCGGAATGAAACATTGAACACTGAGCAAAGGACCTGTTGGAATGTCAATAGATTATAATGATATTATTACACTTTGATGTATTAATGGGATAGTTCACCCAAAAATGAAAATTCTCATTAAATTCATCATTTAATCGCTTTCATGTTGTTTCAGATTTGTATGACTTTCTTTCTTCTGGGGACCACAAAAGTTATTTTGAAGAATGAATGAATGAATTAACTGTTTTTGTCCAAGTAATAAAAAGCCAATGGGATCCAAAACAACCCTGGACTCTGTCGACTTGTATGAGACATTGAGACATTTCTCAAAATATCTCCTCTTATGTTCCACTTAAGAAGGAAATTCATACAGGTTTGGAACAACATGAGGGTTGGTAAATGATGACAGAATTGTTATTTATGCTCAAACTATCCCTTTAATATTAAAATGCATAAAGTCATTGAATAAGTCACATTACTGTTAAAAAGTTTGGGGTTACGGTTAGAAAGTAGAAATTAAAACGTTTAAAGAAATCAGTACTTTTATTCAGAAAGAGTGCATTAAAATGATCCAAAGTGATGGTAAATACATTTTTAATGTTAAAAAAAATGCTGTTTATTCCGTCCTTCGGATGAGACGTTAAACCGAGGTCCTGACTTTCTGTGGTCAAAAAATCCCAAGATGTCCTTCGAAAAAGAGTAGGAGTGTAACCCCGTCATCCTGGCCAAATTTGCCCAGTGGCCTCTGTCCATCATGGCCTCCTAATCATCCCCATATATATATACTGATTGGCTTCATCACTGTCTCCTCTCCACCGTAAGCTGGTGTGTGGTGGGCGTTCTGGCGCAATATGGCTGCCGTCGCATCATCCAGGCGGATGCTGCACACTGGTGGTGGTTGAGGAGATTTCCCCCCTTCCAAGTAAAGCGCTTTGAGTTCCAGAAAAGCGCTTTATAAATGTAACGAATTATTATTATTATTAATAGATAACTATCTATTAATCAAAGAATCCTGAAAAAAATTATCACAGTTTCACAACAAATATTAAACAGCACAACTATTGATAGTAATCAGAAATGTTTGTTGGGCATCAAATCATCATATTATAATGATTTCTGAAGGATCATGTGATCAAAATTCAGCTTTGCCATCACAGGAATAAATAAAACATTTAAAAATGTATTAAAATAGAAAAGAGATATTTTAAATTCCAATAATATATCACAGTACTACTGTATTATTGTAACCTTGGTGAGCATATGAGTCTTCTTTCAAAAACATTAAAACAAATATCATAATAATATTATGTAACCTTATAATATGTGGTGTATATAACTCTATTTGACTGCTTTGAGAGATAAGACTGTAAATCTGTTGGTGTGACTGTTTCTTTTTCTCTCTTTCCTTTCCACGCAGATTTGTACTAATACGTCTTCAGTTTTCAAGATGATACACACACACACACACACACCACACACACACACACACACACACACACACACACACACACACACACACACACACACACACACACACACACACACACACACACACACACACACACACACACACACACACACACACACACACACACACACACACACACACACACAAGAGAGCACAAACTATCCTTTCCTTCCTCGAATATCATTCAAACACTCAGAAATACTATATGAACAAGTGTGTCCCACAAAGTGTATATATAGTGTGCCACAGTACTTCCCTTTTTTATATACCCTGAGCATCATTTCAGGCCATTACATTGACTGTTCCTTTCATTTTTCCTTGAAATTTTGACTGTGGCTATATGTAGTTGCTTGTGCTTGTTTGTGTTTGCCAAGATACTTTGTAGGTATCACACATATACTGTATATCATTTGTGTTTGGCAGAATAGCATGTTGCGTGTGGTCTTGTGGTGTCTTATCAGAAACATTTCATAACATGTAACAGGATGTTGTTTCTCCATCTTTTTCAGAAAAAAACCTATGATTATTATAGAAGAATCGTAAGTGACATTGATTCTTTACACACATTTAAAGAACTGGTTGTATTTTATTTAATGATATTGATTAATTGGTTCAAACTGTATATTTTAGATCATCTACACACAACAGGCAGTCATGAGGTCAAGGGTCAAGTCTACAGTATCTCTTGGAGCGTAAGTCAAAATTAGCCTACCAAAACAGAGCAGTTGCCGTTATCAATTTTAGTTGTCACCTAAATGTGCTTCATGGGCTTTTCTTCTAAAAATCTTTTTCTTTGCATTCAGCATGGTCAAGTATATGGCGACATTTATGAACCATGACCCGTTCTTCATGCCCTGCCTCCCTAGTAATCCCTGGCAAACAGATGATGACACTTATTGGGAGCTGAACATGGCAGAGTAAGATTCCCTGAGAGCTTTCTAAATAAATTATAGTTAAATTCATTCATTTTTAAAGGTACACTTTATATAACTTTGTTTTGTTCAATGTTTGCAAAAGTTGTTAGTGCATCATAAATCCATCTTCCAAACTGTGTTTTTGTTGGTACGCCTATAATAAGTGTAATACATAAACAGAGAGAAGTAGCTCCGGCTATAATGTTATTCCACAAGACTTTGCAGTTTTGTTTATTAAAGGTTTGGTTGTAAAATGTATACTCCGTCTTTAATTAGTCACCCTCATGTCGTTCCAAACTCGCAAGACTTTTGTTCATCTTCGGAGCACAAATGAAGATCTTTTTGATGAAATCTGAGAGCTTTCTGTCCCTCCATTGACAGTCTACGCAACTACCACTTTCAAGCCCCAGAAAGGTACTAAAGACATCATAAAACCACTGAAGTCACATGGATTACTTTTATGACGTCTTTAGTACTTTCTGGGGCTTGAAAGTGGTAGTTGCGTAGACTGTCAATGGAGGGACAGAAAGCTCTCAGATTTCATCAAAAATATCTTCTTTGTGAAGATGAGCGAAAGTCTTACGGGTTTGGAACGACATGAGGGTGACTAAATTAATGTCAGAATTTTCATTTTTTGGTGAACTATAAACTTTAACTACTAGAGTGCCAAAAGTTAAAGAGTTTACCTTTATATCATTTTGGTTTATTATATTTTTTACAGTGTTGAAGTTCCCACAAAGATGAGAGTGGAGCGCTGGTCTTTTAGCTTCTATGAGTTGCTCAATGACCCACGAGGGCGTGCAGACTTCAAGATTTTCCTAAAGAAGGAATTCAGTGGTTTGTGAATATTTAATAAATGCTTAGACATTTTTTCTTTATACTAACTATTAGTCAATTATGATCATTATCTATCATATCTGTCAAACAAATGATTTAGACCACTTTTGTGAACTGGATAAACTGAGACATCAGACTCAAAAGAACAGCTTTGATGATTACTTTTATGGTGTCATTTTTGTATTGTGTATGTACTATTATAGTATTTATTCATATTTAGAATTAGCTTGTTTAAAATATTCTAGTTGTCATTTTAATTTTAGTCATTTTGTTTTGTGCTTTTGTCATTTTTATTATTATTTTCATTTATATCTATTTGGATTTTTTGAGTAATTTAAGTACTCATTTATTTCAGTTGCATTTACATTTTTTTTTTTTAAATGAACATAAATGATTTTAATAGTTTGAAAGTTCCAGTGCTTATTTACTTTCATTATATATAATTATAATGTATGTTTGTGAAACAAAACGAGGGCAATTGACAGAATTTCCATTTTTTTTAGGCAAACTATTTATATTAGTAATTGAATATGTTTTTCTTCTTTTCATTTTCACTGCAGGTGAGAATCTGGCTTTCTGGGAAGCCGCCGAGGAGTTGAAATGGGGCACAGGAGCTTCTATGTCAGAGAAAGCAGAACACATTTTCAAGTCAGATACACATTATTTTTGCACATTATTGCTTTTCAATTTTTTTTTAAATGTCAGGCCTCCATTTCTCAGCATCTGATTCTTTTATAGAACATTTTTGGCCCCAGGAGCTCCACGCTGGATCAATATTGATGGCAGGACAATGGGTATTACAGTAAAGGGCCTGGAGCATCCTCATCGATATGTACTGGATGGTGCTCAGACCCACATCTTCATGCTGATGAAAAAGGTGCGATTGTATTCTCGCCTCTATTTTTGTGATGGCCACTTGCATTCTGTATGCTTTGTAATAGAGATGAAATGGTATGAAATTTCATATTGCGATTATAGTGACAAAAATAATCACGTTATCAATGTTACCACGGTATTGATAAAATGTGCTGGAAGATACACATAATAACAATCATTTGACCAAATTTAATATTGAAAACTAACAAATTAGCAGCACTGTGCAATTTTTGGTTAAAAAAATAAAAACATTAACCATGATGGCCGGACTTTAAATGAACAAATAAATGTTGGTTGGGTGACTTATGACATAACATATTATTTACTAACATGATCTACATGTTCAAATTAAGTTGTGACAAAAAAGTTTTATAAAATAAGAAACCTCGCACTTTAGCCTTTGACCATTTTTAAGAAAAGGGATAAGTAAAATGAGAAATGATTACACAAGACTATGTTGTAAAGGTCGTCCAAAGTTGTCTACTTTGGTCCATTCTAATGGTTTTGAAAGGGGTTTATAAATAAGAGTTGAGTTGAGTTGTCTTCCGTCATGTTTTCACACAAAGCGAAACCTACCTGTATGGTGGATGCTGCGTCTGCATGAGACTTGCTAACTTAAAGGTAGGGTAGGCAATTTTTTATAAACACAATTTGTTATACTGGGTGGAACTCTCTTCACATCCTGATAGCAATCAAAAATAGATGTGGTATAAATATTAAAACTAGTGCTGCCAATCGACTAAAATAAATAACTAGATTATTCACAAATTTGTTTCTATGATTAATCACAATTAAACACGTATGTTTTTAATATACATTTTCATAAGTTTTAATATTGTAATAATTTCACAGTAAATCACCAAATTAATGTAGAAACAACACAAAGACAATATCCTATTTTTACATACTTGTTTATGAATGAGGCCAGTATCACTGATACTAATTCAGCTACTGATGCCTCAATGAAATTGTTTTCTTTTTTCAATTTAGAACATTAATTATAGCTATTCAACAACAAAGCTATACATTTTTTAACATTTGTTAGGCTTTAAAAAATAGCAAATTTTAAGTGAACTTAAAACAATCCTCACATAAACCCATAATTTACCTGTGCCCTGTGAAATATACAGAAATTGAATAAAGTTATCAAACAGTTTGCACTGCATAAATTATAAATTAAATATAGATTAATCCTTATCAAAAACCCATTAAATAAATCTGCAGCAGTCAGGTGGAACAAGAGCGAGCTCTTTAAGCGTTGATTATTATTGTAATGTTATGTGCTTTGAGACGTAATTTAAAGCTACACTGTGTAACTTTTTTAGTTTATTCTTAGCTAAAAACACTAAGTTCTTTCAAAAATATATGTGCTCATTAATGTATATTTACTTCGTTCAAGTAATAAAGTATTCTCGTGAGTGTATAATATGCCATTGAAAATACATACGGGTAAGGGTTTTAATGTCGGTCGCCATGTTGCCCCTCCATCTTTAAAGTACATTAGCCAAAGAGGGACATACCGGTTAATTCAAGCTTCGCCTTTCGCATTTTAACACGCGTGGGCTAGCACTCGAACTGCCTAACACTCGAACTGGAAGCCATGTTAATCTTGGACTACATTGGCCACCGTAGGAGTTAAAACGAAATCGGAATTGAGAGGAACAGAAACTAATATTCACTGGATGGTCATATACCTTTTCACCGCTAGATGGGGGTAAAAATCACACAGTGTAGCTTTAACATTGTCTCTCTCGACGCTTTGCAGACTCTGCCAATAGCGTCTGGCTGCAGACAAGTGACGTCACTTGCACTCTCGGACTTGCACGCTCAGACACGAGCGCTTCCTCTGCAAGTGACGTCACTTGCATGAGCGCTTCCTCTGCAAGTGACGTCACTTGCAATCGACGCCTGCTCTCTACGGAACGCGATCGGGGGCGGGGCCAATAGTCTTTAAACGAAGCGCGTGGAATTTGACCCCGTCAACACGCACTGTTTGTTTTGCCGCGGCAATTTTTTGTGTTTCTTTTGAACGCGCAGACACGCTCATTTTGGTCGTGTTAAGGCGTCATTTGTCATTTTGTTGACAGTTTTTTCTAATTGCTAAGACACTACAAGTGGAATTTGAGGCTCACTCAGTGAAACCATTCACTCATGTACCCAATCTTTAGACCAAGTCTGCAAAAATACAAGGACATTATATGCTTTGCACTCAGTTTGCATTTGAAAATCAAACTTTTTGCAGAAACGAATTTTAACGACATTGGAATAGTTCTCAATCCGCCACGAGACAAACTATGCAAGTGAGTTCACATGTAGCTGAGAGCAGGTGTCGATTGCAAATGACGTCACTTGCAGCGGAAGCGCTCGTGTCTCAGCGTGCAAGTCTGAGAGTGCAAGTCTGCAGCCAGACCCTTCTCGACTCTGCTGTGCCCGTTTTTTTGTCACTATTGCTAGGCTCTCCGAAATTGCCTACCCTACCTTTAACACTGTACTGTATTTACCGCAAGTCTTTTCAAATCGTGGTATGGTTTAATGATAATTAAAATATGAAACGGTAATACTGTCAAGATTTTTATCATGGTTTATCATCGCTGGTAACTGCTTCATCTCTACTTAGTAATTTTAACTTTCGCATGAATTTGTTTAAAGAAAAGCTCCACTCTGGACATTTCTGAACTCTGTATTTGTCATTTAGGATACCTTTTATCGCTACCTGAAGTCACCAGTTTATAAGGAAATACAGAAAAAGGCCATTTCACCAGTACCACACAGTTTCTCGTAAGTCATTTTTGTGTGTGTGTGTGTGTATATATATGCGTTTTCACCCTTAATTCTCTTCCTCTTCTGCTAGTAAATTTTGCTACTGATTGACTTTTTTGCAATTTCTACACAATCCCCCAGTCATTTCAGAAATATAAAACACGTCACCAAACCAGCAGTATTTTGCCATTAAAAGACCTGTTCTCCTCCATTTAGTGAAACCCAGCTGCAGCAAAACACCAGGAACCGCAGGCAGAGCATCAGCCCCATCATCACCTGGCAGAAGGAGCAGGAAGAGAAAGCTAAGGCAGAAGCTGCAGCTGGACCCGTAGACATTAAAAAACTGATGGCCAGCAAACTAGATCGCAAATAAAACGAGACATGCTGGAAAATGCTTTACTTAATAATCTGACTAATTAAAAGAGACCCATAAAATGTTTCATGATTTTTTTGGGGTGCTCTACGTGTACATATCAATACAAAGTCTCACATCGAGCTAAACTTACAGACTCTTACGTTTAATTTTTCCATGAAATCTGCTGAACACAGAATTGCTAACAAATATATAAAAATAAAAGTAAAACATGACAGCTGTGTACATATCACTGCCAAATAGTTAGTTTCAATCATTTGTATTGCTGCATCCAAATATATTTTTGTAGCTGGCTAAATTCTGTAACAAAATGTCATTTTCTCAGGTTAAATTACACACGTGGATGACTGCTGTAAAAAGAGCTGCGTTTATCAGATCACATTTGTTTTTGCAGTGATTTTTCATCCAACACAAAGATTGCATTACCTTTAATTGCTGTTCATATAGCAGTTTCCATTATTATGTGAACATGTTTTTTGTATGTGTGCAGTAGTCATTGCGATACCTGTATCTCTTAGTGTAAAACAATAAAAAACAGCATGTTCATTGGTGCAGTATTGTATGGGGGTTGTAACAGTGTTTCCAGTGTTGGAGAAGCTTACATTTCTTATTTTAAATGAATAATTACAAAGCTACATACTAAAGCCCTTTTATGAAATGTTACCATTACTTTAAAAAAAATCCCATTTAACTTTTTCTTATGCTAACCAAATTTTTTTTTTTAAATTAAATATACACAAGCAAAATCTTAATAATGGTAACTGAGGATATAGAGCTAAACTACACATTTACACCTAAATTTATACTACGGTATATTGTGCTTCTGATTCACTTAACATATTCAAATAATTAAAATCCACTAAATATTAGATAATGTGCTTGATAAATAAGAAGATGTAATGTTCATTTAATCTTTCCCTTTTTATTAATGCTTTGCATCGCAATTTCTCTTTATATTATGTGATTTTTTAAAGAATAAGCAATACAGGACACAGTTGTTACATTTCCAAATGTATTTTAAATATTATTTTACATAGTGTTGTACGTGGTTAAAAACAACAACAACTTTATAAAAGTTTATTTGGCCATGCCAGAAAGCCAGCCTAATTTAAAGAGAGAAGGGGCTGCCTCCTCTTCTTGATCTGCTAACTGCCTGAAGAGATTTCCTGGCCGGAAACTGTCATGTGGAGCAGAAGCAGAGGAGGGAGCCACCTAAAAAAACAAACAAACAAACAAATATATTAATTGCCTTAAAAATGGATTTGCATCTCATAGCAGGTACAGAGCTTTGAATAGTTTTTCACAGTTAGAGCCAAAAATTGTCACCACAAGCAGAAGATTTAGCAGGTTTAAAGCCAGTGGAGAAATCTGTAACTACATGATGCTTGTTGCTTATGATACAGAAGTATTAAACTCAAGTGCTCAATATATCAGTTGCATTTGATTGCTGCTATGCCACGTGTTTCATTCACAAAGGATATCAGCTGATGCAATCAGAGTGAATCAAGTTCTAGTCAAGTAAATCCAAAACTATGCACTGCAAGCTCACTGCAAAAAATGAAGTAGCACCACACAATATGACGTCACCTATCGCCTTGAGATCCAACAGCTCTTCTGCTAGGCCACATAAAACTGGGAGCATTGGTAGAAAGTGGCTCATTTGCAAAGGCATGATAACATAAAACACCAATTTCAATAAACACGCTTCTTTGAAACATTATTGTATTTTACTTAACACATGCTTAACCAACCTACCAGTGATCTAGTGACATCTGCTCCATGTGTGGCTGAATTAGTCTTCCGAGAGTTTGTCATACTCAGTGGCAGCAAACCAAACCTTGAGGGGGGAGGGGGAAGGAATGTATAATTATATATTTAAATTTACCAAATTAAATATTTTAAAATATAATAAAAAAGCAAAGTATAAATGAGAAATTCAATTTGAAAAAGATTTTTAATTGCAAAAATATATACTGCAAAGTATAATTTTACTTATCAAAACGCATATGAAGTTACATAACATAAAATGTCTAACATAAAATATTATCTTGTACAATAATGAAGCACGCAGCATGACAGCAATTAACTAACCATAAATATATATAACAATGAGTTAAACAGTGTGAAGGGCAAGACAGGAGCTTTATACTCACCGGATCTGGCTGCTAGCCAAAGGAAGGATGTTGTATGGTTCCTGAGAGTTGATATTGTTGGTCCTAGAGGTAAACTGCTTCTCTGTGCCAGTCAACAATCCTAAAAGCACCTAAAAAACAACATTAGACAAACACTGTTCAATACAAAAAAGACGACAAACATAATGCCAATCTAAATCACACAAGAACAGGCAAATTGAAATGTTTAAAACAGGGTTAGTGGGAGACAGACGGCAATGCTTACAGAAGTCCTTTGTGAGAGTCGGTTCAGGTTGCTGTTCAGATGTGGAGTGAAAACATCCAGGTCAAATGGATCAATGTGACTTTCCAGGGAGTCACAGACCTGCTGGATCCTTTAACAAACAGCAAGAATGAAGGAAAGTGTAAGAGGTCTACCGTTAAGGCATAAGCTATTCTTGGTGTATTCGGTTGTGCTTTGTTTTAAAGTTGGAAGCTCAAGTCACGCTATGATTGTGTTTTTATGACAGACCATTGCTGTTACTTCCTACTGAAAACTTGTGCCCATCCCTAGCTTGTGAAGAGGTTACCTTGGGTCTTGGTGAGAGCGGGAACTCCTACCCTCTTCGAGACGGGACCCTAGAGTGGCACTGAGGTACCGAAGGTCAAACAACAGCTGCAAAGCTCTGTTCTGGGTCATGGGGAGGCCTGCATCCTAGAGAGAGACAGGGAGGAAAGAACGGCATGAGACACAACAACAGACATTTGTTTTTTGGAATTATTCCATTACAACAGTGACTAAAAAGCAAGAATGGAAAAATAAGAAAGAGATTTAATCGATCATCTCACCTTGCTCTGTGTGTTCTGAGTGAGTTTTTCATACTCACTCACCACCTGGTCTAGACAACTCCGCAAGATGTCCAACAGAGTGACCTTTGGTAACGCGTGACCTCCAACCCTATTGATCTCAAGGCACAAATGGAAGAGTAACGACTGAACATACCATGATGGCTGTAGAGAGAGAGAGATAAAAAAAGGGACAACAATTATTTTACATTTTACAATATAAAGACATCCTTTCTATTCCATAAAACACTGTGCAATAATACATACTCCAGGGGGCCACAAGGGGGTGCTAGGGAGTCCACAAAAAATAATAGAATGCAAGTATTATACAAAATGGACTTCTAATAATTAAACAAATATTTAAATAAAACATTTACAAAATTGTATAACAGAATTAACAGCTATTATTCTATTCTGTAAAAATAAGAACATAATAATACCACAAATAAATAAACATGCACCAGTTTGTATTTATGTCTTTCATATTAAGTATTGTATGCGTTTATCTTTCATTAGATGGGTTGCTATACATGAAAAAACAAAGGCCTTTTTTTTTAGGAGGTGGTGCCTTAAAAGGGGATCATCATATTTGAGATTCGGCACTGAAAAGTTTGAAAACTCAGTATACAATAAGGTATAAGAAATTGTGTAGTCCACACATTAGGTCTCCTTAATGTAGGCTATATATTTAAGTATTCATGTTAATAATAATATTAATAAAAGGAGAAATGTAGCTGTTACCTGCACAGGAAGGCGTATTTTGGACATTATACTGTTGCCTGACTCTGTTTCTTCCGGTATTTCAAGTTCCTCCCAATTAGTTGCAGTACCCAGGACGGATCCAGCAGTTCCTGCATGGAGAGTCGTAGCAAAGCTGCCCACAAGTGCCTGAAATGCATTATTGATTATTCAATTTTATTGAAGAATATAAGCATCAAAAGTTAAAAGATATATGCCTTAAATATGTACTCGGCATAAAAATTTAATTCTCAAGCATTATCAAGCTGACGAATGAAGTCTGTTGATTTCCTGTCCTCAGAATGTTTCATATTGTCTTCATAATCTTACCCTGGTGAGTGCCGAGCTCCAGATCCCATAGGCCCCCATGCTGCAGGAAAGAAGTTCCTCTTTCAGACAGCTCCACTTAGCCTGAGCTGGGCTGACGTCCGCTAACTTGGCTGTGCTCCCTTTGCCCAACTTCTTGCCCTGTCGTGGAGTGCCTCTGCTCACCGGATCCATGCCTCCCTGCTTTCCCAGGATGCACTGTTTCAGACTAGGACACAGTTCCCCCATTGACTGGCATAGTCTGGCCATAAAGAGCACTGAACTTAACTGGCTGGGGCTGCTGGTCTGATCATGGCCATTAGTGAGCTCAGCACGAACGCTGGCAAGGACATCCCTCACACATGCCAGGCAGTGCTCTCTGAGAATGTCCTCCACTGCTCCAGCATCCATAAAGCGGTTAATAGGAGAACTAGTCGTCACCGGGACAGTCTTTGAAGGCTCCTTGCCATTTTCCTCCGAGGGCAAGTAGTGCTGCAGATCATCTAGTTTGGCTTTGAGCTTGGAGTCCAGGGAGGAGCAGAAGGTCTGAACGCAGGGGGTGAGGGCCTGGGTCTTCATGGACAGGCCGCTCTTCTGCTGCGGGCTGCGTTGTGCTACACTCACCCAGGCTGTGTCGCTGAGCAGGTCGCCTTGAGACTCGGACCACAAGAAAGCGGCAACGTCGCTCTCATACTGCGCCCCGCGGCTGAAAGTCCCAGCTGTGGCTTGACCCTGCAGATCCCGCAGGGCTGAAGACAAGAACTGTCTGGAGCTGCTGGAGATCCCTTCTGTGCCCTCCTGCGTGATCGCCTAGAGAGATCAAGAGTACATGAGTGAAGGAGGAGACGGGTTACCTGTATAAATAAACTCAAGGTTTAGAGAGATAACTGACAACGCACCTTGAATGACAAGGCATGGTATTAACATTCAATCTCAGGTGATTTGATCACAAGAGGACAGAAGTAATTACAGGTGTAAAGGGGTTCGAAAACATGTATATTAAAGGTGCAGTGTGTACATTTTAGCCACATCTAGTGGTGAGGTTGTGAATTGCAACAAACAGAAGTTATGAGACAGCAGAGAGTAGCCAGTTAAGCAATGAGGTTTTCTTTACAAAGATAAAGAAATGATGTCTACTTAATTATTCAGTAAAACGAAATGTTATTGCGAATATTATTGTTACTTGTTCATCAGTGTGTCAGTGTTTTTTTCGCTGACTTTAGCTAGCTTCTTTGCACGAAGAACAACAGTGACGAAACACATTTGTCCGTTTAGGGCCACTTAACATTTAGGGCGACTTAACATGTAAGGGGACCCGCGGTTTATGTAGATAGAAACTGCTCATTCTAGGTAATAAACACATAACGGTTCATTATGAAATTTCTTTATACACCACTAAAAACATAGTTATGTATATGATATTGCATTTATGTCAACATATCCTCCAAAATATTACACAGTGCACTTTTAATATAGATTTTTTTTATATACATTACATCTTCAGATTATTTTACATTACATACACTACAGTTCAGAAGTCTGGGGTCAGTAAGATTTTATTTTTAAAGAAATAAATATTACTTAGTAAGTACACTTTAAATTGACCAAAAATGAAAGTAAAGACTTTTTCACAGTTACAATTTAAAATAAATGCTGTTGCTGCCATTCATTAAATGCATCATGGTTTTCACAAAAATATTAAGCAGCGCAACTGTTTTAAGCGTTATAATAAATAATAATAATAACAAATGCTTCTTGAGCGGTAAATCATCATATTAAAATGATTTCGGAAGGATCATGTGACACTGAAGACTGGAGTAATGATGTTGATAATTCAGCTTTGACATCACAGGAATAAACTACATTTTAAAATATTGTCAAATAGAAAACAGTTTAGATTTCAAGATTTCAAGGAATAGATTTCAAGAGAAGGGTATCAGACTATATACATAATTTTACCATGTCATTATGGTACTACCATACTACATGTTAGGTACTACAGTACAGGCACAAAAATATATAAATATTAAAACAAAAGCAAAAAAAAAAAAAAAACATGAAAGTTTGAAAGACTGTTGCTCTACTTATTAGAATACTATTTTGATAATCTATAAATTTGTGCATTTTTTAGTTCATTGAATGAAAAAGAAAAACATCTTTCCCAATGTCCAAATTAAATGCTAAAGATACATTCATCATTATATGCTCTATATATGGTGTTATAAATTGTATAAAATATTATAATATTATTATTATAGTAATTGTATAATATTATTAGTATTGTATTTATGCACAATAGCGTTCAAATTTTGGGGCCAGTAAGATTTTTTTTAATGTTTTTAAATGTTCACCAAGGCTGCATTTATTTTGGACATTGGGAAAGATGTTTTTCTTTTTCATTCAATGAACTAAAAAATGCACAAATTTATAGATTATCAAAATAGTATTCTAATAAGTAGAGCAACAGTCTTTCAAACTTTCATGTTTTTTTTTTTTTTTTGCTTTTGTTTTAATATTTATATATTTTTGTGCCTGTACTGTAGTACCTAACATGTAGTATGGTAGTACCATAATGACATGGTAAAATTATGTATATAGTCTGATACCCTTCTCTTGAAATCTATTCACTGGTAGTTAGAATGGTAAACTTTCTCACCTAATACCTGCATTGGGATTACCCAATATAGGTTAACTGCAGGTGTAAACATATCTATCAGACCAGTTAAACTGGTTAAATCAGTTATGAGTACCTGAAGTCTCTGCAGGAAGAGCTGCTGCAAAAGGTCATCCCACAAGGCCAGAGGTTGTTCGAGGAGGGACTGACACACAGTGCTCCAGTGTTGACTGATGGACTCACTGCTGAGCAGTTCCCACACGGCATCTCGAATCGCAGCCAGACCCTTTAGACTCTTCACGTAGACCAGAAGGCTGCTGACTCCGCTGCGGATATCCTCCTTACAGCTATTACAAGAAAATTAAGTGTATAAAACAAATAATTTGAGAAATGTAGATAATATACATTTGTATGGGGGACATACGTATCTATCCACTGTTGCAGCGTGTCTCTGAGCTGCTCCCTCTGTATAGGCTGCGCTAGTGTCCGAAGGACAGGTTGGAAGTTCATCACTGAAGGGGGAAGGTATTTAAACCAGCTTCCTGTGCTCATCTCCTTGTCCAGAACCTTCTTATCTTTCCCTGGATTTCACAGATTATCACAAAGGATCTTTCAGGCAAGTTATTTAGACTAAAACACATAATCTAAAAGAACAAGGCTGGTTCACACAGTGACCCTGATGGTCATAAATGAACTTTTCCATTAAACTTTATTTTCCTTTATAAGGGTCATTTTTTATTAACTTATTAAACGTATCTGTGTTGACTTTTATGTCAGATACTTAGGCCTGGTTTCACAGACAGGGGTTAGATTAATCCAGGATTAGGCCTTAGTTCAATTAGGACATTTAAAGGTTCTCTAATGCCGAGTTCAGACTGCACGATTTTCAAAATAATCGGGTCACTGTTGTTTTCACACTGCATGACTATCTGGGGTAACATTCAGTTGCTTCTGTGTTCCTACTGCACGATGGGTCGGCGACAGGAGGTTTCACACTGCATGACTTTACAAAAGAAAGAATCGCCGACAACCTCTGCCTGGTCCGCAAACTACGTTTCACAACCAAACAAACGCGAGAAGTGATACGGAAATAACGGAAGATCACGCGTGCGTGAGACCGGAGTTCTCACGCGACACTGAGTTTGTTATTAAAAATGATAGCCTACAAGAACATTGCGATCCAAATTGTCTGTGCACTGATTTGTAGCGAAAATGAAACAAATAAATATTCAGTTTATGCAGGAGGAAATGTTTGGGAAGACGAGGGGAGCAAGGACTGTGTTTTGGAAAGCGAGTTGGGGGTAAATAAATAATTTTGCAAACGTCCTGCTGTTGCTGCTGGTCATGCAAATGTTTGTGCTTTGTTTCTGTTTGATATAATTGTAAATATAGGCCTATCTATCTATTAAAATACTGATATTCTGGTCTATAACTCCTCCTCGAACAGCCTGCTGTCCTGTATCATGCTCTCTCATTGGCTGTCGGTCATCGCCGATGTAGTTTTCAGTCAGAACACTTTCACACAGCAGGATTGTGAATCGCCGACAGGTCCAGATATTTAGCATGCCAAATATCTCACGGGCGTCGGC
The DNA here is from genome assembly GCA_036326025.1 of Chrosomus eos. Lineage (NCBI taxonomy): Eukaryota > Metazoa > Chordata > Actinopteri > Cypriniformes > Leuciscidae > Chrosomus > Chrosomus eos. The sequence goes on from CM070821.1 coordinate 29,388,325, forward strand.
GACTCGTCGGCGATTCTCTCAGATAGCGTCTTTGCTCATTCACACTGCGTGATTGTCACTCGCGTGAACGAGCACCGATTTGCCTGTGATTTCGGGCATTTGTCGGCGATTTCTCAAAACCTGTCGGCGAGCCAAAATCGTGGCTAAAATCGTGCAGTCTGAACTCGGCATAAGCCAGTGTTTCCCAACCCTGTTCCTCACGGCACACCAACAATGCGCGTATTCTTTGTCTCCCTAATCAAACACACCTGATTCAACTCAGCTCATTAACCCATGTGATTATGAGCTGATGAGTTGAATCAGGTGTGTTTGATTAGGGAGACAAAGAATACGCGCAGTGTTGGTGTGCCGCGAGGAACAGGAATCACTGCTCTAAGCGATCCTGGGTGACGTCACTTCTTGTTGACGTTTAAAGTATTTTTATGTTTCGTGGTGCGGGTCGCTACAGTTTGTTTTTGTTGCCGTTTCTGGAGCCTGGGGTGTCTGCAGAGACTGCGTCTTTTTACAGTGTGTTCAGGGGACAGACAGCTAGCGGATAGTGAGGAGATGTTTGCTGTATGTGACAAAAAATGTTTTGGCCTAAAAAACGTGTGACATCGCTTAAAGCACCTTTAAGTAGCTTTTATAAAGCGCCTTAGAAAAAAACATTACTGCTGTGCATCTTGAGACAAAACAATGGCACTGACATATTTTAAGATATGTCAGTGCAAGTTGCTTTCAGTTAAAACAGCTCAAACATGCATTTAATCTGGGACTAATTTAAACCTTGTCTGTGAAACTGGGGGATAAAGTTAACCAATTACTTCAAACAGAATACTATAGACTGTTACCATTTATGTTTATACAAACTGTTTAATGCTGCTCAAAGACGGCATTCAAGTATTTACATAAATTGCCTAAATAAAGTATCATTTAGAAAATCAAGACTTTACATTGGTTATCTTAGTAGCATTAAAAAACAAATGGTTATTTAAATTGGCAACAAATGAAATACAGAACGTAAGCAAAGAAAATCCCCAATATGACGTCTAGAGTGAGTTCTGCACGATCACAAACGAAATCTGATGCAACGGCCCTCATTTATCATTCTTGCGTTGAAACGGGCGTATATGTTGGCGTAAGATTATACTTACACTCCTCTCACCGCCTGATGTATGAAGCTGTGCGTACCTTTGAAATCCTGGTGTACGCAATACCTGTCCTTGATAAATGCAGTGGCTGAAAACGATCGTCATTAGAATAACACGCCTCTAAATATTCAAGTCTCCGCTTCCCCCACGCCCTCATTTTACGCCATGGACACACGGAAGACGGCAAAGAAGAGAAACTTCTCCGACCTGGAGATCAAATGACCTATCACAATGCATTATTTTACAGCACGTGTTTTGAAACAATTAGCATTTAATATCGTATCATGTACAATAGTGATGATGATGTGATGTGGAGTAGCCTACCATTCATTCACATTAATAATTACATGTCCATTTGTAATATTCTTATTCTTATTATTATTCGTGTTCGCATTTATGAGGAAAAAACAATGATACGGACATGAGCGCTCTAAAAGCGGCACTAAAATATATTTTAAAACTTTCACAGAGACATCAAACATAAAGCACAAAACCTTTCTTTAAACTGAATTTCGTTTTGTATTAATTGTATCTTAATTTTAAACAATGTTTCGTCAACCAATTAGGCCTACCTGGATTTAACAAATAGGAAAGTAAATAGCAGATGATATGAAACGGAGGACGCGTGAACTGAGCTCATCTCATAAATAAACCGAAACTCAGCATATAAGGTGCCTCAGACATGTCTACTTTTAAACAGAACAATTCAAAACGAAAGAAAACAGACTGCAGACTGCTCTCTGCTTATGTAATCTGAAATGTGCATTTCTCTCTGGCGCGTTCACTACTGCGAAGATCGCGATTCAGCATCTCAACTTCATCTTTGCAGCCGACACAAAGAAAACACTTCTTTATTAATAAACAATTAAAATATCTCCTTGCTATATTTTACATATTCATAATCATTACTTTTGCCGGTTCTTTGTGACAGATTTTTACACTGAAGTTTATAATTAGCCTATGTTGTTGTTGTTGTTTTTTTGTCATATGTTTTAGTTTGTCAGCGCATTTTGTGGTGTTAGGAATTGTGTTTCTGCGCGTTTCCGCACTAACTCAAACGTGCGTACACCACCTCCTGAGCTGGCGTGGGATTTGAGCGTGCCGTACGGCAACGTCCATATTGATAAATCTCAAAGTCACCGTGGTTTAGGGTGTACGCCAGGTGTACGCTCGAAATTTGGTGTACGCACTTTTGATAAATGAGGGCCATCGTGAGCAGATCTAATTTTAATGCCGCAATCAATACTTTTCATTCATTTTCACATTTCACTATAACTAAGACAGCTGTAATATATTTAGCTTATTATACAGGGACATTTTTTACCCCCTATTCTTGAATTTCGGGGGTATTTTGTTTCTTTTGGTGGCATTTTTGCCCCATTCATTTCTGACATCCCAACGTAATCGTACAATCGAAAACTCACCAGAGAATGTGTTGGAGGTCACATTCTCCAAGGTGGTAAAAAGCAGGCCACAGCCCAAACCGGTATCAGACACTTGGCCCTCCGGAGGCACATAAAAAACAGCGTACGCCTGATACAGAGTGGTGACCAGCAGCTCCACCAAAGAACAAACCTGTGCTTTAACACCAGCGCCTAAGAGAGGGACAACAGCATCACATCTGTATGAAGAACGACCATGTGCAAATGTAATGATATATTCAAATCAACCAAATAAAAATAAGAACAAGCTTAACTATTCATAAGCCAAAAGGTTATTCATATTATCAAGGTTACTCACCATGCTGAGGCTGATTGAGCAGTTGCTGAATGGATGCTTTCCTAGCCAGCAGGAAATCAGCAAGAGCCTGTCGAGGAGAGCTGTCCTCCAGGAGCATGGTGGAGACCAGCGCTTCAGCGATCGCTTGATCAGACACCGCCCTGCCTCGCAGCACAGACTTACTGTCCAACAAGATTGTAGACCTACAAATAAAAGGCAGCTAGCTTTAGGTAAGAGCAATAAACGAATCTAAAAGATGCATTTTGACAGCCTGTAATGTAGTACAGTGTACCTGAAATGACCTGCAGCTGCGACCTGACGCACCAGGATGGGGAAGCGAGAGAGGACGGGGCTGTATTGATGCCCTCCGCCCTCCAAGTGTAGCTGGCTGTGAAGGTGACAGCACAGCAGGTAGAGCTGTGTGGCCTGCAGGTACTGCGAGGACTCCATCGCGCTCCAGACCCGCTCAGGGATTTCCAGAAGGAGCTTTATCTGTGACGCCATCGTATAGAATTTTTCCTGGGACTGTTTCTGACCCTGCCAGGAATACATATACATCTAATGAGCATTTAACACGTGTGCTCTGACTTTGGGATTTATTGTATATTGATAGAAACTGGGGTATGTCTATGTCTTTTTTTCGGTGAAAGAAGGAAAACTGTTGAATTGGCACAACTGTTAAAAATAAAATCTTACAGTGTTAACTTAATATCCATATATATCACTTGGATATTGTGTCAACACTCTAAGAATTTATTTTTGACAGTTGTGGCAATTCAATAGAGTTATTTCCTAGTAGATCTATATTTGCCAACATTTATGAAAAATACTTGACACTGAATTTGTATCTGACGGTGACCCATATCGATTGACTAGAACAGGAAAGCAGCACCCAAACATAGGGGAATATCTCTGACAAAGCTGAATAAATAAGACAAAAACTTGAATTATTTTGCATGCTGTTTGTTTTGTTCCCGTACTCCAGAATGAGAGCTTTACCTCTGCTTTGCCGCTGGACTGAGGGGTGTGTTTCGCCTGCTTCAGTTTGTGACAGTACCGGTACATGTCCTGGATGGACTGAACGACACTTTCCGAGCACTGTCTCATCTCACCGATAGTGTCAGCAGCATCGATCAAATCCCGGTAACGTTCACCGACCATCTGTCGAAGTTCCTCCTTTTTATGCTCTATCTCTCCACGCACTTTCCTCTCGATCGCACGGATCTCATCCGTACCGTACCGTTCAAATAAAACGGTGGGGTCTTTAATTTCTGAAACCCGAAGAGACTGGGCCGGTACCGTAGCCATCTCTTTAAAACTGAGCAGATAACTGCAGAAATAAAACCCGGAAGCACGGCCAGCTCTCCTTCCACGTAAACAAATGGTCGGAGGTCATTATGAAATGAGACAGTGACCCCTTTAGTGGATGTTTGGAACTACAACATACATTACATGTTTTCGCTACAACTACGCACGCACACACGCACACACAAATATAATATATATATATATATATATATATATATATATATATATATATATATATATATATATATATATATATATATATATATATATATATATATATATATATATATATATATATATATATATATGTGACCCTGGATGACAAAACCAGTCTTATGGGTCATTTTTCTGAAATTGAGATTTATACGTCACATGAAAGATGAATAAATAAGCTTTCCATTGATGTATGATTTGTTAGGATATGACAATATTTGTCCGAGATACAACTATTTGAAAATCTGGAATCTGAGGGTGCAAAAAAATCGAAACATTGAGAAAATCGCCTTTAAAGTTGTCCATTTATGTTCGCGATTATGCTGCATTCACTCACAAAAATAAATGTTTTATACATTTATGGTAGGAAATTTACAAAATATCTTCATGGAACATGATCTTTACTTAATATCCTAATGATTTTCGGCATAAAAGAAAAATTGATCATTTTGACCCATACAATGTATTGTTGGCTATTCCCCCAAATATACCCGTGCTACTTAAGACTGGTTTTGTGATCCAGGGTCACATATATAAGAAAATAAATAAATAGAAAAAACACCCTTCAGGTAGAATTGATTGTTCTATTTATTTGTATTAATGCTTAGAACATAAATAACAAACCCAGGGGAATGCACAATAGAAAATGTCCTTACATGTTACAAAACACACACACACACACACACACACACACACACACTGAGTTGCTGTGGTGTATTATTTTGTCAAGGCCTCTGATTTGGCGCTAGATCCCTGTAGTTTTGTACAAGCATCGCACTTCCGCAAAATCATTTCAGAGGCTGAACTGAACACCTTTATGAGCAGCGCAGTGACTGACAGGTGTAGCGCCGTAACCCGGAAACACGACAGAGCAAAACAGGTGAGTGATCGACAATCGTTCTAAAAGGTAAGACGATTTATGAAAATGGAAATAAGATAATTAGAACGATTATAAGTTATTTTAGATTATGTACGATTAATTTACCTGAGGTTGAAGTGCGATCTTTGATTTTCATAATCTTGGTAAGATTAGTTGCCTAATTTAAAAGCGAACGATCAAATAAGTAATAAAAGTGCTAAGCGAATGAATTTGAGCTCAATCTGTCGCATTTTAACTGAGTAAACGTATGAATCATCAGTTACACAATGGCGTGACTAGAATCATGTAATTTTCTCTTTTAGTTTGTAATGAATTCACTTAATTCATTAATTGTCTTAATTCACAATACACTCTTCTAAAGTTTGGAATATTGGTTATATTCTCGTTGTGGTTAATCTAATTTCTTTTGTACGAAAGACAAAAAACAAACACAAGTTGTTGAAAACAACTTCCTGTTTATTCAGGATGTTATTTGAGTAGCCTACATTTGTGTATTGAACAGGTTGGTTTAGTTTATGGGTTTTTTATTTGGCATCTGGGTTTTTTATTTTCTGTTTTCAAAATATATGGCAACAGCATGTCATTAATATCATTCCCTCCATTTAGGAATCTTCGTACTGAAGTCATGGACAAGAACATCCAACAGGATTTTGAGAACCAGTTCAATGATGTGGTCTCAAGACTACAATCAAAGCAGATGTTTCAGTCAGATTGGGACATTGTCTCCTTTGCAGTTTTCTTCATCTTTATAGGCAAGTTAAAAAAAAGTGAACTGAAGATACATAATTAAGAATCATTAACACAATGTTAAATGTTCATAGGCATGGTCCTCCTGCTGGTTCTTTTGGTTCTCATCCGCTGCTGTTGTTGCTGCTGCTGCGATGAGAAGGTCAGATTTCTACCGGTGTAATCTCACAGATAACATATCTATAGATTCTTGAAACAATACATGTCATGACAATTGTGGTAACAACTACTGTTTCCACATTAAAGCCAAGAAGACAGAAGGTGGGCATCGACAATATGGGAATGGAGCCATGATTTTCCAGAAATGACGGGAACCACTACATTCAAATCACTCACAAAATAACAATGAAATTAATAGCTTTTTATATCACTTATGCCACCTAATCATTATTTATACTTGGAAAAAGGTACATTTGTAGAGGAAGAAAATATTTTAGGTAGATGCTTCCTTATAGGGGTGATAAAAGCCCAAACCTTTCCCAACTGTGTAAAAATACTATTAATATTTACCCAGGACATCACATGACTGAAGTTGCGTTTGTCCATTACAAATTCCTGATCCACTTTCTAGTTAAGCAGAATTATTGAAGCACTTTATAGCAACATTCTTGGATGAAATGAATGCAGGCCCTTAACAAACAGCCTTCATTGACATGTTCTTGTTTTTAAAGAGCTTTTAATCTATAACCTGGCTGTTACTGGTTATCCCAGCCACTCAGCCAACACCTGGAGTTGAGTTTTTAGTGAATTTGTTTAATCGTGACTTTTAAATCTGAAATGTAATTACAGAACTTACATGAAAATAAAATGGTTTACTTTACTGCTAAAAGCTTTTAGAAGAGGCAAACCGATTAAGCAATGTTTTATGGAAACTAACCAGGAAAAATGAGTACGAAGGTTTTGTGTATTTTTTTTTTTTTTTTACAATGTACCACCTTATACACCTGACTTTGTAAACCAAAAATAAATTTATTTAAAATATTAATTTCAGTGAAATTCAATGGCATTGAGCAAATAAAATGTTCATTTGCCTGTATACTAAGTACTTTTAGACAATAGCATTGGTCAGTTAATTCAATCCAAAACATCTGAGAACTGGGACAAGAGCAAGGTAGTGTTCATAAAGTATGTTTATTGCACAGAATATTCCATATTAAGCGTGAAATATACATTAAAAATAGCTTAGGTTTTACTAAACCAATATTCAAATTGTCATGCATGAAATCAATTAGGACTCAAATTAAGTGCATTTAACATGAAATAAATAAAAAAGTGGCAATAAATACAAGGCTGAGAGTAGAGTAAATGAACTACCAACACAGATAACCCTTTCTGTAACAATCACAAACCCTGAACATTATCAGTTAAATATCGATCCAACATAATATCTATTTTCTTAATCATAGAATGATGGTTATTAGATATCCTCAGGAATGTGTGAAGTTTTAACGGAATATGAAACCCTGACATCTTTCAACGTTATCTGTCATTTAGTGTTAATATAATCATTCTACAGTTGAGTCACAGTGGCAAATATACTGTTGGTCATTTATGCACATTTAGAAGCATATGATAATGGTCTCAATGCTTTTTTCTTTGCTGCATTGATGATAGTCTCTGGTATTAGATGAATAACGTTCAAGTGTTAAATTTACAAGCCCCTGGATTAAAAGTAATAAACACTGGTAAAATGAGTTTGAAGAGATCTCTCAACAAATTAACTGGAATGTATTCATAGGCTTTGTGACAAATAAGAACAAAAGCATTGTCTATTTTCTAAACTTAAACACATTAGATGAGGTAAGCTTCAATATAGGCAAGATTACTGACAAATAGTCAACACTGACATTGACAAATACTGCATTAACACAAAAAACACATCACTGAATACCTTCATCTGAAGAGCCTGTTTCAAATGAATGCATCTAGTCCATAAACTACGCAAACTATCTCTGCTGCAGTACACACTGAACAAGAAGCACACAAAATTAATACATCGGCTATATAGTAAATTCACAATAGATCTCATGGAACTTGTTCACAGAGTTTTTTTTTGTTCCTAGTGCATCTAAAGCATAATATCATTTTTATTTTTATTAACTCTAGAGTTTTGGTCAGATATAGCTTAAAAGGGTCTGTAGTTCCAGAAACTAGTGAAGACAGAAATCTGCAAATAAAAGGAAAGAAATGAACATTAGATAATCTAAAGTATTGATTACAACATTCCATTCAGATCTGCTCCCATTGTGTCAAAATGTTTGCTTTTCTTTGTTTTTTAGCACCGGTTGTGAATTATAATCAATCAACTTCAATGGTGAATCACAGGCCAATCATTAACAACAACCAGTGAGTTCTAACTGGACAGAGCCACATTTCTCTACTGTTCAAAGTTTGGGGTCAGCAAGATTTTTTTAAAGAAATGAATAATGTTGTTCAGCAAGGACATATTATTTACATTGATCAAAAAAGTTCAGTAAAAGACTTGTTACAAAATACTTCCATTTCTTTTATCTGCTGACAATTCAGTTGCACCATCCAGGATAAAATTACATTAATAATAATAATTTATATATTATATATATATTATATATATGTATATATATATATATATATATAAAATATATATATATATTATATATATATATTTATGGGTGTAACGGTTCACAAAATTCACGGTTCGGTTTGATATGATATGATACAGTGGTGTCACGGTTCGGTAAGTTTTCGATACAGCAAAAAGAAAGAAATGCCAGAGAAATTTCCTATTTATTAAAGAAAAATATTTTTAAATAAGTGTCAGGAGTTTTCCTACATCTTGAAACTTTTAGTTTTATAAATGGGGGTAATCTTTGAAGGATGAACAAATAATGTTTTGGTCATCACATTAAAAATAACATTTAAATATGATCAAATTTGAGTTTTGAAGTGCTGGAAAAATATGTGTAATGTACTTGAAAGCATTTTACTATTTCTGCCAAACTTCCATGGTTACAGTGAGTGTTACTACATTAAATCCACAGTGAATGTTGCTCATCTGTGGACTTAAAGTTTAGTTCCACTTTCATTACGTTTGCCATTTGATGTTGCGTAACGTTGTGGTGGTCGGCAGGAATAATGGTCCAACGAATCGTTCGGTTTGTAATGCGTACCGAACCGAAAGCCTCGTACAGAACGGCTCAATACGAATATGTGTATCGTTACACCCCTAATAAATATATATATGTAGTATACACATACATACTCACACACACACAGTGGTAAACGAAATTATTCAACCCACCCTGAATAGAATCCCTCACAACAGAACAAATCTGCAATTCAGGTGTTGTCTCAAGCACACCTGATGCAACTAATCAAGGGCTTCATTAGTTGCACCAGGTGTGCTTGAGCTAGAACACATAAAATACCTAAACTGGCTAAGTTTGTTGAGTGTCACGTTTGACTGCATTATAGAAATATAGCTAATGCAGAATTCACACTGCACGATTTTCAAAGTAGTCAGGTCATTGTTCTTTTCACACTGCACGACTATATGGGGTAACGTTCAGTTGCTGGTGTGTGCACACTGCACGATGGATCGGCTACAGGAGGCTTCACACCGCATGACTTAAAAAGAAAGAATCGCCAACAACTTCTGTCTGGTCCGCAAACTACGCTTCACAACCAAACAAGCGAGACGTGATAAAGAAATAAAATAAAATTGTTCAGTGTGAACTTGGCCTAAGTGGTGACCCATATGGTGTCATTCTGCAGGTGCAGTGCATTTGTTTCTGTATTAACAGGCCACACCCACCTTATCTTTGAGCTGCTGACAGAGCTGCAGGGAAATGGTGAAAAACACCAGTGTGTCATTCAGCCACGGCACTACACACTCCACCTTATGGATGTGGCTCACTTCGAACTTGGTGTTGTTATATTCGCTTGAGGAAAAGTGAAATAGGAGAAAATGACGTAAAACCTTCATCAAACAGACTGTTTAAAAAGAGCAGAATGACACATTATGATACTGTATGAGACTGACTGCTAGTGTTGCAGCATGAAAACAGGAAATGTGATAAGCACTTACAACATTGCTCCTGGATTATGCACTACAGAACTTCCTGCTGATTTGAAGTTCTAACAGAAAACAAAATGATTATGCATTTTAAAACGGACATTCATGTTAAGCATGACTCTAAAAGCCAAATGACTGCAAACTAGTTGTTTTCATTAGTGCTTATTTTCAGATGGCTTGATACCTTAGTACTGTTAGGTTGCAGCACATGTAGTTGATACACCGTCAGACACAGTTTACTGAGATTGATATAGAAGTTCACCATCACATCCCCAGGCATTGGAGGTGTGAACATTTTCTAGAAAGAACAGGAGAAATGTTCATAACAGCACATGGAGTATCCACATTTAAATACTTGAAGATCCACATACGAACCATCAGGCCACTGGCTGCGAGCTCAGGAAGAGTCATGCTGGCCGGAGTCGAGAGTCTGTTACGGGCTCGGGTCAACTGAAGCATTATCGCATCCATGAGCTGAAAAACAAATGATGCCAAGTGCAATCGTACTACACATACAATAATACCAGTGAAAATGTTAAGACCGTTTATAAAGAAAGAATGTTTCTATTTATGAATAACCTGTAGCGCACAACACCTTCAAACCTACTCATGAGAAAGTTCAATTATGCAGATAAGAACCACATTAAGGAGACCAGGGGCCAGATTCAAGAAATAAAATTCTTCTTAACTGCTATTTTCGCTATTTTCTGTTGTTTAACAAAATACCGATTGTTCAGCTGACGCAACGTCTTTTAAAAAAAAATTCAGTAGACAAAAAAGAAAAAGTTTTGAGTTATGAAAATGATGTGATCTGGGACCTTTATTTAGTGCGTGCCATTGTAAAGACTGCAGATTTGTGTGAATCCGGTTCCTGGACAAAATGCTAAATTTGGTGACATGCAAATTCAACAGCTAGATGTTTTTACTGGTGAAAAACAGACCTTATCGACTTCAGCTCCAGTTTTAAAGCGATAACTCTCATCACGGCTGCTTAGTAACTGCAAGGCCTGATTCACATGGTTTCGGGCATCCTGGATCTGAGGAGAGGCAGAATGCGTTTTAACAGCTATTTTTATGAGAGAATAATATCAAACCAAGGGAGAAAGAAACATTACCTGCTGCAATTTCCACTGTTTATCATCTCGGAATGCAAAATGCATGACTTGACTGCTTTTAGCAACTTTGATATTAATATCCTGCAAAGAAAAATAAATTGCCCATTTTATATAAGAACAATAAAAATTGAGGTGTGATAATGAACTAAACTGCATTGCAAGTGTCTTTGCAATTCCACTGGTTGACATCAAGTTGACATTTTCATGAATTTAGACTTGTACATTTTAAAAACTCTGATTAATATACCAGAATCAAAACTGAGCCATTTCGGCTGAAAGCTGATTTAATTTCCATGATGTTGTTAAACATACAGCCTGAGTCAGAGCTTCCCCTTGTACCGTCAAGACTCCTTTAACCTGGTCCATCCTAGTGAAATAAAAATAAGAAAAGTATTTCTATACAGTGTTGTACACATCCTCAGATGTACACATTCCCATAAAACTAATCATACTTGTATTCTTTAACCAAAAAAAGTGGACACATTTAATGGATCTTACGTTGAGCTGCCCAGAATGAAGTTCTCTTGTTTCAGTTGCCCTTCCAGACCTGGGGATGGTATTGAAAAACGCCTTGAAGCCTCCTTTGAGAAAATCACACAAACACTATTATTAATGTACTTTGTTTTGCACAATAATACGGAATTAATTTGTTGTAAGCTATTTGGCTGAAGATACCTTCAAAATGTCCTGCAGCTGTTTCAGCACCGCATGCACCTCTTCTTTCAGCAGCCAAGTAAATTCCTCCTCCTAGAAACACAACTTGCCTTAAAGACATAGCTCCCCAAAAAATGAACATTGTCATGTATTACTCACCATCATTATGTATGACTTTCTTTCCTTTGTGGAACTCAAAAATAAAGATGTTAGGCAGAATGATGGAGACTAAAACCATCAGTCATCCTTCACTTCACTGCATCTTTTTTTTATACAGTGAAAGTCAATGGTGACTCGGGCTCCTATTCTGCCTAACATTTGTTTTGAGCAAAACAACAACATCAGAAGGTTTGTAAACAATTTCTGAGCGAACTATCCCTTTAATTATGTTGCAAAATCGTTCGCTATGTTGCATTACTGGGAGATGATACAGTGGCCAGTAGCAGTACACCGACATCGATACATAATCTGAACAGAGCAATCGATCAGGCAGAACAAATCACTGTTACGATTGTTTAACCATTCACACTGGGATGAATTTAAACTTTGTCCCTGCAGCTGTGTTGCAAAATTGCTCCAACAAGCTCAGTCTGCATCGTAAAGCTATGCACATTATGCAACTGCAACGCACCTGAAATCTACAGATGAATATATGGCTGGCTGCGCATAATAAAATCATAACGACTTCGCACATCTGGTCCATGTATTTAAACACAAATTAATCTCTCACCAGCACAGTCCTCTCTGCTTGACTCGCGGCGGTCATTTTCGCTAATTCAGACATAGAAGATAGCTCTGCTCCGAGCATTACAATCCAATAAAGCTGTCCAAAATCTGTTAAAAATGACCTGAGCAGTCCGCTATTTAGTGTGACGGGCTTAGACGATCACACATAAATAATTAGGCTATTGACACCGCCTCCTTCTCCCAAACTTCCGGTTTGTGTAACCTTGAAATCTTCCGGCTTGGGGAGGATTGGTTGGAGCCTGGAGGATTTAAAATTTATTCCAAATCTAAATAAATATTTATTTCTGTAAATTAAACATTAATAACAATACATAATTACTATGTAATGGCATTGTAGTTTCATTTTGACCCCACTTAGTTTTACTGCATTTTTGTAGTGTTGATGATTCCAAAAATTGTAGTTCCGTCATCCATTACATTACATTATTTTAGTTAATCGGACTACTTTTTGATTAATTTTAGATTACTTTTTCACCTCGTTTATCACATTGAATTGAACAAGATAATATTGTACCATACTGATATATAAATACAAAGAGAAAGTGCATTAAACATACGTCAGGTTTTCCCAAACTGGGGTTCGTGAAAAAAAAGCATACATTTAAAATCAAAATAAAGACTAAAGCCTTCCCAAATACACAGCAATATATGGTTAAATCACTTACTGAGTGATAATTCAAATATATTAATGTGCTTATCAGGAGTTGATTTGATATAATGTTGAGAAAACACTGCAGTCCGTATTTTTTTGGGGGGGTTAAAAATCCAATATTAATAAAAAAATTTGAGCAAATACATAACCAGCACGTGTTCAAAACTATCTGCTTGCCTTAGCTCGATTCAAAGCGGTAATAAGCTTGCAAAAATGTTTTTAACTCCAGTGGTACTGGTGGATTTCCGCGGGAGATTCGAGCATGTCTTTGCGTCATTACGTCACATCGGTAAAGAAGGTGTCTCGGCTAGTAGGCTATGTTGTGAGTGAGGATGCTGGAGCTGGAGATTTATAGCCTTTTCTCACAGCACTCGATATAATTCAACTCAATTTGATGGCGGATCCAGAAAGGTTCAAACGACAATCAACCACCAATGACAACTGGAGATTCACCTGCTGTAAAATGCGAAAGACTTCAGAGTGGCTACAGAAAAAAAGAGACTGCAACCGGACCCATGCGAAAACAAGGATAAATATCGGAAGGGCATAAATTAAATTAAATAGTCACGTAATGCTGATGTTGAACATTAACAAGCGATTGTTAGATTAAATCGGTGCGATTTACTGCAATGATTTTTTCCCCTTAGTTGGTCAGAACCAGAACAAAACTGGATGTTACTTACTTGTTCAGATGACATATTCCGGTGAAAATTATGTTGGCCATACTTTCAAAAATAATGGTATTCACACCGGCACGATGCCTGACAGCCACACACTCTCCTCAAACATTGGATTCATCCGCGCTCACGTAAAGTTGACAATTCCGTGAATAACTGCAATTGCAGATTTCGAACAGAGATGGCGACTGATTTCTGTAAAGCCAGTGGTCAAATGCTTTGTGGCCTCTCAATTTTCCATGTAATTATGGCCACATGACTAGTGGCTGGCCTGTGTGTGCAATTTTACAAAACTAGAAGACTTTCTGAATGTATATACTGTATGTAAGCAATATTTAGTCGTCAATATTTAAATTTAAAACAAATGATTTACTGCCATTGTGTGAATAATATAATCAAAAGTAACTCTAGTCTGATTAAAAGTATTTCAAATGTAACATCTGATTAGGAGTACTTATTTTTTGTTATGATTGTAATCCAGATTACATGTAATCAATTACTGCATGCATGCATATACATACATGGCATTTATTATTATTGTTGTTAAGAGTTATTCGTGAACAAAAACATAATATGGACATGAAAGTTGGACTTCCGGTTGGTTTATTCAGAGGGTTCAGTTGACCGCACAAACAAAAAAGAAAAGAAATTTCACATTTACATGAAATTATAAATAACTCCGATTATAATACCAATACCTTTCTTGCACAACTGGAATCAAGTTGTCAGTATTTCATTACCAACTGTGTTTAAGCCACAAAATCAAACCATTTACAGTAAATAAACCCATTAGCTAAGACAAAAGAACAGCATACAATATTAAGACACCATGATTAATAAATTCAGTAGAGTCAAACTGAAAGCCTGTTATTCATGTATTCAAATAACCCAACCCTTTCATGGGGATATATACAACGTTTTAATCTTACAGAGACCTTAGTAAATCACAAAATTCTCATCTGTAATCAAGCATAATCAAAGTCTTTTTTTTGGCAGAACAACAATTTATAGAAAATGAATCACCCTGTATTTGTTTTGAGTTTTAAACAAAATACCAAAATGACCAAATTATACACCAATGAATTTATGTCTTGTAATATCACTTAAAATAAACTAATGCAAACATAATTTAGGGGTAAAATGCAGCAATACTTGAAACTGATTTAAATTTCTCTTTCCTATGAATCATAGCGGAAATTAAAATTGACAAGAAAAAAAGGCAACATATCAATTCAATGACTGGCTTGGACAAAATATGAGAAGCCCAATTTAAAAATGTTAGAATAAAATAAAAATAAAATTATTTTTCACAGCCCAGTTGAAAGATCTGTGATACAAATCCAACCCTAAAGTAGTCAAGCTGGAAAACAAGTTGTTTCATTGCAGAAGAGATAGTCAAGACTCAATCTATTTTTAGGATTAACTTCACTGTAAATGAAAAATAATTTCAGGATCTTCTGAGTTACTGTTACACCCAACTTAAAAAAACACTGCATTTCTGATAAGGCAATAAAAACAAAAAATATTAACTAGTGAACAGGGGACCTCCAACAAATGAGAAAAAAAAAAATTGTACAGCCAAATTGCACCTGACATGGTGATCTTTAGAGATAAAATAAATAAATCTATCTATCTTATATGGGTATTAAGGCAATGCAGTGGCTTTTATCTTCGTCGTGCTCCTCAAGTCTGTTTGTGATCAGAACTTATAATGTACAGATTTCTGAACATTGAAAATTACGAGGGAATTAATTTTTAAAGATATGAATGATAAATAAAACCCTAGCCTCTTCAAACACACTGCATTGTATGCAGTAGCCTTAACAAAATGCAGATATAATACACTGCAGTCTATCATAAAATAATCATTCGCAGGGAGTTTAATAACCTCCCATTGAGCGTACGTGCAGCAATATTACAGTCAGTGCAATGCTCAGATTAGGCTGCTAAAGAGATCCCATTAATACATGGGAAAACATATCACTGGTGCCCAACAAAATTCATCAGCAGAGAAGAAAAAGACAGAGGGAGAGGAACAAATTAGTAAGTGAGGTTTGTGGTCCAGGACATAGAGCACATCTACAGGATTAGTGAATATAAGCTCTGTAGACTGCAGACATGTCATTGTCCGACTGGTCCAATGCTTTTGCTCTCTTGTACACCTGCAGAAATATGAAATACATTACTTTAATGCAAGTATACGCAGAAATTGCATTTAGTCCTTGAGAAAACATATGGTTTTAATGTCTGATTATTTACAGATAAGCAGCTAACGGTCATTTTCAGTCGATATTGATAAACAGCAAATATTTAAAGTCAATATTTCTACTACATACCAAATAATATAAAAATAAACCACTAAAAAGATATTCATTTGGAGATTAGCTGATGATTACATTTAAGCGTGTTGTTAAAATATTGGTGCTTTTCAATATGAAACTTAGTGAACGTTAAATTACAACTAGTGCTGTCAAACGATTAAAATATTTAATCATGATTAATCACATTAATGTCATAGTTAACTCGCAATTAATCACACATTTTTATCTATTCTAAATGTCTCTTGATTTCTTTTTGTCCCATTATTTTTTCTAATTTTAATGCACTTATCAACAAAGTGGATCGGCTTGCTTTGTGCAAATGTTTTTTGGCCCAACTTTCAATTCAGAATCTTATTAGCATCCATTTCGGCGTCTCGCGCTCGTCATCCACTCAAAACGTAACGTTAACCTACTATTTGGCCGGCTCGCAACAAGTGTGTTTACGGTCTAGCTAGATCTGGTGCTTTCAGGCAGGACGCGTAATGCGCGGCGCTACGCCAGTTTTGGATGCCAAAGTTTCTATTGGCACGATTGGTAATCGTCACAGCGGCAAAAGTTGAACTATTTTGACGCGGTGTGCGCGCGGTTTGGTCGACGAAGCAACAAAACATCCTCGTGCAGCGCAAGCCATTGAAATGAATGTGTTTCATAGCGCAGCGCTGCACATGCCACGCCCTGTTGCAAAAGGATGTGAAAAAAAAAACAAAGTTTGCTAGGCCAAAATTTTTAATCTCACGATAAAAAAAATGAGCAGCACAATAAAATATCTAATAAATTCAGATGACACTCCAAAATAATCCATTCAGTTACCAAATGTTGTCTTACCTCATTTGCAGCAGCTGCCATTGGTGTTGGATGATTTACCGAATCTCCCATTGAAATGGCTAATCTCAAATCTTTCTGAATATGTTTCAGGTAGTAATCAGGTTTGAAGTTGCCCTGCAAGATATCTGCAAAGAAACAATCAAATGTTAAATTAACAAGGTCATTTTTAGTATTTTTTTATTAGAGCTGTCACGATTCCTCAATTAAATCTGAGTACTCAATTAAAAAAAATCCTTAATTGCAATTTACCCATGTCGAGTAACCGCCAAAATACCAAAGTGGAGCATTCCACAGACAAGAATCCATGAACCAAATTATTAGACCATTTTCTAAGGCGGCACAATGTGTAAAAAAACATTTAAAAACTATACTATAGCATTGTGCTATTGTGAATTCAGCTGTGATTTAATTAAATATACCCTGCAGGTTTATTATTCATTTACATGCGTGTAGGTTACGTGCATCTCAGAGCGGCTTCTTTCACAGTAAATTCTGCTCCACATCAACTGTTATCATTTATATGCGTGGAGCATGTCTCAATGTCTCAATGTCTCTCTGCATATTCTGTGTTTACTAAACACTTATGTTTAGTAGAATCTTTGAAACATTTAGAAGTAAACCTACTCTGGCATTTCTGATCCACAAACGTGCTTGCCATTTGTCCGTGGCAAAGAATATCCAAGAATGTTTGCTGTGACTGTCCTGTGGCCTGCGCCAAGGTCAATCCCTCTGCGATGGTCGCCATGAAACTGCCTTGAACCATGTTAAGGATCAGCATCATTCTTGCAGCATTTCCTGCTTCCCCTGCTTTGTTGGACAGGAGGACAAAGTTAATATCACATAATCTCATACAGCCACACGCCACAAATGAAAGGTGGTAGTACCTATGAAGAAAGACGTCTTCCCCATTGCCTGGAAGCAGCTGCTACAATCTTCATAAACACTTCGGTCTCCTGCAGCAACAATGACCAGCATACCGTCATTGGAAAGCTGCTGGCTGCCCGAAACTGGGGCCTCTAGGAATCTGCCGCCTCTGGACTAATGACCTGCAATTCAAAATGAACCTTTGTTCAGGATATGAGAACATAAGGAGTCTGTAACTAGGATGGGCATCGTTAAGAAATTATCGAATCGTTTGCCATGTCGAGTCTGCTTATCGATTGATTCTTATCGATTCCACATATCGATTCCTGTAACCCAATTTGCTGAACATTTTACAGTGTGAATTTTGAGTTTTTTGCTTTGAATTTTCTAATTTTTAAGTGGTTATAGACAATGAGAAACAAGTGTTGTCAATTTTTTGGGCCCTAATGAAATCAATTAGAATCTTTTTCCCAATTTCCGTTTTATTTTCCAAATCGTATTTTACCTTTTTTATTTTGGGGAATCATTTTTTTACCTTACTACTGTAGCTTTCAGAATAAAAGAGTGTGCTTTTAAAGTTAATGATCAAATTTTTATACAAATTAAAAAGAATGACCTTTAATTTACTGACATTTATTCAGTAGCCATTTCAGTACATAATACGGGCATGAGCCACTTGACACTGCACTCTTCAAGGAAAAAAAAATATGGTTAGGGCCCATTTATTTAATCTGCCCGATAAAATAAATTATATTCGTTTATATAAGTTTAATTAAAAGTCACACATCGTCTCTCTCTGCGCCCTAGTGTCACACGAAGTATCGCTTCGCTTTGCAGGTCATGGCGCCATCAATAAACAGATCACCACCGTGTTGTGTGTGTGTATCGTTGAGGTGTTGGTGTTGTGTTTGTGTTGTGTGTGTATTGTTGTTTGTGTGTGTGTGTGTGTATGGTGTGTGAGTTGTGTGTGTGTGGTGTGTGTTTGGTCATTGTGTGTGTGTGTGTGTGTATTGCATGACGTTTGTAATGTGTGAGACCTTGAAATGCTTAGATGAGACGAGGAGAGAGCGCGGAAAAGGAAAATACAACAGCGAATAGAAATTAGCTGCGTGTTTAAATACCTTAAAAAAAAATAACGAAACGCAATATGTGGCGGCGCTGTGATTTATTTAGTCCCGAATTATTCTATGGTGTAGGAAACACTGCATTAAAGTCACTTCGAACTGCTCGGACTCGGTACTGAGTAGCTTAGCATGCGTTCGATTCTTACTAACTTTTTTCGCGACTGAAATAGAAGATCTGGAGAGCCGCTTCCGCCATGGCTTTCATTGTTTTGATGCCGTCATTGGAGCTTTGATGGTCGCCAGATTGCTTCCGGGTCTGCACTCTCGATTCGTTTGTCTTTGAGGGATTAAAAAATCAGTCACATACTGATAAGCCATGCCGACGAAGCGGGTATATGGATAGAAACGGACGGAACATTCAATCGTTAACGTGTTGGACGTGTACGATTCCGATGGTTTCGGAAACGTTGGGAAACCGGTTCCCCTAACCGGAACCTGAGATCAGATTTCCCAATGCCATCTGTAACTGACTCGTCTGGATGATGTTGGTTACCTGTGAGAGCTCTGTGATGGTTTCTGGATCAACAGTGGACATCTCCACGTAGCATTTGCCTGGTCTGATGCCCTGTAGGACTCCACTAGGACCCAACACAAGCTGAACAGAAATAATACTGTATATGTATACAAAGAAAAGCAGCTTGACAAATTGAAAACAAAGAGAGCCATTTACAAAACATTGACCTACATCTCTGGCAGCTTTTGGGTCTGAACGCAGGAAAATGTGATGTCGCACATGGACACAACCTCTGCAGGCGTTCTTCCTAATCTGGCACCTTCTTGGATGAACAAATCACACTGCAAAAAAAAAAACAGTTGAAAAATCATTCAAACTTAATGTAACTTCAAAAGCGACCATATTTAACCCCTCTGTTTGTACCTTTTCTGCAGTGCGATTCCAAACGGTCACAACATGCCCCATCTTCAACAAATTAGAAACCACACCACTTCCCATCAGTCCTAGTCCAAGGAACCCTATCCTGTTGTGAAAACAAAAATACTACATTACAAACATTATATGTACTATCAGTATAACAATTTAAGTGAAGTTTTAATTAGGAAATTAACTTAAGTATCAGATTCAGGCCACACAGTATTTTTTCTAAAATGAACCTGCTCAGAGTAATTTGTTATTCAGATTACACTGGTTGTGTGTTTGTGTTTTGCATGCAATCAACACGCTCAGCTAGACAGTGCAACAGTACAGGAAGCTCTGTACAAACTGAAAACAGTCTGGGGATTTTAAGAATGTAGAGTCACTGAAATGAAGATAGCGATCAGTGTTATTGTTAAAAACTATTCAATTTTTAATTAAAATAAAGTATAAATATTGAAAAATTTAGAAATATTGCCTTGAGACCTAGTTGAAGTATTAAAGGATAAACAATCAGGAATTTGAAAAATTAACTCTTCATGTAGTGTGTAACATATTATCTAAAGTAAAATAAACATTCCTGCAAAGTTTTAAATATGAAAGTTCACCAATGAAAAGTAAATTTCTCATCCCAAATAAGAGTCGACTCATGAGTCGTTTATTAGGAAATCGATAAGAGAACGATGGCACTTTTCGATACGTCACTTGTCAAAGTTATTTGGAATAAGATAGCGCCACATTCATTGCATTAGGAAAGACACCAGGGAATAACATCATGGATTGACGAGAACGCTGCTGTTTTTAAGTGCGACGCAAAAGCAAAACTTATTTCTCTGCCCAGATGAGGAGCATTTGAAGACAGTGGCTACGTTCATAAATATACATGAAGTATTTATAGCCCGAACTCGTTCTGTTTTGGAATCGGACATTTTTGATGATGATTGCTTCACAAACCTAAATGCTATAAAAGTTATGAATTTGCGAGCAGGCTGAATACTGAAGGAGGAGGTTCTGTACCGATTTATTGGATCAGTTCCTTCTCCGAATTTTACAATCTGCAATTTAGGCCTATTGTTTTATTTATCATGTTCTATAATTATTTTGTGTGTTGTGTACGCACAGGCACAGCGCAGCTTCTAGCAGCTAACTTAGGTCTTCAATGTCAATTGTATTGAAATATGTGAAGTGTTTGTCGTTGTTAATGGAGTTGTCACAGGGCTCTCGAGTGTCACGCATTGAGCGTGACAGTCACTCATTTCGGTCTTTTGTCACGTTTCCTCCGGCCACACATTGTATTTCTCACGCTGAAAAACTATTTGTAATATATTTAATATGCCGCAGTGCCCAAAACTCACTCACTGTGGAACCGGCAGGATTCAAGCGCGTCTCCTCCAGTGTTGCCAGGTCCGTATGCCTGCACTGTTTCCGCGGGTTGTTTGTGTAGTGCACGCTGGTTGACGCGATTGTTTTATCCACTGGAACATGATTGTTATTGAGGAAACACCCGGGAACGCTATTTGAATATTTTTGGCCGTGATTGGGTTAGTTTGATGAGCAATTGGGCTGGTTTTGTTGTGCAGACCTGGCAACCCTGGTCTCCTCTGGTGTTGTTCGTCTGGTGTTGTTAGCCAATCAGAAAATAGCACTGTTGTATCTGGGTAAGATCTAGCGCAACAACCAATGACACCCCGTCGGCTGGGTGTCTAACATATCACCACAGATTAGCGTCACGCAAAGGCGGGGTTTGGAAAAATGACTCGCTAAACGATTCATATGGGAGTCGGTGAGCAAATCAGGTAAAAATAAATGCATATTATAAGACAACAAAAGTGTTTTTTGTCATTGCATGCTTGTAAAACTGTTGTTGGGGACTCCCAGAACAATATTAGGAACATTTTAAATGCCATAATAGGTACCCTTTAAAAATAAAATAAAAATTACTAAAACGAAAATTTAAAAATAAAAGCTTGTTCAAAATATTAATGAACAAATATTAGTGTATAAATATTAAAATAACCATTTCCATTACCCTTCAAATTTCACAAATAGAAATTGCGGATTGAAAATACACCCATATGAATTTTCAGGCAAATCGAAAAAGGAAGTGGGTTTTTTTTCCCACATTTACAGGTCACCTGGCGTACGTAAAAGTTGATCATTCATTAAAGGCGGCGTGGTATGTTTGGACAGAAGACGAGACAATTCTTTATTAAACTCATAAAAGACAAAAGAATTATGGGAATACTGGATTCTAAACAAAGAAATGCCACAATTTATCAAGACATTGAAGCAGATAGGAGGGAGAAACACCTCATATGTGCCGCTCCCAAGTATAAGGGGTTTTCCTTTTTTTTTTTTTTGTTGCTTAAAAGGTACCTATCATGGATTTTGAAAATTACACTTTCAATGAAGTGTGTACAGTCTAAGTGAACAAAAACATCCTGCAAGTTTTTAATATGAAAGTTCACGTATACAAATTATTGATCTCAAAAGTAAAGTTCGACTCTGAGTCCTGATTGAATCGATAGAGAACGATATTTCTAACTTACGTACACAACATGTACAAGTATTGAATCGAAAGCCACTCAGTGCGCACGAACAATAGAAAACTGACAACATCATGTCGACGGACTCTGATCTGAATGCGAATTCAAAAGCAAACTTTTTTTTTCACTGCCCAGACAAGCATTGAAACTCATGGCTAGGTTATATTAAACATACCACCAAGTAAGCACCTGAGTGTGTCGCGTATTAATGACGATCGCCACAAACACAAATGCTCTACGTGTGGTTTGCGAGTCGCCTGATACTAAAGGAACGTTCAATACAAGTTTATTTGATCAGCTTCCCCTCCGAATACATCACCTGTAGTACTTAATAAGTTGTCATTTATTGTGTGCGTGGTGTGTCTTGTGTGTGTGTCAGTGAGTGCGGACATGCGTGTGTATGTGAACGGTATGAAGTTACGCTCAGCAGGATCTAGGTCTCCAATGTCATTTTGTCAATTTTTTGAAATATGTGAAATTATGTGAAGCGATGTAGTAACTCTCAGTGCTTTATCAATAGTATTAAGCTTTGGGCTAACGCAAAATATAACTGACTGCGTCATGACCAATCACCGCCGATACGTCATCGCAAAGGGTTTGGACAATGAGTCTCAAAAATCAATATAGTAGGAGTGGTGGGCATATACAGTAAATAAAAATGCATTTATAGCAAACTGATTTTTTGGGTATTGCAAGCATGTAAAACTGTGTGGGACTCCCAAATTATTAGGACTTTTAATGCCATATAGTCCTTAACATCAGTTAATGGAAACGCCACGCAAAAGTTTTTTTATTGATATTTACAAAATATCACAAAAGTTTTGCGCAAATAATCGTAATGGAAACGCGGCTACTGATCACGATTAATTGGAAAATTCCAATGACCTAAAATAGCCCAGAAAAGTTCTCATTTCAATGTGGCCGAATTTTCAGAACACCAAAAATATGATTCTTATTACCTTTTGTCTGTAGGAGTGATGCTGCCATTGATGGCTGTGCTGTCTGCTGCTTGAATAGATGGTGATCTTGTGTCCTTTTCAAAAATAAAACAAAATGATTACAATTACTAAGCAATTCTAGCCAGGCTAATATATCAGGTTATTGAAGAAAAATTCTAGGCAGTGCTCACCTCCTCGATTATCTTTAAACGCTTGGTGATGGGCTCCATTGATGAAGCTGGCTGTAAGGAAAGGGGAGGGGTTTTGTTGTAAATCAGTCAATTCAACATTCATTTCAGTTTTGTTAGAAAAAGTCTTGCACTCAAAGGATTCTAGATACAAATTAAGGTGAAAACACCAAGTAGAGAGCCAGGGAAGGAAAACCAGGTGGAAACCCTTTGGCCCAACAGTCACAAATGATCTTAATGCATGTTATTTATTACTCTGCAAGCTTCCCGTAAGGACAGCACTTATATTATCCTCTGCTGTCATGTCACGCGGCTCATACTGCCATATCTGATGTGAGAGCCAGGAGCAAAGCCACTGTTAGGAACTGAAAATCAAGTTATCATGCTCAGCCACATGCTCCGTTTCCATTTAACTGAAACTTATACAGGGCAAGAAAACGGCTGACACAGCCTACATGAATTTTTTTTTGAGAAAAGCCTCAGGCAATTAAGATCTCAGTGTCTCCTTTTTAGAGATATAAATGTAAGATCAATTTGTTCTGACTGTGGCGCCTGAAAGCAAAAGGGCAGAAGGACAAGCAAGAAAGAAATGTTCCTCTGAAGAGGAAATGCCAAGAGGAAAGGAAGAGTCATTTAAACAGTTTGCTAGTATAACTGGCACACGAACAGCAGCACAAGAGTAACTTGGCCGGGCGTCTCTGCTGGCTGAAAACAACCTCCCCCCACAAATCAAATCAATTAAACAAACACTAGTCTGTAATAAACTGTTCAACCATAGCCAGGGTCAAAATTTTGCCACACATATGGACAAATATTTATTTATTTATTTATATTTACTGCACATGCATTTTGAATATTTGGCCATTATTTCTTGCATATCTATAGTGAACAGCTCACAACTGCAGTGGCACAAAGAACATGATTTTTTTTCTCGTAGTATTGTTTTGGTGGTCTGTAAACTATCCCCCCACTTTTTGGTTGCAGTTAACAACTTTCTATTAGCAGGTTTTAATTGTGGTCCTAGCTGTCTCTGATGTCAAAGTTTCAGGAGAGATATTTCATGTACAATAGTGAATCTACATATTACTATTCAAAAGTTTGGGGTCACTTTTTTAATGGTTTTGAAATAAGTCTCTTCTCTTCAGTAATATTGTGAAACTTTTCTTTTTAAATATATTTTAAAAAGTAATGTATTCCTCTGATGCAAAGCTGAATTTTTAGCATCATTACGTCAGTCTTTTTAATATCACGTGATCCTTCAGAAATCATTCTAATATGATGATTTTCTGCTCAAGACACTTTTCTTATCAACATTTAAGGATTCTTAAATAGAAAGTTCAAAAGAAAAGCATTTATTTGGAGTAGAAATCCTTTGTGACATTCTTAAATGTTTTACTGTCAGTTCTGATCAATTTAATAATGCGTTCTTGCTCAATTAAAGCATTTAAAAAAAAAATCTTACTGACCCCAAATTGGAAGTGTAAATGTTTAGCGATGTGGAGTTCTGTAGTAAAATAACAAGTGTTCATTTTGGACCCTGACCACAGCCCAGACAAAGACCTTTTACACATGACTACAAAACCATAGCCAAAAATAGGTTAAGTAGTACACGTCAGCTCATGATTAGAGGGTCAACCAATAAGATCAACATACTCTGTTCTGATAAGTAACAAATTCAGTACAACTGCCATGCTGCAGATTTGGCCAAATAGCATCGCCAGAAGCAGTTTGGGGGAGGGAATTATTCAGAGATTATTAGAGCAGCCATTGTGTGCAATGTGCAAGAGACAGGGGTAAGGTTGCACTAACTAGAAAATCATTCAGCATCCCAGTAAAATTGTCTCCTTACCTTCTCAGACTGGCTGAGCAGAAAGTGATGGAAATGTGGGTCATCCTTTACTGGCTATAATGGAAGAGAGTTAAATTGGAAACTATTCTCCAAAGAGACCTACTGACCTGAGAGCCGTTTAATCTGCAACTAATTGAAGTGACATGGTGGAAGGTGCAACTATACAGTGAAGGACATAATGACTTGCATTTTAAAAATTAGGGTGTTTTCACACCAGCTCATTTAAGTGACTTAAAATAACCTTATTGGATGTGTTTGTGCAGTTGCTGTGAAAATTCACAGCTGTGACTGCACCTAACTCCATCAACCAACCGTGGATAAGTCTTACTGCTAACTAAAAAAAAGGGTATTTTATGTGAAGAAGCCATAAAAGTGCA
The DNA here is from genome assembly GCA_036326025.1 of Chrosomus eos. Lineage (NCBI taxonomy): Eukaryota > Metazoa > Chordata > Actinopteri > Cypriniformes > Leuciscidae > Chrosomus > Chrosomus eos. Next base: position 29,414,124 of record CM070821.1, read on the forward strand.
GAAACAAACTGTGAATGTAACCTACACTGCTCTCCCATTTGAATCCTGACACTGTTCCAGCGACCAGCCGTTGTACAGTGGATGGCTCTGGGTCAGAATCAGTCTGTTCCTTAAGGGAAAGAGAGACACATTCACCTTGTGTACAGAATGGCTTTATCTCATGAAACAAAGCCCTAAAATAGCTGCATCTCTACCCAGTCAAAATCCGACAAGGTGGATGCATTGGTCGCACTGCAAAAGATGACAGTAGTCTCATTGAATGGGTGGGTCCCACTTGACAAATCTGATACCAAAACATACAATTGTAACCTGACTCCACAGCAGGTGAAACAGCAAATGGCCTTAGCAAAGGACCAAAAAAAAGTCATGGTATGATCTAAGCCTTGCCCTCCACAGTACCATTTGATGGTAAAGCAATATCTCCCAACCTTGTCCGACGAGCCACCCTTAAAGGCATCTTCATCATCCTCTTCAATGATCTTCATTGGTTTAGCTGCTTTACGCCCTTTATCTGACTTGCTTTTGTCATCAGAGTGTGTCTGTAAAACAAAAGGTTTTATGCGACATGAGCAATTATTGCTGAAACACTTCTACTACCTACAATTTCAAAGAACCTTTTTACACCTGGAACCAATGTATTCTGGGTGTCAATTATAACAAGTGGACAACATTAAATAAAGGTTTAGGTTTGTGATCTGATCTCTCAGATTCACAGGTAATCCCAGACAAAGCAAGTAAATGTAGCTTTACAAAATTAACCATCCAATTGAAAAGCACTTCCAAAGTATGGTTAATACTGGAACTTGACTAAACAAATGACAAACATTCTGTTCAAAACATCCTGTATACAGTGATATTTCTATACTGTTAATGTTTATTTAAAAACAACAGCATACTGTCTCCGTGATATGCTTTTTAACAGTTACACACTGGTGTCGCGAATAGTTACTCAAAAATGCTGGTAATGGCAACTACACACTTTGTGCACACTGACACCCATTATATGGACAAAAAAAAAAGACATCTCAAAATATCTACTTTTACATTTCGCAGGTGAAAGTCATAAAGGTTTGGAACAACATGAGGGTAAGTAAATGATCATTTTAATTTGAGCAAACTACCCCCCTTTAACAACAAAAACAGCAGACCATGTGGTTCTTATAGGCCTTGTTGACACCTGGTATTAAGATGTGTTTGTCAATCCTATCACAAGTGGGTGGTGCTAAATAAATTAGTCTAAAACGTTTTAAACTTGTCCACTTTCAACAAATTCAACCAGATTGCTTTGGTAGAGTAGAGGCTCATGTGATGGAACGTGTTCAAACAGCCACAAAAGACCGCCTACTCGCCTGATACGTAATCATTGTGGGACGTGTTGTGAGAAAGCACACTAATTCAAATTTCACTGCATTTACCGAAACATGTTAATTACAGGTGAAATCTAGAGATGCACCGATTGATCGTCTGGTGACCGGAATCGGCCGATTTTCACGTGATCGGCCATGACCGGCAACCGGCCGGTCAGTCTGACATAATCCGATTTTATGCCGGTCAAATGCACTCGGGCGCCGCATGATTAACATCGCGCAACATCAGCATCACACGTGCACACGGAACGCACATACGAGGAAACCTTGTGAATTACGGTCGTTTCACACAGCAAGCGTGAGCAGCGGGGTTTTTTTCTTCGGCGTGCCTGTTAATCAATGAGTGCATTCACACCGGTAGCGGGAGCAGCGCGTGAGCGTCGAGCAGGAGAGTCGCGTGAGCAGAAGAGAAGCGCGGGTTTCGGCGCCGAGTCTATTCTGCTCGCGCTCAATTAAAGTGAAAGCACACTTTTGATGGACTAAATAAATATGATTTCACCCAAAAAGTGTCTGGTGTGTTTTAACAAGAACTGAAGTAGCCTAGGCTATGTCAGAAAAGTAAGTTAAGACTCAAAAATATTTATAGAAAATGTACCTATTTAAACTTGTTTTTATTATTTCCCTGCATTTGCTCCACTTGTCCTGTTTAGCCTGGCTGGACATGTGTCAAATGAGAAAAGAACTGTTTGAGAAATATAACTTGCCATTGATGTACAAGTGATTACAATAGGCTAGGGGTGGGCGATATATCGTTTAGACGATAATATCCAAATTGTTGTCTGGACGATATGCAAAATTGGGATATCGAATATTTCATAATTTGTACAATCCAACCCCCCAAACATGAAAAGAGCTGAAGGAAGTTAAAGAGAAAACAAAAAACTAAGGCGGCCGCCTAAGCAACTCACGCCTGCCGCCTTAACTATACGTTGGCAAAAAAAATTATATGAGCGATAAACGCCGTGTTACTGTTTTGAGGACAACCAGCACGTCATTCGGGCATTAGCACTCCGGGTGTTAAAGGAAATCCTTAACAGGCAGCCGTTCGCAAGCGCAAGCGGCTCGTGACAGAACATAGACTGACTGAACGACACTTCAATTGAAGTTGAAAATCTCAAATGAAGATTGCTGAACTCCAGCTTACTTGTCTGTGTTTTCAGATCATCCGCGCTTCTTCAGCAGTGTAGAGAGCGCGCATGGTTGCTGATCTCCGGCAGTGTTTTTAATGTTGATGCAATATTTACCGAATATCCACACACGATTTCAAATGTGACATTGATTTTATACAACAGTTAAAAAAAACAAAACAAAAGGGTAACATTAAGTGATTTACTAAATTTAAAACACTATACTCAGGCTTATTGCTCTATTTTGCAACGGAATCTGTGGCTTTGAACGAACAGTGAGATTCAATGAATGACTCGATAACTCACACACATAAAGACAATGAGTTACCGCCACCTACTGGCGATTTTATTATAATATTTTTATTAATATTAAACGATTTTTAACATTGCCTATTTAGTGAACATTGTTTTTATTTAAGTAATTATTTATTTTTTAAAAGGTATTACAAAGTTAAAAAATGAAATGGAAAAATTTATTAAAGGGGGCAAAATATTGTCTCTTAATGGAAAAGCTGTGCCTGCAGTCTAAGTGGAAGAGGGGTACGGCACTCTAAAACATTGGAGAACCACTGAACTAAGGAAAAGGGATATGTAGAATTGCACAAGTGCTACTGCTAAAGAGTGCAATGTCAATAATTTCTCATAATCTTAATTGAATTGGTCTAGAGAGAATAATTATTATTACATTTTCTCTACTAGATATAAGACTCAAGTTTCAGTATTTGTCTTAATTTGTGTCAGGAGTTATGCAATACCCTCCGCCCCCCGCAAAAATGTCGTCTGAATATCGATATCGAGATATTGAAAAAAAATAGAGATATTCATTTTTGTCAATATCGCCCACCCCTACAATAGGCCTGTGTGTGTGTTGAGAAATATCTTTATACTGCAAGGGTATATTTATTTTATTTTTATTTGTTATTTATATATTATTTTATTGCCATTACCCGTTTTCATACAGAAGTTTAGTTTGCTAAATATATCAATTTTTTAGTTGGATATTGGATGTGAAAAGAAAGAAATAGTTCTTCCATAACACTGCACTTTAGATGTGTGTGTAAATTTCCCACACCAGGAGTAATTTAAATAGGCTAGTTCTATTTTATAGTGATTATCTGTTTAAAAAATGTTCTAACCAAAATGTTCTATTAAAGAGAAGGTAGAAAATAAATATTTGTGTGTGCTGTAAAGTGGTTTAAAAAAAGGAAATCGGAATTGGCTAAAATCGGTATCGGCAGGTCAAACTCAAGAAAAATCGGAATCGGCCTAGAAAATTGTAATCGGTGCATCTCTAGTGAAATCCTTACTGCTTTTTTATAATTTTCATCCTTTCCTGATCACTCGTAATCTGCATAACACGGCCCGTTCAGTCAATAGTAATCGTGTGCTCATGCGAAAGTGATGATGTACAGTGAGATAAAATAAGAGGGAAGCAACTTGAGGATATTGCGAACAGTGGTCACATTTGAAATGCATTTAATACCAAACAGTATGCGTCTCACAGACCACTTGTGATGGAATCACTGAAAACCAATCATAATACCAGGTGGAAACAGGTCTTTGCAGGCAGGGTAGTCGATTTGTTCCAGTAACGGTTTTTGTTATGCTGGTTGAAAGTCTCTTCACATCCTGATAGCAATCCCTAAGTTAAGTGGTCTAAATGTACTGATTTACATCTCGTCTGTGGAAGGCGTAGGACCATAAAATCATCCAATCATTGCATTCGGTCTGATACGATGCCCTACTTGCCTGTCAACGTATGTATTTTCATACCGCCGTGCACCCTCCTCGAGCAGACATCACACGTCATCAACGCATTTCATGCTATGAGTTATACAGATGTCAGTCACCAAGCAGCACTGCAACCGAAACAGCAGCCATAGTTCCTCCTGAACCAAAACAACGAGCTTATGCTGAGTTCACACCACAACTACTGTAACTTGGAATAGACGGAAACCCATGGCGTTATACTCGGAGTGGTTTGTGAATCAAATCTATGCATTTAAATGTCAACACTATCAACGCCGAAATGAATCTGCAGTACAGGTCAGAGAGCTCTTTAAGTTGTTTATGTTCATTATTATTGTAATGTTATATGATTTTGGACATGAGGTAATTTACAGCAGTCTCTCGTGACACTTTTGTTTGCTCCTTGCTGTGCGCGTTCATGTGTTTTGGAGGAGGTGCGGTTTTGTAGAGCGCTCTGTAGGAAGGGTAGGATCTCATGCTTTCAAAACAATCTCTCCAAAAAATTACCTACCCTACCTTTAAATTTGTGAACATACTAACCTGATCTTTCCCCTTGGCCTTCTTTAGGTACTCCTCAACTGCATCAACAGCCTGTTGGAAGCGCTTGCCTTTGTTTATCTTGATCATCTCCTCTTTGTGGGGGTGGTACGGCTTCAGCTGCTCTACCTTAATCCAGGCGCTAAAATGGCAACGCATATCAAAAGTCAACATCTGCTTGGTTTAACCTCTCAAAACCTTTGCAAACAGGAGGAAGTGATGGCTATCATCGTCTTTTTTACTCACTGATCTTCAGTCCCAAAGAACTTGACAAAGAAACATTTTTTGCCCCTTGGTTTTTTCAGATCCTTCGGAGGACTGACGACCTGAAAACACAATGATTGGGGATTAGAAAATAAACACTACCAAACACATTATCCACAATAGTATACTGATTCAGTAATTATCTCAAGCTGCCTACATAAAAAAAAAAAAAAAAATTTTACATACATATTTGAACGTTTAATTTGAAGCATTTTTGCTTTGGGTGGATTAATAGCAACCAAAAACTCTTTTAAGATAGCTAGGTTTTGAACACAGCCGGTTGGTTCGACCTCTATGCATCATCCAACAGCTGACCACAGAAAAAACAAGTTCAACTCAATCGTTTAGGCTACATGAACAGTTCTCACCTTTCCTGGCCAGGGTGGATAGCGTCCAAGCTTACCCCTGAAAATATATTGAGAGGAAAAATTTGTGTTTTAAATGACCGTGGCTCGATTGAGAGTTTTATTAAAAGAAAGCTATCGAGCCTCGAAACTAGCTAGCTAGTGTATAGCGTAACCCGTTTCGATCCCATCAGCAAACAACCATCTTAACTGCACTTAAACTTGTATTATATTCCGTACTCATATAAAACACAGTTAAAAGTAAGATGAAACCCCCCTGTAACGTTAAACACACTACGATCACGTGTTTTCCTCCCCAAAAAAGCATGGAAAGTAATCGTTAGCGTGCATGCTAAGCTCTCTCGGTGTTTCAGTGTTTGGCTTGACGACACATAAACTGGGCCATATGCTCGATTTTTAACAAAACATTTGATTGCAGCCATGATAATTTGTCTTCCACGTGCTCGAAAAGGTACTCAACCTCGACGGGAAATTAAATTGTAAAAAGTTAATTTTGTTATCTCACCAAACCAGATCCCCGATCCTGAGATGCACGGTCGCCATCTTAAACTGTTAGTGAGAAACGTCGCACTGAATGCAGGGAATGAACACACCCACAACACCCATCACCCATCTCCGAGCGGCGCGACAAAGTAGGGCGCTCTCGTCTCATTAGTGTAGATGGGGACATCATGGAAGCTCTTTTAATTCATGTATCTCTAAACAGCAGGTGCTGGACATGAGAAGTTATTCAAAGTTTAAAGTTCTCCAATGAGAATTCAGATCTTGAAGAGAAATATGAATTTTCAACGGTATAAGCTTTGAAAACGGAAACGGTTAGCCTACATATTTGATACAGTCTCAAGTTTATTACATTAGTCAAAGATAGTTTAATTGGTCTGTGTATGGGTATTTTTCTTCAAATCTTTAACTAAAAAAATAAACTAAAACTAGATTGATGTAAACCAATTAAAAGTTAAACTAAATTTACATAAAACCCCCAACATAATCAATTTTCCCCCCGAAAAGCTATTGTAGGCCAATTTTGTAGAACACATTTGAGATGTGAAATTTGAAATGAAATTCAATACTTGTGAATATTTGTTTTTATTTTTATTTTGTCAAATTGTGTAAAAAGTGTGAAATTACCGGATATTACTAGCTATTTGTGTTTATTTAGGATAAAATGCTAGCAAATGTTAGCTTAGCATGAGCAAAACAGAGGCCATTTTATTCCAAACATTTATATAAATGAAACTACTAATAATGGCACTAAACACAATACAATTTGAGGTGTCATGGAAATGGCACTGTGTTGTTATACTGGTTTACACAACAGTTTAACACAAACCTGCTCAGTTTTAACTTTTTGCAGGTAAATTCAGACAATATCAGCTTTTGATAAAGCTCATGTGAAATTACAAAACTGCAGTTGTGGTCATAATCCACTTAAAGGTCAGGGCCCGTATTATATAAGCCACTCAGAGTAAAATTTTAGTCTCAAGTCTGTCAAAATTCTAAGAATTACATAATTTTACTCTTATTCCTAAACTTAAGAGTAAGTGTGATTCATAAAGGTTCCTAAGTGTTAAGATGGTCTCAGCTCCTAAATTATTTAAGAGAGCTGGAGAGGTCTCCTAACCTAGTTAGGAGTAACAAGATGGCAGCAGAGCGAGGCAGTAGGTCATGCACTTTTCAACGAAAATATGTATTGTAATAAAATTAGTTGATCAAACGATACAAAAAGTGTAATCATCAAGGTATTCTTATTGTAACTTACCTTTAAAAAAGTTTTATAGCAATGAAATTAAAGTATTATTTATATTTTTGGCAACTGGAATTCAGCAGTGCACCTGTGATGCCCTTCAGTCCAAAGTTAGCAGGCTCTTGAATAGCACTATTGTGACACTGACCACACCAAATATACAGTGGTGGCCAAAAGTGATGTGCAGGGTTTTTTTTTTTAAATGACTCTATAAGTTTGCTTAAACCATCAAATTATGAGGAATTTTTGTTATATTTATATATTTTTTAATCTTTTTAAATATGAGGGAAGAACAAAACACTAAACTTGAAGTGAAAGTATTTATCTGACAAAATTATTTCAAGTCACCTTTATTTCTACAGTGCTTTTTACAATACAGATTGTTTCAAAGCAGCTTTACAGAGATTACAGGAAAATAATGCAACAAAGTTAGTCTTGGCTGACAGTGTCATTGTCCTGCTTAAGTAAATTCAGTGTGTATTAATTTCAACCAGAAAGACTCGGGAGGCAAAATGACGTGACAAAGTTTATTAACAGCCCAGCAAGCAAGTATTGTGTTATAATGTTCTGTTGCGTAGCTCGCAATCTGAGGGTAACGGAATCTGTATTTACTGCCTGAAGACGCAGGCGGAGCCGACCCCAGAGAGGTATGAGGTATGGACAGATGAAGGACCCCCGGAATTGGATAGATGATAAGGTAATAAGTAACGTGACAATTTAGTCTTCCTGGCAGAACTTAAGCTAAAGCATTCATTTCCATTGTAAAAAATCATTAGTTATCTATTTAGTTCATTTATCTCTACAGCTACTCTGGTGAAAACAGTGATGTCATCATCCAGCTCAATTCAGTTCTTATATAATGATGTCAATGCAGGCAGATCAATATTATTTAAAAATATTAAGTGACAAATAAGGGCAAACTACAGCTACAGGTTTTAGAAAAACTAAAAAGCTCACAGGAGAAAAAAATACATTGTCTGCAACATAATCATTTCTTAATATTTCATTATCCTCTCTTGTTTTTTCACCTGTTCATAATTTATTTGTATGAAAGCCTGGCTAACAATTATGTCTGTACGATTTGGAATCTTTCATTGTTATCACAAATAAACAATTGACTCCAGGCACAACTACACAATACGCTTACAAAATATTTAACACATTTTTAATACTATTTAGCCCCTTTAGCCCCTTTCACACAGCACTTTGAACCCGGCAAATTGCCGGCAAATTGCCAGAGTGCCTTCTGTGTGAACGCAAACACGACCCGGGATTGATGCCGGGATCGATCCCGGGTTGGGGACCTAGTAACATTGCCGTGTTCAGACCCGGAACGCGCGCTGTGTGAACAAAAGCCAGAACCAATGCCGTGAGGGGTGTGTAATAGTGATGACACATGTGCCATCGCGCGACTCTGTTGCTCTTAGAAGAAAGTTTGTGTTCGTCATCAACAAAGAAAGAACGAAAAAATGTCTGCAAACTGGAATGAAGCAGAGACAGGAGCTCCTCACAATCCGCGCTGATGCTGCGATCGTTCGCCTGCTCTGTGGAAAGTTGCGCGCGTGCACATGTTTTCAACGCGTACGTTACACGTCTCATACTGACGTCACGCAGCTTTCACGGGGCTCGACTCGCCTGAGACGGGGCTCGACTCGCTTGACACGGGGCTCGACTCGCCTGACACGGGGCTCGACTCGCCTGACACGGGGCTCGACTCGCCTGAGACGGGGCTCGACTCGCTTGACACGGGGCTCGACTCGCTTGACTCTGCGCTTTTGCACGCAGTGCTGCATGCTTTTTAGCTCGCGCCAACGAGTGAAAGCCCGACCGAGTGACTCTTAACATATTGTTTAATGTTTTCAACTAAAAGAAAACCTTAAGATATATAGTAAGCTTGTTGTGTATATTGCCTAATGTATAAGCTTGTTCAGAAATAATGACAAAAACCTTAAACTTAAAAAAATAACGTATCCTATTTCTTGTTAAACAACATTTAAATTTAAACCCAGAAGTCTGTCCCAACCACTGCCGCATTTAGTTTAATCTTAACTTTTTACTTTACTTTACTTCCCTCCTCTTTCAGTCTATGCTCCCTGCTCTGGCTCCGTTCGTTCTTCGTCTTCCTTGTGTTTTCTGGTGGATGCTCCGTTCGTTCCCTTTCAAGGCTACGGAACTTCGACATTACGGATGTCGTATATGGGAACTCTCTCTCATCCTTCACTTCCGCTGAAATCTTATTGGCTAACGCCAGCAACGCTGGCCAATTGACGCAAATATGCAAATACTGAAACCCTGTTGCAGTATAATGCAAGTGCAGCGTCAATTCCTCCTCAGAATCTCTCTCTTCACGCTCAAATCGTGTGCTAGAAAGCTGATACTACCCTACTTGGATTTTTGCTATCGTTGAAGGTGCACCGGAGATACCTGAACTGTCTCCAGCATCCGATGGCGACCGTCTGCAATCTATGCTCGGGCCCCATAGTGCCCCCCGACCTGCACCTGTTCTGCATCGCGTGCATGGGGCTGGCCCACGCGGAGTCGGCCCTCAGGGATGAAGGGTCCTGCGACTTCTGTGCGGACATGCCCCTCCGAGCCCTCAAGGCCAGGCGAGACGAAGCTCGCGCTGCTGCGGGGATTGGGCCTGCTGCCGCCACCGAGCCGCTGGCAGGCCCCCCCCAACCGGGGAGTCGAGGTTCGACCCCCAGTGAGTTTTCCGGACCCTTCGTTTCATCCTCCCCGCGACGTTGCTGACTTCGTGTCCTTCGGGGTGAGTGAGGAGGACGACTCTATGTCCTTGTCGGCCTCCGAGAACGACTACGGTGCGGAGCAGGCCGCCCCTCTGGCACCCACGGAAGAGACCCCCGCGGATCTGCAGGAAGAGCTCTTCCGTATCCTCTCGAAGGCCGTCGAGGAACTGGATTTATCCTGGAAGGCTCCCGACGAGCCCTCAAAGAGCAAGTTGGACGTGTGGTTCCTCCAATCGAGCCGCCGTCAGGCCGCTTCGAAAAGGGGAACCCCGTTCTTTCCTGATGTGCACGAGCACGTGGTGAAGTCGTGGGTGGCCCCGCAATCGGTGCGCACCCCCACTTCGACCCAGGCCATGTTCCCCCCCGTGGACGAGGCGGGGGACCACGGCTACCTCCGCATCCCTCCGGTTGAGGAGACCGTCGCTGCACATCTTTGCCCGTCAGCTCCCGCCCTGGGCTCGGACCGCAGCCTGCCGTCCCGAGCTTGCAGGTTTACGGCTCACCAGGCTAACAAGGCCTACGGCGCCGCGGGGGAGGCGGTTTCTGCACTACACGCTATGGCCGTTCTTCAAGTGCTGCAGGCCAAGCGATTGAAATCTCTGGATGGCGCCGCCTCTGTCGACGCTGACATCAGCCAGCCTCCCTCCCGGGACCGGATGCCCGTAAAGGCCGACACAGGCAGTGGCAAGGAGCGGGAAGCAAGAGGCCGGCTCAGAGGAGCCCGCGCAGAAAACCCGCCGCGTCCCCAGGGAGGCCCAAGCAGTCGTCCTGACCGCTCGGGCAAGAGGAGAGGAGAGCGCCCGGATGGCCCCGCTTCCAAGCGGCGCGCTCTAGAGCACGCGGTCCCTCTGCGTTCGGCGAGCGACGCGTGCAGTCCTGTTGTGAATGTTGTTCAATAAAGCAAATTACTTCTTCACAAACAGAGCTTTTTTCTCCTCTTGCTCTTCACACTGTGTTACCCGCCCTGTCTTCGAGTAGCGCAGAGTCACGGTCATTAACTATAAAGGCGCCTCGCGGGAAGCGCGAGGTGTCTATCCCCAGCCCTCACATAGCGGCGATGACCGCAGGTCTAGACCGGCCCACACTCAGTCGTTTCCTGACGGCGTGGGAAGCTATTCCGGACATCTCGCCGTGGGTGCTGAATGTAATTCGACACGGGTACACACTTCAGTTCAAACGCAGACCACCCCGCTTCCGCGGCGTAATCCAGTCGTTAACTTTGCCCCTAAATGCTCATGTACTGAGGCAGGAAGTGTGCAGTTTACTCGACAAGGGAGCGATAGAGCCGGTTCCCCCGAGCGAGCGGGGAAGCGGATTCTACAGCCGCTACTTTGTAGTGCCGAAGAAGGGAGGGGGTCTCCGCCCCATACTGGACCTGAGACCCGTCAACAGAGCGCTTCACAAGCGCGCTTTCAGGATGACTACACTGAAACAGATCCTGGCGCAAATTCGCCCCGGGGATTGGTTCGCTTCAGTGGATCTAGAGGACGCTTATTTTCACGTCCAGATAGCGAAGCGCCACAGGCGATTCCTGAGGTTTGCGTTCGAGAATGCGGTGTACCAATACAGGGTACTCCCGTTCGGGCTAGCCCTCGCCCCCCGCACTTTTTCGAAATGTGTAGACGCGGCACTTTCACCCCTCAGGTCGAGCGGGATGCGCGTCTTGAACTATCTGGACGACTGGCTGATTCTCGCGCAGTCGAGGGAGACATTGGTCGGCCATGTGGAAGCCCTACTTCGCCATTTGAAAACGCTTGGTTTGAGGGTAAACGTCCAAAAAAAGTGTGCTCACACCGAGCCAAACTACCACATTCCTGGGAGTATGCTTGGACTCAGTGAGTATGAAAGCGCGTCTCTCCCCCGAACGAGCGGAGGCTCTAACTTCTTCGCTAGGTCTCTTCAGACCTGGCAGACTCGTCCCTCTGAAAGAGTTTCAGAGGCTATTGGGGCGGATGGCAGCCGCTTCGTCAGTGTGTCATCTGGGACTGCTACATATGAGACCGCTTCAGCACTGGCTGAAAGCGCGCGTCAACCCGAGCGCGTGGCACTCCGGCCGCAAGCGCATTATGGTCAACCGTGTGTGCGCCCGTGCCCTGGCCCCGTGGAAGAACCCGGATCTCTACAGTTCAGGTGTCCCTATGGGTATAGTGACGCGACGCGTGGAGGTCCTGACGGACGCTTCGTCCACCGGGTGGGGAGCGGTCTGCCTGGGCAAGCCCGCCTCCGGTCGGTGGTCGGAGAGGCAGATGGAGTGGCACATAAATCGCTTGGAACTGGAAGCGGTCTCTCTAGCCCTAAAAGTTTTCCGGTCTCGACTGGAACAGCGGCATGTGTTGATTCGAACCGACAACACTTCTGTGGTCTCTTACATCAATCGCCAAGGCGGTTTGCATTCCAGGGACCTATTCAAGCAGGCGGAATCTCTCCTGCTGTGGGCGGATCGGTTCTTTCTCTCGGTGAGAGCGACACACATCCCCGGTGTTCTAAATCGGGGGGCGGATATGCTCTCGAGGAACGGGATTCCTCAAGGGGAATGGAGGCTTCACCCCGGGACGGTTCAACTGATATGGGATCGTTTCGGCAGAGCGGAGATCGACCTCTTCGCGACGAGCGAGAACGCGCATTGTCGGATGTTTTTCTCGCTGTCCCGTTCCCCCCGGGAGATGGACGCGCTAACTGTGCGATGGCCGAAAGCCCGTCTCTATGCCTTTCCTCCGGTGAAAATTTTGCCCATGGTGTTGTGCAAAATCAGGGAGGAAAAGGCGGCGGTGACTCTAGTGGCCCCGTACTGGCCGAATCAGCCCTGGTTCGCGGACTTGGTAGAGTTACTAACGGAGCAACCGTGGGAAATTCCGCTCAGGAAGGACCTACTGTCTCAGGCGAGCGGATCGATTTGGCATCCCAGCCCCGGGCTGTGGAGGCTCCATGTGTGGCCGCTGCAGGGACGCTGAGCGGGATCGATGTGCTTCATTCGCGGGTTCAAAATACCATCGCGGAAGCGCGAGCCCCGTCTACCCGGCGCCTGTACACTCTGAAGTGGGGTGTTTTCTCTAAATGGTGTCAGGATATCGGTTTAGACCCAGCGAACTGCTCGGTGTCGGATATTCTACGCTTCCTTCAGTACAGAATGGACGAAGGGAGCCTGCCATCCACCCTGAAGGTATACGTAGCTGCTATTGCTGCGTTTCACCCGCCTGTTGATGGACAGTCTATCGGTAGACATGCGTTGGTGACTCGGTTCCTTAAAGGAGCTAGGAGATTATGCCCTGCACGGCCGCCTTCCGTGCCGCCACGGGATTTGACTTTGGTCTTGGAAGCTTTGTCACGGCCGCCCTTTGAACCCTTAGTGTCGATTGCAGTTAAGGAGCTTTCGATTAAAACGGCGCTGCTTCTCGCTCTCGCTTCGGCGAAGCGGGTTGGGGATTTACAGGCTTTCTCTGTCAGCGAAGATTGTATTCGCTTTGGACCCGGAAACTGTAACGTGACTCTCAGACCGAGGCCGGGTTATGTCCCTAAACCGCTCAATACCCCGTTCAGGGCGCAGATTGTTTCTTTGCCTGCCTTGTCTGTTGAGCCATCGACCTCTCTAGGTTCGGATGCTCAAAGTGCTATCTGCCCAGTCAGAGCGCTCCGGGAGTACATCTCTCGCTCGGCTGCTTTCCGAAGCTCGGACCAGCTATTTGTGTGCTTTGGTGGATGCAATAAGGGACGGGGAGTCTCTAAACAGAGGCTTGCTCACTGGATTGTGGACGCTATTGTTTTGGCTTATGACTGTATGGGACAGGAATGCCCCCTCAATGTTAAGGCCCATTCGACCAGGGCGATCGCCTCTTCGTGGGCCTGGACTAAGGGTATGTCTATTCAGGATTTATGTCTTGCGGCTGGCTGGTCTTCTCAGAATACGTTCGCCAGGTTTTACAAGTTGGATTTACCCTCTGTGGCGTCTCAAGTGCTTTCGGTGAGTTGAATTCTTGCACAGCATTTAGAGCTCTCTGCGCTTTGCTCATGAGTTGTTCTATGTGCTTATGTGTATTAAGACTGTTGTCACCGCTATGCGTTGGCCTTATTTTACTGTTGTTGTTGCCCTGTTGGTCTACAGTGCAGACTTCCCCCGGTTAAACTGCTCGGGATATGCAAATTCTGGCAGTGTTTTGTGAGTTTGTGATTCGTCCCCTTGGACCTATCAGAGGTTAGAGGCTCGCTATTGGCCAGTCTCGTCCTATCACAATGCTGGCATTCTGGGGGGGCGGTGTCGGGGTTTTGTATTGGGTTCTGTTCTGTGGTTTGCTTGCTTCCACGGCGGGATTCTATACAGTTCCCATATACGACATCCGTAATGTCGAAGTTCCGTAGCCTTGAAAGGGAACGTCTCCGGTTACTTTCGTAACCTCGGTTCCCTGAAAGGCAAGGAACGAGACATTACGCTCGCCGCCGTGTTCGCTATTGATTTGGCGTTCCGTTCGATTCTGAGGAGGAATTGACGCTGCACTTGCATTATACTGCAACGGGGTTTCAGTATTTGCATATTTGCGTCAATTGGCCAGCGGAAGTGAAGGATGAGAGAGAGTTCCCATATACGACATCCGTAATGTCTCGTTCCTTGCCTTTCAGGGAACCGAGGTTACGAAAGTAACCGGAGACGTTTCCATGATCATTTTTTGCGCTGGTTTCACTGCAAACTGCGCGCAGCCAATGGGCGTATGAAACGTCATCACGTAGCATTACGGCACAGTGTTCATGGGAAATGTAGGAAGTACTGCCAGCGGGATAAATGACAGAGAACAGAACCTTATGCATTACCGGCCAAACTGGCTGGTAAGTTTTTATTAACACCCGCCAAAGCGAATTTTTACCCGCATTTGGCGGGTTGGCGGGTGTTAATTTAGAACCCTGTCTGTAAGTGCGTTCACACACATCCAGTAAAGATCCCGTAAAGACACGTGATGTCAGGATGTGATAACATTCAGAGGATTAAACCAAACGAGTCATCGTGAAGAGGCAATAACAACACAAGAAGTGCTCAAAATACAAAGTTCAAACATTGCTCAGAGTAGCATAAACCAGACAAGTGAGGATTTTTTTTATGTTATGTTAAAATGTGTAGTCATGTTAAGTTATGTTAAGTGCTCACAGAAGAGATGATTTTTCAGTAGTCTTTTGAATGCTGTCAGGGATTCTGCATTCCGGATCAGGATGGGCAGATCATTCCACCAGCATGGAATCGTGAATGAGAATGTTCTGGAGAGTGATTTTGAGGCTCTCTGTGATGGTACCACAAGCCATCGCTCATTGATCGATCGTAGGCTTCTGGTAGGGATGTAGACTCGTAGGAGCGAGTGAAAGTAGGAGGGAGCTGAGTATGTGGTCGATGATCTATAAGCAAGCGTCAACGCCTTGAACTTGATGCGAGCAGCGAGTGGTAGCCAGTGCAGGGAGATGAACAGAGGAGTGACGTGGGCCCTTTTGGGCTCGTTGAAGACAAGACGAGCAGCAGCATTCTAGATCATTTGTAGAGGTTTAGTTGCACATGATGGAAGTCCAGCTAGAAGAGCATTGGAGTAATCAAGCCTAGATATGACCAGGGCCTGGACAAGAAGTTGTGTTGCCTGCTCAGTTAGGAAAGGCCTGATCTTCCTGATGTTGTGCTTTGCAAACCTGCATGATCGAGCTGTCTTTGTAATGTGGTCTGTGAAGGTTAGCTGGTCATCAAAGATAACTCCAAGATTTCTGACCGACCTTGATGAGGTGATTGAAGAAGGATCTAGCTGGATAGTAAAGTCGTGCTGTAGAGACGGATTTGCAGGGAGGACGAGAAGCTCAGTCTTTGTCAGGTTGAGCTGCAGGTGATGTTTCTTCATCCATGCCAAGATGTCAGCCAGACAGCTTGAGATTCGTGCAGCTACTGTGGGATCATCTGGTTGAAATGAGAGGTAGAGCTGGGTGTCATCTGCATAGCATTGGTAAGAGAAACCATGTGCCTGTATGATGGGCCCCAGTGATGTGGTGTAAATGGAAAAGAGGAGGGGTCCAAGCACTGAACCCTGTGGAACCCCTGTGGTCAGTTGATGTGCTTTGGATACCTCGCCTCTCCATGTAAAACCCCTGTCAGATGTCAGTTCTGCTGATAACTTCGTCATTTCTATCCCGGGTTAGTGACATCAATAACCCTAAAATTTACATAAACCCCACCCCCAGCTCCATGTTGAGAAGAGGAAGAGTTGTTGTAGTACAGCACATGTGAGTCTGCTCAAGCTGTGCATCTGTCTTTTCACATGCAATACTATACGTAACACAAATGCAATACTCAAGTCTTACGCATTGGCCGTGACGTGAGACACACGCAATTCAACCAGTTCACACGCTCACGCCATTTCTCACGCTAAAAAGGCAATGCCAACCAAGTTGTCCTGCAAGCTTTATATATACGTTGTATACGAGGCGCAGGCACACAAAGTGAAGTTTCCTGCCGCCAGCACGTATCCCGGCCAGATTGCGGTCGTTACTAGACAACATTGATGCGCAAACACACCAGGAACACACGGAAGTTGACGGAACATTCTCGGCCTCCGTATGTTCGTTACTAGGTAACTAACAACATTGCACGAACACAAGTCGTGATGGAGAAGGTAAGTTAGAAGAAAGCTCGTCTAACATTTTTAGGCTAGGTCATTTAAAGGGTACCTATCATGGAATTTTGAAAATTACCTTTCATGTAGTGTGTAACATAGATTTAAGTGAACGAAAACATCCTGCAAAGTTTTAAATATGAAAGTTCACCGTATACAAAGTTATTATCTCTCAAAAGTAAGAGTCGACTCTGAGTCGTTGATATGAATCGATAGACGAACGATGCACTTTCTCTAACTTTCGTACGTCACTTGTACAAGTTATTTGAATAAGATACGCCCACTCATTGCATTAGGAGACACCAGGGAAAACATCATGTCGACGAGACGCTGCTGTGTCTTGAAGTGCGACGCAAAAGCAAACTTTTTTCATCTGCCCAGTGAGGAGCATTTGAAGACAGTGGCTACAGTTCATAACTATACCACAGAAGTATTATAGCCCGAACTTGTTCTGTGTTCGCGTCATTTTGAAGATGATTGCTTCACAAACCTAAATGCTATAAAGTATGGATTTGCGAGCCGGCTGATACTGAAGGAGGGAGGTTCAGTACCGAGTTTATTTGGATCAGCTTCCTTCTCCGAATCACAATCTGTAAGTAGGCTGTTGCTTTTATGTTTGTATCATGTTCTATAATTATTTTGTGTGTTGTGTACGCACAGGCACAGCGCAGCTTCTAGCAGCTAACTTAGGTCTTCAATGTCAATTGTATTGAAATATGTGAAGTGTTTGTCGTTGTTAATGGAGTTGTCACAGGGCTCTCGAGTGTCACGCATCACGCATTGAGCGTGACAGTCACTCATTTCGGTCTTTTGTCACGCTCTCCGGCCACACATTGTATTTCTCACGCTGAAAAACTATTTGTAATACATTTAATATGCCGCAGTGCCCAAAACTCACTCACTGTGGAACCGGCAGGATTCAAGCGCGTCTCCTCCAGTGTTGCCAGGTCCGTATGCCTGCACTGTTTCCGCGGGTTGTTTGTGTAGTGCACGCTGGTTGACGCGATTGTTTTATCCACTGGAACATGATTGTTATTGAGGAAACACCCGGGAACGCTATTTGAATATTTTTGGCCGTGATTGGGTTGGTTTGATGAGCAATTGGGCTGGTTTTGTTGTGCAGACCTGGCAACCCTGGTCTCCTCTGGTGTTGTTTGTCTGGTGTTGTTAGCCAATCAGAAAATAGCACTGTTGTATCTGGGTAAGATCTAGCGCAACAACCAATGACACCCCGTCGGCTGGGTGTCTAACATATCACCACAGATTAGCGTCACGCAAAGGCGGGGTTTGGAAAAATGACTCGCTAAACGATTCATATGGGAGTCGGTGAGCAAATCAGGTAAAAATAAATGCATATTATAAGACAACAAAAGTGTTTTTTGTCATTGCATGCTTGTAAAACTGTTGTTGGGGACTCCCAGAACAATATTAGGTACATTTTAAATGCCATAATAGGTACCCTTTAATATATAGGCATAGACCATCGTATACATTATTATTGATGTAGTCAAAAACTCAAAACTACTTTGCAATCAGGCCAGAAGCTTTAGCTCAGTTTGACTTGCTTACATTATCTGAAACTAAGGGAAATGTTAATGGGTATGGGAAGGAATGAAGATGTATTTCTTCCTTTTATTTTAAATTATAATATAGTATACTGTATTGATAGTCTTTCTAGTTACATTAAGGCTACATGTATTAAAGTAGAGTGCTTTGGGTAATATTTTATATCCTGTCAAAACATACATTAATCATTGCCATTGCATTTGTATTTTTTAAAGGTTCTCTAAGCGATCCTGGGTGACGTCACTTCTTAACGGAGGCTAGCTAGACCCTCCCTCCTCGGCTGCGTTCCAGTCCAAAATTGACATGCCCTTCACTCGCTAACTTCCCTCCGTCTCGTTCACTCGGACGTACGTCATTGCTTACGTTGCACGAGTGCCCACTACTGGCGGAAACTGCAATGGGCTGAACTGGAACGTCCTAAGCCCTTGATCACTTGGAATCAGCTATGGAGTTGATTTATTATTTTAAAAAATGTTCACTTTAAGAATTTGTTTAATGCAGCATTCAAATGTATATAGGTGTGTGTTTGGGTTGTTTTACATATTATTATTATTATTATTATTAATCTTTATTAAGGACACGGTATTCCGGTCCATAGTATTAAAAGACAATAACAAAACAAACAAACAACCAAAAAACACATAATACATTATTTACACATATAAGCAAGAGCGCCAGTGCTTCCAAATTATTGAAGTAAACCTGACCATGCTTTTCCTCGGACAGACCAAAGCTTGTACAATACAGTTTGACTGATTCAGGACTCTATTCATAAATGTATAGATACAGTGCCTAATGACAGCTGCACAAGTTCTTATTCCACTGTTAACAAACATCTCACTTGCACTACTGTGCCGCGATACTTTCAATAGCATTCTCAGAGAATCATTGTATGCCACCTTCAAAGCCTGCATGCTCTTCTTTCTATAGCTGTGCCAAAGGTGCGCAGCATACAAAGGCGAGCAGAAGCTTTTAAACAGTACAATTTTGACATTGGAGGAACACATGTGAAACTTACGTGCCAATACATTAGCCTGCCCATATAGTTTACACCTCTGCCTAAACATGTCTCTATCATCCGAAAGGTCATCTGTAATATAATATCCAAGATATTTAACCTCATTTGTGTCCTGTAGCATATTTCCACAGAGGTAAAAATCTGGAAACCTCAGCTTATGATCATCTTTTGTTTTAGCAATCAGTATGTGACTTTTTAGGGCATTATACTTAATATCAAATGCATCACCATAAGAGGAGCATATATTCAGAAGCTTCTGCAGGCCTGCACTATATGGGCTTATCAGCACCAAGTCATCTGCATACATTAAATGGTTAATACACAAGACCTCACCCACAAGACACCCAGTATTACATTCATTAAGTTTCCCAGATAAATCATCAATATATAAATTGAACAAAGATGGGGACAAAATTCCACCCTCGTACTCCATTACTAAACTTTGAAACAAACTGAATAGTGCCCCATTTACCATATCTGTAGAAACCAAAAAATAAGAACCTTGTAAGTATCCGGAACCTCTTTCGTAGTTCAACAATTTGCCATGATTACCGGTCTGCTTAACACCAAAAACACAGAATATGTGGCACCCCTGTACCAAAATTAAGTGAAAAGATAAATCTGTAGCATTTTAAATGTTCGATGTAAATATCCATCCACAAGATCTTTCCAGCTTGAATGCTTGCATCTTGAGATAACATCACTATTACCGGTCTTAGTCCTTAATACCACCAATACAGTAACAAAGTGATGTGAGAAGGCCATGTTATCAAAAAATTAATGCACAATGGAATCACGAGCAAAAGTCTTGTACCTGGCATATTTTAAATTCAAAGTGAATATTATCGCTTACCACACTCCTTGTTTCAGTTTGATGCATTAAACTTTGAAAGGATTAACAATCACTCTGCCTGTTTAAGCCACTAATTCTTACAGTTACCCACCACACAGTGCTAATATCACAATAATCTTTCCCAGAGCTTGACAGTAGGTTTGGCCACATGCATGATAATTGATGAAATAACTTCTGACTCGCTAAACACCGAAATACTGTCTTCCAGAATCGACTGTAGAGCTAGAAGGTTTAAAACCTGCGTAAGAATCAAGAGCCTAAGCGTATCATTCGTTTAGATGTATCAGTGCATATTTCAAACTTACATTCTCAGCTTTGACTTATGTAACTCAGGTCCCGATCTTTGCTTTCTCTAATGCAGTTAGAGAGAAGGAGAGAGAGAAGAGAAGAGAAGAGGGAGAGAGGAAGGAGAGGAGAGAGATGTCATAATGAGACGAACATGTCCAATATTATTTTTATATTATAATCGTTATAATTCGTTCATCTGTTCTATATGAAAGTAGATACCATAATAACTCCAAGCTCTTTTACATATTAATTTGTTATACTGGAAATTCGAAAACCCGTGCAGCGACACAATATATTTAGCCTTCATTATTCTATTAGCCTTTATAGTAGACTCATCTTATTTATAAACAACGCATGTGTCCATTGATGGAAGTTGACATGAACTGCGATCAAGCCAGGGCTATTTCTTGTTATATGTATCCATTCGTTATTACAGACTACCGCATGATGGACTGTAGCGTCAACCTGCCTGAACACTAGCGGCTTTCCCTAAATATTGCACACCTTAGAACCTCTCCAACACAGTTAATAAATTCAACAGCCCTGTGTCATAAATCACAATAATCTTTCGCCAAAGCTGACATACATTTTCGCCAGTCGCCCCATTGATATTGGATGAAATAAGCTTCTACTGCTATTAAGCAACCTAATTTCTTTCCAGAAATCATTAAGCTATTGCATATTTAAATGCTAAGGAATCGGCCCTTAAGGTATTCTCATTCCGCTTGATGTACCTGAGTGCATATTTAAACTTAGCATTAGCCCTTTTCTTATATTCAAACTCAGGTCCCGATCTTTGCTTTCCTGCTAACGCCCAGGCCTTAAACGCCTGTCGTGCCTCAGTGTGTGCTTCTTCCACAAATGCATTCCATCCGGGTTTACCAGCATAAGCATTATTCCTTGGTTTGCATAGGGGCCTGCCCGAACTAATTATACCATTCAAAATAGTATCATATAGGCTAAGCAGCTGCGTACCATGGTCTTGTTTGGTGCAGTTCACATCATGACACAATATGGTATCTTTTGGAGCTCAATATCCTTCAAATATTGATCATTTATCTGAGTGTATAAATTAATTTCCTCCCAGGTAAGACTAGACCAGTCCGGTTTCTCCCCATTTACCCGATTTACAGAGGCATTACATGTAGCATATTTAGGAATGTCATCCAGATTACAGTAAACAATTAAAGGCATGTGATCAAAAGTGGCCATATTATAATCTATCTTCATGTCACTAATGCAAGTATGTCCATCTACAGTACTCAAGCAGTGATCAAGCCAAGATGTAGTGTGCCAAGCATCACTGTATAGCTTTCCCCTGGCAGGATACCCTGACTGGACAAAACTAAACCACTCTCATGGCAGAACCATTTCAAATGTTTACCAAAAGAGGATCTAGCATCAGAGATATAGGCATTCATATCTCCAACTACTTGTATGCAAGTGCAGTCAGCATCTTGTATGAATGTCTGAATATAATCTATTTATATACTCATCTTCATTATCAGGGCACTCATAGGGCATATAAACATTCAAAATAATAAATTTAGAACCATTACAATGGATTTCAATCCCAATAGCCCAGTCCACCCCGAGTCTTAGCACTTTAGTCATTCTGTCATAGTTTTTCCTCCAAAAGATGGCAACACCACCCGGTATCCTACCTTTAATCAATTTAGAATTAAAATCTGTGGTGGACTCCCCTGCTCCATGAAAATCCTTATGTAATCCGTTGAGATTGACAAGGTCCTGTTTCGCTAAAAAAGTTTCTTGAATGCACAATACGTCACACTTTCCAAAGAGTTTATCCACAATACAACGATGTGCTTTATCCCCGTCGCTGTGACCCACCTTCAGTCCACGCACATTATAAGACACAACAGTGAAAGACATTAGCAGTCATTTAGTCTTAGCTACTGCTCTCATCTGCCAAGCCATCTTCCACCCAGGTAACTCCATTTACAACGTGGGTCTTACAGTAGTACGACTGTGAGGCTGATGCGTACCTCTGGGTTGTCGCGCTTCATAGTATCGACGTATGTAAGCCCCAACTGGCCAGAGATCAGGGTCATACATTACAGCAATGTCATTGCATTCAGCCGTGACATGGAACGAGCAGAACTGACTATGAGCACTTGCGATCTTTGTGCATGAAACTGTGGAATTATTTAATTTCCCACAAGATAATCCTTTAGCGTGACAGCCTCGAGTGCAGGATCAAAACGAGAAGCAAAAAGACTCACCCGCTTAGTTGTAACAACCCGAATTCTACCGTGCCGTGCTAGTGCCGGTGATGGACAAATTTTTCTTCCGTTCTCGCCGCACCGGTGGACGGTCAGATCCACTCCTGTGAGCCAAAGCCTGTGACACATGCTTCACTTGCCGGCCACCCTTCACAACCTTGGACCATTCTGTAGTACAGGCATAGGCTCCATCTGGCATACTATCCTCCAGCTGATTCTGTATTTCAGCAGTTACCAAAGCACTGGGCTTTCTCGTCGCCCCTTCCGGAGGCACAGGCTCTTCCATATCCCCTCCTGAAGCGGTCCAGCTTTTCTCAATCGCAGCAACCCGGCGCTCGATGGTGCCTGTTGATAGCCTCAAGTTTTCGTAAACACCTGCCTGTTCCTGCAGCGTCTCCCTCACAGCGTGAAAGTCTCTGTTAAGTTGCTCCATTCTACTGAGAAGCGCTGACACATCCAAACTTCCAAAGCCAACCACCGGCAGATCATCTAGATAGTATACGAACCGTGGTATGTTTTCCCCACATTCATTCATCACTTTTAGGCATGCTTTGATGTTATTAACGTCTTTTTGTGGCCCCTTATGCGCAACGTTACGCTGTGTTGTCTGGGTGCACACCTCGAAGAGAATCCTCTTTGATTCCTCGATACGCTCCGAGGAAAAGTTGTTGGAGGCCAGCAGGACAATTTCATCTTGAGTTAAAGTATGTAACTTAACAACCAAGAAGTTTAAGAATTCATCCTCAACAATTACTCTACCATTAGTCGATGTATATATCTCTGGCTTTTCACGCCGTAGAGCAACCCGGCCCGTAGCACACACAGAGTGCGCCATTTTGCCTCGGCCATCTTCACTCGCCATACATAAAAAAATATAATTAATAGATCATAGAGTTGTTTGTTGTGGTTGTGATTAGACGAGATCTGTGGTGACGTCACAATCATACTGCATTGTGGGCCATATGGTGCCTGAAGTGTACATATGAAGTAGACTCGCTCCCTCGGTCTAAATCGAGGGAACAAGTGTCTGTCCATATAAACTTCCCTCGTCCACTTCACGAAGTGGAACGCACTTCAAAATGGCGGCAGGGATTCCCCCGAGGGGAAGTGCTTAGGGAAGTTCGCAAGTGCGTGTCTAAAAGTGGACTGGAACGCAGCCCTACTCATCCGCGCACTAACCCCTCAAACCCACCCCCAAACCATTCTTGTCGGTTATTGGCTGGAACAGTTTGTTATGTTTCTTAGAGCGGGTCGCTAGAGTTTGTTTTTGTAGCCGTTTGTGGAGCCTGGGGTGTCTGCAGAGACCGCGTTTTTTTACAGTGTGTTCAGGGGACAGGCAGCTAGCGGATCGTGAGTAGATGTTTGCTGTATGTGACAAAAAAAAATTGGCCATAAAAACGCGTGACATCGCTTAGAGCACCTTTAAAGATGTCAGGGAAAAAGCAAAAATATATTTTATCATTCTGGGCACCAAAGGACTCCATTAGGGCTCCTCCTCCCCTAACCGCATTGATAAAACTTGAGAACCCTGAGCATGTGTCATTCTGTAACTGTTAGGCATCTTCCAACAGTTCCCACACGAGCGATTTTATAGATTATCATGACAGAATATGCTAATTAAAGATAGTTAACTCCACATCGGCAACATAAATTCATCAACTAACCATTCAGAAACGTCCTGTAGCATTCTACATGTTGCCACAATAGACGTTTCTATATGATGTCTATGGATGCCACTTCTTCTTGAGTATCTCCATCACTGTCCGTCTCCAGTTTCAACATAAAAGGCAGAACAGTTTCTGACATTTTAGTGCTTGTCTGCGTGAGGTAGTAGTCGGAACTCGGAGCTGCTAGCACAGGAGGAGCTCTTGAAGCTCCGCCCTCTGGGCCGGGAGCAGCAGCTAATTTGCATTTAAAGGGACACGCAGGAAACAACGCGTTTTTTTTACTGACCCTCAAAAAGGGACAATTTAACATGCTGTAAAAATTATATGTGGGCTATTTTTTAGCTAAAACATCACATACACACTCTGGGGATAACAGATACTAATTTTACATAATGTAAAGAGGGGCATTATACCACCCCTTTAAGACAAAACGTGCAAATTCATGTCAACACCATTGTTTTTTTGTCCTTAAAGGGGTCATATAATGGTACATGCACTTTTACAAGTTGATTGTACTGAAATGTGTGTTGGCAGTGCCTGTACACAACCGTCATATAATGATAAAAATCCATCCAGTGTTTTGGTTTTAATCTCCTTAGATGTTTTCCACTGCCTCAAATCGAGCCGTTCGTTTTAGTGACGTAGATAAAACGGACGCCCCTCCACGATTGTTGATTGACAGCAGCGTTTCAACACAGACCTGCCCTGAGCGCACTGTCCTCATAGTCCGTCATTGTTTACACTGGAGCTAAATGGCGTCTAAGCGATTGTGGTGTTCTGTTCTTGGGTGTAAAAAGGAACACAACAGTCATTTTAATGTTCCTAAATCTGAACCGCTGAAGACGCAGTGGCTGAGTTTTATTTATGATGGGAATATTCCCCACGAGCAACTTCAATGCGTTCATGTTTGCGAAAATCATTTCACACACCAGACTGCTGTATAAACGAGGAGTACAAAGCTGTTTTTTTCTATGAAGTTGCTCCTGAAAAAGGGATGGGTACCAGCTATACGTGTTCCTGCTGCACCTCCAGAAGAAGTGAAGTGAGTGTAACGATTTATTAACCTTTAAATATTAATCTTTGCAAATCGCTTGCACGCTTCACGATGAATGTGGCTAATGTTTACACTCAGGGCACTCATGTGTTCTATGTAACGTTACGACTTTCTCAATATAATTAATAATCCCACGTTTATAATAAACAACGCGTTATGGTTATTGTGTTATTAAAAACTGTATGCACAGAACAGAAGGGCGGAGTGAGCAAAGCTCATTATCATTTAAAGACACATGCACTAAAACAGCGTGC
Organism: Chrosomus eos; assembly: GCA_036326025.1. NCBI lineage: Eukaryota > Metazoa > Chordata > Actinopteri > Cypriniformes > Leuciscidae > Chrosomus > Chrosomus eos. The sequence goes on from CM070821.1 coordinate 29,439,593, forward strand.
TGAAAACAGCTGTTTTTGAGCAGGTAAAATAAGTGTTTTCTTAAAATACTAATGACAATTTTTAATAAAAGTATATTACAAAGTTTGTATTTATACCCTAAAGATTCATATTAACTTGTACAAAAATGGCATTATATGACCCCTTTAAAACTGCAGTGAATAAAGAGTCTCAAAAACGCAGTTTGAAATAGCTGGTACTTCTTGCGTCACAAACTACCTTGTGACCAGTCTATGCTGGCGGGCTTTAGCATATCATCATTACTGTGAAGCAGGGGAGTCTCAAGAGAGGCCAGGTTATCCCTGTATATTTTTATGTTGATATGAATAATCGAGTACATTTAGCAATACAGCGGGTGTATGATGTATATTACACGTCATGATGAACTATAAACCTTTCTCCACTGATGTTCTACGGTGTTCAAAACATTTGAAGGATGCTGACTGTCTGACTCTGAGATGGTGAAAGGGAACATGGTTTGTGTAACATTAACAACACGTTATTATCTGTTTGATAGTCAAGCAAAAGGCTAATCATATAAATTACCGTTACTGTCCGACGTTGAGGAGAATGATACATAATACAACTTGTAGACGACCCTGTATGAGTGGTGTGGAGACAGGGCTCATTTGCATCCTGGTTAGGCGTATACTAAATGAAGCAAAGATGTAGTTACATTTAAGCTATTTTAAGGCATGAATCAATTTTCACAGGAAAAAACTTTTAAATGCCTTTTTGGTAATCAAAGATGAGTTTGAATGGATACAATTATTGACTTCAGGGGGGCTTTAAATTCCTGCAAAACAAACGCAAAACACCTTTTTTCTCTTTTTAAGACAGGGTTTTTCCTGCATAGACAATTATGAGGCGGCCGCCTCCGTCAAATTTCGTGCCGCCTCCGCCTCTCGACAAAACTCGGACATACAGTCACGTGCTCATATACACTTTATCCACCGTGACAGTTCTGTCGCGATTCCCGCTTGCGTTGTGTCCATTCTCTAACCGTGTAGTTTGCCGATAGTGCTGCACGGATCATAATCCGCGGGTCGAGCGGGCCGAGTAATAGAAACATTCCATTCAATCGAGGGTGGATGACAGCTAAATGAGTGTAATAAAGACACGGAACTCCCATCATGGTACCTAATGTACGGACGGTAACAAAGTTTCGCTGTTGAGTCTCGCGCAGTTATTTATAACATTAATTATAGTTAAGAAACAATATATAGGCTACACACGACTAGGGTTGCCACCTTCAATACAAAAAAATAAGGGACGCCTGACGACGGGGGGGGGGGGGGGGGGGGGGGGGGGGGGGTAAATATTTAAACCCCGTGAATGTATTATTTAAAAATACGTGTGTGTGTGTGTGTGTAAATCTCTGTGGATTAGAAATATATTTTCTAATAATATTTCTAAGAATATTTTCAACACATCTGAAAATGTCCATTTTCAAAACAAGCAATTATGAGCAAAACCCATTAATACAAATACTTTTATTATAAACTATAGTTATGTAAATAATTGTAATAATCTATTTATACTTACTTATAATGACATAGGTGTAGGCTATAAATAGTTTAAATTTACTTTTTTTAACATAACAAAAACAATTAGATAAAACAATCAATATTCCCCCAGGAAGCGATTCATTTAATGATGAAGTCCATGATTTATTAGACGTGAAATTAATAATAAGATAATCTTAAAATTAAAGATTAATCATCAGACGAGTGTCATTCATTAGTCGCCTTGCTTAAGTAAATTGTAATTTCTTTGCTTTACCACATTGCAGTCATGCAGTCTTAATGTAATTTAGTAATCTCACCATAAATGCATTTAATTAAATAGCCTACTACTATTCTTGTCTACAGTCATCTTTTTTATTTAATTTAAATGCATTTATGATGGAATTACTACATTTTCATGTCAATTGGTGTTCATTTTGACCACAAACTATGCGCTGTCACTTTAATTCAGCGTTTGAAGCACAGCAAAAATAGACTCGTTGCGGAAACGGGCATCAGGAGCTATCAACTCTCTGCTAAAAGACTCGCTCTCCTCTCTGATTGGCCCTGAACCTGTGATGGTATTAAACAAACCAATCAAACCAACAATGGCAGCGAGTATTACCCAATCAAGGGTAGAATAGGACGAGTCTTCACACAGAATGCGGGTGGAATGATTCGCATGGGATGATGCGTTTAAGACAACACGGAAATACGGGACAAACCGCGTCCCGTATTGATTCAAAACGGGACGCGCTGTTTATTCCACAAATACGGGACGATTCCGTATTTTAAGGGACGGGTGGCAACCCTACACACGACCAGAGTGCTGTTTTCCTGAATGCCATTACGATTGAAACCGAGATATTAATTTCATAACAGTTCAATAAACAAATAGTTAAAATTAAGTTACTTACATTTTTAGACTGTTTTTGTTCTGTTTTAGCAGCGAAAATAGTTCCAAACAACAGAACCATATCGCTCACAGCAACACTCATCCATGATTCATTACTGAATCATTCAGCGTTTTGAACTAATCGCTTGAGTCAAAGATTCAATTGCCCATTATTAAACCGCCTCATTCTGAATCAATCAACCGTTTGAACGAAACGTTTACATTAACGACTCAATGACTCGCTCATTAAGACGGCCGCCTGCCCCCTCCTACTGGCGGTTTAGTTTCAAAGTATCATTCTTTTCAACATTCCTTGCATATTCAAAATAATCTCATTTAATACAGTTATAATTTTTCAATGTAAATTATTTAATTTGATTGGTAACAGCCTAGTGTCTTATTATTTTAATTGAATGTATTGATAAAATGTAAGAATTTTAAATTAAATTTAGAGCATACATTAAATAAAATTAGGGGGAAAATGCCCTTTATAAAGGTACAAAAAATTATTCCGTTAAGAGTGTTTTCAAAAATGAAACATTGACAATAAGTTTACAGGGAGTAAAGCCTCTGTTTAGGCTATAAAGAAAATGTAATTTTGCCAAAAGAAGAACTTTTAATTTAAATAAATGTTAATTGTGTGATATGTTACCATATTATCATGCTTATTTGAATAATTGTAATGTGATGATCAGATGCAGATATCTAAATCAAAGAATATGGGTGGTTGGCGTGTGGATTATTATTTATTTTTAACAACAGATTCGAGTGACTCAAAGTGCACCAGATTAATGAATTTATCTTTTAAATGTACAAAATTTTCTCACGGGGGGGCATGCCCCGGACCCCCCTAGTGTTACAATTTTACCACCTCCACCTCATTTTGATCCAGGAAAAACCCTGTAAGAGTAATATATTTTAAGTAAACAAAATATTTTCAGTCTGCTAATTTATTGTGTGATGTTTGGTAATTATTTAAACCACAGAGGAAAGACACCCAATGGTTTTGTATACTAAAAAGTGATTGTAAAGATAGTTTGATCTTTTATTGCTTTATGATAAAGATGAAGGGAAAGAACACACAGTACTCAGGTTTATCCACATTTCATTCATGTTTTAATCTCAAATCAAACACATGAAAGCATAATAGATTAATCTGACTAGTGAAAAGTGCATGAAAAGCGAGATAGGGCTGTAACTTTATCATTAAGGCGCACACTTTATATCTGCATGTATTAGATCAGATTACTGTGAAACTGAACTAGATTTCAGTAAAACATCCTCAAAGTGCTAATCTTTATGAAAACACCTCAGGAATAGTGATAGAAACATTAAACCAGATTCAGCACCATAAACCATAAAGGAACACCATCTTGCATCGATATAAAAATGCTTTTTAAAAATAAATACATACTGTATTGAGAAAGGGAAAATGAAAAGAAATTTATATGCCTCTGCCTGACAGCATGACACCGAACTCCTGGATGCTTATCTCTTTGTTCTGATATTGTTGCAGCTGACGGTTTGTGATGTTTCCTGCCCTCAGCGCTTCATCAATGGCAAACTTCTTGCCTGATTTTCTGTCGTGGAGAACAGAGGACTCGCCACTCGGACCCTTGACGGTTATCTCCTCCCAGTCGCACTCTTGACTCTGAAGGTTGACGAACATTTTCCATTCGATTAGACCGAGCTTGTAAGCCTCCTCAGGTTTCATCTCCTTTCCGGTGTCTGGATCGATGACGACAATTGAACGGCGGAGGTGACTTTCTCGCTGCTCCCTCTTCACTCTCATTGCAGAGAGATTCTTCTGAAGCTTTTCAATCTCTTCGTCCTTCTCCATTCTGATGCGTTTAAGGTCACTGAGTTCTCTTTGCAAGGATTCCAGTCGAATTTCTAGGTTCTGCTATTCTCTGCCGGAGAAGACTCAGTGATGTGTCTGGTTTCTTTTGATGTGATCTGGATTTCGGATTGAAGCTTCCTTAATTCGTTCTGTAGGCGCTGGTTCTCTTGCTGTAGCTTGTTGCTTTCATCGCGAATGTAGTCGACTTCTTTAGATGATTTTGTATTAGTAAACTCCACCTCAGAAAGCTTAGAGTTTAGGATGATAATCTCTTGGTCCAGCTCACGACGTCGCCTTTCCTCTTCTTCAAGGCTTTTCTTCAGCCTTATAATGTCCATCTCGGCATCTGGGTCTCGCTCGACTTGGATTTTTTCGGTTCGCACAACTTTTTCACGCACTTCCGTTCGCTCAAGTATTTCTTGTTGCTGCAACAAGGCATTGTACTCCTTCTCCAAGAGCATACGCTTGTGCCTCTCCTCTTCAACCTGAAGACGAAGGATAGAGTGCTCTTTTTCTTGCTGAGGGTCCTGCTGGAGTACAACCTTTTGCTTTACTGTAACCTTTTCTCTGTTTTCCTTGTCCCTAATCTCTAGTTCATTGAGGCGCACTCTCAACCTCTGAATTTCAAGCTCAGCATCTCTGCGTGCTCTGCGTTCACGTTCCAGCTCCTCAAGCTGGAGTTCCAATTCAGTCTTTTGATGCTGCAGCCTTATCAGCTCTTCTTTCAAGATCTCTCTCTGTTTCTGCTCATTGTTTATATTTAAAGTGAAGGTGTCACATTCTGACCTCAGGATTGGATCGCTCTCCATCTTCACAACTTCTTGCTGGACAATCGTTTCCTTCACCTGTGACAAGACGGTCTTCTTGATCCTGATCCTTTCTTCATTTGCAGCCCTTTCGTTTTCCAGGTCCAAACGTTTCCTCTGTTCCTCAGCCAGTTTCCGCTTGAGACTCTCAATCTCCTCCTTGGTTTTAGGATCTTCTCTGTATTGCATGATCTCGTTTATGACCTCTTTGGTGTGAATCTGAGGCTTGGTGTCTTTCCATCTTTGAATCTCCTCTTTGAGTTGGAGGATCTCCATCTCGAACTTCTCTGTTTGGTGGGATTTATCCACAATTTCATTCCTGAGTTTCTCCAGTTCTCTTTCTGTTTCTGGGTCAGTCTTGTATTTGACGACCTCTTTGATCATCTCTTTGATTTCAATTTGTGGGCCTCTGTTTCTTAGCATTGTCAGTTCATCCTGAAGGGACCTGAGCTGCTGCTCTGAATCTCTGCACCTTCTCTGCTGCTCCACCAGTTCAAGTCGAAGATTTGCCACCTCGGTTTCCGCCTTTGGATCAGGTCGAACAATCTCACGGACTTTCTCCTGAATTATGACCTTCGACTTCTCTTCCTCCAGACTGGTAATCTTGCGGGTAAGGTCTGTTTTCTCTCTCAGTGAAGTTCTGTGCCTTGTTTTTTCATCTTCATACTGTCTTCTCAGATTCTCTACCTCTCTCTCCAAAGCAATATCTTTCTCAACCTTCAGGACTTCTTTGATGGAGATCTTTTCCTCAGCCATTGCCTTTTCCTTTTCAAGACGTCTTAATCTCTCCTGCAGGAATCGAAGCTCATCTTCAAGTTCTTTTCGGGTGTTTATTTCTTTTTGTTTCTGGTCAAGCAACAATCTGTACTCACTCTCAAGTCTAGGGTCGTTTTGAACCTTAATGACTTCCTCCTCAGTGATTATTTCCTGCTCCTTGCTTTTCTCCTCTGCAAGAATGGTCACTTGCTTTTGAATCTGAATGATTTCATTCTCTCTGACCATCTTTAGCCGCTTGATTTCCTCTAGCTCTTCTCTTAGTCTCCTGAGATCTTCTTCCTGCCCCCTATCCTTCTCAATGCGGAGCACCTCTTTGACTGTATACTGCTGAGCTCCCTCTTTCATTTCTGTCTCAATCCCACGCAGCTTTATACGCAGAGTGTCCAGTTCACTCTCTAAGACACGAGTGGTCCTGCTTTCATCTAAGAGCTTCTGCTGGATCCGGTGATATTCTTCATCCAGTTGAGGGTCAGGCACCTGCTTGATGAGCTCTTTCTTGACGATAGTATCCTGTGGTTTCTGACCCTCTAGTAAATAGATGTCAGTCTGTACACTTTGAATTTCCCTTTCCAGTTGGTCTCTACGCTGAATTTCTTCCTGAAGCTGCTTTTTGATTCTCCAGGGCTCTTCGCCTGGGGCTGATGATCTCACAGTCTGGACTTCTTGCTTGATTATTGAAACTTCTGGTTGCTATAAAGAATTATAAAATATTGAATGTGCATAAGTAAAAAAAAAAAAAAAAACAAGAATAAAAAAAAATGTTTTCATAACATATGTTTTGGTATATTAAATAACATTTATATTATATATATATATATATATATATATATATATATATATATATATATATTATGTGTGAGTTGTGTGTCTGACTGTGTATATGTACATTATACAACACATTTATATACTGTATGTGTGTCTAAGTATACACACCGACATACATACACACATATATATATATATTTATATATATATATATATATATATTATATATAATATACACACACACACACATATATATTATGTAAACACAAACTTTTATGTTAGATGCGATTAATTGATTTGACAGCACTAAAAAAGCAATGATATACCATGCTATTGTTAATTGTATGCATAGCATATGATATTGTGTTTTACCTGGTTAAGAAGGCTTTGAGCAAACTCAAGGTTCTGCAGTCTCTGCTTGTTCACAGCATTCACTTCAGTGAATTTAGCCTCAATTGCAGATTCCTTTAGAACACAACATGTTTAAACTTCAACAGTCAGAAAATCTGTTCTCAATAAAAAGACTATAAAATGTTCTAATTACTTGATCCAGGAAACTGTTTATTTTCAAAAACATTTACCTCTCTATTCACTTTCAAGGCAGGAGATTCAAGTCTGGTCCTTTTGTATGTCTGGGGAACCAAGCCATCTTCAAGGTCAAGGATGGATTTAAACCGCTCTGCTTCACTTTCATAGTCCTGAAAGCCATGGCACAAAGGAGTTCACACAGCTTTGCATAAACATGATAGTAGGATAATGCTCTGCAAGTAATATACTGAGATTTTAGTACCTTGACTGCATGCTGATAAAGCTGTGCATTTCTTGACACATTGTTCAGGTCTGATTCCTTTCTTGTGATGTCAGAGAGCAGAATCTGTACATTTCAAACATGGTTTTGGTAAATAATATAATTTGTAATATTACAATGCAATTATTGTAAAGACAGAAATAACAATAGAAGTTACTCTTTGATTTTTCAGTTTTGCATCAATCTGTTTGATGTCATCAGTTTCACGTGGCTCATAGTTTGGTACTCGAGAAAGCCAGCTATTGAGGTTGTCATAGTCATTGTGGTAGTTGGTGTAGGCGGTTTTGGCTCTTTGCAGACTTTGTGATCTGTAAATTTTAATAATTCTTTTAATTTCAAGTTGTATAAATTAACATTAATGTATTTATTATGAACAAACATGAATTAACAGTGAACAATAGTACATTTATAAATTAAAATGGATTATTAAATGATGTTCATAATACTAAATTTAACAAATTGCTGTAAAGTGTAACCATAAACACTAATAGTGAAAACAATCCTATTAATTTTAGATGTAATATAAATCACAGAATGCAGTATACTAAAGACTAATCTGAATTAAATTCTTATGATATTTTTTTTAAAGTACACTCGCGTTTGAAAATAACTTTGGTTTAATATGAACTCACCTGGCTTCAGTCTGTCTGTTCAGGTTGTCAAAGCGTTTGCTGAGTTTCTGAACATCAGCTTCTTGCCTCTCAATATCAGGGCAATGCTCTTGCACTTTGCTGGCCATGTTGCTGCAGCTGGCCTTGGCATCTCTCAGGTTCTGCTCAGACTCTGTGATAATAGCTCTTTTGCTCCTTAGCTCAGATGTAATGTCCTGAAGACAAGAGTACATCAGACATGAATATAGTGAATCTTGGAAAAAAAGATCATGAGAAAAAAAGAAGTTGCATGGATAACGAAGCTTACCGCCAACTCGCGCTGGGTCTTCTCCAGTGAGGTTAGGTCGGATGGGGCAACTTCCTCTCTTGCCAGTTTGTTTTCATAGGTGGACAGTATAGCTTTGCCATTCTGCAGAGAATTCTCCAGCTGATAGGAGTTCTGCAGTCTACAAAAGTAAAAGTTTTAGGCTCACAATTTAGGTTCTCATTTAGCATGATATTCTTGAATCCCGTTTAAAAAAAAAAGAAAAAGATGTGTACTTACTTGTCACCTGCACACTTCACCAGCAAATCGACTTTGTTGTATTTTTTGTTAGTCTCATCCACCTTGGAGTAGAGCTGTGGTGCACTTGAACATTTGGGAGAGGATCTGAGGAAAGTCTCAGCCTCCTGTAATTTTGCAGACTTTTCTGGCTCTATCTTGCGAACAGCAGAAGTAATGTCCTATGAACAAAATACTGGATTAAGGCAAGGTCAAAATGCCATTTGCCTCTGAAATACATGGTCAGGGTCATTACAGATGCTTGCTCACTTTTACACATTTAAGTCTACTGTGTTGATGATAAACAAGAAAACAAATGAGGTGTATATTCAGTTTAATTGTCACTTTTGTTGAATTTGAATGCCTGTTTTTTTTAATACCACCAAGAATGATAAAGATAACTATAAAGATAATGGTAACACTTTAGTTTTGAGTCCAATTATCAATATTAACTATTAGTTTTTATTAGTTTCTTATTAGCATGCATATTACTATGATATTGGCAGTTTATTTGTACTTATAAAGTCCATATTAATGCCTTATTTTGCATGACCATATTCTGCATCTCTAACAACCACCTTACTAACTATTAATAAGCAGTAATTTGGAGTTTATTGAGGCAAAAGGCATAGGTAATAGTTAGTTAATCGTGAGAATTGGACCCTAAACTAAAGTATGACCAAGATAACTATAACAATAGCTATATTAGTTTCCACACCAGCGGATGATATTGTTCTGTTATTGTTCTGTTCTTAATGCATGCTGCAGTTTATGTTGTTTGTCGCTTTAACTGTTTGAGGTCTTAAACCAGGATGGATTCTGATTGGTTTTCACTGCTTTTATCGTTCATCAGCTAGAAAAAATTAATCTGAAAACGATTCCAATGAAATTGTTTCACTGTGCTGCTAATCGATATAGTGGACTAGTGTGATAGTGTGAACAGGCCTTATGTGCACTCAAGTCAAACTAACATTTTTATTCTTTAAAAGTGGACATCACCAAAAACAATTGAGAACCACTGTACTAATAGGACTGAAATATAATGATAATGATCATTATTAGAATGTACTTTTTATTATGAGTACATTTAGTCAGACACATGACACTTGTTGTCAACTACAGAATAAACATTAAAGGGTTAGTATGTTTTATACGTCACACGTAGGCTCACTATTGGCCAACGCTGGTCATGTGTGTGATGCGTGTGACGTTCAACCAGAAGCGTTGCGCAATTATACTAAGTGAAATCTCGAGGCCAACAGAGGTGGAAATGAATACTTGAATAAAGTCGTTATTTTTGTTTGTTTTTTTGCGCACAAAAATAATCTCGTCGCTTGATAAACTTAAGATCTAGCCACTGTAGTCACTTGGACTATTTAACAATGTCTTTAATGACTTTTCGGGTTGTCAAGTTTCATCCCTTAGAAGCCTATGGAGGAGTGATCCAGCTCTCAGATTTAATCACAAATATCTTATTTGTGTTCCGAAGATAACGAAAGTCTTACAGGTTGGTACAACATGAGGGTGAGTAATTGACCCTTCGCGTGGAGCTGATTGACAGGTGTTCTAACCAATCATACTTCGCCATCCGCCATTTTGTCCGAAAAAGCACAGTAGAGTTAGTAGATTAACATGGGAGGATTTGACTTGGTAAAATGAATATACTGACGCCTTTCCGCGTTAAAACAACATTACTTTTATGTTCGTTCATGTTTATTGATGCTATAAATGAACTAGAAGGAAGAGATGATCGGATCACGAGCAGCTTTAACTGATGCTCTACAGCGATCTGTCACAGCACATTAAAGAGCCACAAAACGGTATTTATTGTTTAAATTTCTTTCAAAAAATGACCATATTTGAAAGGTTAGACTTGTTAATATGCTTAATATCAAAAGTAACCGAAAAGTAACTGTCTGTCTGTCTGTCCGCGTGTTGTCATCTCCTCTCTGCTCCGCAATGTATTTTCACTGCGTGAGAACATGGTGAGAGCATGAGAGCGCGTAGCTTGTCGGAACATAGCGACAGTCACTAGGAGGGGTCTTTGCGAAGGGTCAATTACTGACAGAATTTTCATTTTTGGGTGATCTATCCCTTTAAGACACCAAACTTTGTACCTTTATGTCCTGTAGTCTGTCAGAGCTGTCTTGAACAGGACGCGTTTGCTCCAGTGGGGGGCGCACACGAGAGTAAATGGCCTTCTCCTGCTTATCCAGATCACTGACCACTTTATCCAGTCCTGCCATCAGCTGACGGCATTGCTGCTCTTGTTTATCTGAGGATGGAGGTAAGAATGAATGAAGTATTTAACTCTCTTTAGGAGAGCTTTGCATCTAAGTTTATCATAACGTAAGAGACAAACCTTGACCTCCTGTACTCTCCTTCTTTAGCTCTGACAGTCGTGCCTGTAGTGCAGATTTGCTGCTGGCTACTTTCTGTTTGATGCTTTTGTGCTGGTTTATGAGACTACAAAAAATGTTTTCATATTAGATAAAATGACACATTTACACATGACATATACAGATATCAAGAAATACCCACTTGTCAGCAACGGCCACAGCCTCAGGGTCGGTTGGTGGGATTATGAAGCACACTCCTGGTGCACTCATGGTGGAGCCCTTTGAATCCTTCACGTCCCATTTGGGCCCATTGTTCCTGAGCAGGGTGTACTGCTCCCCTCGCAAAATTGAACCCTGTGTCGTTCAAAATAAGCAAAGTAAGCTCTGTTTCAACTTGATATTGCAGCTAAAAACACACAAATTGCTTAAATAAATGTGAAATCCATACAAAATCCCCTGCACACGTCTCCAGAGGTTTATATGAGATGAATCGTTTGGGTGAAGGGCGTCTTAAGGATTTAAATACATTAGATGGGGGACTCCGAAAACCCGAGCAGAGCCAGAGTGTAACGGTTTTCTGTGCTTACTCATGATAATAGCTGATGTTTCACTGACTGGTATTAGCGGAGCTCTAAGCTGCATGCATAGAGTGAGCGAGAGCTCAAACTCCATACCTCATTAGCCTCGTATTCACACAGAGCCTCGATAGGAAGCAGTTTCTGAGGAGTCTCCCTGCGGTACTTCAGAGGGAGGACCTGCAGGCTGCGCTTCTGAAGACCTTTCAGTCGCTCGTCAAAATGACCCATGGCCTTTGCCTGATCCTGGCAATACAAACACAGACAGCCTTAGATAGTAAAGACACCTTTTAATTCATTAATCATTTAATATACACATTATATGAATTAAAAAGAAATTCAGTATAGGTGCCAAACTAAACAATATATTTACATCCAGGTCAGTAATGAGCCCCTCCATCTGGTACATGTCTTTAAATTCTGGATTATACTTCTGGTTGATCTCAGTCTCCAGGCGCTTCAACAAATCGCTGGTGTCTCTTGCATCCTTGTGGAACTGTAAAAAAAAAGGAATAATGCAACTGAGCAAGTCTGAAAGCTATATTAAATATGGAACAGGAAATGAGTGTGTAAAATGTAGACTGACTTTGTGATAGTCATCCATGTTCTTGAGGTGGTTCTCTTCACAGATGAGCAGGTTGAGGTATTCCTTCCAATCCGCATGCACGGCATCCATGTGTGCCTGAAACCAAGACATGTTTTAGAAGAAGCATATATGGCTATACCACAGTAGCTTTAAATGTATGCGTCATCTTATTATTTAGATAGAAATTGGCATTTTGAGAATACTTTAAATGATCACATTTGATTACATTTAATTTAAAAATGTTTCTTTAGTTATTAGCGATGTGCACTGAAGCAATATTTTAAGTTTAGTTTATTTACAGTCATTGCAGTTTTACCTAATGTGTGCTAGCCCAATGTCTTCCTACTTTACCACCTGTGTTTTTATTTATTTATTTATTGGATTTTTTTTTACACAGAATAACAAGTTTACATATAAAAGACCCATTCGCCACAAATAAAAATTTCACAGGATTAATCACCCTAATAAACACAACCTCAACCAATTATATACAATAAAACAGTAAAATACCCTGTAGCTTTATGCAAGTAAATACTACTTTAATCCACATATCAATTATGGTGGTTATTTTAAAATATGAAGCAGATTATTGTGCTTCAAAAAGGATCACATCCTTTATGATATATATGCTGTTTGGCTCAACTATGCTCAGAGAAAATGAAGTGTGAAAACTGATATCAGATTAGATTGGAGTCATTTTTCTTATTCTATATTTACTGCATACTATTTTATAGTGCAGTACAGTTATACACTGTGAAATATAGGGGGGGGGGGGGGGGGTGAATCATTATAGCAAACGGATTGTAATATTACCCCAATGACGTTTTTCCCCGGATGGTTCTGCTCAATCAATTCCTCTCCATCTTCATTCAGCAGGGTGATGGTTTTCTCCTTAGACTCCAGACACTTGCTGATGAAGTTCTGATGAAGATGTCAAAAAATATTTATAAGAAGATAATTAATAAGCATTTCAGTACAATAATCATATGCTTTTTAGGAGGTTTGAATCATGAAAGCATATTTGAAAGTCTTAGTGCCATCTAAACTTGTATTACCAATCACTAAATGGCCTCTAAGCCTTACCTCATACTGCCTCTTTCGGGCAGGGTAGTCCAGGTTGTTGTCGCTCCAGTCATATGTGATTCGCTCCTCAGCTTGCTGGTCCATCCAGTAGAGCTCGTTGGTGCAGCGCTGCATGTAATCTCTCAGACTGAGCAGGTTCTTCTGACGTGCTGCTGAGCTCGCCTGCAATGGACATGGTGAAATCCAGTGTTTTGAGACACGTGAATTGACAACTAACTCTCAGTCTTTTACTAGTAGTGCATAACTAGGTAGCAAATTAAAGGCAGAAAGTAAAGTCTCACCAGTAGTTTGTTGTACTTCGCCTGCTGGCCATCCACACCGTCCTGTTATGCAAGTAAGCAAATGAGTCACAGATGCCACTCGCATGACTGTTCAAAACAGTCAAATATTCTTCTTGTATTGCATTTCATTTTAAAAGCATCAGTTAGAAAAAAACATTACCCGGTCTGCAGTGATATATGGAGCCAATGCCTCCACTTCACTGTGGAAAATATTGTGCTCCTCCACTTCATTCTCGATGGTGGGCAGATCCTGTCCGAATCCTTTGTTGTTCACATTTGCCTACATCCGAAAATATTTGACCATGAATCATTTGCATTTGAAATCATTTATTCGAAAGAAAGAAACCGAGAGAGGTATGCTTAGATACACACCAGTTTCTCATCAATCAACTTTCCCCAGTTGACGGTGGGAACCTGCTCAGATCGTTTGATGTTGTAAATGCGATCATGATCCTCGTGGAGCTTCATCACACGCACTCGCAGCTGTTTCATACTTTTTCATTGAAGAGAACAAAAATTAGTCATCCACAATACCATAGCATAAGCATATAATCTGCTTGTATGGCATATAGCATGATGTGCTATCAGATATTTCAGTTTGAAGGTGGCTATAAAAACGTACTCCTTCTCAATCATCTCAGCCTGAGGGTGCTGCAAACGGGTGGCTTGGGATGCATCTTCATCCAGGCTATTCAGTAGCTCCAGTGAGTTCTGGATCCTCTTGTTGGTGTCCTCCTGGTACAGGGGCTGCTTGCCCTCATTGATCTTCCTGATATCCTAGAAATGTCAAATAGCAACACAAATAATAATAGTTATGTAACAATAGTTAAAGGGATAGGTCACACTCATGTCATTCCAAACACTTTTCATCTGTGTAACAAAAGAGGATATTTGTAAAAATGTATAAGAAATTTTTTTTTTCATATCAAGAAAGTCAATGGGGTCCAGTGTTATTTTGAACTCCACTGACATTCACTGTAGATATATATTTTTAAGATTCTTAAAAATATCTTATTTTGTGTTACATAGACGGAAAAAAATCATATAGGTTTTGAATTATATGAGGGTAAATAACAACAATATTGGGTGAACTATTCCTTTAAAGATTATTTTTCCATTGGTATACACCAGTGTTGTTCAATTAAAAAAATTTTCATTAATTGAAATAAAGCTGGGATAAAATAAAATATAAATATTAGATGGAAAAACTTATGTATGTAGAAAACTTATGTTAAAATGTAGGCTTAGGCACCTAACCAATATTAAATAAGTTGAAGTTGAAGTACTAAAATGATTGAACTTAAACTGAAATAATAATGAATTAAAGCTATGTAAAAATATGTATAAATATGTATAAAACAAAAACGAATTAAATGACACTAGAAAAATAACTAAAATGTAAATGAAAACTAATTTTTTTTTTAAATAAAAGCTAATTCAAGATACTGATAAATACTACACTGGCATAAACTTTCCACTATTTAAACCCAAATAACCGTAAATGGATATATATAAAGATGACATTAACTTAACGGTTTTGATTTGTAATCCACAGACTGTACTGTACTGTACGTACCCTATTGAGATTCTGTTCTGTCTCAATGATGTTCTTTTCCACCTTGTCTGCATTCTTCTGCAACTTGTCAATCAGGGTCACCAAATCAATTTCAGTTGGTCTGAGGTGAAATAAAAGGAGATTAGTTTTTGTTGGTGCAGTTTGATATAGTTTCAGTGAGCCAAATGTACAAGTTTCGGTCTGCATTTTCCCAAAATACTGCAGCAAATGTAGTAGATTTGTTATGTTGAATCTTTGGATGTAGGACATAACACCTCACTTCATTTATCTGTCATGCTGAGATGCTCTGAAAATAAATACAGGCTTGAAACACTTTCATTCCACATCATCTGGCACAGACTTCAGATCTGTTAAGAGAACCTTGGTGCTATCAAAAAATATTGTCTCAGCTGAACCATACTGAATAAAAAAAGAAAGAAATGCCATTCAACATGCAACATACGAATTCTAGAAAAATACTGTGACAGTGCACGGTGGACATGACTAAACTTGATCAGAAAACAAATTACGCACCTTGGGCTGTATTTGCCTTAAGGACAAGGCATGTTATTTGAACATACAATTGCATGAATCATTAATAATAAGGTTAGTGCATGTTAATGGCAGTTCTTACACTGGCTAAAATGATAATGTCATGAATAAGAAAACACAACACAGTTTTGTGTTCACTTGAGCTGGAAAACAACAACAACAACCGTATAACTGAGTTATGAGTGAGATATGTAAATGATGATAATTACAACAAGAAGGCAGCTTTAACGAGGGCGTTAGAATCTCAAACGGGTCTAACTGGTTTTATTCACACATGCAAGAAGGTTAAAAAGACTTTCTATGTAACCTGAAATAAATGCATCTGTAAGTGAAACCCATCAAAAGGTGTGGCAAAACACAGCTGGACTTTTAAAGAAAGAGATTATGATAAATAAATAAATAAATGCTGGTTGTAATTTATTTAATTAAAAACAACCATTAAAGCAAAATAGAAAAACAAAGCTCTATCTATCTATCTATCTATCTATCTATCTATCTATCTATCTATCTATCTATCTATCTATCTATCTATCTATCTATCTATCTATCTATCTATCTATTATTTTTTTGCTGTCCAAAGGAACTGATTTAATCTGATTTGAGAAGAAGCTCTGGGCATGGCAAGTAATTATTTGATGCTCGCTTCCCTTCCCTAGAGGTGTTCCCATATCCAAAATATACAAATGCAAAAACATAAACTATGAAATCCGGATATCTTAAGAACAGTGTTATGAAATAGACTAAGGTTTTGTCATTTTATAGTTCACTGCAAGGAAACTGCCCATATAACTGTACGTCATGCCTTGTTTCTGTCAAAAGCAGACAAGTCACAAAACTCAGCACATTTGACACTGAGGGACCCATTGCACGCAGCACAGTCAAACGGCACCCAAAGATGACCTAAACAGAAAACTATGTGTTTAGGAAAACTTGTTTTTTTTTGTACATCTGTAACCAATAAAATAATTTTGACTCAAACTGAAACCATATTCCTAGAGTAAAATCTTCCGCAGTTGCAGTGAACTACCCTACTAATGGTGTCCTATATCGAGTCCTGCAGGAACAAAGCTCGAGGCTAGACTCATATATTAAACCATCAGTAGTTTATGCTTGTTTGAACTTGAAATTGTCACTCTGATTAAACTTTTACCCTTAACCAATCAGCTTTCTTTAAACATTCCCATTGACTCCAGCCTGTACTGATACAGATGTAATTTGAGAACTATATGCAACAAGATATAATATAAAATATAATATAGGCCTAATACAAATGTTTAGTGTTAAATCTTATTAATAATAGCCTGTTGATTATATATATATATATATATATATATATATATATATATATATATATATATATATATATATATATTATATAGCAATTATAAATAATAATAATTAAAAAAAATTAATAAATTTAAATGACTAGACCCACTGTATATTCCTATAATATCAATTTACATAGGTCTACTCTGTTTAGTAGGCTACAGAATAATCACGCAATATGCATCTCAGTGAAAAGTTATCCAACCTGTTACAGCGCCACACCCTTTACTACAGTAACCGCACGTCAAGCAAGCCCAAAACCGATTTAGCAGAAATTAATATTTTAATTTTAAGGTTATATTGTGCACTGTGGCTAATGGCTACAAACCAAAGATAATGAAACGCGACAGAGTTAGAACACTCGCGCGCGCCGCTCCGTACGACTCCTCAGTGACGTGAATGAAAGTCCTCATCCCAGCAAAACGTATAAGTGTATCCGGTTGCCACCAACCTTTTTTCAGTGATGGTCGCAGTCTTTGAAGGCTTTTTCTTGAACATGATGACAGTTGCGGAGTCTCGCCAACACCCGTCTAGTTCTTAAATGGCTCAGTTAGGATCCCACTCTGGTGTTTGTCGTTCAACTACCTGAAGCTTCTTCCAGGACAGCTACACCTCACATACAACGCCCACAATGAACGAAACCGCAACTATCCTCCCACGAACAGCAGCTCTCAAGGTTAGCCGTGCTTAAAAACACCAAGCCCATTTAAAGCACGGGCTGGTGTCCGCCCCTTTCTGAGAGACATACCTGCAGCCTATCGAAACAGAGGCGTCGTCCCTGTCACTTCTGCACTTTCGTGGGACAATTTAACAGGCTAATATACAAACTTTTAATCGACAGTAGCTTATGCTATGTTGTTTCATTCAGAAAAGTAAGCAACATCAGCGTATAAGCATATTCAAAATTGTTAACTAATTTAATACAGTTGAGTTGACTGTTCAACATTTGTTAATTGTGTCAATTGTGTAGTTTTATAATAATTAAATAATAAAAATGTATAATAATTTTGTAGGAATTGTAACTAAAGAGAGTAAGGAATTGGATCATGTTGGATTGTTTGGGTTCCTGACAGAGAACCTTTCAATGGAGGACCTGATTTTTCACTCGGATATACATCAAAATAGGGATGAAAAGACAATTGCAACTTCCGTTTCATGCCGACTTTAATTTTGATGTTTATTTAATTTTTAGCTAGAAAAGGGCAAATCACAAACACTAACTTTTTAAAATGTATAATGACTCTTGCTTCTCATGTAAACAAAACATGAACACATGCACCACAGTACAAATTAGCATGTATTGATGGCTTTTCTTTTCAGCCATAAAGTTCTGGGTGGACATAACAAATTTTTCTCTCATACCAGAGTGTCAGCTTAACAGAGAGTTTACATAACCAGCCCGACTTTTGTTTGGGATGCAACTACTTTGTGAGACTCCGCTTCATGAAGAATTTTAAAAGCCAGAGCTTTTTTTAGACTGATTGCTGATGTGTGTCACGTTTTGATGTGTTCTGTTAATGTTTTGAGATCTTGTTTCCCCCTGTCTTTGTGGTTTTTGGTTTAGTCCTGTTAAGTTTTCCCGCTCCTCGTTTGTGTTCAGTTTTCTCACCTGTGTTCTGTTAATTATCTCATTTGGTTCAGTGTATTTAAGCCCTGTGTTTTCCCTGAGTGTTGGTCGATCGTCGTCCATGTGTGGTTGTGTGTAAATCCTGATTTCCTGGAGTTTTGTTCTTGTTTCATTTTTGGAAGTTTCATTTTGTTTATTAAACCTATTATATGGAAATTCCGTGTCCTCGTCTTCAGCACCTGCACAAACCCTGACAGAACGATCGACCAGAACAAAAAATGGAGAGCTGGAAGCAGGCCTTCGTAGGAACCCGGATGGCCATATTTCGTGGGACCCGTGGAGGTCGTAGTAGGGGATGTGACCGAGTTCAGGTGGTCCCGAGTCCAGTATGGCCTGAGCCCATTGCATGCACGCCAGAGCCTGACCCGTTTGCCGACCTTCCTGAGCTTCTTCCCCCAGAGCCTTCACCGCTGGTCCCGTCCAGCCCAGTTGAGCCTTTGACCGTCACCTGCCCGCCAGAGCCTGAGCCCGTCGCCTGCCCACCAGAGCCTGAGCCCGTCGCCTGCCCGCCAGAACCTGAGCCCAGCCCCAAGCTCCCCGAAATGCTGGTTCCGTCCAGTTCCGAGTCCCCTGATGTGCTGGTCCCGTCCAGTTCCGAGTCCCCTGATGTGCTGGCCCCGTCCAGTTCCGAGTCCCATGAAGCGGCAGAGCCAGAGCCCGTTGACCCAGAGCCAGAACCCGTTGACCCAGAGCCAGAGCCAGAGCCCATTGACCCAGCGCCAGAGCCAGAGCCCGTTGACCCAGACCCAGCGCCAGAGCCCGTTGACCCAGCGCCAGAGCCCGTTGACCCAGCGCCAGAGCCAGAGCCCGTTGACCCAGAGCCCGTTGACCCAGAGCCAGAGCCCGTTGACCCAGAGCCAGAGCCCGTTGACCCAGAGCCAGAGCCCGTAGAGCCAGAGCCAGAGCCCGTTGACCCAGAGCCAGAGCCAGAGCCCGTTGACCCAGAGCCAGAGCCAGAGCCCGTTGACCCAGAGCCAGAGCCAGAGCCCGTTGACCCAGAGCCAGAGCCAGAGCCCGTTGACCCAGAGCCAGAGCCAGAGCCAGAGCCCGTTGACCCAGCGCCAGAGCCAGAGCCCATTGACCCAGCGCCAGAGCCAGAGCCCGTTGACCCAGCGTCAGAGCCAGAGCCCGTTGACCCAGCGCCAGACCCAGAGCCCGTTGACCCAGACCCAGAGCCCGTTGACCCAGACCCAGAGCCCGTTGACCCAGAGCCCGTTGACCCAGAACCCGTTGACCCAACGCCCGTTGATGTCAAGTCAGTTCCCGATCATGAGCCTGTCCTCCCCAAGAAAATTTTGGGGGGGCGCCATACGCCTTCGCCGTGGCCGGCCAAAGATCCACGGAGGCCGGCCAAAGATCCACGGAGGCCCGAAAAGATAACACCGCCATGGCCACCTGAAGGGTCAACACCGCCATGGCCACCTGAAGGGTCTGCACCGCCATGGCCACCTGAAGGGTCTGCACCGCCATGGCCACCTGAAGGGTCTGCACCGCCATGGCCACCTGAAGGGTCTGCACCGTCATGGCCACCTGAAGGGTCTGCACCGCCATGGCCACCTGAAGGGTCTGCACCGCCATGGCCACCTGAAGGGTCTGCACCGCCATGGCCACCTGAAGGGTCTGCACCGCCATGGCCACCTGAAGGGTCTGCACCGCCATGGCCACCTGAAGGGTCTGCACCGCCATGGCCACCTGAAGGGTCTGCACCGCCATGGCCACCTGAAGGGTCTTCACCACCACGGCCACCTGAAGGGTCTTCACCGCCGTGGCCACCTGAAGAGCCTGCACCGCCTTGGACGCCCGAGGGTCCCACAGCTCCGCCCTGGACGCCCGAGGGTCCCACAGCTCTGCCCTGGACGCCCGAGGGTCCCACAGCTCCGCCCTGGACGCCCGAGGGTCCCACAGCTCCGCCCTGGACGCCCGAGAGTCTCACAGCACCGTCATGGCCACGCCCACAGCCTGCTCCGCCTTGGCCACGCCCACAGCCTGCACCGTCGTGGCCACGCCCACAGCCTGCTCCGCCTTGGCCACGCCCACAGCCTGCACCGTCATGGCCACGCCCACAGCCTGCTCCGCCTTGGCCACGCCCACAGCCTGCACCGTCGTGGCCACGCCCACAGCCTGCTCCGCCTTGGCCACGCCCACAGCCTGCACCGTCGTGGCCACGCCCACAGCCTGCACCGCCGTGGCCACGCCCACAGCCTGCTCCGCCCTGGAGGCTTCCTGGACCTGCACCATGCCCTCGTCAGCCTCCAGGGCGCCCACCCTCCCACCCCTTTGGATGTTATACGGCGCGAGGACGCGCCTTCGGGAGGGGGGAGGTACTGTCACGTTTTGATGTGTTCTGTTAATGTTTTGAGATCTTGTTTCCCCCTGTCTTTGTGGTTTTTGGTTTAGTCCTGTTAAGTTTTCCCGCTCCTCGTTTGTGTTCAGTTTTCTCACCTGTGTTCTGTTAATTATCTCATTTGGTTCAGTGTATTTAAGCCCTGTTTTCCCTGAGTGTTGGTCGATCGTCGTCCATGTGTGGTTGTGTGTAAATCCTGATTTCCTGGAGTTTTGTTCTTGTTTCATTTTTGGAAGTTTCATTTTGTTTATTAAACCTATTATATGGAAATTCCGTGTCCTCGTCTTCAGCACCTGCACAAACCCTGACAATGTGCTTGTTAAACTGCACAGCAGTTTTCATTTTTATAGCCATGGTACATATCTGAAACAGATTTAAAACATCGCAATTGTCTCTGAACAGTGCCTAGAGTCACTAGGGACCCTTCTTAATGCCAACAGAGGAAAAAGTCATGAGAACCGGGTATTGTTGGATGGCTAAACAATGAGTGTTGAGGCTAAATATGTGTGCATTTGTGTGTGTTTTTTTACTGTCTGTTTTTGGATGGAAGCAGATGGAAAAGCAACAGCAATACTAGTTTGGTGTTCAGTATTTCTCTTACTATTCCAGTTTCCAGCATGCCTTAGGCCTCACGCCGTATAAATAATGTATTTTTTCAAAGACCAATTCAACAGGTGTTAGGTGAAGACTGCGGTGTAATCACACGCAAACCATAAAGCACAAACAGAGCACAGGACAAATTATTTCTGAGGGCGTATGATTTCAAGTTGACCCAGGATGCATTTTGGTTATCTGAATTACAGTTAAACATGAATGAAAATCAAGAATAATATGACACAGGGTTAGCTGAAGAAGTGCAGACTAAAACAAATAGCAACATGACCACAGGTGTCAACAGGCTTTAGCCCTTAAATACATTGATCAGCTGCATAGACCTCAAACCAAATTCAAATATTTGAATATTTTAGTGTTGATATGCTGATATAACTACCTGAATATCGTCAGACTTTATAAAATAAGCTTTATAAAGTGCATATAAACATGTACTAATGTGAACTAGTGTGTTGTCACAGTTGGTTGCAAAAACAATGACGAGAATGATCTATTTGCAGCAGTATCAAAGTTTATTAAACAAACACCAAAGTCCCTTTCAAGGAAAGTCTGTTCACTCGGCGGCCATATTTGTAACGCCTCCAGGCAGCTATTTCAGGCAAGACCAAGTCCTATAGCCTACTTGAATAGGGGAATCCTGAAATCTCAAAAACTGCTTGCCGGACACACAATTAAATAACCTATTTCAAATCAGCAACAAAATCTGACATGAACTGCACCTGCTGTTTGTACTCAAATAGCGCTAAAAAAAAACTTATTTTTCAGGCTAGGCAAGCCGATGTGCATGTGCAGTCCTAAGCGCAAGTCTCAGGTTTCTATGGGATCCGGCGCTTCTAACTGCAGCTGCAGTGATTCAATGACTTTACCAATCAGCGATTGGCTCTTTTACTTTTAGAAGGCGGGATGTATTCCGCCATATTGCACATTGCAGTTTCTCCCATTCATAAGTAATAGAATAATCTATAGTCTTTGCAAACACTCAGAACACTAGGAACTAGAGAACAGAACTACTGTAATCATGAGCGGGAACTGACAATGAACTGAGAGAAACACAGGGCTTAAATACACTGGTAAATAAAACTAAATGAACAACAGGGGGGTATTGCACAAAAGCAAGGTAAGGGATTAAGCTGGGATTTTCCAGTTATCCTGGCTGAATTTAGCCCTGACTCGGTTGCATGAAGGGAGGCTAAATTAATCTACATTAAGTTACTATGGAGATTTACACTTTGAAGCTAGCCTGCTCCGGAGCAGGCTAACAAGCAGGCTAAGATTAATCCTAGTGATTTATCGGCTAGTTCCTCCCTAAATCCTACTAGATATTAATGTTTTAGTCACTTCATGGTCCTGCATTAAAATACTAGATATAGGCTACTGTCATTCATCTAAGTATGCGTACTGTAAATTTGAGTTATTATTAAAAAACTGCTGTTCATTTCACTGTCAGAGGTTTGATGAATATATATATTATTTGAGATTTAAAGCGTTTATTGTCATACACCCAGATTTTCCTGAGCAATTATAACTTTTCTGTCCACAATGAATGCCAACACAGTGCAAAATAACTATACTATACAATATGAGAAATAGAATATAGATATATATCTATATATGCAAGTATAGAGTAGAAATGTACTGTTGAATGAGAAAAAAATATTCCCAGAGTTGCTTTGGATGTTGATTGGGACAATGCTGCCATATTCCCAGATAGCAGAAATGGTAGACTTGGTGATTTCACTCAATGATTTCAGTTAATTTAGTTTTGATTTAGCCCATCCCTTAATAAAGGATAATGTAGGCTGGGTTAGGGTTAGGTAACAAATTCTATTTCCACTTCACTGGATCAATAAATATAAAGTGTATACTTGACATTCATAAAAAATGTTACAAGACCACAATGGTTTTGGAATATTTTTCTTTTATTATTTTGCTGTTATCACTTGTCAGCTTGGAGCTTTGGAGAGAAAAAAAATATGATTAATACATTGTGATACCGCACACGTTTTGTCCATTTTCTGATTGGTGATTCTGTGATCGATTTCATGATCTTTTTAAGAATGCGGTGAACGTGCACTTATCCAAACTATATAAACCTGGCTTGACATATCCGCGCGTTCTCATCCTGGCTCAGCAAACGTGCAGCGGATTAAGCCAGGATACACTGATTAAACTAGGTCAAGCCGGGACTGTTCTGTTATCCTGGCTTACTTAATTCTACTTTTGTGCAATACCCCTCAGGTGTAGCCTAAAACATAAATCAATGAGAAAGCATAGCAATGAACTAAAAACACAGAACTTAAAGGGGTGGTTCAGGATTTTGGACATTGGGCCTCATTACCAAGTTAGCCTGGGTGTTATTTATCAGTGGAGACAGTTTACAAAAATGTTCATCCAGTCTTTCCAGTTGAGTTCACCGGTGCTAGGCTAGCGCAAGTCAACGGTATATGCTAGCCTGCCATTAAAAACAGTTTTGCCTACTCCACAGTACACCAAAAGCAAATAAATTATAACGCCAGACTATCGTTGTAAATGTCTGTTGAGAGAATAATGTTAGACATTTACATAGTCTGGCTGTAAGGATTGCTCAGAGTCGGTAAGGTCCATTTGCAGCTTTTATTTGATGTAAGTAGACAATAGTAGAAGAGCTAGGCAAAGAGTACTCAGATACACAGGCGTTGAAGTCCAGGCCAGGCTGGGATTCTTCGAAGCACGGTAAACAGTCCAGGGTCAAGGAAGCCAGAGAATTATCGTAAGCCAGGAAACAGTCCTAGGTCTAGGTAGCCAGAGAATGATCGTAGATAACAGCAAGCAGTCCGAGATCTGAACCAGTAGGAGAACACACAAGGATAAACGCTCATTAGGAAAGCCAGGGCTAAACAATACTTCGCACAGAATGAGGGTTTGAGAGCTGGTTAAATACACAAGCAAATGGGATACAGGTGTAAGAGCAATGAGTGGAAACAGGTGTGTGTGTAGGTCCAGATGAACTGCATGATGGGAGATGTAGTGTTAATACTCGGGAGATGGCTCTCTACGAGGGTGTGAAGGAGGTGATGCAGGAAACCTCTGCGTTACAGAGGCTTTATAATTTATTTGCAGATACCGTTGACTCGCGCTATAGCCTAGCACCGGCGAACAATGCAACTGGAAGGACTGGATGAACATTTTTGAAAACTGTCTCCACTGATAAATAACACCCAGGCTAACTTGAGGTCTGATGTCCAAAATCCTGGACCACCCCTTTAACGCAAACCCAGACAATCCCCTTACATGTTGAATACTGTCAGAAATAAAATGTAAACTATTAAATTGCTTTTGTTAATTGAAATAAAGCGGAAATAAAATATAAATATTAGATTTAAAAAACTTAAATTAAACTTAAACGAAAATGTTGCTTCATGGCAACAAACTGAAATAGAATAGGTTTGAGTTAAAATGACAAAAACTTTCATTTAAAAATAAATTCAAGCTAAATAGAAGTTAAAAACAACTAATAAAATGACAAAAGCACATAACCAAAATCACTAAAACGTAAATTGAAATGAAAACTGAAAATATAAAACAAAAGCTAATTTAAATTATGAATAAATACTACAATAGTATTTAAATAACACCAAAATAACACTAATAATGTGTATGCAATTAATGTGGTCTGTGTAAAATTTAAAAGAAAAGAAAACTATTTTTATAATGTATTTTTGGGTCAGTCAAAGTCAAAGTCTCAAGAATGGTTTTTACATCAACTATTAATATTGGGGGGAAATATACTATCAACTTGATACAAGTAAGTTGATACATATTTTTCAGATAATATTTCAATAATCGGATTTGCTTTCAGTACAGTGACAATATATTTAATTTGATAATATTGTTTATGATAAATGGGTCTTTGTACATTTTGCAAAATTAAGTGAAAAAATATTGAGTATTCTTTAAAAAGAGCCTAATGCCTGACGCTGTAGAAGACATGAAATGTGTTACTATATGATAGATATAATGAATATAGCTGCTATGCAATATTATATCACATGTCTAAAGGAATGCTCAAAGATAAGCTACAACTGTGGAGTCCTTGTGTGAAATTGGCTAAAAGTGAACACAGTCCATTCCAAGGGCTTAAATATTAACTTTGACATGTAGCCATACTACTCAAACAGTGTTAATAACACTTTCTACTGATCTTTATTTGTGAATGGATTTTTGTATCATTTGCATTTAGATTTGCACCATATTAGAGTCATTTTCATTACCCACAGCGTTTCTTCTATGCCAGAAGTGCTTGTATCAAGTGTGTTTTCAACTGTTGTTGCCACATTCTAGCTGCTACATATTCTATAAGTGAAAAGGGCAAGACATGAATTTGTCATCACACATTGTATGCAAATGAATAGATATTTGCATGCACTGCTAATAATTAATAATACTCAGTGTAAGGTTTGGAACCAGGAATTTATGAAACAGGTGAAAGGCCGGAATTCCCTTACACACCCACAGTGAAGGTGATTAAAGCTCTTGACGGATGCGTGGAACATTAAGTGAACACAATTCAGCAGCGAGACCTGTGCTGCCAGATTTGAAGAAGTGTATTTGATTGTGTGTGGGTTTCTTAGCATTCCTCTGCCAGGATGGGCCTGCTTTGGAACTCAACACACATAATTCAATGTTGTAACGATGAGCTTGTGTGCAATTAGCCATCGTGAAGTAGACTTTTTAGTGGTGGGTAGTGGGGGTACAAATGACCTCTGGGGGAGAGTCTCGTCTGATAAACGTGTATGGACTATGGGGTGTGTACTGCATTGCACTGAGCATTTCTCTCAGTGCAAGGTGCATTATCCAAACATGGGTGGAGAGACCAAAGAATTTTAAACATGTAGTTTTGAGCTATCAACCAAAACAGACTGACCTACCTGACAGTTTAAGAATAAAGCATGAGTCTCAAGGATTTTTAAAAATCCTCCATTAATAGGCAAACCAATATAACATTTGATTAAAACATGAAAAACCAAGTCACTTATATTATATTACCGTATACATTTCTAAAACAAATGTAGAAATTACATTCATCAATCTTCTGATTTCTAATGAAAGAGGAGTGTCGATTTTTCCGGGTGTGAAGATTTAAGGTTCAATGGCAGGAGTGTCAGCACCTGCTTTGTTAAATACACAACTGCATTTTCTAGTCGCTAAAGGTGTGTCGCGCAGTTTCTCTTTCCAATATGTCCCTAAAAATGCACCTATAGAAACCATAAGTTGCAAATATGCTAGCCATCCGCTGAGGTATGTCAACTTAGACATTGTTGCTGACAACATAGCTTCACAACTTTTGTTTCTGAAGGGGATAAGCTTTGCAGTCGTAAAGTCTTGCATTACACCTGTTTTTCTTTCAGATAAAGGTGACACTTGGGTTCTTAGATTACTACTTTAGGCCAAAGAGGAACATTTACAAGACCACTAGAATTGCTGTTTCAGTGAGAGGACAAGAAAGGTCATTACTTTAAATGTTCTGTTTCAGCTAAAACTGTAATTCTAAATGCTTTAGTCTGAATTTGTGCCAGTTGGATGATTCAGTTTGTGAAGTTGGTCGAACAGACCTAGAGGTGAGACAGAAGTGATGCTCAGCATGTGTTTCATCCTCAAAATATTCTTTGTGTCACTTACACTTGGACAGACTGTAGCTCTGAGACTGCACATGTAAACGTACTTATTTATTAACATTGGGATGAATGTCACTCCAGACTTATTTCTCTGCATTATTCACCTGGCAAAAGAGGTACATTGTCCATTGTCATCAGTGATGCACAAAGCACAGAAGTCACTTTCAAACCAAGCAGAATTTTGTTGGTTAACGTGGGGAAAACTTGAACCTGAGTCACGTAAATTCCAATTGAAATGACTGGATATCACCCATGAAATATCGGCAAGCAACAGTAAATGTGACCGCACCTTTAGGGTTCAAGTTTTGTTTGGTTATCGTATCGGTATCATATCGTATCATATAGTATTGTATCATTGGTTTATTGTCGTTACCAGTACAAGTTTCTAGTTTCTATACTTAAGATTCTGTTTAACTGTGTTTTAGGTACTACATTCCCATGCTGTGCGGGAACTCTTTCGGGCATGCAGAGTGAGTCCAGCCTCAGAGAATGGCTGAATCCTCCCTGAGACTGTGGACAAAGCAGGAAGCCAAGGCTCAGTGAGTTTGAAAACCTCCCAAAGACCCTCTGACACACAAAACTGCTGTGTTGCAGCAATCCTGTTATGGCCCAGCCACAGTTCAGCAAACCAGACTGGCCATGGCCTCAAACAGAGCAATGATTTTCAGCCAGCCATCGTTGGCTAATCACTATTCATCCCTTAAGAATTTGCTATTGTTCTTGTCTTTGAAAATGTACAGCTGAAAGTGGCTATGTCAGTGTAACAAGTATGTATAAAAGAGTCATGGAGTGGCATTGACACACTGAGAACAGGTGACAACCACACCCAGGTCAAGAATGAGATTCAGAACGAACCTGCTCGGCTGGGTCTGACTGTAGACGGTGCAGCCCCACCTACATTCTCCAACGGGTAGGGTCTGAGAAAACCAGCCAATCCTGCCTGTGCCCAGCCATTTCATTTATTTAGAAAGAGTATTAAACATGCTTTTTAAAAAGCCATGAGTGTTCTGTGACCAATATGATGTGTTATTGAAAATGTCACTTTAGGGAATCTGCTGTCGAAAGCTGTAATTCCTCTCTGCTTGCTTAAGATGGACAAGGAACATTGTCTTTCAGATAAGGAGGAATGTTGTTGACAGAATGACTGAACGGGCAGTTATGTGCACTGATCTACTATGTTATCTAAAAACACGCTGCCACACCCTTTCTGTCACTCTCTCTGTCTCTTTACGCCGCACTTCATGATCTCATTCAAAGTATGTCAAGCATTGTAGTCACCATGGCACTGAACTTATAGTGACTCTTTTCTTTCTAAGGCAGGATGTCAATATCGCTCTTAGACCTGCTCAAATGATGCACAGCAAGTGAGTAAACATACCGATTAAGTGCCAGTCGTCTGCAACTTGCAACACACTTTAAATAATGAGTACAAGTAATGTATATATGTATGCCAGGAGTCTGGAGGATGATATGGCTAACTGCACTGACGTCTCACTAAAGTTGTCTAGTCTGTAGATGTGCGCTTCCCTGCGTTACCAAACTTCACCACTAGGGGGAGACTTGGAAAAGGTGCATCAGGTACAACACCTCTACATTTTGCACCATCATTTAGAAAACAAAATATACAATAGTATGCTTTTTTGAGGCTAAATAAGATCCATTTAAAGGCAAATTTGCGGTCATTTACAATCTTATTCTGGGATAATGTATGATGGCCAGTAAACAGAACTGAATAATTTTTACTTGAAGCAGAAGACTCAAAGCGATCTCTTTTACAATAGTTTTCACTGTAAAACCGTAGTTAAGAGAATACCATACTAAATTATTCTTTCTAGTGGTAACTTGATAGTCACTAGTGTCCTCCTCAGATTCAACAGCCTCTTTTTTGGTGTAAAACCACTGTGGTTAAATAGTGGCAAGAAAAAAAGGCCAAACAGAATTCGTTTTGCAAACGCATGCGAGAAAGAACATAGATCAGAATTCTGTATGCAAATTACATTGATCTGGAATGTTGAATATTATTTCAACGTAGGCCAAAGGGACATTTTCTGATTTTAGTTTTGTTAATAAATTAATAATGAATTAAACTTAAACTATTTTTTTCTAAAGAACAACAACCAACAAAGTTTTTATTTGACTAGGAGTGTTGGTTTGATTCATATCAACTTATTGAAGCTTCTTTACATATTCGAGTCCTTGGGCTCTATTAATTTATTATGATTGTATATTAGTAACAATAACTGCAATAGGTGAAAGTGAATACCATGGTAAATGTGTGTAACAGTTTACTATATCAGAGTTTCTCTAATATATACTTCAAAATATAGCTAATACTATTTCGTTAGGACTTGATGAATTTACACAGTCACACACAAATTGTCGCGTGTGTAGTGGGCAGAAGACTCAAAGTCAAAAGGCTCCAAATCAGACAGTTTTACTCAAATAACTCACAGGTACAGGTAGGATAAAACACACATTGAATACAACTGACAACCGACCAGGACAGACTTAACAGGAAGGAACTAAATACAGCTACCAATGAACAATAATGAGATGAAGACAGGTGACACGGATGATGATGACTAAGAACAGGTGGGTGAATGAGGGAGTGAATTCAGGTGTGGAGACAAGAAGGATTCTGGGAAGTGTAGTGCAGACGTGGACAGAGAGGTATAGTCGAAGACTTAGCTGCGTCCCAATGTGCATACTATCCATCCTAAATAGTATGTGACATTAATAAATGTCAATACTATTTAGGGCATAGTATGCACATTGGGACGCAGCCTGTGACACAAATCAGTCTCCTCACTTCTCTGGTTCATATAGGCCAGGGTGGGAACGTTGGTCCTGGAGAGCCATAGCCCTGCAGAGTTTAGTTCCAAACCTAATCAAACACACCTGAACCAGCTAATCAATGTCTTTAGGATCATTAAGGCTACAATCAGGTGAGTTTTTTTTCAGGGTTGGAGCTAAACTCTGCAGGGCTGTGGCTCTCCAGGACCGACGTTCCCTACCCCTGATATAGGCCTAAAGGAAGGAGGAGTTACATAGTAGTGTCCTTTATAAGTTTGCCACACAAACAGGTGCCGAGCAATGACTGTAAGGCAGAAAATGGCCTCAACTAGTTATGCACAAAACAAAGTGGGACTCGTTAAGTTTTTCTTTTTTTTCATCATATTTTATACCCATGATCCTTCTTGCATGTAAAAGGTATTGAATTTCCCTTTACATAACTGAGGGCCTACTGGTTTTGAGTTCTAATTAAGTAATTACAGAGAGTGATGGTTTATGCACCAAAAGAACAAATGTAGACAGCTTTTGATTTGGCTTACGTATAAAGCTGCAGGGACAGATATTGGTGTTACAAACAAATGTCTATGTGAGGAAATTGGAAACCCTTCTGGTGTTTAGGCTGCAGTGCAGCGGATGTCTTAGAACAGGTCAACAGCCGCACTATTCATCTCAATTACCTGAAGCTGAACGCTCATTGGCTTTACTACCGCAGTTTGACTGCACATAGGCCTAAGTAGCCTATATCTCTGTATTAACCAATCAAAGCTTTGTTACCTATCTCAGCAACACTGATGCCCTAAGATGCTCTCTAGGTCATGGTTCTTGAGAGGCAGCCAGAGACTCACACATCCCAGTATACATACACAGACATTAGCCTACCTGTAGTTTGGCAAAGTCAAAGTAATGTGACCAGAGGGCTGTCGACAAGATGTAGATTTTGTCTAACAGACGACCAGGTCAGCATGAAAACCACGTGTTTTACAGATTAGAAACTGGCATAGTTGAGTCTCTCTCTCTCTCTCTCTCTCTCTCTCTCTCTCTCTCTCTCTCTCTCTCTCTTCTCTCTCTCTCTCTCTCTCTCTCTCTCTCTCTCTCTCTCTCTCTCTCTCTCTCTCTCCCCCTTCTGGCAGTTGCTGTATCATTGATTTAATGCTGAATGAACGCTGACTCTTGAGCGAGGTTGCATGCGCGAACCACAAGCATGACATGAAATCGCGGTGATGTGTCTGGTGGTCATATTTGGAGGCAGCATATAATTCCGTTTCCAGAGCAGGCTATTTCAACCTTAACGTTTGAGTTGGATGCAATGTCCTATCTGAACCCCGGTGGAAGACAGCTCGAGCGTTTTGATGGACTTTCGCTCATTTACTGGTAAGAATTGAATATGGTTTTAGAGTTTTGCATGCTCTCTAGGCTATTATTTTCCACCTTTTGATTTGCATTAAATGAAACTCTAAACTTTATAAGTATTCATGTACACGACTTGAGTTTCTAACTGTGTATGTGACAAGTAAAGGTCAGCATTATTAATGAAGAGCATGTAGTACATAGCAGTCTACAGTAGGCTACTGTTCACAGAATGTTCTTGACGACGAAGTTTCGCTATTTCCACAGAGTAAAGGTAGCCGTGAGCATTTTCAAACATTTCCGGATTAACAAAGATTAGGTAGGCTACATATTTGTGGCATTGACATTTTTTAAGTAATGATAATATATATTTTGTCCAGTCTCTTCAAAACTGAGACGTCAAGTTCGTGCGCATTGTCAGTAATAGCCTGTAATTGTTCAACAAAAAAGTAGGCTACTTCTGACAAAAACGTGTGGCGTTTATATAGCCTGTACAGATGAAGGTATTCGTATCTTCATCTTCTTTTAGACCAGGGTTTTTTATGCCAAGGACCCCAAAGATGATGATCCCTTTGCGAGAGAATTCTGCAGCCGATTATTATAGGCTAAAGGCAGATTTATATTCATATAGGCTCATTTGTACTGAAAACTCTTTTTGTAATGAAAATATTAAGTCTGATATAATAAAGCAAATATGTTGTTTGCTAAATTAAATAATTGTTGTAGGCTACTGTAAATAACTGATATTGTCAGTGTAATAAAAAACACTGTAAAACAAGACGATGAAAACAATATCTGGATAATCTTTTCTTTATAGCCTATATTTCACTAAGAATAATGTAAAATGTTAAAACCTTTAAAAATGATTTCTTACCTTTAAAAACCGGGGCTGATAAAATATTAGTGATTAAAAATGATTTAATCTAATGATTTCAACAAATGTTTTGAAATGCACACAACACATACATAAGTTAACACGATAACTTTGACAGCCCTAAAATTACATTTAGGTAAATTATCTTTTTTTTCCCTCTGTAATTTTTCATGGATTCCCAAGCACCTCCATGGGGTTCCCGGTCCCCATGAGAACAGTATATGGCAGAGATTTTTTTGTTTGTTTACATCTAAAGGCATTACCCAAATGTAGAGGTTAAGTAAGGTGAACAGGCACTCTGAAAGGTTTTTAACACTGTTTATGATTGTCAGCAGCCCTCAAGTTCAAATGAAAGTCAGTAGTTGCATCACCAGTATCAGGCATCGTAGCAGGTGTGTGATTGACAGGTGAAAACATTCTTAAATATTCTACTGATGGCACATTAATTTAATATTATAGCCATGAAATATAGGAGTAGCTGGTTGTGTAGCCTACCTGAGAATGAATCTGCCCGGTGACGTGCTAAATTTAGAGTCTGATGACCGGTACTTTAGTGATGACCTGAAGAAACAGTCTGAACAACTGAAGCATGTTGTTTGCAGAAAGAATAATATTTATAAATGTAACTAAATAAAATCTTTTAAATATAACAAAAGCTGTATGATATTATAACACAAGTACAAGTATCTTTTACTTATTTTCCTCAAGATACTACATATACAAGATACTTTAATTCATTCTCTTTTGATGTTGTTTAATTGTACATTGAATGAATACTTTAATTTCATAGTGTTGAAGAAAAGAAGTCTGTATTTTGATATTTTTCATTGATAACTTAATTACTCAAATGTTATTTATTCTATGCTAAAATCAATGCCAAAAACTTTCTACTTGAGCATTTATGTATATCTGGAGGAAAAAACGTAAACAAATGTACATTTGCGAATAGTTGATCTGATGATGGTCATGGTGTCCGAGTCTCAGCATTGTGTCCATGTGAGCGCTGTAAACCCAAACACATGCCCTGTCTCCTGAACTCTTATACACTAATACAAAATGAACCTTAATGATTTGCGCTGATGTTACACTATTGAAAATGATTGCGTTTCTATTGGCTTTGACTTCCTTATTTGAAACAAATTGAATGTGGTGTACAACATCATGCTTCTGGTTTGTGTTTAGACGATGTATGAGGCTTCAGAGAAGTTTTTGCAGCATTTATCTCATAGCCAGCATAGAAGTTTTGGATCTGTATAAAAGTTTTCCAGGAAAGGGCTCCCTCTACCAGCCTGCGTTTTTTTCACTGTAACTGCAGGAATCTGTGACTGTTATGTCAATGTCTGTGGATTAAATACTCGACAGCATTATATGGCACATTATGTGCCTGCTACAGTATACATAAATTAATGAAGCTAGACACAAGTAAGGGGTCATTAAGAGTTCAGTGCGATGTTTAAATGCAGTATATGAAATATGTGCAATTAATGAGTAGAATCATTTGTGTTGGATGCAAACTTTTATTATACAACAGACCCAGTCAGCTCACACCTAAAACGCAGTTATATATTTTTAAAACATTATTTTAAAGCCTTGATTTTATACTTTCACAGCACATCCTATAACAAATCTTTATCTGCATGGTTGTTTTTCTTATTGATTTTAGTTTGTGCATGTTTTTCACTAATAACCATTATTAATGATGAATCAACATCATCATTTTGCCGACTTTGCTGTTTGTTATCTTGTTTGTCTCAGTCCTGCCTAATAATGAGGTCTTGTTAACCGGTCTGTTGCGTCAGCTTTGTTGTGGTTTATTGATTTCTATGCTATTTGCAACACTGTAATAGATTCATAAAAAAACAGGCATGTTTTTAAATTAGTTGACCTGCAAAGAGTCAGCTTTTGTACTTACCAGAAAAAGAACATAAATGTATACATTATCTATACGTAATATTGACAGGTCACACATTAAAAGTTTATCTGTCATATTTTGTCAGTTTAAAATATTCTGTGAATTTTTCTCTTCTCTGATTTGATCAAAAATTAGACTTGTTGGTCCAAAGCCGTCTCATTAAATTACGATCTCTGTCCTTCCGTAATATGAGAAAAACAATTTCAACAATCCCTTCATGAATGTTCATCCCATTCAGTGTTGTTTTGATGCTGACAGCATCAAGCATGATTAAAAGTGGATAATGATATGTTGTGACATTTTCTGGGATGCGCTTCTGTTTGTTACCTATGGAGGGCAGTCATGGGCCCAGAATGCAGCTGTTAGTAAACAGGTCAGACTGGCCTGCATGTCAGACTGTTTCAGATTAACCCATTTCACCACAGTCGGTGGTCCAGCATGGAAACTTGGCTCCTGAGTAAAGCTGCAACACCCTCATTTCCCATTCTTCATTACTGCAATGGTTGGCACGTTTACTGAGCTTTTCCTAGATGAAAAACAAGAAGCGGGACTGGCCAAAAACGGACATGACATAGTGCATCTCCACCGCTCCGCTGTTATGATTTCTCAATGTGGACTGGATTATCCGATAATCTGATAACAACCCACTGTGCAGATTTGGTGATTAAACTTCTGATGCAATGGGTAGTTGCCATGGCTGCTGGAAGGAGAAGGGATAGTTTTCGTACGTGTATTGTGGCGGTGCATAAATGTATTTACATACAAAGACACAAATAAATGTTTTCTTTTGAGGGGCTGAATGATGTGCTTTTTCTATGTGTAAATGGTCTTTTATAAAATGTAGATGTGTTATTCAAACATTGTTTGAACAAACATTTCTCGAACAAATATTACAAAAATGTATCCAACTAAAAAAAAGTGAAATTTAAAGTTTATTGAAAACAAAATCCTAAAATGAAGAACACAAACACGTTTTTAATAAAACTATGAACAAATCCAAGAATTTAATTATTTATTTGAGAAATGCTTAACATGTTTCAACAGCCACTTCGTTTAAAAGTAGTTGAAAGTGTGAAATGCGTTTATATTTGTCCTGTCTGACGTCTTTCACGCTGCCACAGCTCAGGATTTTAGGACTGTGTGATTTCATCAGTCAATAACTGTAATCCAACAAGCAAAGATGACAGATATCATTTATTATTCAAATTATTATCCATGCAGTTTTCATATTATTTGGGATAATATTAACTATGTAGAATATTCATCATTTTAAAAATTAATTTGTCACTGCAGGATCATTGGAATTAAAATAAAATTGCATTATTTTAAACTTAAACATTTATCCACACTTGCATTTATCAAATATTTTAACCACAACCATCATTGTGCCTAAAACAAATATATGATTTTCATGGCACTTGTTTGCTCCACCAGTATATATGCACGTATTACATGGTGGATAATCCCAGTGTATTTGTTTACAATACTTACAGTTTGTGATCAGATTGAAGACAGAAAACAATATTTCCCTTGTAAGACATCCAATTCAGATAAGCCTAATTATAATATATATAAGTTGCCATGTATAAACATACATATACTAAAACAACACTTCGATTTAGAACCACCATAAAAACTCATTCTATGCCAATAAATGTAGAAAGAGCCCATATGAATTAATTCTCTGCATCATGAGAAGTCACATGGACGGACAATCTGTCATGAATCATCATTCATAGGATTTACAGCTTCAGCGATTTAAGAGGGGCGAAGGGCTGCTGGCTTTCTGATATTCTGGTGAGATAAATGATACTTCGGAGCAAGATTTAGTGACATTTTTAGATACTAGTATAAATATCTACATTAATTTTATAGTCACCTTCATCCAAAGCTTGAATTAAAAAAAACTACAGCACAATGTAAGTACTGCAACTGCAGCATACTCTTTTACTCGTTTCCAGTATTAACAAATGTATAGTTGTGTCGTCAAATATGTTAGAGCATGCGTCACTGTAGTGCTATATAATCTGCCAATGCCTGACAGGTAGTGTGGATCAGAGGTGGTTCGAGGGTGTTTTTAGTGCTGGTAGAATATTATATGAAAGACACTGCAGACACAGCATAAGTGAGTTATATATATTCATAAATATTTTTGCCTGATGAATAAAAGATGATTTCAGTTTTTAAAATGTAGGATTTTTCAGGCTGTTCTCGGGGACATTTCAATAGCTCATCTCAAATTGTCTCAAGCCTTTGCTAAGCCTTCCAGTGCTAAATATCTGCCATTCTGCCCGAGCTTTACTGTTCTGCCATTCTCGGGTATGGCGGATTCTTGAATAAAGAACAGCTGTCTGGCTGCTTTGAAATGATATTTATAGCCGTTTTGAGTATCAGGCTTTATAAATGTAGGCACATTTTGCCTTTTTAGAGCAAATGAGATGAAAACTGTTCTATTTCAGTCGTCACAGACTCATCGTAATAATATGTATATACATCAGTAATACACCAGTCATGATTTTGATCACTCATGAAGTTTGACAGGGTCCCTACGCAGTGTTCACTGCTCCCTACTCCCTGAGCACAGGATATCTGTTAAAGTTTACTTCCCTTAACAAAATGTGTTCATTCAGAACACCCTGCAACACCATCAAACAGACAAACTCAAGTCGCACATATTAAAGGAGTTTAAGGTTTGATGCCATAATACATTTCTGTAAATAAATATAAAAGGCTATAATACTTTCATTTAATATTGGCATCCTTCTGTCTCGAAAGACAATGGAGACATTTGTTGAGTTACAGCGCCTGCTTTGACTGTAGAGCCCGATTCTGAAAGACATGTTCTGTTGCAATTACTGCAATTGAAGATCATGCCTGTCTCTTTGGATGTTGGTGTAATAATGTGTTTAATACATCCATATACATATTGAAGGGATTGTTCACCCAAAAATAAAAATTCTGTCATCGTTTAGCCAAACCTGTATAGTTTCTTTCTTCTGTTGAACACAAAAGAAGATATTTTGAAAGAATTTGGGTAACCACCAAACATTTGATGGGTCCCATTGACATCAATAGTATGGATAAAAATACTATAAAAGTCATTGGATGACGTCAAATGTCTGGTTACTGACATTCAAAATATCTTCTTTTGTGTTCAGCAGAAGAAAAAAATTCATAGATGTTTGATACACCAACTTGAGGGTGAGTAAATGTTGACAGACTTTTCTTTTTTTTGCTTATTTTTTTAACTTAACTTAAGAAATGTAACTAATCTAATCTGTCAAATTCAAAAGCCCTAAACTAATTGATATGTATGTTGCTATGGTTATATAATTTGGTTATATTAAAGGGATAGTTCACCCAAAAATGAAAATTAAGTCATTAATTACTCACCCTCATGCTGTACCAACCCCGTAAGACCTTCGTTCATCTTCGGAACACAAATGAAGATATTTGTGATTAAATCTGAGAGGTGGATCACTCATCCATAGGCTTCCTAAGGGATTGAAACTTGACGGCCCACAAAGTCATTGAAGAAAATGTTTTAAATATTTAATGTGCCTACAGTGGCTAGATCTTAAGTTTATCGAGCTACGAGAATACTTTTTGAGCGCAAAAAAACAAACTAAAATGGCGACTCTATTCAAGTATTCTCTTTGGGCCTGGAGATTTCACGTAGTGTTATTGCGCAACGCTTCTGGTTGTACGTCACACGCATCACACACATGACCAGCGTCAGCCAATAGTGAGCCTACGTGTGACGTATAACACAGAAGCGCTGCGCTGTTACACTACGTCAACAGCTTAGGAGAATGACACAGAAGAGAAGAGATGGTTGAATAAAGTCGTTATTTTAGGGTTTTTTGCGCGCAAAAAATATTCTCGTCACTTGATAAACTTAAGATTGAGTCACTATAGTCACTTGGACTATTTTAACGATGTCTTAAATGACTTTTCGGGGCTGTCAAGTTTCAATCCCTTAGAAGCCTATGGAGGAGTGATCCAGCTCTCAGATTTAATCACAAATATCTTCATTTGTGTTCCGAAGATGAACGAAAGTCTTACGGGGTTGGAACAGCATGAGGGTGAGTAATTAATGACTTAATTTTCATTTTTGGGTGAACTATCCCGTTAAATGTCTTTTTATCTTATTTAACCCGTAATAATGATAGTTGACTTGTAACTGTTGCATCTCAAGCACTTTACATCCGTGAACAGACGCATACAAACACACCTACTTCGAATTGGAATCTTAAAATGGCGAAATACCCTTTTAAGTCCACTTTGCAGCACACTTACGGTTGAATGGAACCCAATCCCAAACTGAGAGAGACGATACAAAATGTGGGGAGGCGTGAGGACTGGAAATCCCTGCCCTATTCGATTATATGTAAGTGTGAACTCGTGAATAGGGATAATTCACTCAAAAATTCACTCATTTACTTCCCCTCATGTCATTTCAAACCATTGTGGTGCATAAAAGAAGATATTTTGAGAATTGTCTCGGAGGTTGTTGTTTTTTTGTCCATACAATGGATGTCACATTCTTCAAAATATTTTCTTTTGTGCACCACAATGGTTTGGAATGACATGAGGGGAAGTAAATGATGACAGAAAAGTCATACAGTTTTGGAGTGACATTAGGGTGAGTAAATGATTTTTGAAGAAACCAGTTTTAGGTGAACTATACCCTTTAAAAATGTTTTACTCTCAATGTTGTATCAACTAAACAGTCAATGCAAAGGAACCCAACCGTACAACCAATCAAACAGATTGCACACCTCTATTCACACAAAAATGCTTAAGATTTGTGTATATAGGCTACTATCTCTTTATTTTTAGTATTTATTTTTGTCGTCTACTAAAACATACATTTCTTCTGTTTTTTTGTTTTTTTTTAGCCAAATCACTCTCTTGTAGTTTAACATTGGATAAGGTGTCTGTGAAGAGTGGCGGTTGAGGATCGGGTTCCAGGGATCTCGTGGGACCATGATTTGGCCCTGTACACAGATGTCTATCCTGCAGAGATTATTTCCAACCTGGTTTAGCAGACTTGCCTGTGATTTTCAAGTGATCCTGGCAAGCTTGATTAGCTGGTTCAGGTGTGTTTGATTAGG
The DNA here is from genome assembly GCA_036326025.1 of Chrosomus eos. Classification (NCBI taxonomy): domain Eukaryota; kingdom Metazoa; phylum Chordata; class Actinopteri; order Cypriniformes; family Leuciscidae; genus Chrosomus; species Chrosomus eos. Next base: position 29,478,716 of record CM070821.1, read on the forward strand.
GATGGAGCTAAACTCTGCAGGACAGTCATTGCCCAGGAGCAGGGTCGAAGACCTTTGCTGTACACGTTTGATTGACAGGTTGTCCTAGGAGATTATTGTGCACTATAACGTACTCTGCCCAGTCATGACTTGATATGTGAATGTGCAAATCACACTTGACATATTAACCTCATGAGAGAGTTCTGTAAGTCAGTGTAGTTTGATGTGATCATTTTGAAAATAAAGCTCATCATGGCCGTGTGTGTAAAAGCTAATGCACAAATTACATCATTACACAGCCTGTGAGTTTGAAACAAGAAAGCTTAGTCTGGTCACACTGATTGTCATAGGGACTTGACAGATTGTGGACAGCAGCAGATACATTATTTACATAACTAAGACAATAAAAATAAATGCACATATTTCCACTTTGCCTGATAACATTATCCAAGATGCTGTATATTGTTACAGGTATGACTCAAACAACAGAAAATCTAAAGGAAGCCCCTGTGCTGTGCACCTTGTTTTGGACTATAGCTCAAGTCGGACATGTGTCGAGGTAAATGACAGCGAGGAGTTTCACAGTGACAATGCATTTAAAGCAAAGTGTCACTCTGACTCTAACTAGGGCGCAAGCAACACTATTTGTTGAGCACTAAATGACAATGATCTCTTTTAACAGGTTGTCTCTTCATTACATTATGCATGCAGTTAGTCTTTTCAAGGAATGTTTTTTTCAACCCACTTAACATTGCAAATGTTACACATATTGTAAGAATACAAAAAGCTGAGTAAATTTGGAGAGTGTAATCCACCCATTGTGTAATTTTACCTCAAGTATCCGTGTATAAATCTGATTGGTGCGTGAGAGAAAAGCACTCTTGCTTCGCATGGGATGACCATAGACAATAACGCTGGCTAAAAATGGAAACGGTTGAGAGATTAAATATGTCTTTCTGAGTTGACATGGATTTAGAGTTTTCTGCTTTTGCACAAATGTTGTTTCCCCCCAAAGCATCAGCATTTCCTATTTTTTCCATGACTCAATAATTAGTGGCAGTGTGATTCCACACCATCAGGGGTTAAGAAATCACAACCATCCCAAAACAGCACAAAAATATGTCATTAAGGAGCTATTTCTGTCTGACCTGACTCTTATCAATGACGTTTGTTGGTGTAACCAAATGTAGTAATGTTGATTTAATTATATGTTTTTAGATCTTGCCACCTAAGATGATGCATGCAGCACATTGTAGATTCATTTTTTTAGTTTTTATTTAATTATATATATATAGTAGTAATAGTATAACACGTATCTACTTCTTCACTAGACTAAGGACTTCATTCCAGTGTTACTATTTTGTTTCGTTCACCCTGTGTTTTGTCTGGAGACTCTGGATAGAAATTGATACACTGTAAAAAGTGAACAGTTGGATCAACCTAAAAAAATTACTTCAATTGGTAACACCTAAAAAAATTAAGTTTTCTCAACTTAAATTATCACGTTTTAACGTTATATTTAGCTATTTCAATCCATGTGGTCTTTCAAGGACAACAGGCTGAAGTCTATATAGAAATATGTTTTTGTTTTTTTCCCCCATCAAATTAGACCTTATTTGGGAATCGTTTTAACGTGATAATTTAAGTTGAGAAAACTTAATTTTTTTAGGTGTTACCAATTGAAGTAATTTCTTTAGGTTGATCCAACTGTTCACTTTTTACAGTGTAGATTAAAATAGTTTATCATTTTCAATTCCCAAATAAGGTCTAATTTGATGGGGAAAAAAACAAAAACATATTTCTATATAGACTTCAGCCTGTTGTCCTTGAAAGACCACATGGATTGAAATAGCTTATTGTCAGTAAGACTTTGTATATCACGTTAAACCTTTAAAGTCCTTTCATAAACGTGAATATTCGTTTCTCTGTTTGGGAACCACCTGTTCAGTCATTGTTAAACAATGGCCAAAAAAAAACCCCTCTATCTCTAAAATATCTATATAAAAAACACGATCCCCCATTTCTGTTGCATAAGATTTAATCTGTGGGCAAAGTTGGTGATGTTTAGGATCATCTGTATTAGAGCTGGCTGTAGCAGTGAATCATGTGGCTCGCGCTGTGTCGGACCTCCGCGAGGCGCTGAACACGAGAGGAATGGGCATACGCAACGCGTTGCTGGATGCGCAAAACCCGCTTCAAAATGCCAACATTTTCGGTCATGTACAAGGGAGCAGTCATGATTAGCAGGTAAAAACGTTTGTTTTGTCATTTTGTGGTTGTTGAGCTGCATTATGTCTCGTTTTGTCAGCTCATTAGTTCCAGTGAGTGATAAGCGCTCGAGTGTTTTCGAGAGAAGCGTCGACATAAGCGCGCTGTCACTTTTGTCCTCTACTGAAGGTTTCGGTAACTTTTGGGTACTTTGTTTTACCTGTGCTGTGCTCAGGTGTGTCACTTATAAAGCGTGCTTGTCGCGTACTAATATAACTGGTGAGAGAAGGAAAAACGTGCGTAAAATGCGTTAAACGACGATTTATTCAACCATTCTTTTTATATAACCTACACATTTGCACCGACCGTTGTTACAGTGTGAAAAGAGCATAATTGAATTTATATTTGGAAGAATTCACAATACTTTAAAGGATGTACTAATAATGTGCTCTAATCACCCGGAGAATGTGTGCGTACTCAGTAAATCCATGCATACATGCCTCATGGAATGAATACTAACTGCTTTTAGCTGTTGATAAGAGGTAACTTCTTGATGCTTATGCTGCCTTCGCATGCTATCGAAATGATTGTAAATAGTAGTTTCCTAGTAAAAAAAAAAAAAAAATAGATATGAACGCCTTCAAGTCAAAATTGGAAGAGGATGAGCTGCCTCTATAGCAAATTTCCGATAGCATGCTGAAGGCACCATAAGACTATTAGGCATGATGTTAGGCATGACGTTTGCAAAATAAAATAATTGGCTTTTATATTTTCATTACACTAAAACTAAAAGAAATCATTAAAAATAATATGAACATTTACTCTGACTGTGACAGTGTTTTTATTATTGTTAGGCTACCATTTATGGTAACGATTCTAAACTCTTGGATATGCGCTTTTTGTTATATATATGTTTTTGTTTTCTTTAATAAACTAGAATTATTATTAGAGTCAAATAACCATAATTAGTTTCAGGATTTCTGAATTCTTTGAATTAGAAATAATATCAAATTAGCTTTTTTATTAAAATCACAAGTTAACTTTAACAACCCAAAAAAGTACAATTTATATCTTTTTTGATTTCCACAGACCCCCTATCATTTTAAAAGGCTGTTTTAGAGGGCGCTGTGTTGGGGACAGCGGACACTCTTTGTTACGTAACTCTTGTTTATGTTTAGCTTGAATTTGAGCCTCAGACGAAGTCTTAGGTTCTGACAATATAAAGTACAGTTTCAAGGACAGTGCATCGACCCTGCAGGAAATACTGGATTGTGGTGGATGCTTGTAAACTTTCTGGTGTAGTGCTGGTAAACAACGAAAGGCTCCGTCAGTGTCCTGATATACTGTATTTGCTAGAAAAGACAATATTTTGTTCTTTCAATTGCATAGTAACAGTGTTTCCATTGCTAACAAGGTTTAATTAATAGCATAATATGATTTAAGTACGTAAGTAAAACTTAATCCCTGTTATGTGACTCAAATACTTAATCACTGTTATGTTCTCAAAAATCTGAATCATACACAGATTGAGTTCATTTGAAAGAGTAATTTTTTAGGAGCCTGTCCAAAGCAGGACATTCATGCTAAATAATTAATACTGATTCCCCACTGGAAATAGCTGGTCTTGATGCTATTAACAGTCCACAAGTACAGCATGTACAGATTTTGTTTACAATATTCAGATATAAACTAAATGTTGACTGCTTCAAATTTAACTGAATTCAGAGAGAAGTTTGATTCTTAAAAAATACCTTGATTATTTCTCTGAATCTAACAGGTCTCAGTATGTTACTAAGTTGTTTTTTTTCCTGTGTTTCCACTTTTTTTCTCTGTGCTGCACAGGACACTTATGGGTCCGTATGGAGTAGATCGAGCAGTGCATTCTATGGAGTTTATAGACTGTGAGAATGGATTAGGTAAGTGACTTAACATTTAACATTTGTCTTTGTATAATTTACTAAATTTCTTATCATATCTTGATATAATTTAAAACACTGACTTCAGTCTGTGCAGACCACATCAGAAGGCATATTATTATAAATACTCTTAGAATGGTGTGGATTGAGACTGAAGGGTCACTAAGATCTATTCAAGACCCTTTCACACAGCAATCCTGGTAAATTACTGTAAAATGACAAGGTAAATACACAAATGTGCTGTCAACGTCATTCCATCTTTTTCCCCGGTAAGATACCATTTACACATCAGTACCAGAATACTGGTAAACTCTGTGTTGTCAATGATCGGAAATGACCTTTAAATGCTGAGCTGTTTTCTTCATCCTCCTGGATAATGAGAAGTGCCGTAGATTTATTTTAATTACCTTTTAAAAAAAAAAAATCTGAGTGAAGTTCTAAGGGGATAAGTTCACAGAACGCGGTTTGGCTCTTAAAAACACGAGACACATAATAGTTACTATAGTAAGTAAGCACTGATGAATGGAAAAGACGGCAGGGTCTCGAGCAGAAGACACAGAGCAATGTTCAGATGTCCACCTAGTGCATGTTTACATAGAAAAACAGTTAAAAGCAGCAGAATATACCATAAACCGCTCTGACAGAACTTTATGGGCCTGTCCAAATACCCACACTTGACCACTTGTCTATGTACATGACGTATTTCCTGTATTGACCCAAGTGGGCATGAAGACTGCAAGTGTGTGTAGAACTTTTGATTACCAAATGGGACAAACTTATAGTGTTGTAAAAATGCAAGGGTTTACAGAGTAAAATATTTTGATTTCAATACTTTGCATTTTAAAATAAACATCTAAATATCTGTTCAGTAGTCCTTATGTCAATTTAGTAATTGTGGTGCTTCTAAATATGTGATACATAGCAGTTGCAATTGTTGATTTCGATTTCGGGGCACGTGAGTTCCTGAACATGATCTCTTAATGGAAATTTACTAGCAAAGACTGTATGTGCGAAAGGGGCTTTAGACTCTTCTTTATTAGCATCTGTGGTTCCATGAAGAACTTTTAACATCCATTGAAACATTCCATTGCACAAAAGATGCTTTATAGTGGAAAAAGGCTCTTTAGATTATTACAATATTCTTCATATTAAGATTTTTAATGTTTAATGTTCATTGAAGAACCAAAAATGGTTCTATTACGGCATCACTGCAAAAAAAGCAACTTTCAGAACCTTTATCTTTAAAAACGTATGGCGAAGTCTCGAAGCAAAACGTAGGCATAGGTTTAGGGTACGGTTGTTTTCCAGTCTTTTAAGTCGTGCGCTGTCTTTGTTATTTTTATTCTGCAGCCTGATCTCCCTCTTCACAATAGATCAAAAACATTATTTGAAGGCAGCTCTAAGCTCCTTAAACCTGTCCTTCTTACATCCCAACTTGCACAGTCAACAATCCATTGTGTTACTAGACGATTCTGTTTTAGGAGACGTTTTTATGAATACAGACTAAATCAAATCTTTTACAACCCATTTTTGCAATGCTATCAGGTACAGACTTAAAAGTGTGACACTGTGTTTTTTTTTGGACTCAGTCCTTACTTTGCATTTATTTTAGAGTATATGAAAAATGTTGAGTTTAAGTTTAGCATGTGTTTTGGGTTTAACCGGGTTGCAGTTCTTCTCATTAAAAATGTATCTTAAAGTGAATCCATTAATATGCAACATCAGCTCAAAACTCAATTAGTGCCAATACATTGTCTTTCTATTAATACCAGATAAGCCTGAAGCAAAATAAGGATATTTATTATTCCATGAGTGTGACTAAACCACGAGTCTAAAGAATCTGTACTGTCCATCAAGGGAAGTGTATTCTGCTTCTGAACTGCCTGCAAATTAACATTTTAGTGCTGGCAGTATGTCAATATTGTATTTCAGTGTCTATGGAAAGGTAAATAACTGTACTTGTGGTAAAACCACACCTTACGTAAAATACATACGAATACTCATGAGATTACGTTGGGTGTGAAAGATGCTCATCTCATTAAAGGCTTTCATGCTTTGTTTGCATCAGAGCTCATTCCTGTTGTTTCAACAATTAATGGCCTGACAACACTGATTTGCTGTTGGTTGGATCTGCCATCCTTTCATGTTGGCATTTACACAATGACTCTATTCAATATATTGTTTTTAGATAAACCCTGAGTTTTTTTTAAAGTCAACATGATTTTCTAAATGCTTCTTTTAAAAATAATAATTTTAAAATACCTACTTTTAACCTCATTATGTTCAACCTCAATGGAGTAAAACAGGATTGCTGTGTGTTTAATGGATTCAGTGCTAAGCGCTCGTCTCAGAATGCTGACTGTTTCCATAGCAAACCAGAGCGATGACTTTATTGATCCTTTTCACATTTCCGGGTTTATCAGAAGCCGTCATAGTTTGGTAACCTTCTATAGCAGTGAATGAGAGGAAACATTAAATATAATTGTTGTGTTCCCATTTGCTGAAATAGCAAAAGAAACACTGGGATTCAAGCCTCACAGCATTTACCTGAAACTCTGAAAGTTGAAGTTTCTATGTATGTAATGCTTAGAAGTAAATACTGACCAGAGTCAGTTGTAAATCCTAATTTTAGGGAGACTGGTTTGAACATAAGCGGTTTAAGGCCTCATTTATCTGACTTGAAATCAGACACAAATGGGAACACACTACAGCAGCTGGGCTGCACTATTTAGTCGTCATGCATTTATTTGGATTACCAAAGTGAAAAATAACCGAAAGTACACTACCGTACTATACCTTTCTGAAAATAAGTCTCTTATGCTCACCAAGGCTGCATTATTTGACTTAAGAAAGTTCAAAACAACAGTATTTATTTGAAATATAAATCTTTTTTATCATAATAAATGCCTTTACTGTCAGTTTTGATTCATTAAATGCTTTCTTTCTGAATAGAAGTATTAATTTTAAAAACTCTTACAAACCCAAACTTTTGGACAATATTGTATGTTACAATTTAAATAAATCTACACACATTTCTCTGAAATATTTTGTTCAGATCATAAGCCAGTAGACAGAATATTGAAGCTTTGTCTGTTATCTCACAAAGTGCACTCTTAAGCAATTGATCTTATAATCAAGCAATTGTCTATAATCAGTTCCCATAAAAAAGTCAAAGTTATGTAAGCTTTATAACTATTAAAATGGCTTTTGGAGTCTCTAAGAACACAAATAAAACTTTAGAGCTAAAGCTTGCATCAGGTAAAGCTGTCTAATGTTCATGGTAAACATAATATATCTGATTTATCTCCTCTTGTTTATGACAGAGAAAGAAGGAATCATAGTCTGTTTTGTCAGAATAAGAATTAGTGAATGTTTAGATCTTTTATTTCACAATCACTTGTCATCAAATTATCAGTGAGTAGGCTAGTACTGGCAATGCAATCAGAATGGCCATAAAATCCTGTTGTCGGGGACTGTGGTATGATTTCTGGGTTTTGTTTAAATTATTAGATTTATAAATGATACATTTGACTGATAAATACAATATCAACAGCAATATAAATGTAAGAATAATATTTTACAACGTCTTTGAGTGATGCTTTGTCTCTTCTTAAGGAATCAAAGTGATCGGTGGTGTGAAAGAACTAACAGGAGAGGAATATGGCGTTTATGTCAAGAGGATCTTACCTGGTGGCCTTGCTTCCAGTGATGGTAAGATATTTTATCACAGGTTGAAAGTTGTTTTTTGTGCCTTGAAGTGCCCCTATTATGTTTTTTTTTCCGAATATTACCTTTAATGCAGTGTGTAATATAGCTGTTTGTGAATGCAAAAGGACTGCAAAGTTTATAGATCTAAGTGCTCGACAAATAAAGTTATTGTCTCCTTAAATTAAGAATCGATTCTGACCTGCTGAAACGAGCAATTTCAGTCTCACTTATGGTTACAACCTACGTACAAATTTGCATAATGCTTGTCTATGGTCTTCATTGGCTGCCCGTGAACAACGTCTACTTTGACCCTCCATCAAACTGTAGTTGTTGCTGAAGCCTGGAAGAGTTTGGTTCATGTTGTTGACATGTCGAGAAGACGCTGTTTTCTGTTTGCGAATCCACTTTGCGTGCACTTCAAAGGGTGAGGAGCGCTGAAATTGATACAGTAAAACCGACACCATCGTGTTCGTATCATGTGCATGCAAGTGCTGAGGAAGCCTCTGGAGCTGAAATTCAGATATGGTAATGGGCGTTTTGTTTCCGACACCAATCATAACAGACTGCGCCATCTTACCAATCAGAGCAGATGAAGCTCTAGGAAAGGAGAGGTTTAGAAAGACCGAATCCTTTATCGAGCTATTTTAGACACTGTGAGAAAAGAGGTGATGAGCAATGCAAGTGTTTTTTGACCTTGGATGCATATAAACCTATTGTAGGAGACCTACCAAATTAGTAACCTTTAAAGTAGCATAATAGGGGAATTTATACATTTATCCAGGTGGTCTCCTGAAAGTTTGAAACAATCTAAGAACATCAATTTATAGTCTCTCAAACAGCTCAGAAAGGCATGAATTTCCATGCTGGTTTAGCTAGACTAGCATAATCACATTGTTACCAGCAAAACCTATGTGGTGAGGCTCAGGCTAGTCAGCAATGGGAGGTTGAAATCTGCTCTGACCAGCGAGCTTGATTAAATTGCTTTGATCCACATTATAGTCAACAGCTTTTGCTAATGAACAAAGTGAATAAATCTTGTTATTATGAATCAAATCATTTACTGTAACTGGATATTAGCTTTACATTTAAACCAAAATCAGAATTTGAATGTGAAACACGCCACATTATAATAAAACAGAAATTCAAAAATGAAGACACAAATTTAGAAAGGACACTGTGTCAGTGCAGCTGTTTACATTTCTGCGAAACAGATTGTCTGTCTCACTGCGTATACCTCTGCTTAAGTCTCTCACGTGTGAAGGGGAGTTTAGCGTCATCCCTGTGCTTAGAGTTAATGCCCCTGACGGACTGGAATTAGAGTCTGTCTCCCATTCTGCTGCTACAGAGCACGGGGTATATGGGAGCTTATATGGGCGCATGCGCTCTGCGGGGTCTTTGCTTGTTTTTAGCCGTCTCACACGATTGCTGTTAGCTCGCCATTTAGAGAACTTTGCTAGCTTTCTGGCTGCTCTCTTTGGTTTGGTGGAAAGACATAATAAACATGCTTGTATTTAACTGAGAGACAGATATTCTGAGGGAATCTAGACCGATTTTCACAGTACTGCTGATAATCCAGGGTGACTGTAAAATCGGATACCCGAAAGGTGGTATTTGGCTAAAGTGCTCTGGTGACCCCTTTGAGACTTTGCAGCTGTGTTCTATTCCGGATTTGATTTTAGTCAGTTGTGCTGCTTGATATTTTTGTTGAAACTGATACACTTTTTTCAGGATACTTTGATGACTAGAAAGTTCAAAAGAACAGCATTTATTTGAAATCTTATGGAATATTATAAATATCTTTACTGTCACTTTTGATCAATTTAAGGAACTGACCCCAAACCTTTTAATGATAGAAATGGAAAAATATTAAGAATATTAATATATTTGTCAAGTCATTTTATGGGTCTTTTACAGTTTTTATTTTGTAAATGCTTCAATAGGAAACCTGCAGCCTGGAGACCAAATATTGGAGGTGAATGGCGAAAGCTTGATTGGCGTGACAAGTGAACGGTACATACTACACTCTCTTATATTTTTTATTAATTTGTTCTTCTATTCTGCATGTATGTACTTTCTGTGATGACTTTAAAGTAAATTGAGTCTTAAAATACCTCAAGGACTGTTTATTTAGCTTGCATTCACTTTTACCTCTGAAACTGCAAACTGCATAAATTAGCCACTTGTAATTAATAAAACACTTGATGGGTGATATTGTTCTTTGATTGTAGAGCGGTGGACATTCTTAGATCAGCATCCTCAACCAATCACATGCGCCTTCTCATTGCCAGAGATGAGGAAGCCAGGTAAGCCCCTGATCCGTCCATTATAACATCTGCTCTGAAGATCGCAAACGTCATGTCCATTTAGACATTTAAAAAGTTGCTTTTTGTAAATGTTGCTTCCAAAGAAAAAATAAGAACATTACATTCAAAGCACATTGATATGATTATGATTGAAGAAAACTGAAAAAACATATCATCGTTTCCCAAAAAAATATTAAGCTGCACAATTGTTTTTAACATTGATGATAATAATAAATGTTTCTTAAGCATCAAATCATCATGTTAGAGGGATTTCTGAAGGATCATGTGACAATTCAGTGAAAATTCAGCTTTGGAATAAATTACATTTTAAAATATATTATAAAATAGAAAAGTTAAAATTTTAAATTGTAATAATATTTCATAAAATTACAGTTTTTACTGTATTTTTATATCAAATAAAGGCAGCCTTGGTGAGCATAAGATACTTAACATTTTTAAAATCCTTTAGATCCCACGGAAGTGTATTTATAAAAAAACTATTTTAAAATGTTTATCTTTTTATGTTTGTTAGTTTTTCTTTCCATCTCTACTGCTGATAGTCAATTTCGTTCTCAACCTGCACTTACTTGGTGACATTTAATCAACCTAAACACTTGCCATCATTTAAACACTCTCATCCACTGACATAGATCTATGGATGTCTGACCTGAGTATATTTCATTTGAATGGACACCCCTTAGAAGACACGTTAAATAATTCAATGAAAGATGAATAATTTTGTTCATAAACTAGATCTGACTGAGTATTGGCAGTGCCTGTGAGTCTCTTGGCGAGCTATTCAAAGACGAGCTTCTGGCCCGCATGGCTCCCAAATACTGCCGCCCTCCACTATTTGTTTCGCTCACTAGAAGAAACTATCAATGGAAAATCAGTATTTCTGCATATGACAATGCTAGTAGTGACTTTTCACGTTCTAAAACTTCAGTTAAATTAGGTCTATTGCCTTTTAGTAACCAGCAATAATTTTTCAGTCATGAGCATTTTTAATGTTTTTCATTTATTTGAAATAGAAATCTTTTGTAATATTATAAATGGCTTTACTGTCACTTTTGATCAATTTAATGCATGTTTCATGAGAAGTATACATTTCTTAAAAAAAAATCTTACTGACCCCAAACTTTTGAACAGATATTTTAAAACCTTTTGAACAGATTAGTGCAAACACTAATAAATGTAACATTGTTGAATGTAATCTTTAGCAAATCTCAAAATAAATATGAGTCTGTGAGACTGTGAGAGTCAGTGGCATGACCGCAGTGTACTTTTGAACTCTACATATAGACAGATTGGCAGGAGATTCAGTCCCATGGCTCTGGACTGGCAGCCCAGGGATTGTATGAATGAAGGAAAAAGCCATTCCATGCATGGAGATATGGAGGGAGCGAGTGCGAGGGAGAATGAGAACAGACTCACATTTTAAGCCATGATGAGATGAGTCCTTGCGTCTCCATGCTTTAATCTGCGTTCTGCCCTTAACCAATGCGCATTGAGGGGATTACGCCTCTGCCTCCATGCAAAGACCTCCGCTGCCTTCACTCGCATATCAACAACCTGGAAGTCTTCAGGAACCTAAAGACGGAGCACAGCATTTTTAGGCTTTTTGTTTGTGTGTATTTATGAGGAAGATGGTTTAGAATGTGCATGTATACACAGTGGTTTTTTGAGACAGCGTTCATGCCTTTTAGAGTCAGCTCCTTACCATATGCATCACAACCTTGTGTGCCCTGCTGCCTCCCTTTAATCCGCACTGATAACCTGTCCTGAGGACGGAGGAAAAAGCTCTTTTTGCATTGCATTACTCACTTCGAAAGCTGTCACTTTGAGTACACCTAGATATTTTAGGCTTAGAGTAAATATGATTTGGCTCTGATATGAATCCAAAGAATTATGGGTCTAGTTATTGAAGGCTAGGCTGTGTTTATATAGTCTTCTGAACACACATAGACGCTTTGTATTGGGGTTAAAACAAGCAAAGATCTGGGATCACTCAGGGACACGGACACCTGCATGTAGGTAAAGAGGCCAGTAGCTGGGCCTGTGCACCAGTGTGTAATGAACACATGTCCATACTGAATAAGGTTTGAGTCCAGTGACAGGACATTTCTGTTGACCTATATCTGACATTCAAGTGGTGTCTGGGGGAAAATGGCCTGGGATGGAGATGGAGGGGAATATTTAAATAGATTGTAGATATTGCCCAGCCTATCTAAAGGGAACTAAGGAGAACTCAGCATGTTTATTTTTACTCAATAGGCTGATCACAAAATCCATTTCCATTGCTTTATCTTTCAGTAACAGAACAATTATCTATCTATCTATCTATCTATCTATCTATCTATCTATCTATCTATCTATCTATCTATCTATCGATTTTTTTTCTGGGACATATAATGATACATTTCTAAAAGTAAAATGTAATCTTTTTTTTTTTTTTAGTGGTTGGACCAATGAAAAGTTTGGCAGGGAAAGTACAATTTTGAATTACTGGCCTTATTGTCGAGCCCTATATTGGCATTGGCAGTCAATCAGACTACTTGAAGTAGATGACACGGTTAGAGTAGATTTATAACATTGGTCATGCTTTTTCCTTTTAGTAATGATGTGGAATATTTTAATCGCTGAATTTAGCCCTGCGAGTACTTGTATCTGCTTAGAGCATATTTGGATTGTGTAGATAACAAGATAACATGTGAACATAATTACATTCGTCCTAAACGAATTAACTGACATGATATTATTTTGGAATAGTGCAAGCTGTTACTAATGTGAGGGAAGTAAGGACTGTTATGTAATTTAGGTGTCTAAAAGTTTTTTTTTAATTATTATGCTTTTGAAGGTTGACATTTTTTTCTTGGACGGTTGCATTATTGTTATTTCTTTTGTCTTTGTGTAGTCGAGAATTTGCAGAGCTCCTTGAAAAATATGGCTCGAACGGAAGCACAGGATCAACCAGGAATTCTCCTATTCAGCAAAGTATGTATATTCTCTCAAGTTTACATGAAATGCACATACTATAAATCATTTTTATTCATTCATTTTTCTGCTCGTCTTTAGAATATCTCTCTTTCATAACCTCACTATTTCCTGAAATAACAAAGGTTATGAAACGCTGATTCATGCAATATGATCCTCACAACTGTCTAACAAACAGGAGGAATAAGAGAAAGAAATTCACATCACATCTCTTCATCATCATCCCTAACCATTTTAACTTCTATATGCATACTCTTTCTCAAATATAAATGAATAACAGGAGACAAACAAACTGTGTTTTCAAAAAACAATCTCTTTTTTTGGGGGCTCAAGTCAATTATAATTATAATGTTTGGGGGAGAAACAAATCAGCCCTTGAAAATGGCTTAAGACAGCGCATTCGTCCATTATGCAATTTCGAACATCTGTTTCTGCCGGAGGAAAGGCGCTTCACAGGAAAAGTTCTTGAGAACGGAGCGTGTGCTCAGTCTTATCCCTGCTCTCTCCTCTGTGTAGAATATTCTAATGATGTAACTTGCTTTAAGCACAGCAAAGAGTTTCATTTGAGTCTTTAATTTAAAAGTGCAAACAGGATTTACAAGCAGATGGCTTCGTCTGGACGTTTTGTGTTTGTTTTTGACGAATGAAGTTTCAGTTTCTGAGACTGGCAAAACTTGCAAACTAAAAAAAACTTTGTATTCACTCAAAGACGTTATATACATAGTCTTTGAAGAGAATTTTGCTTTTGTTTATTTTTTCAGTGTTGGCTACATTATTACTACAAACAGCGTTCCAATATTAACTTTTATTAAAATTGTGGATTAAACAAGCCAGTGTTTTTGAAAATGATAACTTTATGGATTGTGTCACTGCCCTCTGGTGGTTATTATATAAGCTTGCATAATTATGAACTACGTAGTGTTATGTCAAGTTTTATCAGGTATTTTGTAATAATAACCAAATCTCACTTTTTGTGCCACAGCAGGCAGATACTTGGACAGCACATCATCAGGGTCTTCGTCCAGATCTCAGAGTCCTCTATTGCTTAGTCCTGCTGGATCTCAGAGTAATTACAACAACACAGGACCCTTGCTACGCTCCCTAAGGTACTGATAACAAACTATTTAGTCTAGTAAAGTTAACATACTGAGTTGTTTAACAGTTTATTTTGATTCAGCACCACGCTGTACTTCACTAGTAATTTTGAGTGTGTGTGTGTGTGTGTGTGTTTGGTTTCAGTCACCCAGGTGAAGGGGTGATTCAGCTGATATCAATCGCTCGCTCCTGCAGTCTGGGTATTACCATTGGAGGTGGCTCCAACAGAACTGATGGCCCTGCAGTTTTCATCCAGGAAGTGCTGTCTGGAGGAGACTGTCATCGGGTGAGAGATTGGATCCCTTTAACAAACTGTGTGCCTGCGTGCATTTGTGCATAAAGTGTTAGTGTTTTCACACAGAAATCATTGATCAAGGATCAGTAAAACAGTATTTTCACTGACTGATTTATATGATTATGTGTAGTTAAAGATGCACATTATACATATTGTAACAAGTGTAATTTTTTTTATACCACATTTCATTTGTTTAAAGCTGCAGTCCGTAGCATTTTCCCTTTTTGTCGCCATCTCTGTTCGAAATCTGTAACTGCAGTGATTCGCGGAATTATAATCTTTGCGTGGGTTGTAAATCGGCATGAAACAGCGCGGATGAACACAGTGTTTTGAGGCGAGTGCTGCTGTCAATCACCGCGCTGTGTGGATACTGTCATTCAGAATCACAGATTCACTTTTTGAAAGTTTGACTAACATAAGAATTTTCACCGGAAAATGTCTTCTGAACAAGTAAGTAACATCCATTTTTGTTCTGATCAACTAAGGGTGGAAAAAGCATTCGACATGACAAGCGATCTTTAGATTTAATCAGCGCGATTTACAGCAACCATGTAAATCATAGCCTACTTTCTTCTCAAATTGTTCATGTTAACAACATCACCATTGCGTGACTAACGTTATTTAATGTGTTTTATGATTAACGTAGACTAACCATGTTCCGTACACTTTTCGACTTTCACCGCACGTCAACGGCCACTACTCTGTTGCTAAGAGACATACAAGCTTGTGTGAGCGCTCATTCTCCGGGGAAATTCCCATTGGAGGATCTATTCTTTGATTGATGTCTTTTGGACCAATAGTATTTGAGAAAAGTGAGGTAAAGTACCTCCTCCGTCTGTGTACGGAAGATGATTGGGGTTAACGATGTTCCGTACAGGCTTCTAATGGTGTTCCGTACAGAGCGCACCTTGATTTCAACTGCAAAAATGTACTTTAAAATGAACATTTGTGATATAATATAGTAATATAAATATATAATTGTTTATTAATTAAAGAATGGCTATTTT
This sequence comes from Chrosomus eos, assembly GCA_036326025.1. Classification (NCBI taxonomy): domain Eukaryota; kingdom Metazoa; phylum Chordata; class Actinopteri; order Cypriniformes; family Leuciscidae; genus Chrosomus; species Chrosomus eos. Next base: position 29,494,221 of record CM070821.1, read on the forward strand.
AAATGTTAAAATATTATAAATATAATCACTTCAAGCAGGCGTCTCTGCTGCCTGTCTAAGTGCGAGAGTGGCGCCAAGCGGCCGTTGTCCGGAATTGACGTTTAAAAATTCCCATTTCAAAGCAGTTATTCAACAAAAGGTAATATATTTAATGATTTGTGATAATATAATAACAATTTCATGAAGACTATAGTACTGTGAAAAGCATTAATCCAATTGAAATGTACATTTTCACCGCTGTAGAACGTCTCCCCACCTAAAGCTAATATCTGGGCTGCAGCTTGCCCACCCTCCATTCGCAGGCGCAGTGGGCGCACCTAGCAAACTTACTGAAATATTTTTGAAACAAACGGCGGGGGGTTCTCTTTCTTGGTCGGGGATAAAAGAGGGATAAATTATGATAACACACATATATAATTTATATATAACCTTGAAGTATTTATTCAGCGATCGTCGGGAAAAGGTAATCTGTACGGAACATCGTTGTGTACGGAACATGGTTAGTCTACGTTACCTGTGTAGTTCAGAATTCATATTCTCCATAATAGCTAAACGAGAAAGACACAACAAAGGAAACTCCATAACTGTGTGAATTAAGAAAACGTACTGTTACACGATTGAACTATTGAAATGTCTTACTTGTTCAGCAGAAAAAAGCCGTCTCTTCTTCCGTTTCGAACCCCTTCAAAACAGAGTTCACGCACCTTTCAAAAGCCCCGCCGATGTATCCTTGTGTTCGCATGAGACGGTTTCTTTCTCTTTCCACCTTAAATCCGAAGTACGAAGTCTTTTGGGTTTTATAACTGGTTAATCTCCAGTTGACACTGATGATTGTTGTTTGGATCTTTCTGGATCCGCCATGAGTTTAATCATGTAAAGTGCTGCGAGAAAAGCCTATCTCTACATCTCCTCACGCGCAGTATAGCCGGCTAGCCGAAACTCCTTCTTTATGTGTACGGATGTGACGTAATAACGCAAAGACATGCTCGAATTTCCCGCTAAACCCCACCAGTACCACTGGAATTAAAATCATTATTACAAGCTAACCGTTTTGAATCTAGCTATGGCAAGCAGATAGTTTTGAACACTGGCTGAAGATGTTTTTTTTTAAATAATTAATTTGGATTATTTTTAACTTAAAAATGTTACGGACAGCAGCTTTAATATTGTTGTTAAATACATAATTAAAAGCAATTGCATTAATGCCGTCTCTAAAGAGACTGTGAAAACTCATTAACTTGTTAAAGGTACACAATGCAACTCTAGAGGTATAAAAAACAAAACTGAATGAGCAAATTTCTCGGCTGTGCTTCGGCTGTGTGAATTTATATGTTTATCCTACTGATCATAAAACATTCACTACTAGGCTAAAGGGATATCACCAGTTTAGATGGAAAGGATCTCAAGCTGACTAGCTGAAGACATTACTTAAGCTATTATAATAGACACGGTACTTCCTGGAAAAAAAATTCAGCACTGCGCTACAACAACCATGGTGAAATGACCCTTCACAGTAGATGATGCTTTACAATGAACTCTGTTAGAGAGCTACATATGCTAATCTATCTGTTCAATAAAATACCTTACCATCTCCGTGTTGCTTTTACAACATTTCAAATCCCTCAGTTCTCGCCATCTCTGAAAAGTCAAGCCAATGTTGATTCTTGTTTTATTACGAGCTCTGTCGCGTTCTTTTGTTGCCTGCTTTTCTCTTGAAAACCATCCTGCTAGGTCTAAAATATAAACACTTATAATAGGCTTACCATAGTGAATCAGGGTAAGACAAGTTCATGTTTTGGAAGAAGGATTGATGATGTATTGACTAATTGTTTAAAGGTTGTTGAACAACAACAATGAGAACAACAGATACAAATGAGCGGGATATGTCACACAATTCGTGGAAGTGTTTAGTCTGAGCTGGAGAAAGCAGATTGTAAAGATTATAAAGAAAACAGATTATAAACCTCTGGGAATCTTGCCCCCAAGGCAAGGATAACTCAGGTCTTTACACCTTACCAATAAGCTTCAACACATTTAGCCATCTTTATCACTGAGGGGGTTAGGATTTAAGTGAGGATAACATCCTAGAATCTCAGACTACTGCGTGATAGCCTGAGCCAGAGCAAAGGTTTCCTCTTAAGTAGGTAGGTAGTAGGTAGTAAGTAGGTATCTCCTGGAAATGATCTAAGCAATTTATCCCCTACTTTACATTGTTTTCCCCAGTCAGTGCTTTTCCTGATAGACAAACAGGTTTAGACTTTGCTGGGCTGTTCTGGATATGGACAGTGCTGTCGCAGCAGACTGCAGAGGTCAGGTGCACCCCGTCTAGGGCATCGCCCTCCCTGTGGAATATAAAACTCCACAACGGGGAGGGGAGCTGTACTATTCACCTACAGGACTATTGTGCTGAAACTCAGATATTCAATATCGCTTAGATTTTCAGTGTCAGATTGTTGGCCATCTGTAACATCTATTAAATAAGGTCCCATGTCCGTTTTGAATATTTTAGCTAGAGTCAATGATCATTACTCAGAGCTTCCAATCTGAAATATTGTTACCTTTTTTTTTTTTTGGAGAATCACTTTGTCTAGCAATTAGTTTTAGTGTTTAGTTGCATATAGTGGTGTCTCCAAACGCTAGCCTCACTTTTATTGTTGCTCATAGTTAGAACATAGAGGAATGCTGCAATGAATAACTGAATTTGTATTTAATCTTACTCAATATTCTTGTCGTGTCCTTCAGTAAAAATACACAAATGTTCAAAAGTTTGGGGTGGGCACCATTTTTTTTCTACAAAAAAAATCATACAAGGAGTAATCATTTGATTTAACTAACCAGTAGGACTTCAAAAAGTAACAATTATTTGCCAATATTGATACGACTCTGATATCCACCTTAGTTTTAACGAAGGAGACATTGCAACTTGAGTGTGCAAGACTTCCAGTTATTTTAGCTGTACAAGACGGTTCGTTATTCTACTTGATATTGCAAACATGGTTTTACAAACAAATCATTGGAAACACATTTATTTTAATGTATTGTTATAATTATAAACACACTGGGTTTGTAGTGCAAATTGTTCCACTGTTAACTGCAGTTGCTGTATTTATTTACCTGTAGTGGCAAATGAATCAGAACTCTCACGCATTCACCGAACATAGCTTACTCCTGTGTTGCAAAATAAGGTGGATATTACAGTGCATCCCTAAACCAAATGGTTTGGAAGCGGATTGGATTCACTTGAATATGAGACTTTTGGCACAGTTGTGTAGTTTTAGTGACTTTGGTGTCTCTGGGGGGATGGAGTTGCTGTAGTGGTGTCCTCTGTAAAGAGATGAGAGAGGTCTCCACCTGGTGATGAGTAGTGCAGTAGGTTATGTTCGTGCTGATGCTGATGGTGCAGCTTTCTCAAACTGAACGTCTGCCAAGAATTGTGACTGATCAGCAACATTTAGTAAGGATCTTCATTCCTTTGGCCTTACAGGATGGACGACTCAGACCTGGAGATCAGCTTATCGCCATTAACAAGGAGTCGTTGATAGGAGTCACATATGAGGAGGCCAAAAGTGTGCTCAATAAAGTGAAATTCAGGTATTCATCAATTAAATTGATCAATTCAATTAATCAGTATCATTGTACTTATTTCTTTTATAGAATGTATTTATTTTGTCCCTGTTCTTTGGCTTTGAAGTCAGGAACCAGTGGTGGATATTGCCTTCATTCCAGGAAAAGGACCTTTTTCCAACAGCCCGTTGTTGCATAATGGGGTTCAGAGGGGGGTTGGGAATGGATACAACGCCGCCCGGTTAAAGGTTCATGTCCGATCTCCTGAGGTGAGTGTTTAATAGTGTACCAGATCATGTCATGTCTCTGTATAATTAGTATGACACCAATATCTTGTGTACATTGGTACACAGACAATTCCTTGTTATGGTCTTTTTACTAAGCATGCAATGCTTCATAACTTTCTTCTCATAGATGCGACAAGAGGAAACAGTTCCAGTCCTTTCATCCTCCCCAGAAATCTGCCCTCCAGACATACAGGTTTCAGGTACTTGTCTCAAAGGTTGACTCATAACACCCTTAACTCTATCTTAATGAGCTTTACAGCTAGTTTCCAGCCTTTCTCATCACCCATATGAGCAGTGCAGATTTTGTTATTCATAAGGCTAATATTTCCCTTTTGAAAGGAGTACTCTAATTTCATAACCTTTATATCATATTATGTTAGTGTTTTACAGCAAACAAATTTACAATAAAATATCTAAACATTATTTTAAACATTCATTTACTTAAGAGGCAAAATTTCATAAATACACTACTGTTCAAAAGTTTGGGTTCATTAAGATTTTTAAGAAATCATCTTTATTCAACAAAGATGCATGAGTACTGGAAGTAGTTGCTCTCTTAGTTTCTGGACCTTACAGATTGCACCTTGTGTCTCAGTGAAAGTAGCATCCAAAATGAATCAGTGCACGGAGAAACAGGATTTATTGCAAAGCAATTATTTATTTTGAGAGAGAAAGATTGGGGATTAGTGTGTTTGGATTTTAATCAACGGCTAGTTGCAAAGTAATCTCTCTGTGCTCCCGGGGCCCGGGCATGTATGTGAGGTGTTTAAATTACACAATCAAATTCTAGAAGACATAACAAAATAAAGGAAGAAGGCCTCTTTCATGTTGAGTCAGATTGTGCTCTTATCTCAGTTCCCAGGAGCTGGGTACTGTAGCTGTTTAATACCAGATTGATTTGCTGTGCGTAATGTGTAATCCTTTCTTGGAGCACAAAATGGGATTGATAAGTTGTTATAGAAACCATACAGAGATAGCCCCTTAGGTCCATTTTATGCTATTAGATACTTTGAAGAAGCTATCTGTGTGGATGTTAACATGTCAAGTCACTTCTCTAGACACTGAGATCTTTGTATGCTTAAATAATGCCCAAAAATGCTCTGTATTTCTCTGCATAGAGACCCAAAAAGTATTTTGACACTTGTGGACATATCCAAAGGTTGTATATTAGATACAAAAAAAAAAAAAACCCAGTGGAATCTGCAAACAAATGATGCAAGACCTTCAAATTTCGATCAGTTTTATCATTTGAAACCTTTTTTTTTTTTTTTTAAATGTGTGCTGTCTTTAAAATAAATGCCTTTTGGTTTGATATTTTGACATTTGACATTCAGACATGACTTCAGTGTGCAAATACATTGTGGTGCCACTCTATTTCACGTTCACATTATGAATGCATGTCAGGCTGCTACTGAGATGTGCTCCACGCACCTGCACTGTAAAAAAAGTTAACTCATTATTTTGAGTTATCTTTTTGCATGGGTTTTTTTTTAGTTTAACTAACTTATTTCGATAAGTTGAGGACAAGAAAACTTAAAATTTCTTGTTGTCTGGACAATCTAGTTAAAAAAATAAGTTGAAATAACTAAATTGCTAAAATATTTTTTACAGTGTGTCCGTCAGGCGATCCTTGGCTCAGAGCTTAAGGTGCAGAGATTAATCTAGACCGGATGTAAGCATGCCTGGCTCGCCCTTGAACCCTGTGTGGTGTCGTGTTTACGAGCGTGTTATAGTGCTTAATTACCCATTTATCCAGACTAGCTGATAAAATCTTAGACGAATAAGGAATATCTGTTTTATCTGATTTAAATGGGCACGTAATCCTGCAAAAGCCCTTCTGGGAGTCCTTCATAGAAAGGAAGACTGGGTGTGCTCAGACTTAGACACATGCTTATCTTTATTCGTTGTCATTCTTTAATCATTGTGATTTGTAGAGATGTGGAGATTGTTATAGAATTCTGCTATCCAATGAAAACTGATGTTTACAACTGGTTTGCACCTAACATAAAGGCTGACTGTTATTTAGTTAAATGAATGTACTACACTAGGCTAAACATGAAACTATTTATATAAGTTGATGATAGTGGTTATGTTGTCCGATTTTGAGCTTGGTCACTGGATAATTGAATTTCTGATGCCACCCATATCACTTGAAACCTGTATCACTTGAAGAATATCTAGGCTGCTCTTTCCAAAAATAATTGGGGACTGGGACTGTCACTTCTAAAGTCATATAATAGCTTTGTGTGATAATCTTCCCCTCCATGATGCTCTGAAATGGACTACAAAAGTGACAAAATGTGATTTGTGTTAGGACCCCAAATCTAATGTTGCCAATATGTAGTTTGAGAGTACTTGAGAATATGGTGCTCAAGTTATATGGTCACTTTTATTGTATTTTTTTTGTGATTTTTGAGCTTGATACCTCGCCATTCACTTCATGATAAGGAAAACTGGCCAGAGAATTCTTCAAAAATTCACCTTTTGTAAGAAAGGAATTGATATGCGTTTGAACAACATTTGGATGATTTGACAGAACTCATATTTAGATGAACTATCCCTTTGATTACTAGTTACTCTGCAAACATATTTGTCTATCCACATGCTTGCAATTCTGGGGGAACATTCATAGAAGCACCATTAATCTGGATTGTTTTAGTTGTCCTGGATTGTGTACAATCAGTTCCACCTGTTAAATCCACTCCCCCTGTCCGAGCTCCCTGCTGTGCGTGTTGGTCCTGAATTACCAGCATTGAACCTGTCTGAGTCTGCGTGAGTTTGACGTGTCTGAGCTCAACCTGTCAGTCATGAGCGTCAGAAGGCAGCTAAATCCCCTGCGTTGCTTAACAATACACACGCCACTGAAAGCACTGGGGTTAATACCTCTCTTTCTCTATCGCCATCTCTCTCGCCCCCTCGATTCAAATCCCTCACATAGTTCATAATCTTTATTGTATTAATATAATACCCATTCATTTGTTCTCCCAAACGATGAAAAAAAACACATCAAGGCCATGTTTTCCAAAAGAGCTAACTAGCTCTCACCACTAAATGCTGTAATGTGAGTATGACTCTTAAAGTAGGTGTTTTTTTACTGTCCCTTTTTCCCTCTTAGCCTCCACCGCACAGAGACCAGCCATTGTTTCCAAACCCAAGATCTCGCTAGACCCCCACATACGGCTCAAATCAGAGAAGCTTGATCTGGTAAGCCTGGTTTACACAAACAGTTTTACATGTGCACCTTCTTTGTATTGTGTCAGTAGTGTATGTAAATGAACAATGTCTACTCATTCTCCATGTTACCTGGACCAAGTAAATCACATTTATTTGTCACCAAAAGTACTTTGACAATTCCAGGGCTTTCATGAAAACTACAGATTACACTCCCGTCCACGGACAGTCGGATCGACAGAGGGTTATTAACAAAACAGTTATTTTATTATCACTAAAAATTGTACTGTACGTTTAAACGTCTTTAAAAGCGTTATGGTAAAAATGGTACATTATGGCTACAGCTTTTGCACCTGTATGCTGTGGTGGGTTGGGCTGACAGAAGGCCATTTCTTTCAGTTTTGCCCCCTCCATTTGGCATAAAACAGTTTTCATGACCAAATGTTGACTACATATGGGTAGGATGTTTTTTTTTACATTAAATAAATAAATAATGCTGTTAATTTCGGGATAAATGTTTTATTAAGAAAAATCTTCTCTTTATATGTATTTTTGCATTATTCATGACTGCAATGACATTATGCTTGTACCTGTACTTTTAGTAATGATTAGACCCAGCGGTTCAGAAAATGTGGTCAATTTAAAGATCTCCCATTGGAATCTGTACGATTGACTTCAAAAGGAGCCTGTATCTCAGTGCAAAGTAACTGACAGAGTGCTTATGTAGATAACCTCTCGTATCTCAGTGTCACTTTCCTCATAGATATCTGTTTCTGCTCTTTGTTATGGTGCAGTTGTTTAGCGGAGATTTAATTTAATCCTACTGATTCTGGGGCTGACCCTAATCTACCGGCCCATTAATAGGATTAGGTCTCAATGGACGAGAGCACTTAAATGTGGACTAAAGGCACAATGCACACTATGCTAAGTGTTGCACGAACAGGTATTTGACACGGTGCAAAGTTTTCTATGTAACTTTATACTGTTCATTGCACTGTTCATCACATTTATCAAGCAGATATTGTATCTGGTACAGGACAGTTTTCTTGCCATTGGTGTTTGAACAGTATATCTTATTTTTGTGGCAGTATCAGATTGTTGGTTCGACCTTAATCTGATTAGCCTTATTAATGCCTTTTGAGCTCTTATGGACAATAAGCCTGGATTAATTGTACGCCACTGACTTGACCTCTGTTACCACACTGCCATCTTGTGTATGTAGCAGTAGCATGACTCTGTTCAAGCTTGACTGGATACTATACAGTTGATAATGAATCATAGTTATCAGTCAACTCTTAAAATATACTATACTAAATATTTAAGGTTTAGTGTTTATAGTTATTTTCCTTTTTTGTTTTTATAGTTTTTTCAGTAACACTTTACAGTAAGGTCCATCAGTTAACATTAGTTAATGTATTAACTAACATGAACTAACAATGAGCAACAAATTTTTTACAGCATTTATTCATATTTGTCAATGTTTACTGTTTACAGTACATTTACTAATGTTAACAAATACAACCTTTGATTTTAATAACATAAGTTTAGAAAACTAAGATTAATAAATGGTGAAGAAGTATTGTTCATTCTTAGTTCATGTTAACTAAGGTAGTTAACTAATGTTAACTAATGAACCTTATAGTAAAGTGTACCCGTTTTTTGTAAAAAAAAAAAATTAAAGAAACATTTTGCACTCGTTTTGTAGTAAAATAATACTAAAATATTTGAAAATTGAAGTGAATAAATTAAATTAACTTAATTAAATTAAATTTGGAGAATGGCGGTGCAGACCGCTAAAAATTCTAAGGAGCTAGATTTGGTTGAACAGGCTTGTAGCACTATAATGATGAAGGTTTTTGACCGTTTGATCATTTTGCAGGCGCTGTCGTACCTGGGTCTGGATTTAACAGAAGAGAAGAGACTGCAGTTCAGAGAGAGTCTCACTACAGACCCTCAGGGAACGGTCTCATATGGAGGTATAGACACATTCTTAACATGATCCTTAGTCAGTCAACTACTGTAGATGCAGGAAATTTTCCTCATTTTCACAATCATTTTGATGTGGACTTATATTCCCACATGCACATGAGACCCACTTGATAGGCAGTTTACTTTCACTGTTCACTGTTAGAGTGTTAGGCTCCCATAGTGCTTATAACTCAATTAAACAGGTTGCATGACAAAGAAAAAAAAGGATTACTGCAGTTTAACAAAAAAAGAAAGAAAAAAAGAAAGAAGTTTAGCACGCAATGCGTTGGAATTCAACATTACTGAAATAACTAAAAAAAAACATTTAATATTAATCTCTCTCGTATTCATCTTTGGATGCCAATTATTACTGGTTTAGCTTGCGTGCCTAAGGTAAGGTTACCAACCTCCTAAAATAACCACAGGAAATAATCACATGAATGGAAATTCCCCTTTTGAAAAGGGAGTCACATTCCGTATTTGGATATTGGGTTTGAGTTTGTGCTCTGAAACACTTAGAATGAGTTTTTAGAGACAGATTGTCATGGATGGGTTCAGTACAAACTTAGATAGCTAAGTATATTTCCAGGCTGCTCTTGACAGGGAGTTACGCTTCACTCCTGAACTCCTCAGCAGGAATATGTCACCACGGCAAATCCTGATCAAAGTTTGTGTGGAGGAGCAGGAGTTCTGCCGGTTTTCTTGCACTTCAGCTGTGCAAACACTTACAGCAAGGCCACCTGAACGTAAATATTCCCTCTAGATGCTCTTTCTCCTGTTATGAGGAAAAATCGGGATATATTTAGCTGAGTGACAGGAGAAGAGACTATATGGCACCCACTTTTCTGTTTAGAAAGCAAATGTTGACCTGAAATCACATTTTCAAATCTACACTCAGACTGGTCAAATGTTTCGAATAACAAGGCTGCATTTATTTGATCAAAAGCACAGTAATATTGTATATATTATTACAATTTAAAATCATTTCTATTTTAAAATGTAATTTATTCCTGTGATTTTCTTTTGTTATCTTACTGTCCAAATTTTTGAAAGGTAGTGTATCACAGTTTTCACAAATATATTAAACAGCATAACTGTTTCTGATGGATCATGTGACGCTGAATATCTGACAATGAGAAATGATGCTGAAAATGTATCTTTGCATCACAGGAATAAATTACATTTCAAAATGTATTAAAATAAAAAAAGGTCATTTTTTCACAATATTATTGTTTTTACTGTATTTTTGATCAAATGCAGCCTCTGAGTTGTGACTGACTTTTCTTTTTAAAGTTAAACATTAAAAAAAATCTTAAATGATGTTAATACTGTAATTGTTAGAATGTACATTTCTTACATACTTTTTATATTTATAGTGTAATTCTTGGCTATTTCTAACTATGCCTCTGTTTCCTTAATAAGACTTTGTGGAAGCCACCCGCAGTGTGTATCAAGAGAAGCTGGAGGAGGCGGGACTGGGACAGGGACCCTTTATGTTCTCCTATCAGGAAGCAGCTAGTTTGATGGACACCTCTGCCTTTCATTCCCCAGTAAGTAGACCCGCAGGATTTAGTATCGGAGTACTTGACTTTGATTTGGGCTAAACTTCGGCTCAATCTTCAGAGCACCTCCTCACATTTGAGACTTCACTTTCTCCTGAAGCTGAGCATGTCGGGAGATTTACTCAGGGATCTTAAAGGAGCTTTTCTCCTGCTCAGAAAAGTTATCAAAGCTGTCTTTTAAGCTCTTAAACGCTTTGATTGTCAGAGTTTGCCTGTTTTGTAGCCCGTGCCTTTGGATTTGTCTCACATAGATGTATGAGCACTGAATTGGTACTGGTTTTAATGTTTTTTTTCCCTTTCAGATCCCAGAGGCAGGGTCAAACACTTATGAAAGAGTTGTTTTAACAGTGTCACTCTCTCTTTCAGACCTATGAGTCAGAGTGCAGCTACAGCAGTGAGGAGCTGGAGGAGTTTCAGACGGAAGTCAAACAACTCCAGCTGCAAATGAAACAACTCAAGGTGAGTACTGAAATAAACAGGGGTAGCTGGATTGTGTTGCTTCCTTCAATCAATATATAAGTATAGGACTATAATTGCTGACTGCAGGGTCCAAAATGAACACTCGCTAAGTGCAAATTCAAGTCAATATTGGCTTTAGTGAGTAAATAAACCGACAGTTGTCCAGTAAATTAATTTGTCAAATTGTAAGAATGATAGTCTTAACTGATTCACTTAAAGGATAATTCCGGTATTTAACACTTTAAGTCTATTTTCTAGTTTGTTTTGGATGAAACATTGTTTTGGATGTTTGTTTTGGAAGAGTGGTGGACTTAGACATTTTGACGATGGGTCCTGTCTCGACTTTTTGACTATTTTAGGATAGCCTCTGAGTGCTTCAGAGTGGTTGTCTACGAGCATACTGAAACATGTCCTTAAAACAACACTTAACATTAGCTCTCAAAACTGTGCAACTCACCGAGTGATTAGTGGTGTTCGTTGATGATTAAAAACAAATATATCGGTGCAATGTATGCTTTCAATCCGTGTTATTTACTATAGTGGAACTATATTTTCAGATACCTCACGACCGCGGATAAACTTCCGCTGGATATTTGAGTCTGAAGCGTTAGCACACTCCCGACCACTTGATGGCGACAACCACTTTGCCACAGTTGCTCTGCTCACGCTAGCTTTCAGAGAGACGGAGAACCGAGCGAAAAAACTACAACCAAATGTAAACAGACCCCTTTCGGTATCCGTTAGCGCAGTAATATCAACGAGCACTGAGTCCTTCAACAGACATCAATGGAATTTAAAAAAATGGCAAATAAAACACGACAGAAACTGTATTTCGCTACGCTACTTGTTTTGGATCATCAACGAACACCACTAATCACTCGGTGAGTTGCACAGTTTTGAGAGCTAATGTTAAGTGTTGTTTTAAGGACATGTTTCAGTATGCTCGTAGACAGCCACTCTGAAGCACTCAGAGGCTATCCTAAAATAGTCAAAAAGTCGAGACAGGACCCATTGTCAAAATTTCTAAGTCCACCAATCTAGGTCATCCAAAACAAACTAGAAAATAGACTTAAAGTGTTAAATACCGGAATTATCCTTTAAGAAACACCTGTCGCAGCTCGTACAACTTTTCCCTCAGTGGAAAACGTACCATCATGTTTATCTGACAAGTTCTTTCCACATGTGGAATTTTCCTCACCCAAACCCGCACAACAACAACAAAAAAATATATAGAATATGGAATAAACAGAATAGACAGAAAATAAATAGTTACAAAAAATAAAAGGCAAAATTACGGAAGCTCATTTCCGCCAACAAGAAAAAAGACTCATGCTTGGGTAAATAATAATTATGACATACTAAGTCATAATTATGATAGACTAAATCATAATAATGAGATGAAAGTCATAATTATGACATAAAAAGTTACATTATTATAAGTCAGAATTTTGACAAATCGAATGAGATAAAGTCCAAATTATGACATACAAAGTCAAAATTATTTAACATTTTGAAATGGTGACAGTTGAAATTGACATAAAATCTAAAAGATGATTGAAAGTCATAACCTTGACTTTTTGTGTCATAATTATGATATACAAAAACATGATTTATTTTCTTATGTGGCAAAAATGGGCTTCCATACGAAAAGTTTCATAACCTATAAGAAATATTTTTAGTCAGTACATTTGATCTATTTGCACATTTACATTTAATTTAAATTTATGCATTTAGAAGACGCTTTTATCCAAAGCGACTTATAAGAAAGGAACATACGGAGTCAACACTCAACACTATTCGTAATAAACAATGCCAGGTTTTCTGACAACTAAATAGAGAGAAGCTAGAGAAGAGAAGAAATGGAAAGAATATTTTGTGTGTGTGTGTGCAAGGTGTGCATTTGGTTAAGGGTGTGTGGGGTAGTTAATTCACACATCATTGGTGTGGCAGAAATGTAATTTTGGACCCTGGTTGACTTTCCATTAAATGTTGCTAGACTACGAGCTCCCACACATGACATGCATGGGGAAAAACAAGTTATCGTTTCCACAAATTAATTTATTCCCTCGTTTTAGGTAAATTGTGGCCACAATTAAAAAAACAAGAAAACAAATTATTACTAGGGGGCCACAAATTAATAAGTTGTGGGATCAAATATCTATTGGCCACAATATTTGTTTTTCTTCCACGTGTCATGTATGAGGCTGAGCTGATCATTTGTGCATAAAGCTTTTGTGACACGAACATACATTACATTGCTCTCAGGTGTTACTGAAAGATACAGAAGACAGTAAGAAGACTCTGGAAGAGGAACTGCAGAAGACAGCTGAGGTAAAGCCTGGAAATAAACACGACTTCTTCGATGTGACTAATCTTAAATGTCTCAAAATATGACATCCAAGTATAAAGAGGCATGAGAGCTGATTTAATACATCAGCACTTTGTGCATACCAAATATATACTATCACAGCATGAGCATCTGAACATTTAAGACATTCGTCCACCCGTCAATTTGTGTGTTCCCTTATTTCCATGTGTGTGGATGAAACAGAAGGCCACGGCCACAGTGGAAGAGAATAAGTGTCTGAAGAGTAAGCTGCAGGTAGCAGAGGCTGTTCAGAGACAGACTAACAGTGCCGAACAAGACTACGAGGAGGTCATTCAGCTCCTGGAGGCTGAAATCAAAGATCTGAAGAACCAGGTAGCCGGAAAGAAACAGAGAGGACTTGAGGCTACCAAGGTAATTGTTCCTCTTTCATCACATCTCTTTGTTTTCTGAAAAAATATTCATGTAATTTATATGAAATTTACAAGATGATGCAATGGATGAAAACTTTTTAGAATGAGTTGCCAGGTGATTGCTATCTAATTAAACACGGTCCGGTCCAGTTCATGACCAACACTTGAAACAGTGTTATTTTAGTATTATTTATACACTATTATATATTTATGAATATTTTAAATTAGTTTTTATTTTTTAATTTTTAATTTTTAATTTTAGTTTGTTTTAGTCATTTGTTTGTGCTTTTGTTAGGTTTTTTGAAACATTTCTATTTAGCTTTAATTTGTTTTTATTTCACTTTTAGTTTTAGTCATTTTAATACTTCAGCTAAAATTAATTGTATTTTGCGTTAGTTGCCATGCAACATTTCAGTTTTTTGTCTAATAATTATATTTTATTTTAATTTAGCTTTAATGAAAAATATTGATGATAGTTTAAGGTTACATATAGACGACCACAATGTACCAGAAATGGAAACGTTTTTCCTTTGCGTTTTTAGCAAGTTTCACGTACAGGCGACAACGTTGTCAAATGATCCCCGTTCTCACGGATCTGTGAAAACGACTGAAAACGCTGCGTTATGCAGGCCAGTAGTTGACGATGTCAAGAAATACTACGCACCTGTGCACATACACATTTTTCTACAGAGCGGTGAATACAATACTTTGCTGGAGAAGTGTTAATAAACTTGAGCAGCACAAAGACAGTCCTGTAGTCCGCTATTGTTGTTTTGGTTGTCAAGTACTCGCGCATGCCTATAGACTAAACATAGGACGCATGTGGAGGACGTCACCGTTCTCACAAATTCATGGAGAAGATAACAATATTTTTTTCAAAGATTTGCTCTTTGAAACCTGTTTTCAAAAATTTGCATTTCAGGCCACTGTTGTGTAAATGAACAGCCAAAACGCAGGTTTTCTTTTTTTAGTTGGAAAACGGTCTTGTGTAAACGTCCTCTTAGTTTATTTTAACAACACTAAAGGCCATTTTTTTCACAGGAGGATGTGATGGATCTGAACAAAAAGTTCAACGTCATTGACAGCCAGCTGAGAAGGTCTGAACTCACACGGAAACACCTGGAGATTTCCAACAAGAAACTCCTTGGCTTTGCTCAGGTAAAAACAACCCCCTTTTTGACTTAAAATCAGTTGAAATCTATTGTATTTAGGTATCAGTGGTCCTTCAAGAACACCAAAGTTTATAATTTGCACTGTTTTTACAGAATGTTCACAAAGTTCTCACCAACACCAGCTTATATGGGATTGAAAATGGGTAAGTTTCTCAAGCCAAACACATTGAAAGTTGCAATGGTCCCCCCTATCAGTGATCATGACATTTCCTTCTCATCCTAAAGAAGTGCACGGGCGTCTCCAGCGACCGACAGCCCCGACACACCTTCCCCGATCCCCGACCCCGCCTGCCAGCTCGCAGCTGAGGCCAAAGAGCTTGTGGATGGTGTCTGCTCACTTTGCACTGAGGATCACAGTAAGTGAGAAATCATCACCAGTTCTGGGCATCTAATCTGAGTGGCTGCTTCAAGTGGCTGTTTGAGTGGAGTGTGACTTCATCTGGTAGAATGGGACAGTTTCTGGACTTTTTGTTCTAATGAACTCATTTGAACTTGTGTTGTTCACATCTGTGATGTCACACAAAATGTTTGGTTGTTTTGCAGCATTACCGCAGTACGTTGAGGGATGCGTTGTGAAGCCCGAAGAGGACTGTGATTCAAAGTGAGTGGCCGTTTTTGTTGCGTTATGAAGCAATCAGCATTTTTCCCTTCAACTGCTGCTGTCAGCTGAGTTTAGCTCAGACCAAATGTTCATTTCTCTACCACAAAACCCTTCAGCATAACTGCTGGCCTGGCAAAGCCTGTCAGTTATCCAGTTTGACAAGGAGTTTTGAAAAACACCAATGCAGGTGTCACATGGCCCATTTTTTGACAACTTGTGTTTTAAATGGCATTAATTATTTCATTTTGAAAGGTGAACAATCAGGGCAGCCATGAGGTCAATCCATGCAGAAGCCAAGGGTGCATTTCAAAAGGTCCTTTGAAACGAAACCGATGGACACTTCACTCGCAAGATTTTTTGCAATGCATCAGAATCTTTCAGTCCGGACCAAATGTTATGTAAGGGATAATGTACATCCAGCCAGTTGTTATCGCAGAGTAAACCCTGACAGGGTGATCAGGTTTATTCTGCCATAACAACCGACCGGATGTACATTATCCCGATTATCACTCTGCTACTTGCCACATAAGTAAATAATTAGACACAAAATATTGACTTGAGTTGAAATATTTTATTAGCTCTTTATATGCAAAGCTTTCACGAAGAAAGCAGTTGATAGTGTGGCAAGTTAAAACTAGACGGGACATTTAAGGGATACGGTACAGTCATACCACTTATTACTTATTTGCCACATAAATAATTATGCAGATAAGAGATATTGATCTGAGATGAAACTGTTTTAAAATCTTACCTGTTTGTTATCTTATAACCCATTACAGAGTACAAACCAATAGTCGCAAAATGGCAGCAGCTGTCTACGATAGTCCACGATACCCGGATGACATAATGAAATAATTGTTAAACAAAATAATGAGTTTTAATATTTTATTAGCTCACCAAAGGCAAAACTTCCACGAGAAAAAAAAAACGTTCCTAGCAGGCAGAAAGCACTGACTTTAGTTACCCAGATGAGCCTCTGTTATCAGTTTTTACGTTGATATCAGGGAATAACGTACCGCTGGATGGCGCGATTGACCAATCAGAATCAAGTATTCCACAGAGCCGTGTAATAATAAATTGCAAACATCTGCAAACAGATTCTGGAAATTAAAAGGCTGTAAAGACCCTTCACTTCTACGTTTTTTTTAATAGTCTTGAATTATGATATGATAATAATGATATTTTATTCATATGTTATGCTAATGTATTCTTGGGGCAACATGTAATAAAAAAAGAAGTGTAATAATGGGAGTAATAGTTGGCAACATTTTCATAATATCAAATAGTTCATAGGAATATTGACACTTGCTGTGTCTCTCAAAATGCCTGATAAGTCCTGGTGTCCACTACAGGGGACATGTATGAAATCCATGCCCTGTTTTGAAAGTCATATCTTGATTAGAAACCCCAAAAACATTTTCCTGAAACAACATGTACAGTTTTCAGATTCAGTTTCATGTTTACAGTAGAATGTTATAGATTTACGTAATACCACACATAATCTACAATCATGCTCTCTTTTTTCCCGTAGCCTCGTTCACTGGCCACAACCTCCTGTCCTCGGCGGTCCTGCAGTAGAGCGGAGAGGTCAGTAGAGCGTCTGGGACGGACAGACAAACCGGGCTCATTCAGAACATCAAGGCTGAACTGAAACTATACTGTGGAAAATAAGAGACTGTGAAGTTCTGCAGTGTGTCTTTCACTCCTTCAGTTCACAGTTCGAGTGGTATCAGAGGCCTGAGCTCTACTGATATAAACTGATACTCATTTTTTAAAGCAGTCCATGTACTTATTTAATATGTAGCATTACTCGGTGTCATAATGTAAAGGCAGAAAGCAACCAAGGGGATTGAAATCTGAAACACAAACGGCACTATTAACAGCAGAGGCGACTTTGAGATGTGTCAGCGTGTGCCGTGCAAAACACGAAGAGTTAGGAAGATGATCTGTTCAAAATGAGAAGGAGAGCAATCAGACATATATCTCCCCATTCAACCACTGTAATGAAAACATATGGCTGAGCAGCTGACCTCTCTTTTAGAGTTAGCTATATTATACAGTACATGTATTACATTTCATTTAGGGATTTTTGGGACAGTCCCCACTTTTCATCATTTGATATGATGCTTATTTGTATCTGTTCTGAGAAGTGCTACGACGTTTTGAAGATTTTATATTTTGGGTCGAATCTTTTATTATGCAGACACACATAGACATGCTCGCTTCTCAGTACGTGGGCGCTTGCCGTCATAAAGCTTGTAAATCTTGCCGTCGAACCCTTCGATGTCCTCTTCATGTATTTGCCGATCACGCCAGTCTGTGCTCGGACGCATTTGCGGTACAGGTCGGTCCAATGTCACCCAGCATCCACTGCACTACTATCAGGTATGGTCTGTTAAGTGCTTTAGGGGGGATCCTTCGTGGCTTGTTTCTGAGATGGACGGTAACTTTGCTCCATCTCAGTGTCCTCGTGACTATACTGATAGTTCTGAGGGGGATTTTGGATGTCCTGGCACTAGAATCAAGTTATGGGGGTCATATTGCAGCGTTTCACCCCGAATGCATCCATTCAACTGAACAATGCACATGGTTCAGGTTACTGTTTTCATAAGCACACTGTATTCGGCTGTTTTGTCTTGGCATATAGGATCTACAATCACCTATATCAATGTGTAATAAGCTGGTATCATTCATTTCCTGAGGATAGAGGTGTACGGTTATGCAGGTGGATATTGTTGATATTAATAACAGCACATGCTCTACAGATGCTGACATGTAGTCCTGTGATTTAACTAGATTGCATCATATGTGTGGCCTAAATATCTTTCTTGTAATGTTTTTATTAAAGTCAGAACAAATGTGTCATGTGTGTTTTTGTATGATTCACGAGTTCACACTTACAAATAAGTCAGATAAAATGAATGCGTATTTGGCGTGCTGTCCGAGGAGAGGGCTCCGGGCTCGGTATTCGGCCCGAACCCAGAATACTCCCCCCGTATTGCTGGTTAAGAAGTAACCAGGCGAGTGTGAGGAGACGGGGTGGTGGAGGGATGCTGGAAAACTGTAGAGGAACATTGGTGAGTCAAATGAGTGTATATATACAGGTCTCCAACTCAAGCTGATTGGATAGACATGTTGATTACTGATTGTCGACAGCTGGTTCGAATGATGTGATAATTGGATCAATTATTTGAACGTGCTCCTCCCGAACTTTGTTTATAAAACATCATTTATATGTAGTGGAATTCAGTAGAGCTTTGACACTTACAATACTAGAGGGTTATTTTTAAATCTTTAAATTTTTAAATATGTGCCAGTATACATTGTTGTGCCACAGCTGGCTCATAATACAATATTTTAACATTTTTATTTGGCAACCAAGGGTTGCATGCTGACACCGTTTTAATGCTTGTGTAATCTGCAACAGCTTGCATGGGTCTGCTTTTTAAAAAATATGACACTGCACATCTGTACGGTTTCTGTTAAGGATGCATCACTGAATTTGACCTTCCAGTAACCTTTATTTATAACAATATGCATATATATATATATATATATATAAATAAATAAATCACAGTTGCTGACTTTTAAAAAAAAAAAGATTCTTAGATGAAAAGCAAGTTCAAAAGAACAGCATTGAATTTGAAACCCTATAAATGTCTTTATTCTCGCTTTTAATAAATTTAATGCGTCCTTGCAAAATTTTATTTATTTTCTTTAAAAAAAAAAGAAAAGAAAAATCCTGACCCCAAACTTGACCAGTAATATATCTAGCTTAAGGATAAAATATTGTATTACTAGCTTATTGTATTACTCAAAATATCCTAAATACAATTGGGATTTTGTATAAAAAAAATTCAATAGAGTAATACACCTTTAGGAAAACAGTCAATAATTACATATTTCTAAGATTTTAATAAAATAGCATGACCACTTCATTATTTCATGTTAATTATTTTACAGAGTACAAATTTCATTGAGTATTGCACAAACACAACATTCAGAACATACTCACTGTGCATGTTGTGAAATTTGTTAAGTCCAAAAATTCCAATAACATTTAAACAAATAACAGAACTCCATCTTTAAATGATGGTCAGTTTCCTACAAAATATTTTGTACAAACAGACACCGATTTAGTCAGACCTCAAACTTATAACATGGGAAGTGATGCCCATTTACCAATGAAACACACCACCAGTTAATAACAAACTCTTGAATTCTTATAGAATAAGCTGAAAATATATATATAAAAAAAATGCTAATTATCTCAGTGATAATTTAATTGCAATAGTCTCGAGTTTCCTGAAAACAGAAAAAAAACATTAAACTGTCTACTTGAGAACAATGTTTCTTTCATTTTACTACTAATATGAATGCAACAAACACATATTTGTATTATATGATGCAGTCTTAAAGTGTAGTAGAGGGTAAAACTACTGACAAAACCTGGGGTCAGTAATGCTGGTGTGTCTAGGCTCTAGAGAAAGATCTGCGCTAACACAAGCATTCCTTGAGCGCCCCCACATGGCGTGAAGTCTGTGACCAGCTGTTCACTACAGCAGTGGATCAGAAAGGCCGCTGCAGGAAGGAGATGGG
Source organism: Chrosomus eos (assembly GCA_036326025.1). Classification (NCBI taxonomy): domain Eukaryota; kingdom Metazoa; phylum Chordata; class Actinopteri; order Cypriniformes; family Leuciscidae; genus Chrosomus; species Chrosomus eos. Next base: position 29,514,343 of record CM070821.1, read on the forward strand.
GGGTGAGCCCACACTCCGCGGACTGTGCAGATGGGAGTCATAAGAGCCCGGAGTCATGCCCATTATTGAGTCTCCATGAGGCGTTTCTCCATGCAGAAAGTCATCTTCCTCCTCCATAGACCCCTGTGAGACAAAATCAAAGTGTTATTAGATATTCTCTGAGAATAGTTCATGAAAAATCCATTAGACACCCATCATTTAGATTGCTTTAGTTTATGGAATATTGATGTATTTATTATAAATGATTTATCCGTGCCATATTTTATGTGCCCTCGTAATCTTTAATTAAAATAACATGTACTCTGATAAGGTGTTTTCTGGTGAGAGGGCGGGACAACCTGTCACTCACATGACATCACAACAATAGCAAGCCATAACCATCTAATCAATTCCCAATTAACAAAATCAAGTCCCTCCCTGCATTCTTTCTTGTTCGAGAAGCCATTTAACTTGTACAGTATATACGTCACAAAAAGTCGATATTTTAAGTATCCAAATTAAATCCTCTGTGAATGCAAGTCAGGGTCACCTTTTTTGCTTTCCTTTTGGGCACTTGAATCACACAGTCGGATGGCTCCTCCCACACCTGGTAGATTGGCTCAATGAATTTTCCAGAGCTGTTAAAAAAATAAAAATAAACATCCAGTAAACTATTACTCCAGTGCTGAGATTGATCTAAATTGACGTGACTTTCATACCTTTTCAGGAGATATGGATCAAAAGGGAAGAAAGTATCCAGGGGGTTTGTGTTAGTGTACACCGAGTTGCCGCCCACTGAACTCCTCACCACTGGCAACAAGTGCCGGTTGTTCCGCTCAATGATGGTGTAACAGAACACGAGCTGGTACTTCCTGCCAACAGACGGGTGCAATTGCCCTCATTTGTCATGCTTTAATTTCATAAAGCTTTGAAACCTGATGAACGATATCTCTCTGGTGCTGTACCTGGTGATGGCTGCAAACATGTTGGTGACAGCAGGTAGACAGACCCTCAGCGGGTTGAGCTGACACATCACTATACGCTCTAGATTCAAACCCTGAAGATACGCCAACCCTGCAGAATGATCCGTGTTCACCATAAAGGAAAGCAAACACATTTGTCAAGATCTTAGATATTCATGTTAATTCTTACTAATATTTTTTTTACAATGAAATATATAAACAAAACATCCTGTGGTGCAACAATCAAATAAAAAAGTAATAACAGGCTTGTATTAACTCTACTATAATTATTTTTTTTACAACCTGAACTGACCTTATCTTGCTGTAAAAAAAAAAAAAAAAATTATATTTTAAGAGACTTATTGACCTTGACACAAGAGCATGTGAGCGGAGCGGTTATTAATAAATTAGATAAATGGGTTCTTTCACACTTGATTCGATTGGCTGGTCTGAACCAGAGTTCAACTGCTCTCCCTCCCCCTGCTGGATTATTTGGGCCTAAACCACGTTGCGTTTGCATCATCAAAGGAGGTAACAATGACACCGGAGAAGGCCGCAAAAAGCATTGCATTTCTCGCCTCACTATTATATTAAGATTTTTTTAATGTTTGGTTTTGTTTTCAAAGGGTCAGCACAACAGCACTTGCGTCTATCTTCCACACAAATGTACTAAAGAACGCGGCAGTCCATTTCTGCTGAAGTCGGGCCTCTCTGCTTGAAGTGAATCAGTCACGCTTGTCAGGAAAGTGAGTGAGAACACACACAAAAGCAGTTTTAATCAAATCAAACATCAATAGCGGTTCACTTCCGTGATTTAGTACGATTACGCTCATATCAGCAGTGAACCGTACCCCAGACCACCCTTTTTATGCAGACTTGGGTATGATCAAAATAACATAATGTTTGTTTCTTAGTGGAAATAACATCCACGTTAGGTAGGGCTGATCAATGGTATTACTGATTGGTTAATTAATTTGAATATTGTGTTCATCTTCAGAACACAAATGAAGAAATTTTAGTTGATTAAATCTGAGAGCTTTCTGTCCCTCCATTGACATTCTATGCAACTGACACTGTGACGCTTCAAAGCGTCATCATATAAAGTGAATATTATATGACTTCAGAAAATTTCAACTAAACCGCTCAATTCATATGGATTCGTTTTACGATCGCTTTATGAACTTTTTGAAGTGGCAAAGTGTTAGTTGTGTAGACTATCAATGGAGAGACAGAAATCTCTCATATTTCATCAAAAATATCTTCATTTGTGTTCTGAAGATGAACAAAACTCTTAACGGGTTTGGAACGACATGAGGGTCAGTAATTAATAACAGAATTTTCATTTTTGGGTGAACTCTCCTTCTGAAGAGGCTTTTTTTTCTTCATTATGTTATTAGGTTCTTTTTTGACTTTAAGACCCTCAAAATATCTTAATGAATCTGAAATTCAAAATAAATGTCATGCTTAAAATTGGTCATTGTTTGTGCATGCATTTTTTTCAAAATGAATAGATCAGGAAAAGAACAAAAAGAAAAATGTAACCTTTCTTCAGACTGCCCTCCAGAATGACATTGTGCCTGAAGATCAGTGTGTAAAACACAGCCTGGCAGGCTGCATAAAAGGGGCCGTGGAGATTGATGTCACAGAATGCTTTGGACCCCGTGTCCTGACTGTCAATGTAAAGGTGTAGCCAGGGAACTAACAGGTCCAGACAGGCCTTGACTGTCCTATGGAAGAGAGAGGAAATTCTACAGCACCAATTTTGACATGTAGGTTTCAAATTATGTTTTGACAAATAAAGGTACCCGTGTCCAATCAAACCCGTTTTCTTTCTCAGACACCAACAAAGAGACATTAATGTTTAATTACCTAATCGAGGTAACAAACCACTGCCAAGAAAGATGATTAAATATTGAACTCCAATGTATTAGATAAGATAAAACTGGATGATAAAGTCACGTACGACACTGGCAGAAACTTGGCTCTTGCCATGAAGCTGCCCATGTACCCAGCAGCGGCCTGTCTCAGGATGGGGGGCTGGTTGGGGCCTTGTAACAGCTTCCATAAGTGATCCAAAAAAGCTTCAGCCAAACCCTGAAAAAAAGAACGAAGGTTTTTGATATCTAGGTATGCTTTTTGTTTGTTTGTGACTGAGAAAGAAGTGGGACCTTACCAGATGGAAACTGCACAGGTAGAAGATGTAGTACTGCACGTGACAGGAAGCATGAGTGGGAAGCACCACCTTATCAAACACACAAACCAGGTCTCTGTACAGAGCTTTGGTTTTCTCAATATCTATAGAACCTAATGAGATTGGAACAACAACAAAATAGGAAAATTGCAAAATATGAATGCACATATTAATAATGCATGTCATTAGTTAAATATTTATGCTGGTGTATTTTAAAGGGATAGTTCACTTTGGAATTAATTTTTTATATGTTTTGGCTTACCTTAAGGGCATCCAAGATGTAGGTGTCTTTGTGGCCGCAGTATTTTCAATTTTGATATTTTTAGGTCAAACCGTTCTTGTCTGTCAGTCATATAATGCAGGCAATAGGGGTCCACCTTAAAAAGCATACACAGAGAAGTCCAAATTAAACATGATTTAATGACTCGTAAACGTAAGTACACATTGATGACCTAAGACACGAAACGAGTGGTTTGTGTGAGAAAACGAACAGTATGTATATAGTTTTTACCTCTTGTAAACACAGCCACGTCCAAGTGATCTGAGATCGCGAGCGCTTCGGTCTTTTCCGGAAAGCACCGGAAGTGAAACCTCGCGCGTGTACGTCACTCATACAATTGTTTTATTTTTTTATTTTTTTGTAATTGTTTTCATTTACGACGGTTTAAACATCCCGGATAAGCGCAAATTAGTACCCTTTTAATTAGCCGTCTTACCTACAATCTCTGTTCTGTGTAAACAATGAGTGACGTACACGCGCAAGGTTTCACTTCCGGTGCTTTCCGGAAAAGAACGAAGCGCTCGTGACCTCTCAGATCACTTGGACATGGCTGTGTTTACAAGAGGTAAAAACTATATAAATAGAATACTGTTTGTTTTCTCACAAAAACCACTCGTTTCGTGTCTTAGGTCATCAATGTGTTACTTACGTTTACGAGTCATTAAATCATATTTAATTTGGACTTCTCTGTGTATGCTTTTTAAGGTGGACCCCTATTGCCTGCATTATATAACTGACAGACAAGAACGGTTTGACCTAAAAATATCAAAATTGAAAATACTGTGGCCACAAAGACACCTACATCTTGGATGCCCTTGAGGTAAGCTAAAACATACCAAAAATTAATTTCAAAGTGAACTATCCCTTTAACACCGTTCTTTAAATGTATGTATGTATGTATGTATGTATGTATGTATGTATGTGTATATATATATATATATATATATATATATATATATATATATATATATATATATATATATATATATATATATATATATTCTGCAATGTAATTCACACAAACTGGCTCACACAATCATTGCACATATATATTAAGTTTTGGGCTGGAGATTTTTTAATGTTTTTGTCCTCAAGTCTCTTATGCTCGCCAGTACTGCATTTATTTAATCAGAAATACAGCAAACAGTAAAATATTACAATTTAAAAATAAGTGTTTTTTTTGCAATGTACTTTATTCTTGAGATGCAAAGCTGAATTTGTCAGCATCATTATTCTACTCTTCAGTGTCACATAACCCTTCAGAAATCATTCTAATATGATTTGATGCTCAAAAAACATTTATTATTATCATCAATGTTGAAAATAAGTGTGCTGCTTAATATTTTTGTGTAATTCGTAATAAAAAAAATTCAGGATTCTTTGATGAATAGAAAGTTCATTTATTTGAAACAAAAATCTTCTGTAAGATTAAAAACAACACTATGGAGTTAATAAAATGGTAATTCTCTTACCATTAACATGGCACATGTCTTTAATGTAAGCCAGCAGGACGGTCATCATTGTGTCCAGTCTCTCTGCCATGGGATGGACCATTACAGCTCCATCAGGTGTTGAATTCAGTGGAGAGTCCTCTTCCTCATCCTGAATCAACCATACAAAAAAAGAGTAGATTCATGACTATTCAAACTTAAAAAGAAAGACCGAGACATAAATGAGTTAGCCCATTTCCTCATTCAAACCTGCTGTGTTGCTATCAAAAATAAGTTATATAGTCAAGAGGTCTTCAACTCTGCTCCTAGAGACCTATTGCCCTGCAAAGTTCACATCCAACCTGCTTCAGCTTGTGATTTTCAAGCGATCCTGAAGAGCTTGAGTAGCTGGTTCAGGTGTGTTTGAAGGAGCAGGGTTAAAGACCTTTGGTATAGACTACTTTTATGATAATCCTTGCCTTTTTTAAGCGTGAAAGCTCCCGCTCACATTCACTGCAAGTAAAACCGTGACTACACATCATTCTTCAAGATTTCACAGAAGAAAGTCATTCACAAACGTTTAAAACGACTGAAAATGAGGTTAAGTACATGATAAATTTTCATTTCTTGGTGAACTTTCACTTTAAATTTGTCTCATTGAGTACAGCTTTTTGTGCTTTTATGTGAGTGTTATATATTAGTGTTTTGGACTCACCATGTTGAAGAGGCACTCATCCTGCGATGCTCCACTGGCATCTTGCTGAGCTCCACTTTCCACTTCTTCAATCTCACTCCGTGGTGCACTAACCTAAATGTAAAAAAACAACAACAACAGCAGTCAGACATCTGCACGGATGCAAAGATATCAGTACACTGCCACTTACATCTAGTGTGAGCATCTTGCTGATGATGAGCTCTAAGATGTCTCTCCTCAGGTCAGGGATGTAGACCGAAACCCTCAAAAGGTTGTGCACATAACACTCCTGTGTGGACAGGTAGCACTGCCTCAGTACAATCACATTACTTTACTCAAGTACTGGGTTTAAATGCTGTGAATAACTCACAAGTGTTCTAGTGGACTTCTGCACAAAAGGGAACTTGTCAGAGAGGATTGGCATCAGGAAGCGACTGGTTCTGAAAGAGCGAGACAGTTTATTAGGGACTGCTAAATATTTAAAAGAAGCTTTGGGGGGGTTTTGTGTGACACTTACGATGGAACATATCTCGTAATCAGCTGTAAGGCTTGATGACACTGATCAAAGGTCCTTGGCAGATCTGTGAATTTGAAAAGAAACAGTGAATTATGGAGTGGAGTAGAAAGTCGATTAGTGGCCCAGTACGAGCCAGGACTTTCAATGGGCTGGGCTAATAGCCTTGGAGCCCAAAACCATGCTGCGTTTCCACTGTCGGGCCAGAAGCTCCACAGCATTTCACTAAAACACGCCCGTAACACACCTCTCTGGAACTACGTCACACAAACCCATCATTTCATCAACAAATGGAAGTTTTATCAGAAAACTAATCAGAAAGTAAATCACTGGATATGATAAAAGTGGCCGTTGGTGGACATTTTTGTTTACATAAAATTTTTAAACCTAAGCATCGATGTTTTACCATAATAAGTGATACATTGATCATAATGAATTAATTTGAGTCAAGATTGCAAATTAGTCAGACAGAAATAAAGTCGTATTTACCGGTATTTCACAAAAGAGAGAGGACACGCGTACTTAATTCAGTCGCGTCGGTTTGCGTTTATTTGAAGTCACAGGACAGTATGTTTACATCAAAATTAGAAAATTATAATTTCTACAAATTTTCAACCATGACCTAGGGAGCTTTAGCACTCTCTCCATTGACAGTCTCAATACAATAATATTTTCAGTCAGAGAAATTTTCAGTCACTTGCTTAATTTTATGACACATGCGGAGCTAAATATGGATATCAGACAGTCTGGTATAAAGAGACAAGACGCAATGAAAGATAAAATAAATACATGATTGTGATAGCCTATATGATTTGTCTGATTTCTTCTAGCAGTCATATTTACCATGTTAACTAATTGGTTAGCGCACTTTTAGTCTTTTGCATCGCATATAAATATTTCTGTCTTATACGGTGATCAGAATCTAACCTGACTCCGCCAGATGGATTTGCTCCGCATATCCATCTGGAAACCTTCCGTTGAAGTAGTTTTGGTAAGGGGCGAAAATACTGGTTAGCTGATTGGCCTATGTTGGTGATAGACGGGCCAAATCACAATCAGATCAATCAGATCAACGAAGCATATGACGTACTAACAGAGCGATGACGAAAACACAACCACAAGCCAGGCTACTCTTGCTGCTGCAGGTAAAGGCTCGTTAGCTCAGCAAATAAGCAACATGTCGGCAAAGGATATTTGCCGTTTATGTAACTACAATTTGCGAATAAAAGGCACCATTTCAGGCTGAATTGTCGCGCTTCTCGTTGCGTCACACCTCAACCCGCCTCAAAGCCAACGCTGATTGGACGTTCGTTTGGTGAACTGCTCCCAAATTTTCTTTAACGGAAAGTATCCAGACTGATCTGTGAGTGAAACCTTGAAAGCTCGCGAGATCAGGATGGTCTCACGAGGCTAATCAGAATCCACATCGGATCACAAACAGAAGTTATTCCAAACACTCGCCGTTGTCTGAAAGTGAGTTGTGTAGGTGACCAACTGTCCTGTTTTCCAGACATGTCCTGTTTCATATAACAATATAACAATTTCTATCCATACAGAGGAGGCATAACCTACTTTAAATTATTGAAATTAATAAGTTTCTTTGAGTAAACTTCGAGTATCATTTGAGTAGGCCTATCGTTTGCAGCCGAGTGTCCTGTTTTTTCAGGACAAATATGGTCACCCTAGAGTTGAGTGAGTTTAATTCTGTTTTATTCATGTCACATAGTGTGTAAACCTAAGAAGTTATTTTTTAGAATATTTATATAACTTTAATAATATAATTAATATAATGCAGTCTGATTAAACACACAAGCAGTCATTTCAATCTTTCGTATTTTATAACAGTGTTCTTTTGATGGCATTTTGTAAGTCCTTAAATTTTCATTATTTGGATGGAAAAATGTAATTGAAATTTAAACTGCACAAAAGTTATCTCAAATAATTGTGATAAGGTAGAATAACCACAACCATATGATTGATTAATAATCGTGACAGGCCTAATAGTCAATATCACAAACCACAAGAAGTTATATAATGAAATACACCAACTTTCATCTTCGTCATCAGAATCTGAAATATCCACATTTCCCTCTTGTATTCTTATTCTCTCTGGAAAAAAGGCAAAACAACAACAACATGATTTTAACAGAGTGATTGGAGTGAAGCATTAACAAGGAATAATAATAATAATAATCTTACTTGGTGCAAAATTAGAGACGACCATTTTGAGACAGGGTCTGAGATAAACCGTCTGTGCCGACACTAGATTACTCAGAAAAGCCAGATATTCTTCCACGACAGCCTGACTGCGACCGAGCCATGGCAGCTTCTGTTAGGGGAAACATGTCATATGTTACAGCTAAAGTGGCCCGTCACCTGACTGTATTTGATTAACATTTGACATAGGCTATTGCTGTTTCACTCACCAAAACAACATATATTAATTGCTCATGATCCTTTCCAAGTTGAGTGACACAAACCCTGAATTCCTGCAACCAGCTGATAATTTGAGAATCCTACAATTAGAAATATAACAATGAGAAAGCAAATTTCCAATGTGCATGTTTAAACAATTTCCAGGATTCCCACACCAATCATTTGTGCTTACTAAATTAAAATTTGTATACATTTTGATTCAGACCGATTCGCAAATTAGGCTCTTTGGCCATTTAAGGCTGGAGAGAATACATAAATAAACAAACTGAACATCTCTTTAACTTGAAATTCCTTGATTCATAACGGATGAAATTTGCAAAAATGCCACTATTATTGACCTTAATGGAGTCAACATTGACAAACTAAAACGAGCTGAACACAATATTGAGCATGGGAACTCTGAAATATCCAGTAAAAGCAATACTTGCCTTAATATCAGGATCTGAGAGTTGATGTTTTATCAGTTCATAGTCACGTGAGTCGCCCTGTAGACGTCACATCAGACATGTTTAACAGTAACACAGTGACATGTATTCGCTTTATATTGTATTTATAATATGGCCCTACTCACCTGTTGTAGTTTAGCTAAAGTATTGGCAACATTGTCTCCAAAACGCACAGTTTTCATTGGAGGTGAATTGAGGAAATCTCTGCCCTGACATTCCATCATGTATCGCAAATACTCTTAATCTGAGAACGCAAAAAAAAGACGTAAGAGTCAATGACACCTGACAAATGACAACAAAATCCACTTCACAATTTATTCAGTAAACTATAACCACTGCCTCCATGTAACGTTACACATGGTAATGGTAATAATCAATAAAAAGACAAACGCTGTATGAAGATTATAAGCATCGTTAAAGACTGCGTGTAGCTATTAAAACGACTACATCACGCGAGTTAACAGATCACAACTTACCAAAAAAAAAACGTTTATTCAAAACAAGCTATAAATATACCCGGCATTATAAGTGAGATATCGAAATAATCACATGCGCAACCATGCCGAGCTCTTCTTCTTCTTTTTCTTCTTCTAAAATTTAATGGCGGTTGGCAAACCAGCTTTTGGTGCATTTCCGCCACCTACTGGGGTGGGGTCAGTGAGAAGCGTTGACGGACAATGAAAATAATAATAATAATAAGTAAAAAAGAATAAATAAAAATGTATATTCTTCTAATCAAATGTGTTTTCTTAAGTTATTCTATTAAAGCAGTAGTCACTTTTGAATTATTGTTCAGCAAGTTCTATAGCACACTTTAGAAGAACATGTTCGATAGTTTGTAACCCTGCTCCACAATCCTGTATTATGTTTACCAGTTTTAAAAAGATTGATTCAAAGCTGTGTGTCCAATACGAAGTCGTAAAATTATTATGTCATCCCTTATTTTGCCACAAACTTCTCTCATATTTCCTACTTCTTTTATTTCACATAAGTTTCTTCCCTTTCCTTCCTGTGTCCACAACTCTTGCCCTCTATCATTATCTTTTTAACTAAGCCCTTCATTTCAGCTTTCCCCAGAGGGACATAACATTTATTCTTGTATACTTTAAAGCCTTTTTGCCAACTCATCTGCTATTACATTCTCAATGCCCACAGCATGAATCCACAAAAATTAAGACTTATATTCCTGACTGATGAATTCTTAACAGGATCTGAAGAGTTTTTATATCCTGTATATTATCATATCATAGAACATATCCTATGTTCTATACATTTGACATTTTTCATACCTATAAGGCTTGATAAAGAATCAGAAGAACAGATTGAATGAGGCAAATGTACCTCCTAGTTCCACCCATTGAAGTGCCAATTGAATAGCAATCAATTCTGAGGAGTAAACAGATTACTACTGATCCAGCTATAGCCTTATAGTATATATAGCCTTATAGTATACCTGCTGCTATAGCCTGTGCCCAGATTCTGGATCTTTAGACCCGTCAGTATATATTTGAGTTCTCTTGATGTAAATATTGTTTCACCAACAAATCTTTAGAAATCTTTCTCTGCGGGTAATTTATTTCTTCCAGTGTGCTGGCATTGGAAATAGCAATGAAGGTAGGCTATAGCTGATATTGCTAATGTCGGACTAATTTCATAATCAAAAATTCCCATTCTTTGCGCCTCATTATTAGCATGCCATCCAAAACTGGCTACTTGTGAATATTCATATTCCCAACAGTTCATAAGAACATTTTTAACAGGGTGACAAATCTTGTGTCCTTTTACTGATATACATTATAATTATTCAATTGTTGCCACCAAAGGCATTTCTCCCATTTACGGCGTTACTGGTGATAAAAAAAAGCCCCACAGCAAATTCTTAAAGCCTGTGATTGTTTACTTTCCACCTTTTTTATCTGTGATGCTGATACAGAAGAATAAACAATGCATAATCTATAGGTTTTATAGATCTTATTACTGCACTATATATTCTTATTAATGAGGTCTGGTTAGCCTCCCCAATCTGTCCCAGCCATCATCGGAGTATATTAGTTTCCTTCCTTCATTTATTTACTATATTTTGAATACCGGTATGTAGGCCTAATCCAAATTATGCCTTGGAGTCCATCCATGTTATGAACTTGATTTCTGAAACTTGTTCTATAGAAAGCTGTTTGTACAACATTAGACTTATTTTTTTTTTTTAAATTTCTTTCTTAAAAAACATACTACATGAGTTTTGTTTTATAAAATCTGAATCCCCAGATGTCAGCCCATGCCGAGCTCTGCACACACGGAAGCTCTCATACAGCTGTTATTTTGTTATTACGGAAGTAGCCTGTTAAGTTCAGTTGTTGTGCTCTAGAAATGAAATTTCTGCCACCTAGTGGTTTGAAGTGTAATAACTCGATAAATGCTTCCTCTGTATCCTCATTAGCTGTTAGAAAGAACGGAAAAAGTACATAAAATGGAGTGTCGCATTTTAGCCTGGCATATTATAACGTGTATTTAATCGTATTATCATTGACATCCATTGTATGGACAAAAAAAACCTGTAAAAATAAAATAAAAAAAATTACTGAGACATTTCTCAAAATGTCTTCTATATATGTTCCACAGAAGAAAGACAGTCATAGAAAGGTTTGAAACGACATGAAAGTGATTAAATAATAGAGAATTTTAATTTAGGGGTGAACTATCCCTTAATATATATATATATATATATTTTTTTTTTTTTCTCAATTATTCTAGCAATAATTGGTGGACCTCTTACTGAAGACCCCTGACACATAGGATTTGAAAACTGTCACAAGCTGCAAAATGTAATTTCTTATTTTTGAAATATGACCAGGACAAGAACATGTTCTTTCGGAAAAATATTCACCCATATCTTAAAATTGTCAAAGTTTAGGAAGAAATATAACAAGGTTTGGGAAGAAATCACCTTTCTCAATAAACATAATGTCCAGACTGTGAAATGAAGCTGTAAATCCACCTGAAAGCTGAACGTAAATATCTAGTAGGCTAAACTGTCGTCCACACCCATCTGTCTCATTTACACCGGCTGATTCTAAATTGGTATGAGCAAACAAAGATAAGAGGAAGCAAACCTAATAACACTTCTCACTGTCCAAAGGTTGTATACAGTACAGATGTATGAGATTCAATAAAAGCAGGAGACTAGAAAAGGTCTGGGTTTCAATCATATGTTGGTTGAAACCTTTAGATCCAGATACAAAATACACAATTAGATGTAGGAAAATACAGATTTGTATTTATTTAGTCATACAGACATTTTTTGTCAGTGAATAATCTCAGTGTATAGTACAAAGTACAAATAATACAAAATGCCATTCAACTGTAAACATTTTCAATAAAAACAAAGTCCAAAAAATTTACGTTTCAACAGGAGAGAAAAACCAAACTCTGCTTCAATGCCATATGGTTGAATATCCTCTTCTGTAACCTGTCAAAATAAAAAAAGAAAATGTTCAAGCATTTTCATTTTTATTTAAAAAGTCTCGCTCTAAAAGTTTGTTCTATATTATTTTAACTGCAGTCTATATATTTATCCTTGTTGAACCCATGAATATAATACTTTTGTGTGCTTTTACACATTTTTCATACTTTCATAAATACTTGGTTTTGCTAATTTATTCATTTATATATTCTTTTATTGTCCTTCATACTGTGTATACATTTATTACAACATTGTATGCAGTCACACTCAAATAAATAAGTCTTCATCATATCGTGCAGAATGAATATGAATATAGTCTTAAATATGAAGATAAATCTGTCATGTTTTATTGCAGGTCTCCACTGTTGAACTGCAGCTATTGTTGGTTTCACGGTTAATGTTTAACAGTGATCTGCCCTTACTTATGATGCAAATACTTCCTCAAAGTCATGTCTTTAACATGTTTTCTATGCCATGTCCAATTTTCATACCATGTCAATTATTAAATCAAGAATAAATGACACATTCATAAAACATTTACACACACTTTAAGTAGCTTAAAACAATTAATTTCAACCAAGAATTGATAAACTGGTGAAGTTGGTCTCTTATTGATAGAATGCAGACAACCAAACGTAATTAAAGTGTATTAACCTGTAGCTATGCATGATGGTTCATATGACCTGTGTTTCTGTCACTGCCGCAGACACAGTGCTCACATTATCCTGAGAGGTCATTGCAAAAGCCACTGGTACTTGACCGCCTTCTCTTCTGTGCTTTGCTTGACGAGGAGCTGACCCTTGACCTCGGGTCCCCTCATTTCTTCTGAAAGAGTTTCTAATTCCGCTCGAGAGGCGACTGGAGAACCTCCTGACAACCCCTGACAAACCTCTGCCCTTCTTCAGCAAACCCACATCATCCTCAAGCTCCTCGGGGGGCACCTCAATATTACCCGTGTACCAGAAAACCCACCAGATGAGACTCAGGAAAATGATGATGGCGCCTGCATATATCAAAAAGTCATAGTAAAACAAATCTCCAAACACGCCAAGCAATAAAATGATGAGTCCAAATACGTCGAAAGCCACCGCGAGCCAGAACGCGCAAGAGCAGCGCCCGAGACCGCCCGGCGCTGCCTCCATCTCCAAGCTGTTTTTATAGTTATTACAGTCGTTTGGGACTGTTGAATAGCCGAACAGCCGTCAAATAATGCGGTTGGAAGGGGTTTAAGGTGTTTTCGTTTGTTTCATAGGTAAGCAGCGCGAAGGAAGGAGCTTTCTGTTACCACTTCACCTGGAAGGGAGTGGCATAGAGCGGTGGGTGCGTCTTAACTACACAGACACATACTCACCTAGACACGAGCCCGATGCTGCCCCGAGTGTACGACACAACACTACATATAGACGACTGTCTTCTTCAGGTATGCTACATGGAAACACTTTCAAGTACTATAGTAAGGTATCTGAATCCTTCTCTGATATTATTTGGATGGCAGTGGCAGTGTTTTTTTTATACATATTTATAATATGATTATATTTGATATACTAATAAAATAATTAAAAAAATATGTTATTATTATAAATAATTCTAAAGTAATAAAACAATGCGAAAAGTTTCTGAATCTTTCTGCCATTTATTTTGATCTCTTTAATTTGTTTAATGTTTGTGTGTTTATTCATTTATTTATTTTTTATAGTTGAGGTTATACCAATTGCTTTTCAAAAAGCATCATGCTTCATGAGCCTGGTGGCAACATGATCAACTTAGGCTCCCAATGCTTTTGGGAAATGCAGCCCAGGCTAGTCTTGCTGTGCCCAGACAGCTATAATAAATAAAAAATTTATAAATTTATAAATAAATGTACATACATTTAGAAACATGGAAATTTAAATGTTTAGAAACGTAAACAGATTTAACACTTTTAGAAATAGTAAAAATTAAATATCCTTTCAAATTCCTGCAGTGTTGGAGAAAGTTACTTTTTAAAGTAATGCATTACAATATTGCGTTCCCTAAAAAAGAAACTAACTGGGTTATTTAATTAGCATACTTTTTATGCAAACGTTGCAAATTAATGCGCTTTTATTACTTTTGCGTTACTTTTTCTCATCTGGGCTGGGCTTGCTTGATTGTCTTTTTAATAACAAAAAAAGTAAAACATTTCGGCAAAAAGGCCCTTTCACACCAAAAGTGAAATGAGTAAGCCACAGACTGAAAGAATTCAATTCAATTTAATTCAAGTTTATTTGTATAGCGCTTTTCACAATACACATTGTCTCAAAGCAGCTTTACAGAAAGTGCATTTCAGAAATGTACAAAAAAAAATACAGTTAGTTAATCATGTATAAATTTAGGCATAACATATCGCCGGTGTTTAGTCGTCTCTTCACAGGCGTCGAGTCGTCTCTCCACAGTGCAAGAAGTGCAAATTTACGTATGTACAGCGGAGTCTTGCATTTATTGTAAATATACATAATCGTGTACATAAATTCAAAACCTAAGCAAATGTGTACAAACAGTCCACATTCAAAACCTATATTTAAAACCTGCACAAAAATGTAGGCTACATAGAGTACAAATACATAAAATGTATATACAGCACACACAAATTAAAAAACAACATATTCAATTCAAAACCTACACAAATATGGACAGATTCATAACATTAAAATAAATGTTAGAAATAAACACAACTTTATTAAAAAGTCTTCACTGTATGCACTGATGTGTTGTTTTAAACACACCTTAATAAAACTACAAATACATACACTGTAAAAAATATTTTAGCAATTTAGTTATTTCAACTTATTTTTTTAACTAGATTGTCCAGACAACAAGAAATTTTAAGTTTTCTTGTCCTCAACTTATCGAAATAAGCAAGCAAAACCATGCAAAAAGATAACTCAAAAAAATGAGTTAACTTTTTTTACAGTGTAGGTTGACTACTGGACCTAATGATGATGATCAAAGTTCTTAATGAGGCAGCAATGGGTTGAAGGAACTCCTCCGGAGTCTTTATGCCATTCATATAAATGTTGTTAAACACATCCATTGCTTGAAATAAAGTCTTCTGTTCAACTGCTTCTACTGAATATGATAACAAACTTGTGAGTTCTCTTTGTCCCCATGCATCAAGTCGCTTGTCTCACAGTTGTTCTGGTTCTTTCTGTCATTCCCTGCGAAGTCTTGTTTAGTGTTACACTGCAATTCCTAGCATTCTCCCTGGTTTCATGTCTCTTGGTTTTTGGATTTCTTGTCTGTTCCGTGGATTACTCTTTTGCCGTGTTCCCTGCCTTGTTGTGTTTGTTATTGTTTGGACTGATTACCGGGTGTTTATGACCTTTGTCTGTTTTCGACTACGGTTGTGGATTACCCTTTCAAATAAACTGCATTTGGATCCTCAACCATCTTGTCTCGGAGCAGTTCGTGACAACATGTTACTCCAGTGGTTCAACCTCAATTATGAAGCGACATGAGTATATTCTATCCCTTAACCATAATTTACCACCTTATTTACAAAATATTAATCTCCAACTCATGTTCACAAAAGCCCCTCGATGCATGCGTGTTGTGTTGACACAAGAGCAGACGTTTGCTGGGTGAACGCAACAATTATGTTTTTTTTTGCACAAATCACCCGCATCAGTTCATAAAATTGAGGTTAAACCATGAGTCACATGGATTACTTTTATGATGTCTTTACTGCCTTTCTCGGGGTTGAAAGTGGTAGTTGTAAATACAGACTCCGACTGTCAATGGAGGGACAGAAAGCTCTCAGATTTAATCTAAAAGGTTCCTTTGTGTTCTGAAGATGAACGAATGTCTAACAGGTTTGGAACGACATGAGAGTGAGTAATTAATGATAGAATTAAAATAATTTGGATGAACTATCCCATTAACAAGCAGAATCACTGAAGAAAATAAGAAATTGATGCATATGAGCCGCAGAGTAATTTATCAAAGCTAAATTTATAGTTTTGCTTTTACTTACAGGCTGAATGTCTTTTAAGCTGTGCTTCATTTCAGAATATGTTGGACACCATTTTTCCATTTGTGAGGTATGGCGATGATGGAAAATGTTTTAAAGCCAATTTCTTCATGATCATCTTTGAAAGACAAGTTTACAGAAAAAAAAAAGTTTTCATCTATACCACATATGCGTGTGAACCTAATTTCATATGCACTTAGACAGCCAAAACATTTTTCCAAAATAAGACATCCCTTCCCTAGCGGGTAGTATGCTTTGACATCACTTTTCCACCGGGCTGAGTAGCAAAAGAGCCTGCATGCTGCATGACTGGATTTAATAGGGGAAACCTATGAAGGTAAAATGATGTCATAAAAAATCAAATGCGCAGGGTAAGATTTGTGAAAGTGTACATAAGATTGCAAGCGTAAAATAAATTTGCATGCGCAAGAGAAGATTTGTAAAGGTGTAAATTGCCATTCAAGTGTAAGAAAAAAATATTTGCAGCATTTAACTGTTATTCGTAAGTGTAATTCGTGTATTTTGAAGCTGCAGCTTCATGCTAACGCAAAATAAATAAGATCTGTATTCTTCAGACTTTTATTTTTCCGCGCTTACACCTTTGGCACGGTTTTTGAGCACAAATGCGGCCAAAAGCATTTCAAGCTTGTGCAATCTGCGACCGAAAACAACAGAGGCAGCAACTGCATAGACGAATTGCGTAAAATCAAACTTTGTGTAAAAAAAATAAACTGTTGCAAATGTATGAATGATTTGTTTTGTGCATGGGGTAAAAAAGTTCCTGAAATAACCCGACAGTTGCGTCTTTCTTTTACCTGCGCTTCCAGTTTTGACACGATTCTGAGCTATACTTGGATATTTTCAAGCGCGAAGAAGAGGGCGGTCCACCTTCATCATGTATCCAATCAGACGAGCTTCTCACTGACACTTGAATTACTCTGATCTGATTGGTTCAATAAACACGCCAGTCACCAGAACACATCTTTATCTTTATTTGGCTCAGAAATGTTCTCATTGCCAAAATGGTACTTTTAATGCACACTGTACATAGCCTGGCTCCGCCCTCCTACGCACTTCCGCTCAATTTTCATTTCCCTTCAGTACTGCGTCTGGGATTGTGCTGTAGACTTTGGTTTTCTCCGATCATTTTTTTACCGGGCCAATCAGCAAACAGAGGGAGTGGCGGAGAACGATGACGTTGATGTCGACTCGAGTTTGAGTTGTAGTTCAGTAATGGCAGAGGAGACAGATGCGAGCGAAGCCATTCAGGCCGTTGTGGCGATGCTTCCTATATTAAGAAGTTAAAGCCGGAGCAAGAACAATATTTGCTTAGTTTTGTGTTTTATGGCCATCCTCCCACGGGGTTCGGGAAAAGACATATGTCACGACCAAACATTAGCGATTGGTTATGGCAGATAGAGTGACTCTGGGCAGATCCAATAGTTTTAGACTTCAATGGGCTCCTTGCACGTAACTACTTCCTTACCGGAAATGCGGCCTCGTCTTTTCCGGCGCTATTCTACACTATGAGATGAGATGTTTACAAGAGTTGCCGAAACTTACAATAACGGACGTACATCGCCTTTGTAAGTCCTCCTCCAAATCACCTACCAACAAATTAGAGAGACTGGCTTTAAAATGCATGCCTCTTCATATATCCACGGATATGAAGGTAAGTCTATACATCTCAAACTTTATGGCTTACGTTAGTTTGCTAGCTTACATTAGGCTAATAAACAACCCCGGGCTGACAGAATATGCGTGTTATAATGTTGTACTGTTTTCTAGTATTAGGCGGAAAATGTCTACGTTGTGTATGTACACCTTCAAACCGGAAGAGAGCGAGCCGTATTTACCCGTTGCGGATATGACGTCAGGTTGCTATGTGCAAGTAGCCCATTGAGATCCCGCCTACAAGGAAGTAAACGCTTGTCAATGGAGCGATGCCAGACTCTATGTACAAATGAAATGCTTAATACCTACCTAGCGATTTTTTTACTGTGCCCTCAGATTGAACTCATACACATGTGTGCCGAGTTTCATAAAGATATCTCATTTACTTCTCGAGTTATAGCCATTTTAGTAAAATAGGCTATTCCCACAACATTCATTTTGCGCTCCCTAGCAACCGTCAATCGATAATTTCGATAATTATTGATATTCAGACTACAGAGAACATTTCTGCACTGGTTTGGTTCCGATCGGACGAAAAACTAGTTAGCAAGTAGGTTTTTGACAAAATTCAAAATGGTGGAATAATTTGCATACATTTTGTTCTTCATGAGGTCTGAATTCCAATCATATAAGACACTTGCGTCTACGACATACGGTCTAGGAGTTATGAGCAGTTTCACGCTTTTGGTCACTGTAGCGCCACCTATGGGCCAATCTGGGTCATACTCTGTCAACCCCTCCTCCATTTTTGTACTACCATCTGGCCAAGTTTGAAGTCTCTAGCCTTTATGGTTTGGTCTGCACGATTCGTTTTACGGCGGAAGAAAAATAATAAAAATCAGGACAATTGCAATAAGGTTTCAGCACTTTGTGATTAAACCCCTAATAACTTTATATTTATATAGCGGCTTTAAAGCAACTTCTCGAGGCACTTTACATAATAGAACAAACAAATGAAAATACAACACACACAGGAGAGAGAAAAAAAAAGTCAGGTAAAAGCTAACCTAAAAAAATGAGTTTTTAAATGAGATTTAAAAATACTTAAAGTCTGTGCATCTCTGATATTTGGAGGGAATACATTCCTTTTTGCTAGTGTAGAGAGACTGACAAAACCCTCCAAGCCAGATTCCCAGTGAAATGCTCTCAGACAGCAAGTGCAGTGAGTTTTCTTCCTTCTTCTCTGAGAAAATCAATAATATCAGAAAGGTGATCAGCACATCCTTGAGTTGTGCTGGGGTCAAACAGATCAGACCACTACCTGAGAAAGTAGTTACTATGTCTGATTTCGAAGAAATTGATGGCAAAATTTTGAAAGAAACCGTACAGCACCTCAAAACATCAACCTGCGCCCTTTGACGCACTTCCCACATCTTTTTTCAAAAGTGTGTTAAACTGTTTCTTCTAGAAGTGGTAAATGCCTCACTTCTCTCGGGGAGACAAACTCCCTGAAAACTGCAGTTGTCAAGCCCCTCCTGAAAAAGAGCAATCTGGATAAGACCGTATTAAACAACTATAGACCGATCCCAAATCTTCATTTCATAGGCAAGATCATTGAAAAAGTTATCTTCAATCAGCTGAACAAATTCTTAAGCTCTAATGGATACTTTGACAATTTTCAATCTGGTTTCCGATCGCATCACAGCACAGAGACAGCGCTCACAAAGATAATAAACGATATTCGCTTAAATACTGATACAGTCAAATTATCAGTGCTGGTACTACTCGACCTCAGTGCTGCATCTGATTTGACACTGTCGATCATAACATACTTCTTGACAGGCTAGTAAACTGGGTCAGGGTTTCTAGTCCTAAAATGATTCAGGTCATACTTAGGAGGGAGAGGTTATCATGTGAGTATAGGAGACCATAAGTCTGAGTGGACATCCATGACATGCGGAGTCCCTCAAGGCTCAATTCTTGCGCCACTCCTCTTCAACCTGTACATGCTCCCACTGAGCCAAATAATGTGAAAGAACCAAATTGCTTACCACAGCTATGCAGACGACACACAGCTCTACTTAGCTCTATTGCCTAACGACTACAGCCCCATTGACTCCCTGTGCAAATGCATTGATGAAGTAAACAGTTGGATGTGCCGACTTTCTTTAGTTAAACAAAGACAAAACTGAAGTCATTGCGTTTGGAAACTAAGATGAAGTTCTCAAGGTGAACGCATACCTTCACTCTAGGGGTCAAACAACTAAAAATCAAGTCAGGAATCTTGGTGTGACTCTAGAGTCAGACCTTAGTTTCAGTAGTCATGTCAAAGCAATAACTAAATCAGTCAATAACTACCATCTAAAAAATATTGCAAGAATTAGATGCTTTGTTTCAGTCCAGACTCCTCACTGGCCACAGTTGCAGCTCATAAAGAACGCTGCTGCCAGGTTTCTGAGCAGAAAATATGAACACATCACACCAGTCCTCAGGTCTTTACACTGGATCCCAGTTACATTTAGGATTGATTTTAAAGTATTATTACTGGTATATAAATCATTCAATGGGCTAGGACCTCAATATATTGCAGATATGCTCACTGAATATAAACCCAACAGATCACTCAGATCATTAGGATCACATCAGCTAGAAATACCAAGGGTTCACTCTAAGCAAGGAGAGTCCGCTTTTAGCTACTATGCCAGCCGCAGCTGGAACCAGCTTCCAGAAGAGATCAGATGTGCTCCTACAGTAGTCACATTCAAATCCAGACTCAAAACACTTCTGTTTAGCTATGCATTTAATAAATGAGCACTGTGCCACTGTTCGCCCGACCGTTTTTACTGTACTTTATTTTTTATTCTAAACTGTTTTAATTATTCTTATTTATTTTGATTATTTTAATTTCTTCAATGTACAGCACTTCGAATTACCATTGTGTAATAAATGTGCTATTTAAATAAACTTGCCTTGCCTAAAATTATTTGATCTATGGCAACTTTGCTGTTTTAAAAGCAAACCGGAATTTAACATTTTCTGCTGTTTTTTCACATCCTTCTTTTGTCTAAAATATTACACATTTCAAAACCAAAATAAAAAAGCATTTGTTAAACTAATATGCTGCATGTACACAATAACTAACACAGGATTTTTGTCTATACTGTTGTCAGAGGTCATATACTGTATAGCAGAAAGGAAGCGCACAGCAGACATTTTTGCCCTTCTAAGATTAGCAAGCGTGTGATCCTGCCTAATCCAACACAGGCAATCAGTACTGGAAAAGCTGTTTATCTGTTACCCGGCATCACCCTCAATATCTCATCAAATCTACATTAAGCTGTCGCGTTTCAAAATTCTGCACGGTTAAACACCTCTCTCATACACTTCCATGAAACAGAAACTTTACAACTCATCTACAAACAATCTAACCCCTGAATTCACTAAAATACATTTTATGTATTTTTTCTTGTAAACTGCACAAAGCAATATATAATCACAATAAAACTTTTTTTAATAAGATCCAAATCTTTTGATTACGGCATCCCTTATGAGTAAATGCACGTTATGTAAACCTTATGAGTTTCTCTTTAGAAAGATAGTCATGTTTGGACGAAACACTGCATAGTATGTCCATTTTAAAAATGTTCTATAAATTAATAAGTTATTTGGGTTAAATGGCAACCTAATGTCAGAGCTGAATCGGGGCACACCTATAAAACACCCAGCAACACCATACAGTGAAATTCATAAAGACACAATTTATTTCCCTTCTGTAAACAAACTGAATCACATCAAATGTAAACTATACAAAATAAAATGGGTTTTTCTTTAGCATAAATATAAATGAAATCTGTGCACACATTCATTTTAAGTTAATTTAATATCACTTTTAATAAGATCATAAGTGACAAGATTTATAAACAGCCTCAATACAGTAACACTATGGGACAGAACTATCCATCCGCAAAGGCACAGAGTTGTTAATATTGTGCGCCACTGTATTTCTACTTCTCCTCGTCATTACAGCGAGGTAGAAGCCGTTTTTTGGGGGCCATGACCCAAGCTAAGGCCACTGCTGCTGTCCCATCCCCACTCTGTCGTGAGAAACATAAGAACGTAGCCCACAGGAATGCAGAACAGCCCATAAACGCTGTCCTCAGATAAAGAGGCATCAGAACAAAATTCAGAAACTGCAAGAAAATACATATTATTAAACATAAATAGTCATAAGAATATTGACAATGCAAAGTATCAAGAAGTATTTATGATACAGTTATCTGTGTATATATGGTTTGTGGTGACAGAATGTAGCTCTTACCTGCATGAATGGCCAGTACATTAGTCCAGTCTGAAATGTGAATAAACATATTTAGAGTATTTGCCATAAAAAGCTATAGATGTTCTCTGTACATCTATACATTTTAACTTTACCACCCTTTTGAACACAAACCCAAGAAATGACACACACATACATACAAACATATATTCCTATTTATTTATTTGTCTTTGTACTTGTATATCATGTTGGTCAATCTTGTTGTTACTTTGTATGGCTGCTACCTTGGCTAGATAAAGTTTAAAAGGTTAGGTTTTTAAAATAAAAACAATTACAATTTATGAATCCTTTATAGACTTTGTTCTCTTTTAAAGATGACACTTATGTCCGGAGTTTAACGCATTAACACATAATGCTTAATCATAAGTTATTGTAGGCTATCACATAGAAATGTACACTCTCAAAAATAAAGGTTCTAAAAGGGGCGTTTTACAAAGATGCCATAAAAAAACCAATTTTGGTTACACAAAGAACCTTTCAGAGAACAGTTCTTAAAATAACTAATTTTTTTCTTAAAGCGAAAAACTTTTTAATAATCTAAAGAACTCTTTTTCACTATAAAGAAGTTTTTGTCGACAAAAAGGTTCAATAGATGTTTAAGGTTCTTCATGGATCCACAGATGCCAATAAAGAACCTTTATTTTTAAGAATATATATAAAACATTCTTTTAATATTTTTAAAATAAATTAATGCATGTTTATATAGGCTACCTTGCGGACCCCAGAAGAAAATCTTGGCTCTACTAACACTCAAAGTTGAACCTAGATGGATTTTTCAACTACTGGACATATTTGATTTAGACATTAATGAATTATCCCTTGTAAACGACGTTGATGATGGGCTAGCTGGTAAAAGATGGACCTACCTTGTATGTATTAAAAAACTTTTCTCGCCAGTCAGCAAATATGTCTCTTTGCCCTCCAAGAAACTCACACCTGTGAAGTCAAAGAACTGAGTGAAATGGAACAAATAAACAAGTGGACACAAGGTTAGGCATATGTTTACCTGTGTAGAAGACACTGGTCGCCAAAGGTGAAGCAAAAGTTTGGTCCAAAAGCAGTTTGCGGAAAATCATACCAGCCGATCTTCCAGGGAAACGATGTTCTAAGGCTCGTAACCAGAAGTAATTGAAGTTACCGTGGAAACTCAGGGCCACAATCGCCACGTTTCTCGTGTGTCTCCAGTCCATTTCATCTCTCTGCGCGATGCACTGATGGACGAAATCCCCTCCGGCGAACAAGCATCCGTAAAGAGTCACATTACTGAGCCAAGGCAATACCTTTGCTCGTTTGAAAAAAGATTTTCTCATGTTCAACAAAACGACAGACGGTTGTATTCTGTAGCCTTTGTAAATGATGTCGAAGGGCACGAAACAAAACGGTGACCTGACATTGACAGACGGCCGCAGCTAAGCTTATAAAATGACCTTTTGCTTAGTAGGCTACAAGTCAAATATTCAATGAATCCCTTTTGTTTCTAGTCAGTTTGGTTCAACATATTAAACGGTACGGTAAATTACAGATTAATAGTTTTGACAGCTCATAATTGTGACTCATGGCGAATATCTTTCAGAAACATAGAAGATCAACAAAGCACTGCCAAATAAAACACAGATAAATCGAGTAGGCCTAAGCTACTTTTGCATTCAGTCCATCTTCTTTTACATTAAAAGGGACAGCAAGGCAAAAAAAAAAAAGAATTGCGGTTCATTGATCCATTTTGCAATTAAATGACAAGGTTCCAGCGCGCGTTCATACAGTGATCAGCAGTTTCCCGTACTTAGTGCTCAAATCCTGTGTTAATCTGCCCGCGCGCTCCCGCGTGTTCAGCGGTGGTGCGCTTTAACCTGATCTGCAAGTAATAAAGATCGACCACCCAAACTCAGTAAGACCAGTTAATAGATCTTTATCTCCGTGCTATCAACGTTCACTGAGACTTTTAATGCTTGAAATGTTAACATATTTCATCCTTAGAGGAAAACTGAAAAATTATAACACGCTAATGTTTTTTTTTTTGTATTGAGATGATATTTTAGGCATGCATAAGCTTCCCAAAATGTTGTTTATTTTCAAATATTTGCTCAATGTCTCAGGTTCTAAGCACATCCCAGTGTGTTTTAGCAATGTCTCTGATTCTTGAACAGATGGTTAGTTTGTGTTGGATCTTTTCAAAGAATCACCTGAAGCGGTTTACAAAATGTCCTGTTATATATATATATTTTTTAATGTAGGCCTACATTTATAACACTATACGTATTATTAGGCCTATATTACCTTTGCATTATTTGAGCAAATGGGAGCAAAAAAATATATATATTTGAATGAATGAATGAATGAATGAATGAATATTTAATGTAGTCTCTCATTAAACTCTATAGAGGTTTACCCAACTGACAACTTCCGCTTCTGAGAAACCCGGAAATGTGAAAATGGTCAATCCATACACAGTATTCATAAAATTGGCTGCATCCGAAATCGCATACTTCCCTAGTAAACAGTATGTGACAAAAGAAGTAGGTCCGAATTCACAGTATTCATAAAAGAGTTGCCAAAAGTACCCAGATAAACTTCCGGCGAAATTTTGAGGTGTACATCTTTTTTTACAGTCTATGATTGACACTTTACTTTCCCATGAGGCCACGGGAGAGGATTTATGAATGACAGTGAAGTGACATAATAACTGACGCTGGTATAACATAATAATGACAACCTGGCGAATACACTGTAAAAAAAGTTAACTCATTATTTTGAGTTATCTTTTTGCATGGGTTTTTTTTAGTTTAACTAACTTATTTCGATAAGTTGAGGACAAGAAAACTTAAAATTTCTTGTTGTCTGGACAATCTAGATAAAAAAATAAGTTGAAATAACTAAATTGCTAAAATATTTTTTACAGTGTATAGTCTACATCTGGATTACATTCATATTCATACTATATAGAACATACACTATATTGCCAAAAGTTTTTGGACGTCTGCATTTACATGCACATTAACTTTACTGAGATCCCATTCTTAATCTGTAGGGTTTAATATGGAGTTGGCCCACCCGTTGGATCTATAACAGCTTCAACTCTTCTGGGAAGGCTTTCCACAAGGTTTGGGAGTGTGTTTATGGGAATTTTTGACCATTCTTCTAGAAGTG
Organism: Chrosomus eos; assembly: GCA_036326025.1. Taxonomy (NCBI): domain Eukaryota; kingdom Metazoa; phylum Chordata; class Actinopteri; order Cypriniformes; family Leuciscidae; genus Chrosomus; species Chrosomus eos. The sequence goes on from CM070821.1 coordinate 29,539,817, forward strand.
TATTTGTGAGGTCAGGCACTGATGTTGGACGAGAAGGCCTGGCTCGCAGGCTTCGCTCTAATTCATCCCAAAGGTGTTCTATCGGGGTGAGGTCAGGACTCTGTGCAGGCCAGTCAAGTTCCTCCACAACAAACTCGCTCATCCATGTCTTTATGGACGTTGTTTTGTGCACTGGTGCGCAGTCATGTTAGAACAGGAAGGGACCATCCTCAAACTGTTCCCATAAAATTGGGAGCAAATTGTCCAAACTGTCTTGGTATGCTGAAGCTTTAAAGGGTACCTATCATGGAATTTTGAAAATTACCTTTCATGTAGTGTGTAACATAGATCTAAGTGAACGAAAACATCCTGCAAAGTTTTAAATATGAAAGTTCACCGTATACAAAGTTATTATCTCTCAAAAGTAAGAGTCGACTCTGAGTCGTTGATATGAATCGATAGACGAACGATGCACTTTCGTACGTCACTTGTCCAAGTTATTTGAATAAGATACGCCCACTCATTGCATTAGGAGACACCAGGGAAAACATCATGTCGACGAGACGCTGCTGTGTTTTGAAGTGCGACGCAAAAGCAAACTTATTTCATCTTCCCAGTGAGGAGCATTTGAAGACAGTGGCTACAGTTCATAACTATACCACAGAAGTATTATAGCCCGAACTCGTTCTGTGTTCGCGTCATTTTGAAGATGATTGCTTCACAAACCTAAATGCTATAAAGTATGAATTTGCGAGCCGATACTGAAGGAGGGAGGTTCAGTACCGAGTTTATTTGGATCAGCTTCCTTCTCCGAATCACAATCTGTAAGTAGGCTGTTGCTTTTATGTTTGTATCATGTTCTATAATTATTTTGTGTGTTGTGTACGCACAGGCACAGCGCAGCTTCTAGCAGCTAACTTAGGTCTTCAATGTCAATTGTATTGAAATATGTGAAGTGTTTGTCGTTGTTAATGGAGTTGTCACAGGGCTCTCGAGTGTCACGCATCACGCATTGAGCGTGACAGTCACTCATTTCGGTCTTTTGTCATGCTCTCCGGCCACACATTGTATTTCTCACGCTGATAAACTATTTGTAATATATTTAATATGCCGCAGTGCCCAAAACTCACTCACTGTGGAACCGGCAGGATTCAAGCGCGTCTCCTCCAGTGTTGCCAGGTCCGTATGCCTGCACTGTTTCCGCGGGTTGTTTGTGTAGTGCACGCTGGTTGACGCGATTGTTTTATCCACTGGAACATGATTGTTATTGAGGAAACACCCGGGAACGCTATTTGAATATTTTTGGCCGTGATTGGGTTAGTTTGATGAGCAATTGGGCTGGTTTTGTTGTGCAGACCTGGCAACCCTGGTCTCCTCTGGTGTTGTTCGTCTGGTGTTGTTAGCCAATCAGAAAATAGCACTGTTGTATCTGGGTAAGATCTAGCGCAACAACCAATGACACCCCGTCGGCTGGGTGTCTAACATATCACCACAGATTAGCGTCACGCAAAGGCGGGGTTTGGGAAAATGACTCGCTAAACGATTCATATTGGAGTCGGTGAGCAAATCAGGTAAAAATAAATGCATATTATAAGACAACAAAAGTGTTTTTTGTCATTGCATGCTTGTAAAACTGTTGTTGGGGACTCCCAGAACAATATTAGGAACATTTTAAATGCCATAATAGGTACCCTTTAAGAGATCTTTTCACTGGAATTAAGCGGCCACGCCCAACCCCTGAAAAACAACCCCACACCATAACCCCCTCTCCACCAAACTTTACACTTGGCACAATGCAGTCAGGCAAGTACTGTCTTCCTGGCCACCAAACCCTCGTCCATCGGATTGCCAGACAGAGAAGTGTGATTCGTCACTCCAGAGAACACATCTCAACTGCTCACAACTCAAAATGTCATTCCGGGTAACTGTCCCGGGTTAAAATCTGAATATAAAAATACGACAAAAATGTAAAAATTATAAATAAAAGAATTTAAAATCTACTTAGGCATAATTGTATTGATGTGTTCAACGATAGCTACAAATATAGTGATAATACTAAGCTTATTTACATTTTTATGACAGAAAGACTTTTGTCTCCAAATTATGATTTCTCTAATGTCATTTCTGGATAACAGATATCAATGACCATTTTGGACCATAATGCATTTTGGTATTTCATGTGACATAATATTGTATCAAAAAGAAGACCCCGAAGGAGCACCAGAACATGTGCAAAGGTCAGTAAGCGTCTCTTAAAATGTTGATATTTTGACCTTTTCAGTCACTCGTGAAAAGTCACTTTTCAGTCACTTTGTAGCAATATCATGTGTCCTTTTGAATAACATTAATAAAACATATAGTCTATAATGTTTTTATATTAAAAAACTATCTATTCATCTAAATGATTACCTTAAAATGATGATAGGTTGTAGTTTTTCCATAGAAAAAGTATTTGTTTTGTCATTCCTGGATAACAACATGTCATTGGATTACAAAAAACCTATGTTAGCCAGGACATGTCATCTGTTATCCAGAATGACATATGCATAACAATCTAGTTTTTAATAAACATTTGTAAACTTTTAGGCATAGTTATTATAGTTATATTATTTACATTATTTACATAATTGTATGTTTTTTGCCATATTTTTTGCCTGCCATTCATCTTGATTTCATATAATTCAATGAGTCACATGGGTCATTATCATTGAATTGAATTTTTAAATAATTAAAAACGTGTCAGTGTGTCTTACTTTGTTTCAATTTTGAAGAAAAATGATACTGAGGATGGTTTGTATGGTAATCCTGAAAAATATTTCAGAATGTCCTTCCATCTAACAGTATGTCATTCCGGCTAACAATGACACAGGAAATTAATTTAACCAATATTTGTGTGTTAAATTCTGACAATTCTGTCACAATAGTATTTTATAAATCCTGCAAATACTTTTCATAACACGAATCTGATTTGGTTTTGGTAAACAGTATTTTACTAAAACAATTTGTAAAAACTTTTCAACCAAGAAGATGTAGGCTTAATGAATTTGAATGCAAATTATATTTTAGTTTTAAATTAGTTTTTATGAGCTCAATCATGGCTACAACAAAGTGAATTTGGACACGTTAAATTTATTTATTTAAACGTAATCATAGAAGCATGTGATTCCCACGCCGTGATGTCAGAGACCACGTGATGACGAAAAAGAATAACTAAATCAGGTTTTTCGAATCTTTTCTATTCGAAAGAACCGATTTGCGTAGGGGTCCACATAGACATCTATATGATGTCTATGGGGGTCCACACGACATGTACTGCATCATTACATGTCTTCTTTGCGTTGGGGTAAACCAAGGAACTCACGTACACTGTAAACGGGGCGTATGTTTAGGCTACGTCAGCGCTGCCAGCGTGGAGCGGCATGACACCAGGAAGTAACACAATTCAATTGACTATACAAATAACCAAGAGAAAGGGTACCCGAGGAGGATTCTTGTGCTTTTTGGATTTGCTTCCCTAAAATACACAGCAAGCGACAACGCAAAGGGACTAGTCCCTGCTACTGGGTTTTCAACATTGCATGGATAAACCGCCCGTGAAGGTAATGTAGAACAGTGCGTATCATTCCCTGAAGGACTCGCTCATTTGATTAAAGAGCAGGAAGCTTATTCACTGTCATTTCCACAGGGAAGATGATGCGGAGCTCTACTGGGTTCATTTAAAGCCTCAATCGAGTATTTGCTATTAGTGCATAAAGCTTGATACTCGCCGTCCTTTTTTATTAATGTGAAAGTGAAATGTAGGCTTTAATAGATGGTGGTCTGCAAAACATAAATAAATGGTGGCCTGCAAACCAATTTCGTGTGCAAAGTATCTCAATATCTCAAAACTGAAACAGTCACAAATCAGTCTCGTTGCAAATTCATGCGTTGTGTTAGAGAAGGATGCGCACGAGGATAAGGCATGCCATTATCTTACCAGATGAGTGCCCGTGTAATGGAATGAGCCTTGTCATCCGACAGGTTTTCATATCCTGTATACCAGGAATTACATGTAGAACAGAGAAAGCTAGGATTAAGAGACCAATAAGACTAATTGTATACAAGTTAGCACAATTCACAAAAGGGATTTGTAAGGTCTACTAATAGTCTTTTTTATTTTATTATTTAGTCAGTGTTTAAATGTATTGGGACGCTCCATTGTCACAAATGGACAGAGGCCTGAATGTTTTTCTCTCTCACACAGGCAGTGAAAGTGCCCTACAGGTGAAATATGAGTTTTGTTAAAGCATGAGGAATAATTTTATTTGATGTGAGAAGAAATGTGATATACAGCCATTGTCATCAAGTTAGCAAGTTATCTAGTTTTTAAATGCATTGTCCTTCACGGGTAACCATATATATATTTTTCTGTGTAATTGTAGATGATGGACCCTACACTTGCTGAGATGGGGAACCATCTTTCTGGTGCCATGAAGATTTTAGAAAGTGGACAATTGTAAGACCTTTGGCATTACAATATTTTCAGTTGTTGTTGTTATTAAATTTAATTTGCTGTTCGCTACAAAGCTATCCTTATGACTTGTGACAGTATGTCCAGGGTTTTGTTTTACATATACCTAGTACCGTTGTATAATCATAATGTTGTGTGGCTTTATTCAGGGATTCTGAACAGGGCAAAGAAAGAAGAAAGTTGAGTTGGAAAGACATTCCTGGACCCTTACAAGGAGAGTGAGTGAGACTCTAATACTGTAAATCACATTTTACATTTATAATGTTTCTTTTCTTTCTCTGTATTTATAAGGTATTTCATGTGGTTTCAAGCCAGTATATCAGCTGTATTTACGAAACATTTCAATTCTTTCTTTCTCTTTCTTTCGACAGTGGACAGGATGTTGTTAGCATACTCCAGCTAGTCCAGAACCTGATGCATGGAGATGATGACCAGCAGGGTCATCGGTAGGTCACATCATTATGGAGCTGTTTGGTTTGTAGTCCTAAAACCAAGAAAAAATTCTTTAGGAATTTTTAATGTGTTTTTGACAATAGCAGTTTTCAATTTCTACAAGACTGTTCAAAAGTGTGGGATCAGTAAGATTTATATTTGCTCAGTTGCTTAATTATGTTTTAAACTATGCTCAATATTAATACAAGTAATTAATACTTTTGTTCAGCAAGGATGCATTCAATTTCTCAAAAGTGAGAGTAAAGACATTTATAATGTTACAAAATATTTATAGTACTGAAAATTCAGCTTTGACGTCATAGGAATAAATTACACCTTAATATATATTAAAATAGAAAACTGTTCTTTTAAATTGTAATAATATTTTACAATATAACTGTTTTACAGTATTTTGGATAAAATAAATGCAGCTTTGGTGAGCAATAAGACTTCTTCAAAACAGGAAGGCAGAAAAGTCTCTTAGAGGAATGTTATTCAAAGGTTTTTTTACTCATTAACCAAACCTGAATTAGTCTTAGGGTTGGTCTACAAGTTGATGCCACAACAGAACAGCTCCATTATATTGCACCGAGAGCATATGTAAACCCCTCTGTGTGGTGTAATAAAACTATAAATGTCTGTTTAGCAGGATGCAGTATGTCGGAGAGCAGGGACACATGGCTCTGTTGGGACACAGTCTGGCCGCATATATCTCTGTCCTGGAACGAGAAAGATTGAGAAAGCTGACCACCCGCATCCTGTCAGACACCACTCTCTGGCTCTGCAGGCTTTTCAGGTACGCTCAAGTTCTCTCTGTAATGTCATGTGGTTTCGGGTGGATTTTCTTCTCCTTGTCATACAAACACTTTTAAGTGATGTATAGAGATTTGTGTTAAAGAGCATTTAAAAATCCATCTTTGGTTCATCAGAGCAAATTGAATAGGCTGTCTTTCACTTAAAAAACATCAAGCTTTTTATTATAACAGTGACTTTAAGGTGTAGTTCACCCAGAAATAAAACCTTTGTCATTCATAATTAATTTAATTAATTAATTTCTCACCTTCATGTCTTTCCAAACTCGACTTTCATTCATCTTCGGAACACAAATGAAGATCTTTTTGATGAAATCTGAGAGCTTTCTATCTATCCATTGACAGCTACGCAACTAACACTGTGATACTTCAAAATGTACATAAAGAGATCTTAATATTAATCCATATGAATTGAGCAGTTTAGTCCAAATTTTCTGAAGAGACTCGATCGCTTTATATGATGAACAAATTGAATTTAGGCTTTTATTTTGGACAATTTAGGATTCTTTGACTTAGTCTATTTTTTCCTATTATCACTTTACACAGACCCATGCATTGAACTTTGGTGATTTTTGAAGAATTGTATGGTTTTACATTTTCAGCAAATAATTCTAATATATTGTAATGGCCAATAAATTATATTAAAAATGTTAAAAAGAGATGCTCTACCAACAAAAGAGGAGGTGCAACTGATGTCAGATGACATGCCTTAACATTAACAATGGCCGAAACGTCACGTTTTTTTTTTAATCCATGAAATTGGATTCTTCAAGAGCGAGTGTGGATCTTTTTCGAGAGACAAAGAACGAGAGACCTTTTTCCAATTTAAAATAAAATGTTCTGAAAAATCTTATTTCAACTTTCATCTTATTTCATCTAAATAAAATAAAACACTAAAATGAATTATTTTTCATAGATATGAAAATGGCTCGGCATATTACCATGAAGACGATCGTGAGGGGCTGCTGAAGGTGTGTCGGCTAGTTATTAATACTCATTATGAGGAGTACGCTACAGAGGGCTTTACAGTGTTGAGCTCCAAACATCCTGTGATTTACCAAAGTGCTGCATGCAGACCTGGCCTGGGACAACATCTCTGCAGTCAGGTACAATGTCACCTCCACTTCACTTGTCTATGCTGCATGATCTGAAATGTTTCACATTACCACCACACTACATTAAAAAATGTGTGTGCACGCTTGTGTAGTGGTGGCTACTATATGCTTTGATTTAGACGACTATTTTTTGTGTTTTCTTTTCAGCTAGGACTGCCTCTGTCAAGTCTTTGTATTGTGCCCTGTAACACCATGTTTGGCTCCTTGCATCAAATGGTAAGAATTTGTCTTTTGGTGAATACCGAAGCGAATACACTACCTTTCAAAAGTTTTGGCTTGGTAAGATTTTTCAAAATGTTTTTTGAAAGAAATCTCATATGCTCACAAAGTCTGCATTTTTTAAAATCAAAAATAGAGTAAAAACAGTAAAATATTTGATTTTTATTTTAAAATGAAATTTATTCCAGTGACGACAAATACACAGTCTTTAGTGGCACATGATCCTTCAGAAATCGTTCTTATATGACGATTTGCTGCAAGAAACATTTATTATTATTATTATCACTGTTGAAAACAGTTGTGCTGATTAAAATTTCTATGGAAGCCGTGATGCATTTGATCAGGATTCTTTGATGAATAAATAGTTAAAAAGAACAGCATTTATTTGAAATAGAAATCTTTTGTATCTCTATAAATGTCTTTACTGTCACCTTTAATCAGTTTAATGTATCCTTGCTAAATAAAAGTATTTCTTTAAAAGAAAATCTCACTGATCCCCAAACTTTTGAACGATAGTATTTGCAAAACAGTGCAGACATATAACACATTAAATAGATAGACAAATGGAATTGAAACTCTTTGTTCAGAAATGTGCAAGTAATGAGTGTTTTTCACTAAATTGTCTTTTTACAGGATGTTGCATTGCTTGACAAGCTCATCAAAGATGATCGCGAATCAGGGAAAGTTCCACTGCTGTTGATAGCGAATGCTGGTCGGTTTGCTATAGGACCTTATTTATTCAAGCAAGGCATTTGTTGATAGTTAATTTTGCAGGCGATCATTAATGTTTAGTTAATCTCTCAGGAACGCCAGGTGCAGGTCACACAGACAAACTCAGTCGCCTGAAAGAGCTCTGCGTTCAGTTCAACATGTGGCTCCATGTGGAGGGGTTGGTATCAGCTGGTTATATGTTATAGGTTATAAGTATATGTGTGTGTGTTTGTGTTTAAATGAACAGATTTGATTAACAGATTTTGAACAGATATTGTTTAAATTTACTTTCTGTGGCATTCTTTTCAGGGTTCATTTGGCAACGCTTGCTCTTGGTCAGATCTCCTCCACTGTCACGGTATGTTGTGGGTTTTTTAGCACTCAGATGCCTGCATTTTCTTCCTGTTGTCAAGAATGCGCTCTAATTTTCTCCCTCTCACTATCAAGGCGGCCACCAAGTGTGATAGTATGACTTTGACTCCAGGCCCGTGGTTGGGCCTGCCCGCTGTGCCCGCTGTCACTCTTTACAGACATGAGGATCCGGCCCTGGTAAGTTGGACCGTTAATATAAGTACCAATCAGCATTATACAGCACATCATATGGAAATGTAATCCTGAGTTGTGATCGTACAATGTGCAAATACCTCATGCTGTTTGTCTTGTCCTCCCTGTCGGCTGGGGGCAGTCTCTCACAGCAGGTCTGACATCCAGCCAACCGGTGGAGAAGCTTCGGGCTTTGCCTCTCTGGCTGTCCCTTCAGTACCTTGGGCATGATGGGATTGTTGAGAGGATTAAGCATGCCTCTCAGCTAGTGAGTATCCTGCCAACTTCATTTAGATAATCCCATGCACTGTAGTGGGTGTAAATTACTATAAACACTGCAAGATTTACTCTGACCTTGTTGGGAATTGGTCTGTATCTTTGTAGAGTCAACAGCTTTTGGAGCATTTGAAGACACTGGCTTCAATAAAAACCTCGGTAGGTAAACTTGTCTTGATCCATTCAGATGTATGTCGGTACAGAGTATTTTACAGTTACACCACAGACCTCACAAATAAGTATGTAAATCGAAAAGTATTTGAAGCTTCTGTTTATCAGTATTTCCTCTAACCAGAGTTGGTGTTGCTCCATATATTTAATGATAGTTCTAACTTCACTCGCCCCATGTTGTTCCAAGCCCAATTAATTTTTCTTCCATGGAACAAACACTAATTTAAAGTATCATAAAAGTAATCCATGTGACCTATATTCTGAAGCCATATGATAGTTTCTGTGAGGAACAGCTCGCTCAAATTTGTATTCACAGAAATGTTTCGTGAATAATTGGTCTGTTTTCACACAAAACTCTTGTATGCAGTGTTGTTATTTTTAACTAAAACTAAACTTAAAATAATTTTAATTAATCGAAATAAAGTATAAATATAAGAAACACTTAATTTTAAAACACTTAAATGGAAAAGTAGAAATGTTGCTTTGTAAACTACCTGAAATAAAATAAGTTATTGTACTAGAAACAGAAAATAAAAATGACAAGCACATAAAATTACTAAAACTTAAACTAAAATTAAATTTAAAAATCTATTTTAAAATATTAATAAATGCTATAATTTTATATAAATAAAATTAAAATGACAATGTGGCTTCCAAAGGCATAAAATGATAGTACACGAGTCGACTACTTTTATTGTTCTTTTTTCATTTTGGAGTTCGACAGGCCAGTTCCCATTTACTTTCAAGAGCAGTCACGAATTGCTTTAAATTCACTATTGTGTTCCACGGAAGAAAGAAAGTCGAACGGTTTGGAATGACTTGAAGGGAGTAAAGACCAAACTTTCATTTCTAGTGACCTTTAAATGTTGATGATATTGATGATATCAGCACTGGCAGACATTTCTGCCATTTAAAACCATACTATATCACAGTGCTAAAAAAATGTCAGCTGAAAATGAATATATCAGCTACCATTGGTAGATATTATTTACATTTTTTTATTTGAAGCTTTGAAATTTTGCTTCTATTATGTCAGTGGCCCACTTTTTTCTTTCAGTCAGAGAATCTAGGCTTAAACCTTAAAAGCAAACACCTCTGTTCTGTGTCACCACCATTAGGATATCCTTGCCAGCGAGGTGTCTCTCCTCGAGGCTTTGCGCATGGTAAAGAGCAGAGTGTTTGTCATATGTATGTTGGCGGTGTGGTTTGTGACCGTCAGCAATGTGTGCAGCTCTTATACTGTATAGTGTGTTAGTGAGCGTGGGTACCTTGGTTTCAGGATGTGGTGTCTCATTCCCGGGTCCCTCCCATCTCCGGGGGCTCGCTGCGGGACGTGCTGGGCTCTCTTATACTCTCTATTGTAGGTGGGACCAACCCTCTGCTTGCTTGATCCCACTCCACTCCTCCCTTTCACCTGCGCTGTTTCTCCACCCTTCCCTCCCTCACCATGTCCACCTATAAGTTCTGGCGCTCCGTTTAAAGGCTTTTACTCATGGAAAGGCCTGCCAGTGCTACAGGCATGTGCAAACAACATTTAGGAAATGTCACTTCACAAAGGTTGATGACTTGTTGGGCATCAATGCTGGATCTCGCTTTAGAGCAACGATGAGTGATCATGGTAAATAAGCAGGATTCTTTAAAATGGCCTTTGTGAGAGATGGAGCAAATTTGATGTTCCTGTGTGTAATACTTACACTCGTCACAAGAGTTTGTTCAGAATAAAGTTATTCATACGTTAGTTGCGACTATATACGTAGCCATAACAGCAACCACATTACAACGTTTATTTAATGTTTTTAAGAGGCTCAATGAAGTCATTTGTTCATAAAACAAATCTTACATTTGTTTAAAGGGCTTAGAAAGAAAAGAGTCACTTGGATGATATTTTTAAGGTTATATTTCCTTCGTTATCCTTTATCTGTTAATTTACGTATGTGGTGGTTAGACTTTTATTCATGTAAATGTCCATTAATCATGTAAGAAGCATAATTTAATTAATTCTATGCTTTTCTTAGTTATAGCAAAGGTTCCCATAGCACATAGACATTCCAGCAGCACTAATGTCATGTGCCACATTGTCCAGATTGACCTGTCAAACCTGTAGCTAGCAAACAAAAAGCCTCTCCATGACATTGCATCACAGCATTTAAATTCTTAACCAATTGTTACTATAACATGTTAGTGCTCACAGCATGACATTAAGGCCTCCTGCTATATAAATGCTCAGATGTGTCACAGGTGTTTTGAGACCCCGTCCCCACCCTCTGTGTCTCTCTGATGTTTGTAGGTGGAGGATGAACTGAATTCTCCCGTGGTGGTGTTCAGGTTTTCACAAGACAACAGTGCTCGTAAGTTTCCTTACCTTGGTTGTGTGCATGGTTGCATTTGTTACACTGTATTTATACATATAAGTACTGAGTAATTTTTTATTCATTAACTACATGCACTTTAGGGTTTGGTTTAGGGTTAGTTGCATGTAGTTATGCATAATTTATAGTTATTATTATAGTAACTGCATGTAACAAGAACACTAAAATAAAGTGTTACCCTTTTAATCAACAAGGATGGATTAAATTCAAAATTAAAGTGACATTAAATACATTTATAATGTTACAAAAGATTGAATAACATTTCATATTATTATTGTTTTTACTATTATTTTTGACCAATTAAATGCAGTCTTGGTAAACATAAGAGACTACCTTCAAACTTCTGAATAGTGGTGTGTATATATATATTTATATACCTCTAACAGCCAAAAACTCTCATTTTCAGCCTCGAGTGGCGGCTCAGTAGAAGGATATTTTGCGGGAGAAAGAGATATCATTGATGCCCTTAACAGATGGGTAAATGCTTCTCTCACTAACAATATATTATAGGAAATAAGTAAGCTGTTAGCATAATAGAATGCAGTGCGACATATATATACACCGTAGATGTCTTGCTTTCAAACGAGTGACCGGACTGCTTTGATCTGATGTGACAGTTGGGTGAGCAGTTGGCGCAGCAGGTTCCCCTCAGTGGTGTAGATGTGGTTGAGCTGGAAGATGAGGGCACGTGTGTTCGTTTCAGCCCCCTCATGACCGCTGCAGGTAAGACATTTGGGAGATAATTAAAAATCTGGAATGCTAACACACTGACTAAGAAACTGGAGACAAACTGGGCAGAGCTTTTCCTTGAATTATGTTAAACTTGGGTTAAACTAAGAAGAATAGATCTATATAATGTTATTTATATATGAAGAGTTCAGATGCAAAAGCCTCTAAATGCCATCTGAAATTTTCTTCTAAAATGATAATTTTTATCAAGCTCGTATATTTAAGTTCAATAATTTCACTTAAATGGCTAGAAAAATACCCATTAATTGTCATTTAAGTGAAATTACTGAATTTAAATATACGAGCTTGATAAAAATGATAATTTTAGAAGAAAATTTCAGATGGCATTTAGAGGCTTTTGCATCTGAACTCTTCATATATATATATACCACACACACACACACACACACACACACACACACACACACACACACACACACACACACACACACACTCTACCGGTCAAAAGTTTGGGGTCAGTACGATTTTTTTTTTTTTTTTTGCAAAATGCAAAATATTTATTTTTTAATTAAATGCTTTTCTCTTGAACTTTCAAAGAATCCTGAAAAAAATGAATCACGGTTTGCACAAAAATATGAAGCAGCAAAACTGTTTTCAACTGTGATAATAATCATAAATGTTTCTTGAGCATCAGATCATCATATTATATGATTTCTGAAGGATCATGTGACACTGAAGACTGGAGTAATGATGCTGAAAATTCAGCTTTGATCACAGGAATAAATTACACTTTACTATATATTCACATAGAAAACAGCTGATTTACATTACAATAATATTTCACAATATTACTGGGTTTGTTTTGTATTTTTTATCAAATAAATGCAGCCTTGGTGAGCAGAAGAGACTTCTTTCAAAAACATTAAAAATCTTACCGAGCCCAAACTTTTAAACGGTAGTGTATATATATATATGCATGCTGTGTGTGTGTGTGTATATATTCTCAACCATTTTTAACAGGCTTATTTTGTAGTAATGAGACCTAATTCATGTTGACATGTTCATGCTAACAATGGTGGTGGTATATGTGTGTGTAGCCCTTGGCACTCAGGAGAATGATGTGGCGGCACTGGTGGAGAAGCTGGGAGAGATGATTCCAGTGCTGTGCTGCACCCTACGCTTCAGACAGGACTTCAAGGATGAGGTGCTACAGCAAGCTTCACTCTCATACATTGAGGATCTGAGCTGGCCTGGTCTTGGAGTTGTGAGGTGAGACTGGAGTCAAACCTGAATCAATTTACTGGACATTTTACATTACATTCATGCATTTGACAGACGCTTTTGTATAAATTGCATTTAATACATTTTGTGAGTTTTGTGTTCTCTGGGAATCAAAAGCATAACCTAAACTACCAGCTGAGTTACAGGAACAAGCTACAGGATACATTGACCATAATATCAGATATTCCCTCATTCCGAGGAAGAAGGAAAAGTTTCCACAGTACCTGACAGGTTCTTTTGTTTGTTTGTTTTTCATCAGGTATGAGCCCAGAAACACAGATCTTGATGAAGATAAGAGACAAGATAGGGTGGAGAAGATCAACAGTGAATTGCTTAAGAAACTGATGGAGCTTGATACAGACCTGGAGTTCTCTTGTGGTAAATGACTAATGGTCCCATGATTGACAGTTGAATCATTGCTTTTAAAATCACATGAATTATGTGACTTCAATACTGCTCTCTTGTGTCCAGGTCCTGAGTTGTGTGAAGAAACTAATTGCATATTTATTGGAATGGCAAATGAAGACCTGGATGTGGCAGAGTTGGTGGAAACTATAGGATCTGTTGGAAGAGAAATTGAGGAAAGTGGAAAGGTATGCATTAATTCAATTTTTTTTTTTTTTTTTTTTTTTACTTTTTTGGACAGGTGTTTAATAATTTGAGTAGACACCGAATATCAGATAAATAAATAGAAATAATGCATCTGTTTGTGCCTAGTTGTTTGAGAACATGACTGAGGTCGTGAGAAGAGGCATTCAGGAAGCTGAGCTGCAGCTTCAGAAAGCAAATGAAGAGAAACTTATTGAGGAGGTGAGTACATATGTGTAAGTAGACAGTGAAGTCCAAAATTCTGAGACCAAAAAAACTTCTTTAACCCTGAAAATAAACAAATTTCAGTATTCTGATATAGTTAAACCAAAGAAAGTTTATTGCAAGTTTCTGCACTTAGAAAAATAAGTCAATATTACCCTGTTTACACGTGTATTAAGATGCATTTTGGTCGATGAGAACAGAAGTAGACGAGGGAGACACATTCCTGAAACACCTGGTGTTTTAATCTGTCTCTTTTGTCCAGTTTCAACCAATACTGTCCTGATTTCTTCAAGGGGAGGGTCTACGGGCGGGTCAATTTATGGACTATACATTTTTCAGATCTAATGGATGAAATAAACTCAGAGAGCAGCAGCTTTTGTTTCTGCTCTGACAGGTGCAAGACCACTTGTGAATGCTGTTAGAAATCAGGAATGGTGAGAGAACATTGTGCTTGGTATGTTGTTCTTCTTCAAACCAAACTTGGGTCTTGAGCCAACAAAGTTTAAATCCCATCTGGCTAGAGCACTTCCCATAATGTTTACACTTTAGGTCATTAGCCGGAGAGCAGACGGTCTTTTGTGGCTGTTCAAACACATTCAACCATGTGAGCGTCTACACTACGAAAGCAATCCAGACGAATGAATTTTCAACTAACTCTGGAATTGGTCGAAAGTGGACAAGCTCAAAACGTTTTGGACCCCGTTTACACCTGTATTTAGTGTCGTCCACTTGTGATCCTATCGACCAAAACGCATCTTAGTACCAGGTGTAAACAGGGCCTATGTGGCATTGGTCATGTGACTCCTTGTTCAAATGTTCTTGTTTCCGTTGAAGATGAAATTCAAATCATGATGGGGAATATGATCATCGTGTTTTACAATAAACAAAAGAGAGACAAACCAAATAGACATTTAGAAATTCAGTTAAACTTCTCAAATTGTAATTCTGATTATATAATGTTTAATAAATACATATAATTATAAATGTTAATAATTACATGTTTTCAATCAAAAAATAAAGGAAAATATTTTCGTGAAATTCCTTTTCTGATTAAATAGACATTAAATCATTCCAGTAGAGATTATGTTGATGTGTAATTTTTCTCCATTTATTTTTCAGGGCGTACTTCGACAAATTCCTCTAGTGGGCTCTGTGCTTAACTGGTTCTCCCCGGTTCAGGCCTCTGTCAAAGGAAGAACTTTTAACCTAGCTGAAGGTATATATTTGCTAAAAATGTTTTCTGATGAAATTGTCAAAAGAACTTGTGGTTTTTCAGGTTTGTATAGTATCTGTTTTTTTCTCCATAGGTTGTCTGGACAGCACCGAGCCTGTTTATTCCATAAAAGCCCAGATGAATACAGAAGCTTCCCCTGATTCCCCCAAGTCCAGCACCAAACGGTTTCCAGGTAACCTCTTGATCTAAGATCAGTATGACCCTAACTACACAGAATTACTCTCAAATAATGAAATCATCATTGATGTTCACAGAACATTTTTTTAATCATACCATTTGATTCACAGGCCAAAAACTCTTCCGACGGCATGGAATAGACTCTATCAGTGATACCAGCTCTGTCAGCCAGCTCGAAGAATCGTTCAGGGAAACGGCACAGGTGCAGGTCACTGATGTGGAGGAGGCGGAGGTCCCTCAGGAGAATCCTGCGCACATACCGGAGGATACAGCTTCACCCGACCAGCGTGTGCCAGAGGGACAAGAGACAGAGAGTGTAGACAACCTTTGATAAGACCACTCCTAAATGGTTGCTCGTGAGGTTTGCCTTGATGCCTTTGAGCAAACCACTTTTGAAAATAAGAAAGGAAGCAGCTTTAAATGCAAATAACAAAAACACTGGAATGTCATGAAAATAATGTCTGAATATGTCTAAATCTCACATCCCTTATTAGTTATTAAATAATCAATTGCACTTTTTAAAAAAAGTTTGGTTAATCATATGTTATAGGGTCTGCTCACAGTTCTTTGTGCACTGCCAGTATATTCTACCATTATGGGTGGCAGTATTTACGTTTTGATCTTATCTTTGTCATCTACAGGCCTGTCTGACAGGTTTTCTGATCCATTTCCACACATTATTTACACAACGAAAGGGCTATTGTGGCCTTACCGTCATGATTATTAATGTCAAAATGTCTTGTTTGCCAAAAGCTGGTCTTGCTTTATGTGCTCTCTAAAGGCAGACGTATAAGAAGGAAAGTTGATGCTTTAAGACTCTGTTTCTTGCAGCTGTTTCTAATCAAACGATAGCCTTATTGCACTTTTATGTACAGAATGTCACACTTTAATCAGAACAGCAGAATATTTATTTATCCTATAAATAATTATATTGAAGAACATTAGGCTATTTAGAGACATGAGTAACATTTGCTATGTATAAAATAAGTTCAAATCAAACAGATACACCCATCCAGCACTTTTGGTTTTACCAATAGTGAAATGATTATTAGACTGTTCTCACTGTGAAGAATGTTTCAGAGATGTCTCTTTGAGTAATTGTTACATTTTTTTTTGGATGTTTATGAAGGCTACACATAATGTACTAAAATGAAGATCCTTATTTGTTGTTTACACCATTGTTAATGGTTTTAGCACACACAAAAAAGCATTGCTACTGGGGACATGTAGTTTCATTTAGTGTATGAATATTGTGTGAATTATACATGTGAAGAAATTCACTACAGTTATATCACATCCATCCATATTTTTTAGGGGCATAAAGTGCTCTTTCCGTAACTGTGCTTCCTTACTGAATAATGTAATTGTATATCTGCTCATCTTTTTTCTAAATTATTCTGTCTTAACTGGTGCAATAAATAATTGGGATTTTCTTTGGGGAAATGAGTACTGACTTATTGTGTCAAACGTAGGAAGAGTGGTTTTTTACAATTAATTACAATTTTATTTTACAATGAGCAGTTATGTAAATGACAATAAAGAAAATGCTAAAATACGACTTTAGAGTGTTTTTTTTTAACTGCCCTTAAGTTGTAATGGGAATTTTTACATAATGTAATCTGCTAAAACGGCTGTTTTATTACATTAAAAGCCTATGAAATTGACTTTAAAGTTAAGCTTCGAATACATTTTTAAATGGTTTAATAAGTGCGGTGAACGGAAATAGGTAAAAGCTAGTAAAAGAGGTAGTCGGGTTAAATAGTTGAAGAAATTATGGAAGAAAGATTGTTGGTATGCCTTAATAATGGAAAAGGTACTAGAATAGATGTGAATAGGGGCAATACATCGTGCTTGGATATTACACTGGTGTCAGAAAGGTTGGTAAATAAATGTGATTGGCATGTTAAGGGTGAATCGACCATAGGAAGCGATCATTTCCCAGTTCTCACGACAGTTAATATGAACATTTGTATTCAAGAAGGGACTACAATTAACAGATGGTGTTTTGAGAAAGCAGATTGGGGAAAATTTAGGACATGTTGTGAGGAATCAGTTCATCGGGTTACATTAGATGGAAACATAGAAGAATGCACAAAGCAAATTACAGAACACATTATAAATACAGCAAAGTCCAGTATCCCACAAAAAACAACAAAGGGAAGGAACAAAGTGGTACCTTGGTGGAACGAGGAATGTAGTAGAGCTATAAAAGAACGAAACAAGGCATTAAGAATATTAAAGAGGAATCTGGTACATGAGAATGTTATAGATTATCAAAGGAAAAGGGCTGTGGCACGTAGGATAATTAAAAACAGCAAAAAGAGAAATTGGAGAGAATTCTGTTCCAATATAGGTAGAGGAGTAGAGTTAGGGGATATATGGTCTATGTTCAAGAGAATGAATGGGAAAAGGACGTCGGTTAAAATCCCAGCTTTGATAGATAGAGAGAAGATGGTAGTGGCAGATAAAGAAAAGGCAGAAGTGTTTTGTAGGGCATTTGTGGCAGTACACAGTGGTAATCACCTGAGTGAAATCCATAAGCAGCAGAAAGAACTTGCACTTAGAGAGAACAAGGAAGTGAAGTTGAAAAGGGAGGATGGGGTGTCAACGCTAGATATGGATTTTACAATGTCGGAACTCAACATAGCTTTGATAGGCACTGGATATACAGCTCCTGGGCAAGATCAATTATGTTATGTCATGTTCCGACAGATACCAGTTGAATCATCCAAATTAGTATTAACACTTTTTAATAAGATATGGAGGGAAGGAATACTGCCACATAGTTGGAAAAGTGCAGTAATTTTACCATTTAATAAGCCTGGTAAGGATCCAGCTAACCCTGATAACTATAGGCCTATAGCTTTGACATCACATTTATGTAAATGGATGGAGAGGATAATAGTTCACAGATTATCACATATATTAGAACAGAGAGGATTGCTGGCTAATATACAAAGTGGATTTCGGAAAGGACGATCTACAATAGATGCATTGGTTAGAGTAAGTAATGATGTGGAAAAGGCATTGAAAATGAAAGAACTAATGACAATAGTGTATTTTGACATAGAAAAGGCATATGATACTATGTGGAGGGAAGGACTGTTATTAAATTAAATAGAATGGGTATTGGAGGAAGGTTATATAATTGGATTATGGACTTTTTAACAGGTAGGAAAATTAAAGTTAAGGTTGGATCAGAGATGTCAATGGAATTGGATGTAGACAATGGTATTCCCCAGGGGAGTGCAATTAGTCCAATACTATTTAACATAATGATAAATGATATTTTTTCAAACTTGGATGGATGTATCAAATCTGCACTATATGCGGATGATGGTGCCATTTGGATAAGAGGAAGGAATGTGCCATATGTATTAGAAAGTATAAGAAAAGCAATTAATAAAGTAGAGATGTGGTCATATAAGTGGGGGTTTAAGATGTCGACGAGCAAATCTTGTTATATGATGATAACAAAGATGCGTAAGCAATATGCTAACAAGTTAACATTATATGAACAACAAATGGTGAAAGTAAATGAATTTAAATATTTTGGTCTATGGTTTGACAACAGGTGTACATGGAAAATACACATTGAGAATTTAGAAACAAAATGCAAAAAAGTTATAAATCTTCTGAGAGCTGTGGCTGGATGTGACTGGGGTGCAGATAGACAGTCTTTAATTAACATCTATAGGGCATGCATGAGGTCAGCAATTGATTATGGTTGTGTAGTTTTTGGAGCAGCGGCAAAAACAACATTGGAAAAAATTAAAAGATTACAGTACAGAGCATTACGTGTATGTATCGGTGCTGTTAAGACAACCCCCATTAATGCTATACTAATAGAAGCAGGAGAGATACCATTGGAGTTAAGAAGAGAGAAACTTGCGATGACGTATTGGATCAGACTAAAAGGAAGTGGGAAAGACAACCCAACCAAAGATACAATTCAGGAATGTTGGGAGTATGCAAAATATCAGGGGTTTGGGTTTGGATGGACAAGGGAAGAAAGAGTGAGGGAATATGAAATGGAAGCCTTAGATTTCACCACGGCCAATCCCGTAAGTAATATACCACCATGGCTTTTCCCGGAAGTAAAGACTGATATTAATATCATGGAAAAGAAAAGAGAATGGAGAATGGAGGAAGTGGGAATTAATACAAGCAATTACATGAGAAACAGTTATTATGATTATTTAAAGATTTATACAGATGGAGCCAAGAATAAAAAGGAATGTGTGGGAGTTGGTATTCATATTCCAGATTTTAAAATAAATTTATCCAAAAGACTAACTGACCGGTTATCTGTATATACAGCAGAAATAGCAGCAGTCATTATTGCATTGCAATGGGTTGAAGAGGTCAGACCAGACAGGGTGGTAATATGTACAGACTCTTTAGCTATCATAAAAAGTATTCAGTCAATGATATCGGTTAGAGAAGATCTACTAATAGAACTCTATCACAGTTTATTAAGATTGCATCGAGGTGGTATGTTCAATTTTGTTGGGTACCAGCACATGAGGGGATAAAAGGGAATGAGACTGCAGATAAACTGGCAAAAGAGGCATTACTAAAGGAAATAACAGTTACAATTCCACTAGGAAAAGGTGAAGGAAAAGCGGTGGTTAAGAGGAAAGGACTTGAAATATGGCAGAAATGGTGGGAAGAAGATAGGAAAGGAAGGAAATACTATAAATTACAGAAATCTATCAGTATTAAAAACGTCTCTGGTTACTTACGTAACCTATGTTCTCTGAATAGGGAACGAGACGCTGCGGAAAGCGCAGTGGGATATTCTCTGAATGTGCCGATTGTCTGAAGCCTTATAGAATCACGCCAATTCATTGGCTGATGGCGTCCGCGCAATATGGCTCCGCCCCGACGCTCTTACGTCGCATCATACGTATTCGCGCGCGCGCCATCTGCTCCTCAGATTTCTCTGCCGAAAAGAAACTGTCAGCAGCGCGAGGAGCTTGGCCGCTAACGCAGCGTCTCGTTCCCTATTCAGAGAACATAGGTTACGTAAGTAACCAGAGACGTTCTCTTTCATAGGTTCTCTCAACGCTGCGGAAAGCGCAGTGGGAACGGACTACCAAACTCGCCAAGCTAGAGCGCTTTTATGACTGGTAGATAAAAGAGACAACGACCGAAACGAGTTCAAACAGAAAGAACCTGGGAACCCGGGGTCATGTCAAGATCCAAGCTATAGAACCTTACAAAAGTATGCGGAGAGGACCAGCCTGCCGCAACACAAATATCCTCCAAAAGTGCTCCTCTGAAAAGAGCTTGAGAAGATGCTACACTTCTGGTGGAATGTGCTCTAATGTTAAGAGGTGAAGGCAAGCCACGCACCCCATAAGCCAACGAGATAGCCTCTGTGACCCAGTGAGAAATCCTCTGCTTCGATGCAGCAAGCCCACGGCGGCTAGCACCGAAACAAACCAGAAGCTGGTTAGATTTCCTCCAACCGCCTGAGCGGTCTACATATATCTTAAGAGAACGAACTGGGCAGAGCAAGTTAAGCTCCCTATCTTCCTCAGATGAAAATGGAGGAGGGTGGAAAGCATTAAGGTTAACTACCTGAGAGCGGAAACTTGAGGAAAGAACCTTGGGGACATACCCTGGTCTCGGCCTCAAGGAAACTTTGACCAGGCCAGGGGCAAAGTCCAAGCAGGACTCGCTAACAGAAAGAGCTTGTAAGTCTCCCACCCGCTTTAACGAGGACAAAGCTAACAAAAGAGAAACCTTAAGAGTCAGAATCCTATCCGGAGCTGACTCCAAGGGCTCAAAGGGGGCTTTCGTCAAACCCTCTAGGACAACAGAAAGATCCCATGAGGGGACTCTAGGGGAGCGAGCCGGTTTCAGGCGCTTCACCCCACGCATAAAGGCAGAAACTAACCTTAACTTGCCTAGGGGAATCTCATCCGATTCCCTATGCGCTGCAATAGCCGCGACATAAACCCTGAGAGTGGTAGCGGCTGCTCCAGCCGCAAACTTCTCCTGCAGGAATTCCAGTACTGAACCAGCAGGGCAGTTAACTGGGCTCTTATCATGTGCTAAACACCAAGTCTCAAAAACCTTCCATTTGGAAGAATATAATCTCCTTGTAGAAGGAGCTCTAGCACTCGCAATAGTCTCCTGAACGTCAGTTGGGAGACCGGAGCTTAATGCTAACGGCCTCTGATCGGCCAAACATACAGCTTCCACATGTCTGGGCGAGGATGCCATATCCTGCCCTGTAGCTGGGACAGCAGATCTTCCCTGACCGGGATCCTCCAGGGGGAGACTCCAGTAGAGGAACTAGCTCCGAAAACCATGGCTGAGATGGCCAGAACGGAGCTACCAGGAGGAGGCGGACTCCGCTCTCTCTCACTCTGGCCAAGACCGCCGGGATCAGTTTGATGGGCGGGAAGGCATAGAGTTTCTGCGTTGGCCAAGGGTAAGCGAACGCATCTATCCCCAATGGGGCCGGGGGACTCAGGGAGAACCAAAGAGGGCATTGGGATGACTCTTGAGATGCAAAGAGGTCCACCTCCGCCTCTCCAAAAACCTTCCAGATTAGAGCCATCGTCTGGCGGTTCAACATCCATTCTCCCGATCGGAGTTTCTGTCTCGACAGAAAATCTGCTGCGAGGTTCAGAACCCCTGGGACATGAACCGCTCTTAGAGATAGGAATCTGCTCTGAGATCACAGGAGAAGGTGACGCGCATGCCTGTCTAGGGTGCGCGACCGAGAACCTCCCTGCCGGTTCACATGAGACACCACTGCCATATTGTCCGTTCTGACAATGACATGGTGACCCTCCAGAAGAGGGAGGAAATGAAGCAGAGCCAGAAAAACGGCCCTTAACTCCAGGCAGTTTATGTGCCAGGAGAGAGCCTCTCCGGTCCAGACCCCACACGCTGGTCTGCCCTCGAAAACCGCTCCCCAGCCGGTGAGAGAGGCATCCGTCGTAATCATCTGGCGACGAGATACCGCACCCATGCTGACCCCTTTCCGAAGAAAAAGAGGGTCCCGCCAAACTGACAGGGCTCGAAAGCAACTGCGCGATACCTTCAGTAGGCGAAGGGTTGACCCGGAGGGTCGAACCCCTGAGAGTTTCACCCACCACATGAAGGGTCTCATGTGGAGTAGGCCCAGCGGTAGCACGGAGGAGGCCGCAGCCATAAGGCCCAGCATCCTGCGGCAGGTGCCCACAGACACATGATGGCCTAGTGAAAAACGAGCCAAGCATGTCGTCAAGCTGGAAATCCGTGCAGGGGCCAAACGGGCCTGCATGAGAACGGAATCCATGTTCACCCCCAAGAAAACGGTGCTTTGAGCCGGAGCAAGAACACTCTTCTCCGAGTTCAACCTCAAACCGAGAGACTGGATATGACTCAGAACGACGTCTCTGTGGTGGGCCACTAGCTCCCTGGATTGGGCTAAAATGAGCCAATCGTCCAGGTAATTTAGAACACGGATGCCCTGGAGCCGCAATGGGGCCAGAGCTGCATCCATGCACTTTGTGAATGTCCTTGGAGCTAGAGATAGGCCGAAGGGAAGGACCCTGTACTGGAACGCCCTTTCTCCAACGGCGAACCTGAGGAATTGCCTGTGTCGCTGTACAACCTGGATGTGAAAATAAGCATCCTTTAGGTCTATCGTCACGAACCAATCCCCTGGCCGAATCTGAGATATGATAGCTTTCAGCGTCAACATCTTGAATTTCCCTTTGTAAAGGGCGAAGTTCAGCCGGCGGAGGTCCAGTATGGGACGCAAACCGCCGCCCTTCTTCGGGACCAGGAAGTAACGGCTGTAAAAGCCCCGCTCGGTTTCCCCTGGAGTAATCTCCTCTATTGCTCCTTTGAGAAGGAGGGAAGAGATTTCCTGCTGCAGTACAGAAGCCTGAGCGGCGCTGTCTACTACAGTAGGAAACACCCCATTGAAACAGGGGGGATTGCGGCAAAACTGAAGAGTGTAGCCGAACCGAATTGTGCGAAGAACCCAGGACGATACCCCTGGTAAGCGTTCCCACTCTGGAAGGAAATGTGATAGAGGAGGAGGGATGTTGTAATGCAGACGACATACCTGAGTAAGGGTGCCGTGTTGACGCTCCTGGGGTAAAGAGGTTGACTGTGCAGGAGGGCCATCGGCGTCCTGGCACGTGATGGGAGGCATCGTCATGGTGACCAGGTCCGCCTGCTTCGGAGGAAAACGGAAAGTGCCTCCGAGGATGCGGCCGGTAGTTATAGAGAGCGTGGGGGGTGAGGGGAGAAAGCCGAAAGCGTCTCCTTCCTCCCGCACCAGACTGAGTAGAGAAGGTGAAATATGGCCTGCACTTCGAGACACTCTGAGTGGCGAAGGTGACAGGGCAAGGAAAGGAGAGCTGGGAGGTGGGCAGAAACGCTTGCGCGGTCTGACCCAACCCTGAGGAACCAGAGGAGCTCTCCTTTTTCTGACCGGAGGGTCAGGAACGGCTCTGCGCCGCCGGAGCAGTCGGTTTGTCGGACCGCTTCAACTGGAGGCGCTTGTGAGGCCGTTGACGGGGAAACGGGCGACCGCGGGCTCCCCAAACCGTGGCAGGTGGGGGATGCCCTGGTTCGCTTCTTCTGGAAGAGAACTCCGGTCTATGAGAGGGACGTTCTCTGGGTCGCACCGGGGGGGGAGCAGAAGGTTCCCTAGCCCTCCTGGGCATGAACTGTCTGAACGCGGCCGATTGGGATTTGGAGGAGCGGAATTTCTCAACCACTGTGTTGACCGCCTCACCAAACAACCCTGTTTGAGAAATGGGGGCGTCCAAGAGGAAAACCTTCTCTTTATCACGGATCTCCGTGAGATTAAGCCACAAGTGGCGCTCCACCGCAACAGAACCAGCCATAGAGCGACCTATAGCACGTGCGGTATGCTTGGTGGCTCTTAAGGCTAAATCCGTAGCCTTACGAAGCTCCTTGACCGCTTCAGGGGTCACACCGTCACCCTCGTCCATTTCCTTCAGGACGTCCGCCTGGTAGGCCTGAAGAATGGCCATAGTGTGCAGGGTCATGCCTGCCTGCCCAGCCGCCATGTAGGATTTCCCAATCAGAGAGGAAGTAGTCCTACATGCTTTAGAAGGGAGAAGGGGGCGCGACTTCCAGGACGGCGCAGACGACGGAGCAAGATGGTCGGCTAAAGTTTCCTCAATCGCCGGAATGGCGGAATAGCCCTGTTCCACAGAACCTACCAGGTTGGTGAAATCAGCAGCAGCCGCATTAGTGAGGCGCGAAGAGAAAGGCTGCTTCCAGGATCTGGAGATCTCATGATGCAGATCACTGAAAAATGGCAGCTTCCTCCGTTGAGGCCTAGAATTAGGGCCACTGAGAAGCCTTTCGTCGAGTTTCGACGACTGAGACTCACGTGGCTCGTCGGGCCAATCAATAGTGAGCTTCTCCGTAGCGCGCGAAAGCACGTCAACGAGCTCCGCGTAGGCCGCAGTAGGCCGCGCTTCCTGGCCGCTCGGCGGAATAACCTCGTCGGCGAGAGTAGGCCCGAAATCCTCGGAGTCGGAAGCCTCGGTAAAAAGTATATCCTCCAGCCCGAAAGAAACCGCGTCGCGTGCTCCCGGGCTGGGGCGCAAATAATCGTGTGAAAATTCGACTGGCATGTCTCGCGCGTGCCGAGGGGAGGGAGGGAGAGAAAGAGCGGGGCTCGTCTGCTCGAACTCCGCATCCTCAAGCTCTACATCCGAACCCCAGGTCGCGGATCCTCGAGAGGCCTCGGGAGCGCGACAGGGGGAGACGAATGATTCCCTCTCAAAGACCGCGAGCCGCAATTTGAGGGTTTTGAGCAACAAATTTTCACAGAATTTGCATTTAGACGATCCTATAACTGCCTCACGCGCATGTGAAAAACCCAAACATTTAACGCACTTACTGTGTGGGTCGTCGTTAGCGATGTAACGAGCACATGGCGGAGTACAGCGTCTGTAATCCATGGCAGCTTCACCGTAAGGAGAAACAGAGTTCCGCTTGAACAGTCGCAGAAGCGCCGAGAATAATCCAAATGTAATTGTAGCTCAGAAAAATCACGAGCGAAGGGCAAACGTGACCGCTTCGTTCTGAAGGCAGAGAAATCTGAGGAGCAGATGGCGCGCGCGCGAATACGTATGATGCGACGTAAGAGCGTCGGGGCGGAGCCATATTGCGCGGACGCCATCAGCCAATGAATTGGCGTGATTCTATAAGGCTTCAGACAATCGGCACATTCAGAGAATATCCCACTGCGCTTTCCGCAGCGTTGAGAGAACCTATGAAAGAGAACTACATGGAAAAAACCAGGAGAGAGGAAATTATAATGACAAGGCTAAGGGTGGATCACACAGGACTAAATGGCAGACTATTTTTAATGGGCAAAAGGAATAGTGAGAAATGTGAGAAATGTGGTGTTAAAGAAGATGCTGAACACATAATATTGTACTGTACATTGAATGAGGTGGAAAGACGGGTATTTAAAGATAAGGTTCAGCAGACAGGGCGGGAGTGGAATCTGGTAGGGATACTGGGATCAGAAGGAGAAAGAGAGGATATAAGAATTACCAGGGAGGCACTATTTCAATTTTTAAAAGTCACAAGGTTGTGGAATAGAATTTAATTAATTATTAAATGACATAATGATACACACTCCAGTACAGTAGGTGGCGGTATGCACCTAAAAGTTGTTTGCAATCCGCCATTAAAGAAAGAAGAAGAAGGTAGTCGGGTTCATCCATACTGCGGACATGTAGTTTTGTCATCGACACAGCTCAGAGGCCTTTCGTGTTTTGTCAGAAACTAAACTACTACATTTCCCAGAATTCAACTCGCTGTTGCTCCGCGAGGTCAGGGGAGTCGTCAGCGCACACGAGGAGGACTCATTCCGAGCGCTTAGTCAAACCTCCCTTTCTCTCGCCCCTCGCTGAGAGACACCGGCTGTTTGATTTCAACCAAACTGGGGGGGAAGGCCATACGCCACTAACAGAAAGTTTTAACAACGCACGGGGTGACCTTAACAGCGGCCAAGGCCGGACAAAAAAGTGATCAAGTCAGTGTCTTTAAAGCGCGCGTGTGTGAAACAGCTGTGTGGCGATGGAAGCGATAGACACTGCCCCTGATTCCTGGGATCAGGAGGACGATGGCGAGGCCCAGGTCGACGTGCAACTTTCCAATGCTCTTACTACCAGCCTTAACGTGGACGCCAAGCCGTTTGTCCCCAACGTGCACGCCGCAGAATTCATCCCGACCTTCCTGCCGAAGGGCTCCACGGAAACTGTAGAGTCAGCGGGTGAGTTCCCGGTGTTTTCACGTCTGTTAACCGCTTTAGCTGTTAGCCTCACACACGCTTGTTCGCATGAGCTTAGCATGGATGCTACAAGAGAGTTACCCTCAACGGCTCGAAGCGGAAACGTGGCCAACGTGTAATATGGAAGTTAACAATCAGAAAAACTTGCTTGACGTGAATAATAAGCGTTCGTTAACACGATAATAACACCGTAACAGCTGTTAGTGCTAGAAAGTGAATCATTTGGGTGGAGACTTTGTATGTAGGTGCTTGTGAAGCATTTTTAGCCTTATGATAATATATGCATGGCTTTAAATAGAGTTAAAATTGTTTTCAAATAGTTCTTTGGTTAACTAGACAGTTAGCTGAAGCTTTGGTCATGTTATTGCCATTTTACTGACACATGTGAACATGCCGTTTGTTAGCATGGCGATATAATCAATACTGATGATCAGAGGCCAGGCGCTTCGTAATCAAACATTCTTTCATTGCTTGATTGTTTGAGGGGTCTCTCTTTTGGCTGGGGTTTGTTTAATGGTGAGGTTTGCTCCCAACCCCCCATGCTGTCTTATTGCAAACATGATGTACCCTTATGCGCTGTGCTGTTATGGTGAAACAATGAAAGTCAATTGTTGCCCTTAATCCCCTTAGATTATGACACGAAAAGTGTTCCACCTCCTAGTTTTACATTAAACACCGTATTACCTACCAGAAAAGATGGATTATGTCAAAGCAGCTAAATGTTGCCACTACAGCCAAGATTCAAACTCTTACCTGAAGCCTTCCTGTTACCTGTTGTATTTGAAAACAGTGTGTTTATAAGGTACCACACACACTGGAGGTCTTCTTGGAAAGATCAATGTAGCGTGTAATGGAGGTAACCGCGGTGATATGATCTGATCTGCTTGTTTAACTTTTCCAAGCATATTGCATAAAAATATTCTCTGTAGAGACAGGGTGTTAATAAAGTATTCTAATCAATATGAAAAGGATTGTAAGAGATTTGAGAGTATTAAATTCATGATCTTGTTGCAAAATAAATAATTTGGACAAAAACGTGGGAGTTTGTTGAAGGATTAGGATTTTGTCCCCCGGATTCACATTCCAGGTTTAAGTTAGTCCCAGACTAAAATAAATGTTTAAGCTGTTTTAACTGAAAGCAATTTGCACAGACATATTATAAAATATGTCAGTGCCATTGTTTTGTCTCAAGATGTACACCAAGGCTAGCCTGGTAATACCAGACTCTGCTACTTCACTTTGCTTCGTACACAGAGTCTGGAATGGCATAATATGGTGCTTTTCCACTGCATGGTACGGTTCGGTACGGCTCACTTGTGGTGCTTTTCCACTGCATGGTACGGTACGGCTCACTTGTGGTGCTTTTCCACTGCATGGTACGGTTCGGTACGGCTCACTTGTGGTGCTTTTCCACTGCATGGTACGGTACGGTACGGCTCGCTTTAAAGGGTACCTGGTCTGTTGAGGTTCCAAGCGTACCGTACCGGTACTAAAATGTGACGTGAAACACTGCAGATCACTGATTGGTCAGACAGAATCGTCACTACCAGCGTCATTGGATTTGCGACATGAGACACTAAACCCGCTAGATTTAAATAACCAGTAGACAACAGCCAATGCGGTAGCACCTGTGTTTTACTTTCTTGAAAAAAAAAAGAGGTTGCCGAGGAGCGGATCCAGCGAGAGCTGGATGGGGCAAAACTGTCCCAAGAAGTAGCAGCTAGCTCAGCTCTTAGCCGCACACGGCTATCACCGGACCTACATACAGTGTAACGATCAGTCCCACCCACTTTGAAGGGGTACTAACTGCAGTGGAAAAGCAACCGAGCTAAAGCGAACCGAGCCGTGCCGCACCGAGCCGAGTCGTACCACGCAGTGGAAAAGCGGAGCGAGCAGAACCGTTCCGTACCGAGCCGAACCGTGCCGTACCATGCAGTGGAAAAGCGCCAATAGAGAAGTGTTTTCTCTCTCGCTAGGGGGCGCTTGTCTGAAGTTTAATATCATTGGTTACCCGTAAGCCAATCAGATAAGTTTATTTATGACGTATGTTATACGCCGACACAGCCGTATCGAACCACAGACATCATGCATCGAACTCAAATCTATGATTGAACTTCCACTGTAAACCTGCTGTAAACACTTGATGATGCGAGCGAAATACACTCTTCTTGTTCTGGTTTCAGTTTGAAAAACCCGGTAATGTTCTCCATAACAGAGCGAATTGCATCCCGTGTCTCGTTTCCCATTTCCGCGGTCGCTTCGGTTTTTGATTTCTCTAACCTACAATGTAAAACTCTGTGCTTAGCGTCTACGTCACGGCTCTCAGCCCGCCCTCTGTTCGTTGATTGGCCGGCTGTTTTCAGGCCGGAGGAAAACTGAAAGATAGGCTGCTATCTCAGACTGACTACAAGAGCGAAATGAAATTAGCGGAAGTAGGAAGTCTGACGTAGTCAGGCTACACCAAGGCGTGTTTATAAAAGCCATTTAAATGCCCTAATTGAACTAAGGAGTCAGGACTTTGTCTGTAAATCGAACTAAGGACCGTGTCTGTGAAACCGGGCCTATAACTTGTCTCTGTTTTACCACAAGTGGAAGATATGCTGTTGACATACTATTATTACATGCATAGTGCAGTTTGTTGTCCTCAAATGTTTAATGTTGACATGCAATAAGTATTCTTAGTAACTAGACTGTTCTGTATAATTACAGCTATAAAAATAAGCATTTTATATTCCTGCAGGTCCTGATACGGATGCCAATGTGGAAGTATCAGAGCCTGAGGGTAAGTAAATGCTGAGAGACACCACCACATTGTTTTTCAAATCCTCATAATGATGATAATCATACAGATGAGTCGGCAGCTAGTAACTTGTGCTTGTTCACATTCCAGTTTCCAACTGGTCCAAGTTATGTTTACACCAAGACAAAGAAAAAGACGAATATGGCGCTAAAAACATTTTCATTTAAATGAACGCCTGTTGATGCATCTGTTTAGAGACAAACACTGCGAAGAAAACTGGTCAGCCTATAAGAATCGTGCTTTTGGTCACATGCCCAGAGCCGCTGCTGTAACGTAAATCCCCGACTTGGTAGCGCTCACAAACAGTTTTTTGCTAAGTGATGGTGAATAGTAAATCTGTAGTCTTGTATTTTTTGATAAACACAATAGCGATTTAAAAAAATTCTGAATACCTGTGTGGAAAATTATAAATATCGTTTGACTTCCTTTCTTTTCTGACAAACATGTATCAGTAATGGAAAGTAGTGTAGCACCTTTAGACAATCGCAGTATTTCTGCTTTTCTATTCCAGCGCCACCTACTGTCAAAGAGTGAGTTTTAAGGGTGCTTAGATTGATCGGCGGCTGGTCAATATCGACAGATAATTGTTTTAAATAGTTTAATCGATGGTCTCTATAAAGGTCGATCAGATGATGCAAAACCCCGCAAGGCAATTTTTCTATGCGCAGCTGAAATTGTTTCACTACTTTCGCCAGTCTTGTCTGGCAGGTCTACCAGGCATCTGACAATACATTTGAAACTCATTGCGGAGACATTGCAACGACATCAACCCTACAGCAATGACAGCAAGAAACTTGGGCTGTCCAGTTCTACTGCATTTATTTCCTTCATAGCGGTGCGCTTTTGTTCCTCTCTAAAAGCCCAAACTTAACATCCAAATCAGCTAAATCAGTGATTGTCGTAAAATGTATTCTACTGTTGCTAAACTGCAGGACGTGCTCTAATGAAAAGTGAATCAAACTACTTTAAAGGTGCATAACGCAGGTCTCTGAGTTTTTGCAGAACTACACCCCCTCTGGCGACAAGCGAAACTGCAACCAGAGATGTGCACGCTCATGGAGCACACGCACACGCACGCTTGCACCAGCACGAGCTGTTCATAACCAAAGGAGCATCAGCCGCACAAATCTTTTGTTTACAGTCATAATGTCTTCAGAGGTTATAAAGTTATAAATCTGCAAGTCATTTTAAATATATGAAAGGAAAGGCATTTGAGTAAATTACACACTTGTATGTGAGGGGAAAACGGGGGTAGAAGAAAACTTCAGTTTTTGTTTCCATCTATCTCCATGTTGAACTGTTTTATGTGTTTACTGTATCCACTTATGATTGTATTATTATGGAAACACGTTCATGAACAATAAAAGTTATTAATTTGTAAAAGCTTAAAATAATAATCATACCATACACAGTTGGTCAACAAAGTACACTCAAATGTCTCAAGGTAATAAACAATCAAATGGCACTATATCCGCTTTCATAACAAGTAGTTATAGGAACTTAGTTATAGGAACTGTCCACTTCTAAACAGTTCTAAGAACGACTCTCCCCCAAACTCGGTTTTGCTGTGCGTTCGCACTGGCCAGTGGCCATAGCAACCGAGGGGCGAGCACGGCGGCGGCGGCGCCACATACAACAACAACAACCCAGCATGGAGGAGGCTATCGCAATGTTCCCGTTCTGCCTACCGGGACCTTAATAACGGAGTACGAACGGCGGCGTTTAAAGACTATGGTGGAAAGTCTAAAGTAATATGATGGAAGAAGATAGAAGAGCAGAGCGCAGGCAAAGGACGTTAGCAAAGAACACAGAGGCTACCGGTAGGCTATACACAAAAACATAGTTAGCATCTTTTATGGGACATGTTTTATGTTTCATGTTGTACTATTCTTCCGAAGACAATTCCTAGTTTATGAACCTGTTCACTGACAATGGTAACGTTAGTCAAATCAATTCCGATTGTACATTTATCTAGCTTAGGCTAAAGCATTAACGTTACACATTTTACGCATCGTCATTTGTTGTCATAGATTTGCCGTATCAGACATTAGAGACTGGGGTATATCTTACCGTTTTATCAAGAAAACAGCCAACTGAGGGTCCAGTTTGAGTCCTAGAGCAGACCGGAGATCTATCCATTTGTTGAAAGCCTTCCCGATGCTGACTCTCGTCTCGTCTTATTCCGACGCCTGACTCCAATTTGTCCCTTTTGGTCAATAACTAGACAAAAGTTTTCTTTTCTTTGTCTTACGTGGAGTTTGCGTTGGGGTTTGGAATGAACTACAAGCCGGTCTCTTTGAATCCATCTTCTACTTTTGTCGAAAGTTGACTAAAGTTTTGTCGCTCGAGTTGTCTTCGCTGATACGGAGAATGGCGGCTCATAATAACAAACCTCCGAGACATCGCCTGGTGAGCGTGAACGCGCATGACGTCACGCCCAGTCTCAGATTCGAGCCCGAATCCCTCTTATTTATTTTACTGTACAGGATAATAGAGGCAATCTCAGTGAGCAGAGAAGGGTTCATTCAGCCCATCAGGCAATTGTTTACGCATGTATGGGTTAAAAAACGGGTATTTTTAACATGAAATGTTGCGCAATGCACCTTTAAGCCGCGAAAGAGTTACTGTTCTCCAAGCGGCTTTCTCTGTGAGTGGACCAATGACTTCGATTTTACACCTAAATGATCAAATACACACAGAAATATGCCAATGCCTGGCTTAGTGAGTATTCATTGGTAATATATTAGGTGAACATAAACAGTTGGAAATAATCGTATGTGTATTAGGATATTGATCCATGCATTAGTTCCTAATCTTCTCTTAGAGAGGGAATTAGGATACAATACTTAAAGGCACACTGTGGAACTTTTGGCCACTAGGGTGCGCTCGACCTGTAATTTTCACGTCTAGTGCCCCTAGAGGCCACAAGCGCCGCAGCATTGTCGCAAAAGTCAACACAGTCAACCGGTCAACCTCCCGTGTCTTTATGTGTGTGCAGACGCATTTGATTTGTATGTTGGAGAAAGTTAATCGATTCACTACTGACCAAAATAATAATATAAATATGATTAATAATATAAATCCTATAAAGAAAACAAATTGAATAAAAGTAGCATACGCAGAAAACAATGTCTGATCAGGTAAGTCGCATTGACAAGGGTTGCCCAATCCTGCTCCTGCCGATCGTCTGTCCTGCACAGTTCATCTCCAACCCTAATCAAACACACCTGAAGCAAACAATTAACGTCTTCAGGATCTCTTTGCAATGGGTTAGAGATAGGGTTGCCAACTGTCCCGAATTAGCCGGGACGTCCCGATATTTGGGCCTAATTTATTTGTCCCGATCGGGACCTCTCTTGTCCCGATTATTGAGTGCTACGCTGATCTGACTGATACAACAGCAACACGACACGTAAATTAGTTAAAATCTCCTAGAATCTAGAGCTGCGCATGCGAGACAGAACATAGCCTACTACTGTGCGTCGATCAGCACCAAACCGTGTAGCGCGGAGAGAGAGGGAGAGACCTTGCCTGCGAGAAAAAGTAGAGATATTGTGCAAGCAATATTATTTAACTTACTAGTCCAAAAGCATGACGGCCAGGTCAGCATCGGTCGGGAATCCCTCATCCTCCTTTATCGCACGCCAGCGAGGGAACGCTTGACCAATGTTTATCCTCGTCCTTGCTTTTAGTTTATCACTCTCCCTTTTTCTTTTTTTGGTCTCCTCTGACAAAATCTTTGCTTTCTTCCGAGTAGCTGTTGATTCAGCCATGACGACAACATACAGACGCCGGCAGTCAAACGCGAGTTGAGCTCTCACGTTAGAATTTGAGGAAGTTGGGGTGGTGGGGAAAGTGACGTATGCCGTAAAGCGTTCGAATTTTGTAGTTCTTTTTGTGCTCGGGTTCCTACCCGAAACCCGAAGTTACATAGTGCTAGTAAAAGCGATACAGACACCTTCAGGCTTCGGCAGACGTGTCATTCAACCTATTGTAAGTCGATTAACCATCTCAATGGGTTTAGGTAATATATTATAAAGGTTGAAAAGTTCCACAGTGTGCCTTTAATACAATGCCACATATTGAACATGTGGCATTGTATTAAGTATTAATAGCAAGTATTATTGGCATTGGTGATCATCAGCCGATACTGCTTTAAGTGTTCGGTGATCGGCCCCTAAAATCCGTATCGGAGCACTCTTAGTGAATTAGGTTTTTTTCATCCCCATTTGCAGTTTATAGCTTCGGTCTAACGAGACAAATTGCAAATCAGACTGAAGTTTTGCAGTTTGTCATGTTGTTGTTTATGCTCAATTATGTTGATATCAAACAGCAGTATTAGACAAAGTAAATGGCTAAAGTTGTTAACATACAACCAACTGGGAGTTGTCAAACGGTGTAAAATGATAATGTTGGTTTTTGACATCAGCTCCACCCATGGAGAACGGTGATGCAGAGATGACAACAGATGATACCTGGGAGCAGAAAGGGAGTGAGCCTAGTGAGGCTGAGGCCGAGCCTGGAGGCCCTGTAGGAGACGAGGGTCAAGCTGAAGAAGACTCCCCTCAAGAGGAAGGAATGGATGAAGAAGAAGTGCCAACACCTCCTAAAGTAGCCCCCACACAGCCAAATGCCCCCAAGAAGGAACATGTTAACGTGGTCTTTATTGGCCATGTCGGTTAGTTTTTGCATATTGCATTTACATGATTGATTGATGCTGGAGTCTATTGTCTCTGAAGCATGTTTTGATGGACAGGGAGGATTTTAACTCCTCTAGGACTCTTTACTTTTCAGTTGATTCTTTTGAAAAGATTTTTAATGAATTGAGTATTTAGTTTTAGAGTTTTTTTTACATTAACGATAAACTCTAAAAACCTTTAATGAATTGTTTTTATTTGTTGTTTATAGTTCTTGTTTAGTCTTGTATAGTTCTTGTTTTTTCCTATTGTTCTCTTGTTTCGTGCCATGAATATAGCAGTGGTAAATTATAAAACAAACATGATTGCACAGTAACTTAATACAATTTGTTTAGTTTGTTGCATTAACTTTTTGTCTTTAGCGTCCATTTAAATTTCTTAAAGTGAGTAATTCTTGTAATTTGCCTGAATAGTTTTTGCACTTGGCTCTAAATTGGTTGGATTTGTTATATAACCACTTTATTATTAATCAGTTGCCATCAAGGCAGCTCGGTTCATGCATTTCAAAAGCATCATGGGGAACATTTTTTTAAAATGTCTTTGGAGAACTGTGATTGGCTGTCTTTATCTGTCCTGGCCTCACACTGACTTGTTCTTATCTCATATTCCTCCAGATGCTGGCAAGTCAACTATTGGAGGACAAATCATGTGAGTTGTTGATTTTTACACTGTTTAAGCAGAAATAGTTGTGTTTTCCATCCCCTGTTTCTGAAAGCCCTGCTTTCTGCCCCTCCTCCACAGGTATTTAACAGGAATGGTGGACAAACGAACTCTGGAGAAGTATGAAAAAGAAGCCAAGGAGAAGAACAGGGAAACTTGGTAATTAGCTTAGTTGAGTTAATTTACCAGAACATCTGGTGGGTAGTCAAACAGATTCCCTCCAAACATAGCTAAAACTTGTAACACCTCAGTGCTTTTTGTGCCTAGAGGCGGAGCAATTTTTCATAGTAAATGTTTTTCTCAGGTACCTCTCTTGGGCTCTTGACACCAACCAAGAGGAAAGAGACAAAGGAAAGACTGTGGAAGTCGGACGTGCGTACTTCGAAACAGAGAAAAAGCACTTTACCATTCTGGATGCACCAGGCCACAAAAGCTTTGTGCCCAACATGATTGGTGGTGCTTCACAGGCTGATTTGGCAGTGCTGGTGAGTCATAATGTTGAATAGGCACTGAAGGACTGCCCGGAGAAATATCCACTCATGCTACCTGCAATTCAGAAAATCCATGGCAAACCCTGAGCTATGAGCAGGGCGATGTGGTTATGATGCAGAAGAGGGCGCTGTTTGAATACAGATGTCAGACTCAAAAGGCGTTGACTGTCATTCAAAGAACAGAAACTGCTGCCTGTTTTTTTTTTTTTTTTTCCATTCATTTCAGTCCCTGTATTAATTGTTTTCTCTCTCTGAAGGTAATCTCTGCAAGGAAAGGAGAGTTTGAAACGGGCTTTGAGAAAGGAGGCCAGACGCGAGAGCATGCCATGTTGGCTAAAACTGCTGGAGTAAAGCATTTGATTGTACTTATAAACAAAATGGATGACCCAACAGTCAACTGGAGTCTGGAGAGGTCAGTGAATGGACATCTATATACAGAGGCGCCTGTTGTATATTACTTTGTTTTATAGTTTTTTTTTTAACAAAAAATGCACCAAGTGCGTTCATTAATATTATTCACTGTTTGCATGTAGGTATGAAGAATGTAAGGAGAAACTTGTTCCATTTTTGAAGAAAGTTGGGTTTAACCCCAGGAAAGATATTCATTTTATGCCATGTTCGGGACTTAATGGGGCCAACCTAAAGGAGCCGGCGGATAACTGCCCTTGGTATACGTAAGTGTGCTGAGCTTGCTAATTGCTACTTTTTTTTTTTGATGTAGAGATGCACCAATTTCAATTTTCTTGACCAATTCTGTTTTTTTTGTGCGTGTGTAATTGTGACCTGTCGATGCCAATTCGGATTTTCTTTCTAATAACTGTAATTGACAGCTGACAGCATATACAAAAAAATCTACTTTTCTTCAATGTTCAATTTTATTTTCATAAAAAAACACAAGTAAAAAGTCAGTAATAAAATAAGAACAAATAAACAAATTGAACACAACAGCACAAGCAAATGCAATAGAATAATGAGAGATATGAAATAAATACTGCTTTAAGTTTTTCAGGTGGGTCTAAAAGTAGGTTAGTATTTAGCATTAGGTGGCTGTCACATTAAGAGTTTATCCATGGATCTAATAAATATTTTTCTCAACCATTTTCGTTCCAACTGATTGTTTAACAGAATACTCGCCAAATGCACATTCTGACATAATTTTGTATGTATGTGACACTGCAATAAAGTGCATGAATATTGTCTCACTTTAAAAAAAAATGTGTTTGTGTACTATGGACAGAGGGTTACCATTCATTCCACATCTGGACAGTTTGCCAAACTTCAACAGATCAAGTGATGGACCAGTCAGGTTACCCATTGTAGACAAATACAAGGCAAGTAAAGTGCATGAACGTGTTTAGTTTGAAATTGTTCTTTGACAACAAAATATATGCATTTGGGGGCGGGGTGGGGGTTTAAATGGTGTTTTTATTTTGCATTTGCAATTTAACTGAATTATTTTGCATTGTACTACTTTGTATGAATGCTTTGAAGTTCATACATCATGCATGGATGTGTGTTTTTGCAGGACATGGGCACTGTGATATTGGGGAAATTGGAGTCGGGATCAATCAGTAAAGCTCAGCAACTTGTGATGATGCCCAACAGGGTAAGATTATGGTAACGTAACACTAAAGCGTCAGGTTTTATGGCAGGGATTGGCTGAATGACGTATCAGTGCCTACCTCATCTGTGTGCAGCACACTGTGGAGGTGCTGAGTCTGCTTTCTGATGACGTCGAAACCGATGATGCCACACCAGGAGAGAACTTGAAGTTGCGACTCAAAGGAATTGAAGAGGAGGAGATCCTGCCGGGCTTCATCCTCTGCAATGCTGAGAACCTTTGCCACACTGGGCGCACCTTTGATGCTCAGGTCAGTGAAAACTCAAACTCGTGTAATTAAAGGAATGATTTAGCTTCAATACGAATTCAGTTCTATCTAAGGCTGCACCGAAATATATATATATATATAAAAATACAATTTAAACATTTTATTTAAAGTAAAAACACCAAAATAGACCAAAAAATATATTTCAATATTATTCTTCATTGAGTTCTATGCAACAGAATCAGATTTAACGGATTTTTTTTTTTGGACCAATTATAAAAACTTTTTTTTGAGGGTTTCCAGCATAGCCACGTTATGCTGCGTTCACACCAAATACGAATAGAGCGTCAAATTCACGTCTATCGAACTAGTTGGACGCTTGAACATTTTGAATCCATTTGCGCGTCCAGAGCGAATAGGACGTGCTTAAAAAGCTCAAGTTTGAAGTGATATTGCCGCGCGTCTGAGGCGAAAATGTTTAACTTCACCAAGTGACAGCAGCAAGCAGGCTCCTGATTGGTTAAGGTGCAAATTCTTTTAATTTTTTAACTCTGGCGTCAGATGCGAATTCACGTCAAACGCGTGAATGCACAAATAAGCAGCAAATAAAATCACTTGCACATCGTGCCAGACGCTCAATTCGCCTCATTCGTGCCACAGGACCTCTAGACGCACATAAATGAGTCTTTACATTGACGTGGAAATCACTTGCACCAGATGCTCTATTCGCATTTGGTGTGAACGCAGCATTGCAGCACAGTGCGGCTATTGCAAACAGAAATGAGTTTACCACAGAAAAATTTCATGTCTGCACGTTATTTGAGCAGACATTGCTTTTCCTGTGAGTGTGAGCGGTACATGAGTGGAGCGTTCGCTTGGGCCGTGAGCGAATGAGCAGAGAGCGCAGACACGGAGCGGAACATTGAGCAGAGCAAACTGGGTGCCGGTACAGACTTACCGGCTTGACCTTAGTCGCTTCAAAGTTGTGTACCTTCGGAACTGTAGCCACTCGCCAAATTACAAAAAAGGCCGCGAGAGAGTGAAACCTGAGCGCTGAATACTGAGGGGCGGGGCGGCATATATTTTCCGCCTTTTTTCTCTTTTGGCTAAAAACCGAAAATTTTATTTTTGGTGACTGAAATTTTTATCCATCCTTAGTTCTATTTCTGATTGCTCCATTTTCTTTGTGTTTTGCTTTGCAATTCCACATAATAATTGTGCTTCGGTCTCTGCCATTTTCAGATAGTCATCATTGAACACAAGTCAATCATCTGCCCAGGTTACAATGCAGTTCTTCATATCCACACCTGCATTGAAGAAGTGCAAATTTCGGTAATGGTTGAGAATGTTACTCCACTTTTTTTCAGTTCTTACATTGACTTAATATTTGTGTGGAAATGCTCTTGTGGTGCAAATCTGTGCTTGTAAGCCTGCTGACTTGAGTTGAGTGCCCTCATTTACAGCTAGTTTACTAAAGTGGTTTAAATGTACCTCTGGCCCCTATACAGGCCTTAATTTGTCTGGTAGACAAAAAGACAGGGGACAAGAGCAAAACACGACCCCGCTTCGTCAAACAGGACCAGGTGTGCATTGCTCGTTTGAGAACAGCTGGGACCATCTGCCTTGAGACCTTCAAAGATTTCCCTCAGATGGGACGCTTCACCTTACGAGATGAAGGTGAGTGGACATTTTCACAATGTCATTTTAACTTGTAGTAGATTCTGTGAATTTGAGTTCTGTGAATATTTACTTTTCTCTGTATTTCAGGGAAAACCATTGCCATTGGAAAAGTGTTAAAACTTGTTGCAGAGAAGGACTGAAAAGAACGTTTAGTGGATCTGAAACGACTGACCGAGGCGGAGGTAGATGCTGCTACGGCGGCAGCACACTTCATAGCCCTCCTGTTCTTTCTCCCCTTCGCCTCTTGAAGACCAGCTTAAAAAACTTATCTTAAAGAAATCTGTTTTTAAGCAAATGAAAATGAAATCAAGTCCACATGTGTCAGCTTTCTCATATTGAGAGCTCAGCGATGCCATTGTTTTAGGTTCTCCCCATGACCTGTTCTCCCCCATGACAATGAATCTGCACACGTTAAATGGCAAGAGATCTAGCTCACTTCCAAACTTTTTTTTTATTGTTTTTTTATATATAATTTTTCTTTTTGCTTCCATCAGAGAAATATAATGGCAGCATCTACAGTAACCGTATGTGGACCAAGATTTGCTTGTTAACATTAAATGATTTATGAGCAGTAAAGTTTGAATGATTAACCAATTGAAACCAAAATGTTAAAATCTTGGTTATACATGTCTCCCATTGCTTATTCCCATTTTGGTTTCTGTTCACAACGTTCTTGCAAAGTGCATGAGCGTGTTCACGTTATTAAAGCATCTTCTATGACAATAAAATATAAAATTGGGGAAAAATTTGCATTGTTGAATTTTTTTGTTCCCCCTCTTCCTTCACAAGATATTTTGTGCTATATGCCATAATGTTTTCTTTTTAAAAATAGTGTGATGGAAATATCTGACCTATATATCGGCCTTGTTAATTCAGGATGTTTTAGTGAAGATTTGTCTTGTTTAAAGGGGTGGTATAATGCCCTTTTCACAAGATGTAAAATGTCTTTGATGTCCCCAGAGTGTGTGTATGTGAAGTTGTAGCTCAAAAGCTTAGGGGCTTATGTAGATTTTAGGGTTAGTGATGTTACTAACCCGGGAGGAATGTTGTGTAGTCCCTACCAGCTGTTTGTTGTAGTCCTTAAAAAGCAATTTCTTTAAAAGATAATGTCTCCCTTTGCTTTGAACTTTGAGCATTGTAACTTTGCAGATGTTGTTTATGCTCAAACAGCAACATTACACACTAAAGTTAGAAAGTGAAATCATAATCAACCACCCCTTTAAAAAAAAAGTGTTGATCTGTGTTTGGATTCCATCTAATTCTGCAAAAAAATTTTGTTAAAAGCAGAAATCCTAACAAAACTAAATCCTTCATCACTTAATAGCTTGCGTGTGCAAGCGACTGATATTTTCAGTGTTCATAGATGGTATAAATCCCATGTCTTGCAAAACGGGCTTGTTATCAACTATGTTTAGCCCTTTGCTTAAAGCGGATGCAATGTGTTTTTTGTATTTGTGGGCAAAACTGTTCTGAGACCCAAATAGAGCAGTGTAGTCCTGCTCCAGATGTTTGTACTGACGCACCCACAGGGAGTGGCTTTCCCTCCACTGTATTTTGTGGGTAGATACAGTAACTGGCAGACAGAAGTGGAACAAGAGCTTCTGTATAACCATTGATGGGCTTTGAGCTTTCCGAGTAAGTGTACTTCATTTTTTTTATTTTGATGTTTATAGTATTAGTTGCGTGATAAGTTACTGAAATGACAATAGTTTAGTATGAAAGCAATATTTGTAGGTTTTTTTAAATGTGGTTTTCATGCTCTAAGGCTGAGTTCATATAGATCCTCTTGCATTTCTGTAGATCAAAATGCACTCCAACATATCTTCTGTCCGGACTGAGACTGATGAAGCTGGTTCATACCCTGAAAAGACTTTTCACAAAGGAGTGAAATGTGGATGGAGTCACTTTCAAAAGCCAGCCCTGGCCATCTTCATTGGGAGTCTTCTCTTTGGCACAGGCACTGCACTGTCCTTGTTGTACTTCACACAGGTTGGCAATGTGCCCTATTTAGTAGGACCTATATTCTTGTCTGTGGGGCTGATGTTTTTGGTCACTGGACTTGTCTGGGTGCCGGTCATTAAGCAGAAGATGATCCATACAGCCATGACCCAAATGAGCCATGGCAGACCTTTGCTACTTGAGCAAGGAATTCATGCACAGTCCTGTGTCACCATTTCATAGAAACTCTTGAGCTGTGGCTGTTGTTAGGAAATAATGATTGTTTTATTTTTATGGCGTGGCATGTGAATCATGTATTTTTTCTTTATCCTGTGAAATGAGAATTTTTTTGTGTGTGCAATCTATGGATGTGTCTCCCGTTGTGTTTTTATTTTTTTTGTGTTCCTAGCAAATCCCTACAACTGGATTAAAATGGCTTCAAATGCTCACCGCTGAGGTCATCAGAGGTCAGAATTAATTCAGCTCTCAGGGCCTCACTGAATACTGAAAAAGCACAAATATATAGGTCAGCGCAAGGAAAAACATTTAGATTAAAAACATGAAGCAATGCATGTTTTTGTCTACCATTAATTAATTTATTGATTGATTATGATTTAATGTATTTAATTATTGAACAAAATTATTGTTATAATGTAAAGCACATGTCGGTTGTCACCATGTTATGTTCTCACTTAATTTTAGGAAATAGTACTAATAATCAGGTGTTATTCATAAACTGATGTTTTCAATTTATCCAATAAAACCTGTTCGCAAAATGATTCGTTCATGAACACGACTGAATCGGTTTGAGCGATCAACAATTCTCCGAAAACCATTTGTAAGAGCAACTGATGATTTGACTGATTGAGCAAAAAGTTATTCCGAATAGCAGACATTTTTATAAATAAACAGCATTGCAAATATGTTCACGAAATGATTGTGACAGCTTTGTCAACACATGAAAACGTTTTTTAATTCTAAAAATGTAGAGATGTAAATTCATTTTAGCATTGTTTAATGTAATGCAAATATTTGGGTTCTAAATCGTTGTTTATAAGAGCTGAATCATGGCTGCTGCCTCCTAATAACTGAACTGACATATGAAATTACAATTATTGGAAAAAAAAATGTAATGCAATAAATACCAAATAAATATAAATATGAGTTTATATGCCATGTTGTGATTTAAAGGGATAGTTCACTCAAAAATTGTTGTCATCTTTTACTTACCATAAGCAAAAAATTGTTGTCATACATTGTTCTTACCAACATGTATAAATTCCTTTCTTCTGTTGAACACAAAAGAAGATATGTATATATCTTCTATATATATATATATATATATATATTTTTTTTTTAAAGAATGTTGGTAATCAAACAGTTGATGGCACCCATTGACGTACATAGTTTTTATTTTTTTGGAAGTCAATGTATCCCATCAACTGTCTGGTTACAAACATTCTTAAAAAAATAACATTCTCTAATATTATTTTGTGTTCAACTGAAGAAAGAAACTCATACTGGTTTGGAACAACTTAAGGGTGAGTAAATGATGACTGAATTTTCATGTTTGGGTGAACTTCTTTTTTATTTTATTCAAAAAAAAACGTTTTTTATTGAAACAAATAATTCAAATGACTGATTTCAACACAACAAGAATGCTTCACAGGACAGATATCACATATCCTCAAACAACAAAACAGCAGCAACAAGAGATAGAAAAGAAAAAAATCTGGAAAGGTCAAAGAGAAAAAAACAAAACAAAAAACAAGCTAAATATTTCTTCCTTATTCTATTGACACATTCAAGGTTCATTGAATTTGATAAACCTAGTGGGGAGCTGGGGACATTATAATATAAAGAATTCCTCCAAAAAGTTTAACAAAATTTCATTATTTTTATTTTTAATTAACTTTAATGACTTCTTCAACGACTCCATCTCTGTTAAGAATAAATTACATTTAGGTATGCATTTTGCACATTTTTGTTTATGGATGTTAATATTTACCATGCAAAATGTAGAAATACGCCACATATTCACACAGTTTGCTTCTGTGTGTGTAAGAACATATAACATCTTTTAGAGATACTTTATACTTCACCTTTCTTGGGGCAAAAAGAAAATGACTAACATCAGACCAACATTTTAAAGATAAATCACAGTTGTAAAACAAATGAGCCAAGTCTTCCTCGTGTACAGTACAAAAAGAACATTTGTTGTCAATGTCCATAAATTTGGATAACGAAGCTTTACATGGGTAGATTTTGTGAAGTATTTTAAAATGTACCTCTTTAACTTTATTCAGCATACAAAATGTATATGGATTTAACCATGCCTCTTTCCAATGAATATCAGCAATTTGTGCAATCCAAAAAAAAAAATCCCTCTAGGAGAGATTTTATGATTGGATTGAAAAGTTAATCTGATATTTTTATTATTATAGGAATAAGAAAATAGTTTGATACCATCAACTATAACTCAAGTTTCCTTTTGTTACTTCCATCTTTTCATCAAATGTTTCAACCCATTTGGAATAGCTTTTATAACTTGCTGAAAGTCTTTAAATGGAATGGGGAAATTGTAGGTAAACATAAAAACTTCATAAGGCAAAACATTTCCATTTTCATCAAACAAATCCATGACAATGTTTGGGTGAACTGTCCCTTTAAGGTATCGCGTGATGACGTATATCATGCAATGGCTCTGGCCAGAGCCATGGAGAGAAAGAGTTCCGACACGTGCATAGACTGCCATAGTAACTCAGGAATGCGGAAGTACGCGTGTCGTGGAGCAGCGATTACTTCCAAAACACTGATAGTTCCAGCATTGAACCCCATACATTCATTTTCATTGCTTCCGAAGTACGCTCGCTCTGTAAATTAATGAAATTAGTATTTTTTTTTACTTTTACACACATTAGCCAACCTCTCGTGAATCTAGTCTGTAGTTTATATGTTATGTAGCCAGGTTTAGTAAATGTTTATTGGAAGATAATTGGTTATTTGCAGAGATAGCTTACGTGACTAACACTTCACTAACGTAGCTAACTTACGGTAACCTGATGTAAATAATATATAATATTTTTAATAATATTTTATATATGTATATATATGTGTGTGTGTATGTATAATATATATATATATATATATATATATATATATATATATATATATATATATATGTGTGTGCATAGTATAGTATATATATATATATATATATATATATATATATGTGTGTGTGTATGCATAGTATATATATATATATATATATAATATATATATATATATATATATATATATATATATACTATGCATACACACATATATATATATATATATACACACACATATATAAATAAATAAATATAAATGTACACACACACACACAATATATATATATATATATATATAATATATATATATATATATATATATATATATATATAAATGTACACACACATGTATGTATGTATGTAATAATATATATATATATATATAATATATATATATATATATATATATATTATACACACACTTCATTTATTTAATTGGGTTAGGTTAATGCATATATGTGTTTGTGTAATACATATAGTACTACATAAATACACATCATTCATATATATAAATATAATGTATATATGTTGTGTTGTGTGTGTGTGTGTGTGTGTGTGTGTGTGTGTGTGTGTG
Source organism: Chrosomus eos (assembly GCA_036326025.1). Taxonomy (NCBI): domain Eukaryota; kingdom Metazoa; phylum Chordata; class Actinopteri; order Cypriniformes; family Leuciscidae; genus Chrosomus; species Chrosomus eos. The sequence continues at coordinate 29,584,230 of CM070821.1, forward strand.
GGTTAGGTTAGTTATGTTATTGAAACATGTGTACTGTACACAGTACTACAGTTATGTTGTGTGTGTTTTCGATGAATGTAGTCTAAGATTTAGGAGATAGGGGTACATTAGCCATACTGAATTATAGGTAATTACTCATTAACTATCTCTCCGTTTAATTTTATGAAGTTAATATTACCGAACATTGCTGTAAATATAGTCGTTGCTTTCTACGTTATGGAGCAGTCTATTCCCTCTAAATCATTCATTTGTAGGCTACATACACATTGTAATTAACTTTTCTGGTTTGGAATTCTGCACAGATTGCAGACCTCTTTGCGTGATCACGAAGGTAGCTAAATGACTGAATCGGAATTTAACGCATATCACGGAATCAATACCAAATACAGCCATTGTGCTAAATAAATATCATGAGACGTCCATCATCAGATGAATGACATGGTAAAAGTTAAGTTAGAGCCGCTAAAGCCATGCTACTACCCATGCGAACATGAACACTAAGCTTTTCCTTCAAAACATAGCCTAAAACGTATCTAAGTTGTCACCCTGCCTCTCCAAATGCAAAACTGACATTACAAAATGCACTTAAGCTTAAAAAGTACTTGGGTGTGTTTTATGTTATATTACCGTTGATAATGCAATCGCTGCTGTCTGTCCATAGAAGAACATGACAGCCCGCTATGTTTTGGAACTATTGGGCTTACATGAACCACGTGACAGCCGTCGCGGCGACTTCAAAGCGTGTCGCACTCTCTATATACGACATCTGGCTCTGGCGTAAACCAGAGCCTCTGGCGTAAACGAATCGCCTGGAAAAAAAATTGATACAATGAAACTTCTCATCGCTACAGTCAATTATAAATATTTTAAAGGTTTCGCGCAGTATTTTTAGCGCCGTCTAGTGCCCGACGAAGATAAGGGAGGATCGCTTGAAACCAAAGACGTTATAAAAACGTAACCAAACAACCAACCGTTGGCTTGCAAAATGATGGCATCATTACAAATCGGCCAATCAGAAGATGGCATGAAACAAACCACGAGCTGAGAGTTTTTACTCAACAGAAGGGAGAATCCTATTGTCAAGAGTGTAACGTGCCATATTTTTTAGTTATTTTATTCTCAAGAATCTTGAAACATATTTTAGCTCAATATTGTTTCTCACCAGAAATAGATATTTGGAAGAAAGCAACTTTGAGCATTAACGTTACCCGAAGGTAAGTTGCTAGCTAGCGTGGTGATGACTGTTGATAATGGTAACATAACGTTAATAGTGTCATCAGTTCGGCTCAGTTTTGAGATGTGTTAACGCTAGTTATCTTAAACGCACGTTAACATTCTCTTGATTATTTCGTTATTGTATTATACAGCCATGTAATCCAGCTTACATGTCAACTTCTTCATCCGTTGTCGAAGTAACGTTAGCTTCTATCAGTGCATTAATCCGCCGACAGTTAATAAAACTTTGAGTGGCTGGTTTGCTGTTAGCCAGCGTTAGCAAATAAGACTTCTGTCTTTACATGTTGAGAGGAAGTTAGTGTCTTCGACGTCTACTAAGAATGTTAACTGTAGCTTAACATGTTGATAATTTTTAGAGGATACATAACTGCATATCACTTTTGTGCACCGTCTTTTTAGTGGGATTCTGGGGAATTATTTTTTGGTCGTTAGCTTAGCGTTGGTTGTAAATTCTTAAGAAGTCTTCAGGTAACGTTAGTCTAGTCACACGGTCCTTAAATACTGACATATTGCTAGAGCAACGGTGAATTGTACGCCTGAGGGGAAATATCTATAGTTTTTCAAAATCATCACAAGTCACGCCCTTCCTCTTCTGTTTTTTTGTTCTCGCCATTACAATAAACTGTGACTCAAACAAGAGGAAACTATTTCAGTGGCAAAACAGCTTTGTCTAGTGAGTCTCTTCTCTGTGCATGGTTTATGTTCATAGATTGTGCTCATGTCGTGTAATTTATTATTTTTGCGTTGCATTTGTAACTAACTTATATATATATATATATATATTAGTAATAATATATATATATAATATATAAATATATAATATATATATATAAATAATATAATTGATGGTTATCATTTTGCCAGTAAACCTGACTGAACAGCAATGAGTGAGCCTGAGCCAGCAACATTTGCATCTGTTGAACAAGAGAGGGACTACTGGAAGGAGCAGGCTGCCAAATACCAGCAGAGGTACATCAGTGTTGTTGTGTTTTATTCAAACTGAGAAATTTGATCTACAACGGACATAAAGTAACTTTAGGAAAAGCAAGGCAGTTTTGCAGTGCACGTGTTTGCTGCGAAACTCAACGAATAGAAACAAGTATAAGATTTTGCTTTACAACCCACACCCATGTTATTGAATGTGTGTTCAGGGCTGAGGAGACGCAGGAGGAGCTGCAGGAGTTTCAGCAGATGAGTCGAGACTATGAGGTGGAGCTGGAGACAGAGCTGAAGCAGTGTGATGCCCGTAACCGCGAACTCCTTACAGCCAACAACAGACTACGCATGGAATTAGAGAACTACAAGGTACCGTGGAGCATCATAGATGCATGGTTAATACATTGCTCTTTTAGAAGATTTATGGTAAACGACAATCTCTTTAAATAAATGCATTGAGTGATTTAAAAGATTATGGGTCCATGGTACATTGAAAATATTCCCAAGTCACACCTTAACAGTCTGTAAACCTGATATAGCTGTTATTGTTGTTATTAAAGGTGGCTCAGTGAAATCATATTATATTATATATAATATGATTATATTGTTACTTAAAGCTGCTGTCCGTAACATTTTTAAGTTAAAAATAATCCAAATTAATTATTTAAAAAAAAACATCTTCAGCCAGTGTTCAAAACTATCTGCTTGCCATAGCTAGATTCAAAACGGTTAGCTTGTAATAATGATTTTAATTCCAGTGGTACTGGTGGGTTTTCGCGGGAAATTCGAGCATGTCTTTGTGTCATTACGTCACATCCGTACACATAAAGAAGGAGTTTCGGCTAGCCGGCTATACTGCGCGTGAGGAGATGTAGAGATGGGCTTTTCTCGCAGCACTTTACATGATTAAACTCATGGCGGATCCAGAAAGATCCAAACAACAATCATCAGTGTCAACTGGAGATTAACCAGTTATAAAACCCAAAAGACTTCGTACTTCGGATTTAAGGTGGAAAGAGAAAGAAACCGTCTCATGCGAACACAAGGATTACACATCGGTGGGGCTTTTGAAAGGTGCGTGAACTGTGTTTTGAAGGGGTTCGAAACGGAAGAAGAGACGGCTTTTTTCTGCTGAACAAGTAAGACATTTCAATAGTTCAATCGTGTAACAGTACGTTTTCTTAATTCACACAGTTATGGAGTTTCCTTTGTTGTGTCTTTCTCGTTTAGCTATTATGGAGAATATGAATTCTGAACTACACAGGTAATCATAAAACACATTAAATAACGTTAGTCACGCAATGGTGATGTTGTTAACATGAACAATTTGAGAAGAAAGTAGGCTATGATTTCACGGTTGCTGTAAATCGCGCTGATTAAATATAATGATCGCTTGTCATGTCGAATGCTTTTTCCACCCTTAGTTGATCAGAACAAAAATGGATGTTACTTGTTCAGAAGACATTTTCCGGTGAAAATTCTTATGTTGGTCAAGCTTTCAAAACGTGAATCTGTGATTCTGAATGACAGTATCCACACAGCGCGGTGATTGACAGCAGCACTCGCCTCAAAACACTGTGTTCATCCGCGCTGTTTCATGCCGATTTACAACCCACGTAAAGATTATAATGCCGCGAATCACTGCAGTTACAGATTTCGTACAGAGATGGCGACAAAAAGGGACAATGCTACGGACTGCAGCTTTAATCTTGTTTTTGTAATGAATAAAATTGATCTATTTCCCCAAACATGTATGTAAACAACAGTAAAAAGCTGTAAACTGAATTGCTTTCTTTCCCTTTTGGAGGGGCTGTGTCACTGATGTCTCATAAAGCACATTAATTGTGTTTTATCTGTAATGTTTGAATACAAATTTTATTATCTATAACTGACTTTTCTTCACAAGGATATAACCACAGATAAAAGCCATTTAAATCTTCTGTGACAGAGCGTGTACATCCAGAATGTCTGTCTGTTTCCCCCCCCCCAGTATTTTAGTGAATAAACAATCGCACATTCACAGACAAACAACAGAGATCTGATTCAGGATGAGGAAAGCAGCTGATGCTTATTTCTGCATCAGTGTCTGCAGGCATGGAGGCTCACTCATGATTTTACTTGCTGCTTATTGCAGAAACATGGTTGTAAAACCATATTGTTGATTGGGCTTCAGTCAAATTACATCACATGCCAGTTAATTCCTCTGAAATAATTGCCTTCCTGAAGGATCATGTGAAACTAGCTATGTTTCCATCCAAAGTTGCGAATTTAACTTCAAACCGTAAAACTTCAAATAATAGCCGAGTCCCAAATAGACGCCTGTCTCTTTTACACGCCTGGTGTGGCAACAGGTTTGGGTAAATAAAGGCCGGTCTCAAATAGAGGCCCGGTCTGTTTTTTTAGTTTCGGGTTGTATTTAATCTTCTAAAACCGTCAGATCGTCCGCTTTTTGGCGGCCGCCAAAGCAAATTTGTATTCCGCAAAACTAAGCCTTTTTTGATCGGTGGGTGATGTAGAGTAGAATGACTGCTGCGCTTGACAGGGCGCGCTCACGTCTTCAAACAACACGAGCGCTGTCTTGCTCTTGCTCTCTGTCTCCCTCGCGCATATTAATCAAAATCAATTGACACGATAGTAAAAGGTCGGAAGACCGCAGTTTCACGTGGAGCATTTGGAGATTTTTAGAGCTTAGAGACTCTAGGAACAACATCTCAATGAACAACATTTCAACACTAAATTATAACTCCGTCTCATATAGACGCTTGTCTCAAATACAAGCCGGTGCAGTTCGACGATTTGGGTAAATAAAAGCCTGGGCTATTATTTGAAGTTTTACGGTATGCGCACGATTGGAATATAGAGATCGCTAAGACATGTGACCAACTGGGTGGCAACGTCATCAGAACGCAAAGAATTATGGGTATGTTTGGTCAGTTTACACAGTTTACATGGGCTGGCATAGCAGGCTTGCTTTCTGGCATGAAAAAAAATAAAACAGTAGTGTGAAAAACATATTATAATCCTACAAAATGCAGTGGGCTAAAGATAACATTGTCGGACCATACCGCCTAAAACTAAATCCTAATGCAAAGATGAGATATGAGGAGAAAATAAAGGAAATCAAGGGACTGGATCCTTAAGAGTGACTGGTCAGGAGACGTCAACCTGTTGCCAACTTCAGCACCTATATATATGTTGTTGTGTATATATATATATATATATATATGAAATGAGAGAGAGAGAGAGAGAGAGAGAGAGAGAGAGAGAGAGAGAGAGAGAGAGAGAGAGAGAGAGAGAGAGAGAGAGAGGAGAGAGAGAGAGAGAGAGAGAGAGGGAGAGAGAGAGAGAGAGAGAGAGAGAGAGAGAGAGAGAGAGAGAGAGAGAGAGAGAGAGAGAGAGAGAGAGAGAGAGAGAGAGAGAGAGCAGAGAGAAGGAGAGAGGAGAGAGAGAGAGAGGAGAGAGGAGAGACGCGAATCGATGGCGGAAAACAACACAAGAACATACTCCGTCATTTTGTTCATAACAGGAAATCATTCAAACAGAACAGCAAAGTGTTAACTTTTATTTGTGTACACTCGCAATAAAACACAACATTGTGCTTTTGTCACACTCTAAACTCTGCTGCTATCCATGCCATTCGTCGCCTTTTTGTCACCTCTGAAACATGGCTTGTGGTTATTATTTTTCCACGCTGGAAAACGATCAAAGGATTTTCGGTTCTTAAGCTTTATGCCACTTCTATCGTGAGAACGACTACTGCAGATTACAACACAGCAGGTAGACAGAATCAGAATCAGCAGGTAGACAGAATCCCAGTTCTTGCCTCCATGCAATCAATACTGGCGGCTTCTGTTTGTGCCGCGGATCCCCAAAATGCTTTGCGTTCACCACTGGTGACGTCACATTAGCAATCTCTATTGCATGAAAGATTTGCAAATAAAGCTTCCATCTAGTGAGTCAAATAAAACAAAATCTTCATTCCTGATAAACTGGCGATTATCTAACAAAAATCCGAGGTTTATACAGTAGAAAAAGCCACTGTATATAATATAGGTCTATAATCTATTCTATATCTCAGTATTAAAATATAACGCGATCATGTTATCTTGCTTTTGGATGCTGTTTGGGAACATAGTTGACGTTTCTGGCAGGTAAATTATTCCGAACCACTTTGACGACAGACTTTGTTCAGGCATTTCAGAATGACCAAAACAGCATTTCGGATGCTGTGCAACGAGATCGGTCCGTTGGTCGGTCCCATCATGCAGTCTCGTGACTTTAATGCGCATCGAGGAATTTATTCGGTAAATGTGTTTCCATTGTAGTTTATGCACATGTTTTCTTATAAGTTAAAAAAAAATCTTGATGCTTCCATCCAGCATTTTGTTTTGTAATGTTATATCCCAAAATGAGCATACAAATAGTTAGATGGAAACATAGCTATTGAAGACTGGAGTAATGATAGTGAAAATTCAACTGACATCACGAATAAATTCCATTTTAAAAATATATTCAAATAGTTTTAATTTTAAATTGTAATATTTAAAAAAAAAAATCTGCATTTTTGGTAAAATAAAAGCAGCTTTGGTGAGCATGAGAGACTTCACAAAGTGTTTTGTTAAAACTACAGTTAATTTTTCTTCCTCATCAAATGTTTTATCTCCTCATGTGTGGTCTTGTTTACTAACAGGAGAAGTATGAAACGCAGCATTCGGAGGCAGTCAGGCAGATCTCTTCTCTAGAAGGAGACCTGGCAGAAACCACAGCCATCAAGGACCAACTGCACAAGTATATCCGGGAGTTAGAGCAGGCTAATGATGATCTTGAAAGAGCTAAGAGGTGTATTTTGTGCTTTTGCCAGTAAAAAAGAACAATCGGTTATACATTCAAGATATTCATGATTTTAACAATTTATTCCAAAAATCTTGCTCTTACAGGGCTACTATAATGTCACTCGAGGACTTTGAGCAGAGAATGAATCATGTTATAGAAAGAAATGCCTTCCTTGAGAGTGAGCTTGACGAAAAAGAGAATCTTCTAGAATCAGTACAGAGATTAAAAGACGAAGCCAGAGGTAAACCTGTTTGTATATACACCATTCACTCTTAACTGATGAACTCTTATTAACTGATGAACTTCTTTGATAATCAGTAGTATAATCACATGATTTGTCAGTCTCAGATGTTTTAACAGATTCCGTGTATGTGAGCTGGTTGTTTGCTATCTTTCTCCTTGGGCAGATTTAAGACAGGAGCTGGCTGTTCAGGAGAAACAGGAGCGCAAGTCATCGATCAGCCTCTCTAAAGATGCAGAGAAGCCAGAGGCCACACCCGCAAGATCTGCCCTCCCATCTCTCCTCGCCACACCCTCCAGACCTCCAGGCTCAGGGAGTGCATTCAACACACCCTCAGCTTCCTATAGCAGAAGTGAGCTCAAACACAGCACTGCCACTCATTTCTAACATTTAAGAGTTAAAATGTTAAAGTTCAAATTGTTCCTGTCATGTCCAGTTGAAGGTCTGACTGGAACTCCCCTAACCACATCTGCACGGATATCTGCCCTCAACATTGTTGGAGAGTTGTTGAGGAAAGTTGGGGTGAGTCCAGCTGGAACTGTGAACATTATATCACCAATAAAACACACCCTTTCAAGTGAGATGGGTCTGTAGTTTTGATAAGCATGGTTTGTTTCCATTTCAGAACCTCGAATCAAAGCTGGCGTCATGCAGAGAGTTACACATCCTTGAGAAAACACCAAGCCGTGCAGCAATTGGCCAGAGTACTCCAAGCATTTCACGGGAAACCTCAGAAATCCCATCCAACACAAATGGCCTGTATGATAAGTCTCATAGTTTCGCTATTAATTACAAAACATCTCAATAATCGACCAGAATGATGTAGATTGTACCAGATCTGGCATTTTCTTATTTCTGTGTTGTGTTGCAGGATGGTGAAACGGTTGGACTTTGGTACAGGATCCAAGATAATGCTCTGAATAAAGTGCATAAGCTTGTCTTCCGTTCCCACGTCACTGGGAAAACCAGTATTCCCAATACATTACTATGGAAAAGCTTTATTTTCAGAAGCTAAAGCATATCTTATCCTCAAGTCTTCCACTATCTGAGAAGGGTTCTGCTTGTACACTCATATCAGCCCTGCTGTTGTGTCTACTATAACTGTTCACCAGCTCTCTGGCTTGTGAGCTGAAACTGTTTCCTGTTGTTTTTAGTATTGTGTTGGAGATTTGCATTGTGTTTTGCAGATGTACTAACTCTTTATTTCACGTTTGTTTGTTTTTTTATTTTTGTTTGTGTTGTTTTTAGGTATCTAATGATTATAGCAGTTTTGAAATGTACAATCTGCACTGTAATCTTGATTTGCTCTCTTTGGGACCATAAATTGGGAGAAGTGTCTGAAAGCGAGTCCTAGATTCACCTCTGCAACCCCATTATATTTGGCACTAAACTACTGATCAATGTCCAGTGAAACATCTACTGCACGTACTTATTGTTGGTCGCTGAACTGGAGAAATGTTAACAGCTGGTTTGTTTTTTTTAAATGCAGAAATACCTGGTTTTATTTTTTTTAGAAACTAGCATTTTGATGAAATATGACTTTGTTACTAATGGAATGTCGTGTCTTTAGTATTTAGTGATGCAAATGATGTTACAAGGAGGTGGGTGAGATGTTGTGAGCTGAAGCTGCTGTGAGCTATTGTTGCCTCATAAGGGCTGATGTAAGTAACCAACATTAGCTTGGGACATTAGTGTTTATGCATGATAAAACCCTTTTTCTTTTTAGTAATAGCGATTGAACCCCTCGTTTAAAATGTTAGTGCCATCTTTGAATTCAAAGAGTTATTTTTCTCTACAGTACTAGAGAGTAGTTGCTTATCATATCATGCACTGAACGTGAATTTAATGTGCCTTAATTTTGTGGCCATAATAAGCTTTGCCTCAAAGTTAACTTGTTTATTGGGGAACTTACTAGCCCGAAAGGGACTTGCAGCTTCTCTCGCTATTCTTCCCAATGTATTAATTCTCTGATATTTCAGGGATTCCGGGATGAAGAGAAATTGAATTCTGAGAGGAGTTTAATCCCTTAGTTTTCACATTTCTCTCATTTTTGAGTTGTAGATTTAGTTGAGTAACAAGCAATATGAATACTTCAGTGAAGGGTACAGATATTTTTATGTTAAAAATAGAAATGTAAGGAAGAACTGATACATTATACATATATCCACTTTGCCTAGAGGTACTAATGAGCAATTATAGAAATAGAGAATGATGGTTAATGGGAAGATTTAGCACACTTGATTGCACCATCTCAGGGCCTCATGTAAGCAATAACCTCAGTAAAGGTATCATTACTGTCCAAATTCTGTATGTGTCTCTATATGCACAAGGCATGCACAATTGCCACTTGTATAAATGTCAACATGACTTTTCTTTGCTATTAATGAACCTAAACATCTGCAACATTTATGCATTCCTCAGCAAGGGCAATGCTTGTCTGTAAAACCATTTTGTTGGTTAATCCATAACCTACAAAATAAATGTCTAGTTAGCAGGACTGATTATTTGACTCTTTCTTTTCAAAAATGTTTCACAGATAGCAGTATATGTGGATGCAGGAAAAAACAGTTTTGGTCAACAAAAATTCCTTGTACACAGTAAAGTAGCCCTCAAACAGTGTTCACTTTATAGCCCTTAATCCTGTAATTGGGGACAAATGTGGGCACAGAGGACTCAGGTGTGATCCTAATTTTTATTTATTATAAATGTTATATCACTGTCTTCGATAAAGTTTTGTCTATCCATTTATTTTTATTTTGGTTTTTTTTGTTGAATTTATTTACTTCAAAAAGTACCATATTTTATATGTAAATTATGCTTATTTTTATGTTTTATTTTTTTTTTTTACATTTTTTAACTACATTAAAATATTATTCCAATAAGTTCTTAGAGCTAAAACCTAAAGATGAAGTGACTTTGCTGTCACCTGGTGTCTTATTTTGGCTTATTTTAGAATTACAGTTTTTCCCATTCATTTCTATTGGTGCCCATTTTTGACCCAAATACAAGATTAAGGAGTTTTTATTTTTCACCCACCCACTTAACATTGTAGAATTGAGTCAAAAAAATTGTGTGTGTTCAGGAGACAAACTTAGGAAAAGTAGCTTAGATCAAGAGAAGTATTTTTTAAAATAAATCAAGACTATTTTGCCCACATTTGTCCAGAATACAGAATTAAATACAATGTTTTTAAAGCATCAAAGGACAAGTTTGATGATTTTCGTCCAGATTTGCACTGTGTAAATGTTGGATGTTGGTAGGAAATGAACAATGTGTAATCTTTCTCTGTTACTTGCACCCCCGATTAGTTATCAGCAGCAGCACTGCAGAAGTTTGCATGTTGCACAGATTTCAATCTTTTTAGAATTTGTTTTTCTACTCCAAAGAGAGCCAAGTTTATTAAGAGCCCATCTTGCCTACCCCTTTAATGCTTAAAACATACAACTTGACCATGGTACAGTGTGGTATCACTTTTTGGATAACTTTGTGGCATTTGGATATATACTATGGTACCTAAGTGTTAATGAAACATGGTATCGCTATTGTACATGTCCAAAAACCATGGAGGTACGGTACCATGAATTTTGTTAGTGAAAAAATCTGGTTACTTGTAAAATCCTGGTTTCACACAACCCATTAGTGTAAGTCAGTTTGAAAGAGTGAATAACATAAGTACCAAATATAATTTTTAGGCGAAAGTCAAGATTAAATTAGTTTAAATTATTCAAAAATTACACACACAAAAAAAAAAGATAGTGAGAGGCTTTAGGAATGATTTCTTTAGTTGTCATCCTGGGTGCCGTTGATTGGCTCCATTTGAGGTTCCTCAGGTTGACCCACAGGCTTAGCAGAAGGACCTCCGTATTCTGGGACCTCAGAAGCTTCCATCATGCTACTGCGTGGTTTTCTGAAGCTCCCGCCTCCACTACGCCTTAATGGACTGCTGAAAGATGAGTCGCTGCCACGCCTGAGGAACATACGAGGAGATAAGAAACCAGACGTCCAAACATACCTCTTTCAAACGTGCAACCCTATGTCTCTCTGAATGTGCATTACTGGAGAACACAAAACGGAGTTTGTCAAAGAATGGGATTCTGACTTCACATACATTACAGAAAGAGGTCACTGCAGAACAACCTGAGTTTGCTCCTGAGTGAAGACACCTCTCTGCTCAGGGCATTATTGGTCTCGATGGCCTCATTCAGCTCTTTCTGAAGTTTACGGCGAGCAGCAGTGGCACGCTGTGACTCCTCATCGCTCTCCTCCACCTGTATCTTCAGCTGCCTTGCTCGCAGATTTGCTTTCTCAGCCTACAATGTGGATGACGTCAGTCAGAGTTTTCAGAGTCATGAAGAAGACATAGGACCTAAAATGCTTTACATGAATCCTTCATACCTGGTCCTTATACTGCTCTATTTGTTTTCGTTCTTCCTCTATCTGATTCATCAGTTCCTTTAGTTTCTTGTCCTTCTGCCGTATGGCCTTGGCAATCGCCTGTCTCTCCCTGGTGGAAGAAACTAGTTGAAAATCCATCTGTCTTTACAGCCAAATCTATATTAACACTGATGACCTCACCTGCTCTCATGGTCCAGTTGGTCCTCCATTTGTTGTAACTTGGTGTCCAGGACAGCTACAGAGGCCCGTTGCTTGGACTTGACATGTCCCTCCATCTCCAGCAGCTTGGCCCTAAGCTCTTTGTTCTGCCTCTCCATCTGCTGCCAGCCACTCTCGTTCCTCTGAGCATTGGAGCGTTCAATTTGCAGCTCATTGGTCAGTTGATCCACCTAGTTATAGATAAAATGATCTGTGGTCTGGTATCACCTTGAAAGAACACCGTCACTACAGCATCGAAGTGGATGAATACCCCAATTACCTCCTGCACACTTCTCCGCATTCTCTCATTGAGCGTCTCCATGTTTGCTTGTTCCTCATCAAGCTCCTCTTCCAACTGTTGGATCTTGGCCTCCAGGCGTCGTCTCTCATCAGACATGCCGGATCTACCAGTGGACAGTCATTGCATATGGTGTTATTCCAGTTTAAGCGTAATTTTCCCATTTTGCAAATACCAATTCCCAACTTACTTTCCAAACGAGCCGCTTGCTATCTCCCCTGCTATCTCATCTCTCTCTCGTTCAGCTTGTTTGCGAGCTCGCTCTGCTGTAGCCAGTTCCTACAAAGGCATTGACATTACAGTTGTATGGCAAGATATTTAAACTAATTTCCATCAACCACTTCATATCATGTATACCTCATGTAAGTGTAAGATTTCTGCCTCCATGGCTCTGGCCTTTCTCTCATATTCTCTTGCATCAGAAAGAACCTCCTTGTGGGACGCTCGCGCATCTTCCAGCTCCCTCTGGGAATCTTTCACCTGTGTCTGTCATGGGGAAGACAACTAACATAGATGAATGTTGACAAAGGCTTGGAAAACTAAAATAATTTGAAGGTTTGACCTTCTGACCTGAGTCTTGCGGAGTTGTTTAATGGCCTCGTCCCTCGCCCTGTTGATTGCGTCAACTTGGTCTTCAAGGTCCTGTAAATCCCCCTCAAGTTTCTTCTTGGCAGCTGCCAGTGAAGTTCTCATCTTCTGTTCATCTTCTAGCTCAGTCTCAAGCTCACGTACCTGCGTGCCAAGTGGGTAAATATAAGAGAATAATTGCTATTGCTGATTGGGGGAGGGGGATGAGTCTACAACAAGTACCATGCAGTTCAGATTCAGGAAAATCTACAAAGCATCATTGAGCAACAAAAATCAAAACAAAGAAATATATCTTCACCTGCTTGAGCAGTTGTTTCCTCTTCTCTTCATTTTGCTCCTCCCTGCCCTGCAGGTCTCTTTGAAATTGGACTTTGAAGGCCTGCATATTGACTTCCAGGTGGAGTTTAGCATCCTCAGCAGTCTGTAATTCATCCTCAAGTTCCTCCATCTGAATTGTCATCTCTTCCACTTGAGCCTCCAATCCACGTTTGGCCTTCTCCAGCTCATGGACCTTTCATTGTATTTTTATATGCAACCTTTAGTAATCTAATTTCAGATAACAGCATCTCTAAGTTGACTAAGAACTACTGTCCAACTTTCATGTTACTATAAATCACAACTCACATTTTTGCCCACATCATCCTTTGAACTGATCAGATCTTCCATCTCAGTCCGAAGTGCCTTATTAAGTTTCTCTAATTCTCTTAAGGAACTCTGGGATTCTTCCAGTGCTCGATTCAGGACCAAACATTTGGTTTCCTTCTCCCGTGCCTCTGCCTCTGCACAATCACGCTCTTGAGCATACTTGCTGGAGATGGTTTTCTCGTCAGAAAGCATCTTTAATGAGAAAAATAAAACTGAGTTGCAGAAATTCTACTGTGGAATTTAGAACAAATTAGTTGAAACACAGAAGTGAAACCTGGTCAAATTTCCGTTGTTTTTTCTCTAGATTTGAAACCAGCTGTCTCTGGTTGTCCAGGTCCACAAGCACATCCTCCAACTCTTGCTGAAGATGATTCTTGTTCTTTTCCAGCTTGTCATAGGCTGCAGTTTTCTCTTCGAACTCTCCATTTGTGGCCTCCAGATCCCTCTGTATTCGTCTCTTGCTTTCTTCAAGCATTTGGAAATTGCTGGAGTATTCATCCAACTTCTTCTTTGCATCTGACAACTATAGTAGAAACAAACTTATTTAAACTCCTTCATTTGTACATTTTTATTTTGGCACAACTGATTGCCATATGCAGAGATGCTTTATGAAATTATCTTGGTGTTCTTTGCAATTATGCAAGACTGACCTGCGTGTTAAGGCTGGAGACCTGTCTCTCCACGTTCCTTCTGGCTTCTGCCTCTTCCTCCATTTGTTCCAGCAGACTATTTCGTTCATCCTCCATTTGACGTAGCCGAGTGGAAAAATTTAGTTTTTGACGGGTCTCCTCACCAAGTAACTCCTAAATGGGCAGACAGACTAGACATTAAGTGTCAAGTGCTTCTCAATATACGTATTACAACTTGATGGCTGTCACAATTCTTTAGATCTGGGGCTTTTTTAAACCCCAATTATGATGACCCCACTGGGTGTGACCCCCTTCCCAAAATATGAAGGCAGCTATATATTTTCATGTAAAGTACCATTTAAGTGTACCATTTAAAAAAATATATATTTTTATAAATAATTGTAAAAAATTATCTTGCTTTATTTGACTTTCTGTTTGTTTGTTTTCTATCTTATCTGACAGTAAAATAGAAATAAAAATTAGATTATACAACCTGTGTATCCTTGAGCTGTGTGTTGAGGCTGGCAACATCCTTACTCAGCTTGATGTTCTTGCTCTCTGCCTCATTAAGGATGCTATTCACATTGTTATACTCCATCTGAGAGATTTTACAAAAGACATCCATCAGGAAGTTCTGTACAGAAACCTTGCATTGTTTTCATAGTAATATTTTCAGAGTGTTTATTCAGAGAATACGCCTGAATGTAAAACGCACAGTCAGTTTAGACACTGCATCTCCAAGCTCTTCCCTCTTCCTCTCGCTGTCATTGAAGCGAGTCTGAAGGTCAGCAAGCTGGGTCTCCACCTTCTTCTTCTTCTGTTCCACATCCTGCTTTGCATTGCCCAGAGAGCGAAGGTCTCCATTCAGATCTACAACGTCCTTCTCTAGAGCCTGTTTCGCCTTCTCCAGACTGGCCTTGGCCTGTGTTTCAGGTTCAGTTTCGGAAAAAGAAATGTATTTAACTTTAATCATTTTGCAGACCCTTATATCCAAAGGATTTACAAACGAAGAAACCAATATGAGATAGAAAACTATTAAAATAAGCCAACAATGTTAAAAGTACCAAAACGGTTATTGCCTGTGCACTGCAATTTTTTTTTGTTATATGTCAATGTTAAGCAGTTTTCTTACCCGTTTGGATTGCTCTAGCTGTTGGCTAAGTTCATTAACAGCCTGAGCATGTTTTTGTTTCATTTCTTGCACTTGACCCTCATGGCTTCTGCCTTCATCTTCTATCAACTTTTTCAGCATGGCCACCTCCTGCTCTCGTTTAGCCCTGTCCAAGAAAGATACTAAGATCTAGCCTATCATATCTTGATTTGTAATTGGTAAAAAGGTAATAAATGACTATTTGAAAGTTACATATTTAAATAATCACCGTAGCTCTTGTTGCGCTGCTGTGGTGTCTAGTGTGTCCTCCAGTTCAGTCCTCAAGGCCGACAGCTCTTCTTCCAGCTCCTTTCTGGCCTTTTCTGACTTCTTACAAGCCTCCTGTTCAGCATCAAGTTCATCTTGAAGCTCGGAGACAAATCCTTCCATTTCCCGTATCTTTTTCAGAGCATTGCTTTTCTCAGCTGATTCTTCTTCCACGCTGGTCAATATACAGAAGGTCTGGTTACAATTTACAATGAGCAGTAATGCAATGCCTTTAAACAGTCATTTATGATGTAAGTAACAATATACCATGCCTGAAGTTCCTGGATTTCCCCTTCACGTCTGGCTTGTTGTGTCTTGAATTCTGCTATCTGGATCTGCAGGTCCTTTAGTTGTTCCTGTACATCATTATACTCAGTCTCCAGTTTACGTTTGGCTTTCTCTACATCCTGTCGACTCTTCTCTTCCTTCTTCATTCGAACTGTATAGACACACACAATACTGTTTCACAGTGTTTACTACATTATTTGATATGACAGATTCAAAGTGACCATGAAAAACCTTCAAGATCTGAAATCATAGATTCGTGTTTAGCCTTCAGCTTTGCCAAATTGTTGGATTTTTCTTCCTCCTCGGCAAGGTTGGAGCAAAAGTCAGCTAACCGATCCTCCAACTGTTGCTTCTCCTAAATACACAGAAGCAGCAGCCATATTACTCAGATCTGATATTCGTTTTCCACAAAAAAAGAATAATGATCCAAATAAAACTAACATCTGGTCAAACCTTCTGCAACTTGCTGTTTTGATCCTCCACAATGAGGAGATCTTGCTCAAGTTTCTTAATCTTCCCATCCGCAGCGCCACTTTCCAGGTGAAGCTTCTGTCTGGCATCTTCTTCTTTAGACAATTGGTTCTCTAATTCCTACACATAGCAATAGATGAGTACAGGTGTCTTATTTTCTTTACCCAAATGAGAGAGAAAATATAGAAATAAAAATTTCAATAAGATTATAACAATCTTATGTTTGTGACAAATTACAGTCTTATTATTGTTATTCCGTTTGTTCATTAGTCTGTGATAATTGATCACTGCTCAACCTTGAGTTGTTGTTGCAAATTCGCCTTCTCTTGCTGAATGACTTGGCTTCGCTCCTCCTCCTCTTCAAGTCGAGCCTCCATCTCATGCAGCACGTCCTCCAGCTCTTGCTTCTTGGTCTCCAGCCGTATTCTCACCTCCTCAGATTCTGCATATAGCTCCGCCTCCTCCTGGAGCTTGGTCTGTAGCTGGTTCCTCTCCTCCACTACCTATTAAAGATAAAATACACATACACACTCCTGTCATTCATGTGTACTGATAGTGAATCAGCATGAATGAATGTTGCATTGTAGTTGAGTTTGGATCACATATGCTTCCGCTCTTGTACCTGGTTGTGTTTCTGTGTGATCTCCTTTAAGTCAGTTTCAGACTTCTGGGCAATTTCTTTGGCTTTCTGAAGCTCCTCCTCCTTTTGATTCATCTCTTCGTCTTGACGAGTCACCTGAAGCAGGGGTTTGACCTAAACAAAAGTGTAAATTGATCACAAAATGACCACAATGGTATTTAAATTTACATGGATATGTGGTGTTGTGTTTTGCACGCACTTTAGTGAAAAGTCTCCACCACTGCCAGTTCCTGAGAGTCAGATAAACAGTGCAGTTCCTCTGAATCACTTTCATGGCTGTTAGCTGCTTTTGTTTCCTGCTGAAAGCCCTGTAAAATTTGGATTTTAGAAACTTCAAACTTCTTGCACTATTTGTAACATCTTTATCCACAATGTAACTACAATTGAAGAAAATACAGTGCAAGAAGATTCAAAGGTAGATGGTGTGCAATTATTTAGCAAGAACTCACTTTCTGCTAAGAAAGCCACAGGCCTGGGCCTGAAAGGCAATTATGATAATGGTCAGTTTCAGGTCACGTTCTTCCTCCAGCTGTGCCAACACTCCTGTACGGAAAAATATCTTGCTCAGACCAATCCGGTACAGGTTGGGGTCCAAGTCTAGATGTTTGATCTGATGATTAAAAAGTAGGAGAAGAAGTTGTCATCAAGGTACGCTAGGTTGAAATAAAACTTCAGTACAGTATAATATAAGAAGATATATTTTGGTTAACTCACCATAAGGGTACTGGCTTGTTTTCCATCCATGAACCCTTTAGAAATAGCGCCGGCAGCTAGGACCTCATAGCTAGAAAATGATCAATAGTTTTCATCAGTATTCTGCTTCATTAGAAACATCTAAATGTACGAACTCTATATTTGAAATGATCAAGCATTACTCACCGCTGGCGGAACTCGTGAAAGACGATGCGATTGGGGAAGCCCTGGCGACAGATGCGGATCCCTTCCAGTACACCATTACAGCTCAGCTGCTCGAGAACCAGATTGGCATCTATCTTGCCAGCCTTAAGACAAAAACATTGAAAAACAGACTCTAATTTACTATTACTTTTACTGTATGTATAAAATTCTCTTAAAATACTTTTGAACTTTTAACTTGATTAAATATATTACTAGTTTAATGCATACACTTGGCATAACGATGATAATCTATGTTTGAATCCCATATTACACACAAATCATTTGAAAGCTGCTCTTGTTTACATTATTTAGTTGCACAGTAAATACGATTTGAATCCATATTATATATTTGCTGTGGCATACCCTTTTTTCGTGGTTGGGAATGATGCAGCGTACAAAGTTTGGTTGAGTGTTATGGAGAGTCGTCATGAGCTTGCCAAGAGACTCTTTATACAGCTGTCCTACGGTGCGGAACATGCCTTTCTTGGACTTGGAAGCAGTAGGACCTGCGCTATCAGACTTAGCCATTTTAGCCATGGTTTCCAAACCCACCACACGGTCCACTATATGGGAACAAGGGGATTTCTTTCAAAATGCATTTTGGACCATTTAAAATCATGTGAGAAAATTTAAAGATTCCTTTTATAGAGCATACATTATTCTTTTTCTGCTTAAACAGACAAACAGATGTGAATCATGTTAGTAGGCCTATTTTTCCTAACAAAGACCCACCCTCCTTCCAGACGTCCTGCACAAAAGCACTGGAAGAGTTACTCAGTAGGGCTGTAACATTGTCATTGAGTGGGTCCATGTTTTTCGTCAACCAAGATGTGGCATTGTAATCCACCTAATTTCAAATTAAACATTACTATTAGATTAGTCATAACTATATATACATTTTTCCATAATGGTCTCATGTTAAACACTTCTACTGCTGCTTCTGGAAAGATAGATGTTGAAAACAGTTGAGCTGTGTCACTTTTGATGTATTTATTTGATTAATAAAAGCATACATTTTTGTTAAAAAATACCTTGCCAGCATAGTGTTGCACAGTAAAGAAAGTCTTCTCCTTTAGATTCTTGGGTTTGGAGAATTTGCAGTGGCTTGAGTGGGTGTTTGTGAGTTTTTCGACAAAAGAAACATCGGTTGCCTTCGGAAACCAGCATTCCTCGTCTAGCAGAGCTAGGATACCTGGAGGATTATTCTATAAGGGAGAACCAAAAGAAATGACATAACTGAGTAACTTTTACAGATGATCAAAGATTATTAGTTTACACATAAAATCTATGAACGGTGTTAATAAACGAACTGGTCTCTCAATGAGCTCAATGCAGGGCAGGAGGTCTAGGCCAAAGTCAATGAAATTCCACTCAATGCCTTCCTTCTTGTACTCCTCCTGCTCCAGGACGAACATTGTGTGATTGAAGAGCTGTTGCAATTTCTCATTGGTGTAGTTGATGCACAGCTGCTCAAATGAGTTATCCTGTGAGAAAGGGGGGATAGGGATGGAATGAAAGCCTCAAGTTTTGAAAGTTCATGTTTGGATTTTATAAGACTTGTATCATGTCAGACTCACTCAAAAATCTCAAACCCAGCAATGTCTAAGATTCCCAGAAAAGAGGCTCCCTGACGCTTTGTCTTATCTAGAGCCTTGTTGACACGTGCCAAGATCCAGCGAAAAAGACGATCATACATGGCCTTGGCCAAGGCTTCCACTGAAAAGTCAGCCTGATAAATGAACATATTATTATATTATATAAATTCACATATATTATATATTACAAAAATGTGTCCTCATCTTTTGTATTACCATTTCACAAATAATTGTTTTTTGTTCACACTTTAGATTAGAGTCCAATTCTCACAATTAATAAACAATTAACCCACATATTTTGCCTTAATAAACTACTGCTTATTAATAGATAGTGAGGTAGTTATTAAGTTTAGGTATTGGGTAGGATGAAGAATATGCTCATGCAGAATAAGGCATTAATATGTGCTTTACAAGTACTTAGTAATTTGCATGCTAATAATCATCTTAATAGTGAGAATTAGACCATAAACTAAAGTGTTACTGTATTTTTGATTACTAGTATAAATTCATTATTACTAGTATAATATTACAATATAATATTACAATACAGTTTACCCAAACAGGACAAGTAAAATATCTAGTTACATGATCCTATAACAGTAATGTATTATAACTATGGTACAGGCATATATTTAACCTTTGTACAGAAAATTTACTCGCAATTGCTGTCCTGTGTCAAAACATGAGTGGAATTGTGTTTTAGACCAGACGTGGAATGCCAATTGAGTGTGACCTGGATGCAAAGTGGGGAGATACTTTGATAATAATATGATCGTGCCAGAAGAATAGGGTGACAGCTTTATTATGTCTGGTCTCTCTGTAATCTCAGGAGCTTTTATTACATTTTACGCATGCACAGTAAAAAGATTCAAGCTTTTTCTGACGTTTCAGCGTCAATCTTTTGGAAAATGTTAGTGTGGGTGGCGAGTGTTTTGAAACGCCATTTTCAAATGTATCCGGGTTAATGTAGACATAGCCATAGTGTGGTAATGCACCTGTTCTTTGGTCTGTGCCTTCTGTACCAACTCTCGCCCTACTTTAATGCGAGGAGTGAGGATAGCTTTGGTGAAGTCAATCACATTATCCCCTGCAGATGGCACACTTTCTGTGCAGCTGATGGATACATTTAACACAACATATAAGCATTTTGTTTCAGCCTGGTTAAGGATAAGAGCAACATTGCAGATTAATCCTGTGATTGTTTACCTGTGTTGTCTGGCATGCTGGCCTGCTCCTGGTTTTTCTCTGCTTTGAACTCAATGTTCCCTAGCTGCAGCACAGTAGAACATACTTTCAACATGCCTAAAAGAAATGCAACACTTCATGTAAAACAGCACTAAAAGATAGGAGGCAATGTTATAATCGGCAAAGTTTTGTTAATACCTATTCTTTCCTCCTCATTGAAGCCCAGGACCTCCATGGCTTCTAGAGTCTCAACCAACATTTCATCATCTTGCTGGTTTTGTACCTGCATGTGCCCAGCCACCAGGAAACGGTAGTTACTAAAGTCTTCTAGCAAGAGCTCGTCTGTGGAAGAGAATGATCGCTAGTGGTACAATATGTCTGAAATGATGCAGACAACACTCCAACTGTCACAAACGAATTTTCTGCTTTTTGCCGAAATCTGCATTCTTGAATGTAATTACACAAGATTTAATAGGCAGTTGTTAGAAATTTTTGATCCTCACCTCGCATTTTATCCACTGCTCCAGCCACCATGTAGTAGAAGATGTGGAAGGATCTTTCGATTTTGGCCTGTCGGATAGACCGAGACTTTTCCAGGAGGTCTGGATTCATTAAGACATTAAGGTGAAAATGAATCTGCTTAAATTTATGGTGTAAAATTGCATATTTTTTAAAATGTTTGTTCTAATTGATTTTGATATCAAATTCTTCATAAAGTTAAAGATTAATTGGAATGGCTTATTAGGATACAGGTTTCAATGTTTGCTCCAACGATGTAGCCAGTGTTGTCAAAGTTGATTTTAATAAATTTACCCTGAGAAGTTAAAAACAAAAGTTGATTATAATGATAATCAAGAAACATTCAATACCAAAACAATGAACTATTAACTCACAAATCTTGAGGAATTATCATTTTTGATGGTCTTTGCATTTCCAAATGCCTCCAGAATGGGATTGGCCTGCAGAAGCTGCTTCTCTAGCTCCCCCTGGAAAACAAAATGTCATTCATTGCCATTAAATGCTGTCAAACCAGGCACTAGTAAGGATAACATATACCAAAAAGCTATTCTAATGTACTTTACATTTAATGTACTATACATACATAACCCCCATTGCAAATCAGGTTTATTGACAAATAACTTTCAGCTGTTTGCAATAAACAAATCAAACTAATGTAATTAAAAAAGCTCAACACAACAAATGTTTCAAGTGGTTTCCCCAAATTCAACTAAAAAAATGCAACTTTTAAAGACTTCTGCAGTCTCAAAATTATTCAACCCCTTCATGGCAAGCATCTTTAGTACTTAGCAGAACACCCTTTTGCTGTTATGACCTGCTGCAAACGAGATGAATAAGCAGATACCAGCTTCTGGCAGCATTTCTGAGGAATCTTAGCCCATTCCTCATGAGCAATGGCCTCCAGGTCAGTAATATTCTTGGGTTTGCATGCAACCGCAACCGCAGCCTTCAAATCCCACAAGAGATTTTATATGGGGTTCAAGTCAGGTGACTGTGATGGCCACTGTAGGATCTTCCAGGACTCCTTCTGCAACCAAGCCCTGGTGGAATTTGAGGTATGCTTGGGATCATTGTCCTGTTGGAAGGTCCAAATGACGCCCAAGCTTCAGCTTCCTCACTGATGGCATGATGTTTTCTCATAGGATTTCCTGATACTTCAATGAATCCATCTTGCCTTCCACATGCCTGGAGGTTTCTATTTCCAGAGGCTGCAAAGCATCACCGAGCACCACCATGCTGAACTGTAGACAGTGTTCTTTTCAGCACATGCTTCATTCTTCTTCATCCAGACATACTGCTGATCCACAGGGCAGAAATGTTCTAGTTTTGTTAACACAATCCCAAAACATCTGTGGCATATTTATATGATTTTGGGCAAATTGGATCCAGCTTTTCTTGTGGTGTACATCTTCATCTTTGAGTTCTGACATGGTTTAATACGCACCTTACTGTACAAGCTGAAACCTGTTGCCTGTTGCCACCAAGTCTTGCTGCAGGGCTTTTGCAGTCAGTCAAGGGTTTTTCTGAACCTGCCTTCTGAGAAATCTGGTTGCAGCCGTTGATAGCTTTTTTCTGCCCTGTCCAGGTAGTGTAACCTCTGTTCCTTTAACTTCGAACTTGCAAACTATGCTTCCAACTGGGTCTCTAGGAACATTTAGTGCCTTCGCTATATTTTTGTATTCTGTTCCTTGTTTGTGAAGGGTGATGATATCTTATCTTAACTTTTTGGACCATTCTTTTGACTTGCCATATTTCTAACATGCAGTCAAACATGACACTCAACAAACAGTTGAGGTATAGACCCTTTTACAGCCCACGTGATCAAAGAGTTGCGCGCGCATTTTGGCAACGGAAGTGTTGTTTCCCACTGGCTCTAACGTGTTAGCAACTCCGAAAGTTTATCAAAACAGTTTCCCAGCATCAAAATGTCTGGTTGTTGCGTTTAAGGTTGCACTAATCGATATTCCACCAAGGGGCTTAAGTTTTATAGGATTCCGACAGGATCACGGCCGTTTCAGAAGAACCGGCGGCGCCTGTGGCTGCAGGCGATTAAACGTGTTGATTGGAGCGAGGATATAATAAAAAAATGCTTGCGTCTGCAGCGCCCACTTTATATGGGCTGATTCTCGCCATACTTCCGTTGCCGATATGCGCGCGCATACGTTGCCACGTCATCATTGTGTACAAACAGTAAAAGGGTCTATTTCATGTGTTTTAGCTCACGCACACCTGGTGCAACTAATGAAGCCCTTGATTAATTGCATCAGGTGTGCTTGAGACAACACCTGTTTTAAGCTTTTTTGAGGGACTCTATTCAGGGGATTGAATAATTTTGAGACTGCAGAAGTCATAAAAAGTCGTATTATCAGTTGAATTTGGGGAAACCACTTGGATTATTTGTTCTGTTGAGCAATTTCAATTACTTTTGTTTGATTTGTTCATTGCAAACAGCTGAAAGTCTGTCAATAAACCTGATTTGCAATGGGGAATCATTTTGATTACAAATGTATATATTCTGTGCTATATATGAAAGTAAAAGAACATTTCAGGTATTGGTTGTGTTTAATGCTTATTGATTGACGTGTAAAAAAAGACAAGGACAAAGACACCGACATCCAAAATGTACATGACAAGGAGCTCAGATACTCACATATGCTAACTGGGGTCCTTTTTGTTGCTAAATGGAAGCAAATAATGAACAAGTTAAAATGGAAAGACTCCAGTTTGAAGGTTCTAGGAAGTATTGTAGGAATTGTCTCAACAGCAATTCTATTAATTATTGTGTCTTTGATGTCCAGTGATTGTTAACTTGAGGTCTGCATATCCTGAGTATTATTGCAAAAAGAGAATCCAACAGTTGTGTTTTGTTGGATAAATGCACAGCCACTAAAAATCGCAAAGCACATCTATAACTGTAAATGAAACCACCACCACCACCTTGTTTAGTGCTGAAGAGTTTTTATCCTATCACAAAGATTATTCTATTATTCTAATATAACACTACACTGTTATCAAATTCTTAACACATTAATGAAGATAAGCAAAAATACTGTCATCATAACAGATACTGTATGAAGTATTAAATGTCAATAAGTTACATGATAAGAAAGTTTGAACTCACAGAGCCGGCGTCTCTCTTCCCCTTGTGGGAGGATGCTACAATAGCGAGGTACTGGATTACTTTTTTGGTATTTTCCGTTTTGCCTGCACCTGACTCGCCACTATTAAACATACATAAAGAATGCTGTCATGTTTCACATAATCATTTGCATAATAATTGACATATCAGACTGGTTTGCAAATATAATGATATTGAGCATAGGACTGTATTATTTTAGGGCCCATGTGATATTTGAGCAGTCAAACTCAGGCTTGCAAATTCTTGCAAATCTATCTGCTGATCACATCTTTCCTGAATGGTGCCTCACAGACACAATGGATGGGCTGCAAGTGAAAATTAGTGGATGAGCCTAAAGAACTCGTTTTATTAGGCTTCTAAATATCACAGTTATGGATCAAAATTGTAGCTCTCTATGGAGAAAATAACATGTTGGATATTTTAAAACTCACGTGCAGAGAATAGACTGGTCCTCACGCTCTGTGGAGAAAAATAAACAGAAACATTTGAACTCAGTACAAGGACAGGGCAAGAAATGCATGAATTGTCACAGTTAAGAACCTGAACGAGCTTAACAAGGGGCCAGGCTGTCTAAACACAAACTCCACAATTGTTCACTGAAGGTCCCCACCTCCGAAATCTTACATATTCTAAATTGAGTACAGGGTGAGATTAACTTCTTCCTTCCAAAAATAGCTGTTAAAAAATTCAATGAGAAAGGGAAAGGCCCCATGTATGGCAATTTTGATGGCTGTAATCCGCAGCCTGTAAGACGCAGAGCCCGACATACGCTCTCTCCACACAGCTGGCTGAGCTGGACTGAATAACTATAAAACATGAATCATCTTCATTCTTCATTGCCGTGTGCAAATACACAACATAGAAAGCATTATGTTTGGCAAGAAAAACATGATTTTTGTATCTTGGATGAGAGACCAAAATGATTGTTGCTAGTATTAAGCCTGTTAATTTTACTAACTGTTTGTATTCAGTGAGTTCAGACTGGTGGTCACCTTGCAGCATGTTTCTATAGGCGTTATCAGCGACGGAATAGATGTGGGGAGGAACCTCGTGACGCTTCTTCCCCTTGTACATCTCAATGATCTTCTCAGAGTAGATGGGCAACATCTTATAGGGGTTCACCACCACACAGAAGAGGCCTGAGTACGTCTGAAGAGTTTACAATAGAAATATATGTTCATATATGCCAGGAAGCTGCAATATTATTATACATTTTATATAAAGTGGTACACATGTGATTGTTTTTCATACTATCAGGGGTTTCAATCTTTTTGACACCAGGGACCCCCACATATAAAAGTATTAGGCACCTACTGCATATATGGTCATGTATAAAGACTCATTTGCTACCGTTTGGGATCAGTAAGATTTTTTAAAGAAATTCATTCTTTTATTTATTTATACTCTTATAAATTGACCAAAAGTTAAGTAAAGATAAAGAAATACTACAAAAAAAATATATTTTAATTAAATGCTGTTCTTTGGAACTTTCTATTAATCAAAGAATCCTGAAAACATATATATAATGGTTTCCACAAAATATGAAGCAGCACTACTGTTTTCAACATTGACAATAATAAATGCTTATTGAGCTCCAAATCTGTTTATTAGAATGATTTCTAAAGGATCATGTGACACTGAAGACAGTTAACCATTTATATATAAAATCTGGATGTTGTATTAAAATATTTAATTATTGGACTGTTAAATGTATTAACATAAAGAGAAATATTAAATTAGATTTGTCTAAAGCTCTTCACTAATGTTTTCTGCAGACGCCCCCAATTGTACCCTAGTTTGAAAACACTTATGACAAAGATACGATCAAGAATAAAAACGTATGCGGTTTCTACCAACTGAATAAGGTGAAGTTTGAAAGCACTTACATAAATGAGACCTGAGAAATACCTCTCCCTGAGGTTGTGCAGCACTGAGGCCTCATTCAAGCAGGTCAGTGCGGCCATGTCTTCAACCTTGTTGAACTTTGGTGGATTCATTTTCTGGATGTCATCTTTTTTGACGGTCATCTTCCGTCCATTGTCGAGCTCAACCACCACCTCATTCTCTGTCTCTTCTTTGATGCTGGCTGACTGAAAACCTTCCTTTTCTGACGGGATCCACACCATTTTTTTGGTCGACCAATCGGCCTGGGCCACCCCAGTGTTTTTGAATTCATTGTCAAGGAACAGGAACTTGCTGCTGTCTTCGTTGTCTGGTTGTGTGGTCATCTTGAAGTATTTCTGTAAGTTATTCTGTGAAGTAATAAGAACTGTGTTTTATCTGTCTGTATTGGCTCCTTTGACACTGTGATGTATGTGCAAACATAGCCTCATTTTATAGGCAAACCACACAGCCATATCTTTGCCACTCACAGGCCACTTGTTCTATACAGCTATAAACCTGTTAAAAGGTGATAATAAATGCCCCATGATCATCCCTTATATGGAGTGTGTCCAGTAAAAGCTTCCTCACACACCATTGACATACTGGTGTCAATTTATATTAGCTGTTTTGTATTTAATGTATCTGATTTGCATGACAAATTTTCAGGTCATTTTACAGTCAGTACGTCATAGACATTTATAATCTTCTTAGAAAATATTTATACTGTTAAAATTAATAAAATGATGGATGTTCTACTGATCTCTGCAATTTTCAATAACCCAAACTTTATAAACATTACAAAACTCTTTTTCTCTAATTTCTACTGTTCCAACATTAAAATATGGCAAATGTAAAATTGTACTGATCAATTAAAAAATACAGTATGACTTTCTTTTCTGAAGATAAATTAAGATGAATAAAACAAAACAACACACACACACACACACACACACACACACACACACACACACACACACACACACACACACACACACACACACACACACACACACACACACACACACACACACACACACACACACACACACACACACACACACACACAAAATAAAATAAATTAATACTTACATGCTATGGTAACCTCTCCTTGGTTTTGCAGTGCCAATGTATGCGTAGAACAGTATCCAAAAAATGAGTTCCTTGGATGAACTTGATTAATTTTGGAGTCTTAATTTATGGACAGCCTTAGCTTTGGGTGGGTGGAGCAAGTCATTTGGACCATCCAACAGCTGAAGTTATCTGAATAAACTACAAGAGATATTGGCCTATGCAAATTATGAGGCTTTTCCTCTGAAAGGCATATTTTGTAAAGGTCATTAAACACTAAATGACCATCTGCCTCTGTTGAAATGCCTTCACTGAAGTCATTATTAAATATTTATGTTTAACCTGGTGAGTAGCACATACCTGGTAATTGTAGCGCTTATCCATTGGACAAAGTCTGCCATACAACTCATCAAGGTCATGTTTATAATTGGTATAGGCTATTATTATGGTTCAATTTCATGGTTAACTCAAAAACAGTTTCTTTGACCACTTGAGCCATTTTAACATTTAAACCCGTTAGGCTATCTATTTCCAAGGTGCGTTCATTCAGAATTAGCATAAATACGAGATTCCGACTGTTAAAAAGTCGACCCTGTAGAACTCGTAATTACAACTTGTAAACTCAGAATTTTCTGAGTGCTCTGACTTGTATCATGTGATCGCTGTACAATTTGACCTCTGCATATTAATTTTGTAGTTGATTGTGTTGCCATAAACACATAATTCCGAGAATGTTGGTGCGTTCAAGTCATCTCGTATAGATCGTAATTACGAGTTGAGCGCACTTGAACGCCACCACAATGTCGTAAATACCAGTGGGGAGCTCGGGATTTTCTTTAAGCCCCGATCTGTACGAGTTGGGGGCGTGTCACTGAGGAACATGGCGGAATACCACAATACTTAAAGGTATTCAGCAGTGATATTGATAGACTTTACTATTTACAGCGAAGTAAGCTAATTGCCTGCACCGAATATGATGGCATTATAATAAAACAATGTAATGTAATGATAAAGTTTGCAGTGGCTTCATAAATTAATTAAAAACATAAAAAATCAAAGCACACCTGATGCACATTTATTTGTTCTTCATTTTCTAGATCTAGAGTTTAAGAAACTTGCTCTATTTTTGCGTAAATAATTAATAGAAAGTACACCGCCTTCTTACTCCGACGAAAGTGACTTGAACGCACATGCCGTCAAAAACACGACTTCCCACCTCGTAAGTACGAACTTCCCAGGAGGACTTGAACGCACCATGTGAACAGCTCCGTGCCGTTCACATGACGTCACAGTATTATGACATCATGTGAAGGCAAAATGCTGTTAGTACTTTTTTTGGTGCTACTTTATTAGTCAAAGTAAAAAAAAAAAATAAAAAAAAAAGGTTGCCTAATAGTAAGTTCAGGATATCCTTTGTCTAGACAGTTTTTAGGCCTACTATTTTTTTTATCTAGTCTAGCTAATCAAATAGCCAATAGTAATAGTCACTATTGGAATAAGGATCTAGAACTAGTAGCTTATCTAGTATCAGCCGCTGTTTAAATAGGACAGAACACATTTGAGTTAACCTTACCAGCAGGTCATTTTTATACAAAGAATACTTTTTTACTCTCATTACCGGGCTTGCCAGATTGTTGTGTGTGACTCCTGTTTGTTACGTCAGTTTGAAAAATTGATGAATTAACAGCGCCCTCTATGCTTCATCTCACATATCACACTTCCACACAGCAGGTCACTCGAGACACTCGGTCCCTATCATCACCATAACACACAGCAGTGGTTATGAAACGAAGGCAGTGTAAACCCAGCACGCTATAACAGATTCTTCCTGCGGCGAATGGGTATTGACAGTTTCTGCAGTTTGGACGGTTCTGATCCGTTTTGGGTAAGTAAATGAACAGTTCTACCGTCATGAACTATGTTTTACCGACGATATTGTTTTCAACAGATTGCCACGGTTTGCCGGGTTTGGGTTGCACAGCATGAGATCCTGGCTGTGTCTCAAAACATAGCGAACTGTCTACATAGACAGCATTTATTGTGCGTCTTAGGCGCGTTTGAACGACCGTTTCGAGAGCCAGATAATTTCCGGGCATCAAATGCGCTCGTGAAGAGTTCACTTCGGATTGAATGCGTCTATAACGCCGAATAATGCTGTCAAGATAGGCACTAGACTAGGTAGTTAAGTAGGTTTTGAGACGCAGCCACTGTTGCTAAGCTAACCGGTTAGCCACACAACAAACTACCATACGCATATAACTCTCCGGAGACTTTCATTCTGTAGTGTTGATATTCCTCTATGACAATCTAACTGTCGCATATAAGAGCGATTTATAACACTGACACCTGCTCAATGTGTGTCTTTATCGCCATGTGAAGCATTAGAGTTAACTTGTCACTGCTCTGACTTGTTTTTGTTTAGCTTATTCCTCGCATACCAGACAGTATCCTTTTAACAAACTTGTGTCATCATTTGTCATATTTAGAAAGAATTAATCTTTGTTTGTTTGTGCTCCAGTTTGTGGAAGGTCTGACTGGTGGGTGGATTAACAGTATTAATTGTAGTCTGACAGGTTTAGACAGTAAGTTTGTCCTTCTGGATCAGAGGGCCAAAACATTGAATTATAAATCACTCTGACAGATAACATGCATGCCAAGAAAGTGTGTTGCTTATTTTGTAATGCTCTCAGCTGTTATGTTGACAAAGTTCTTTGTTTGCCCAAAGATTTAATGCTATGAAATATTTCCAAGTTTGTAAATGTATTAAAACTGTTTTAAGTCATAGGGCGAAATAGTAATAATAGAAGAAATATAATTACATATTAAACAAATGATAGAATTTTAGAAACAAATGATCACAACCATATTATGACATTATTTTAATATTTACTCTTAAAAAGTTGTACTTGTTTTGTTTTACGTACAGTTCCCCCCCCAAATTTTTGTATTTCGTAAGTTGATTTTTAATTTCATTTATTTTTTACCATGATTAATACAACTAATACTGCTATGGTATTTAAATAATTTACAATTGAATATTATAATTTTTCTTTTATTATTAATTTTTCACGTTTTTTCTTAGTAATACTAGGAAATTGAGGGGAAAATGTGTTCAAGTGTAGCTTTTTTGTTTTGCTTATTGTTTTTTCCATATTATTTATTGAGTAAATTTAACCATCTTTTTTATTACTGTAATTTAAGTGCAACAAATACTGCCATGCCAAACACAATATACAATAAAAAATGATCAATTTTTAATTATATTTTTGCCTAATTCTTCATGTTTTTTTCTTGTTAAATTGCTGTGTTCAGTTCTATTAAAGTATATTTATGTAGCTTTTTTGTTATACTTTCTGGAATAACTTTGCTATAATTCAGTAAATTCAAAAATATTAACATTTAATTTAATCTAAAATATGTTTTTTTCCTTGTTACAGTAATCTGAATTTGGGGGTGAAATATGTTCTTGACAGGTTTTGAAAGATTCACATGACTGTTGTCATTACAGTTGATGATGGCAATGCTGCTCAAATGCATTTAGTTCAATAGCTTAAGCCTCAAATGTCAAGAAAATCACATTTCATGTCCTGTTCTTGTGTATTTAGCAGAGTAGCCCTTATTTATTGATCCATTATTCTCTTGTACATATTGATCTATTTTTCCTCCTCTGACAGAGACATGATTATGGGAAGAGATGCTCCCTACAGAGAACAAAATTACCATAGTTAAAATAATTCAGTAAATTTTTTAGGCATGTTTTGGATGTCACTTCTTAAAGGAGACTTTTTTTTATCAAGAAGCTGAAGACTTTCCTCCCTGCTCTATTGCGCAGAAAAGATCCTTGACTTTGGTTCTCTGAAAGATCTGCTTGAGAGTTCTGGAGTGTTTGTCCCTTGCACACATTATTGGGTCTTTGTGTGCTTTACCATTCGGCCAAGAGCCCTTTGCCTACTCCAGTTGTTACTTTGTTTCTAAGTTTCGTCCAAAGAATCTCCATAGATGTAGAATAGAATGAACCCCCCACCTTTATCCTCTCATGTTTTCAGGATTGGAACCGGACATGGCAAACACACAAGCCAGACCTGACACCATGTTTCCAGAACACACTGCTGGTTTGGATACCCTGCCTCTACCTCTGGCTGTTTGCACCGTTCTACATCCTATACATCAAAAGCCATGACCGTGGATACATATGCATGACCCACCTCAACAGAGCCAAAACAGTGAGTTTTAACAAACAGGATTCTGGTACTTGCTTTTATCTAGCAGCGTGCTTTATGACTGAGCTGTTTGAAGGTCATGTGACTCTCCTCCAACAGGTTATTGGGTTCACCCTATGGCTTATCTGCTGGGCAGATGTTTTCTACTCTTTCTGGGAAAGAAGCGGTGGGGCTACAATAGCCCCAGTCTACCTAGTCAGCCCCACAATGCTTGGCATTACAATGGTGAGATCCTAATCCTTTTCTTATTCATATATATATTGAATTATACTACTTTGCTTGTAAGTTACTTGTGTTCCTCTTTTATTTGCCTGATGTTTACAAAGTTGAAGTGTTTTGTAATTGAATGTGTTGTTCTATATGTTTTAGTTGCTGGCTACGTTCTTGATCCAGTATGAGCGGATGAAGGGGGTCCAGTCCTCAGGGGTGATGCTCAACTTTTGGCTGATCGCCATAGTGTGCGCTACAGTCACCTTTCGCTCCAAGATCCTGCTTGCATTGAATGAAGTAAATATGACATTTGTGTTAAAACTGGCAGTTTCTGCAGTCAGTCCACATTCATATGTGATTTGAAATCAGATTTTTTTGGGGGGGAAAATTTAGCCCAGTCTGAACAGTCAGATACGAGTTTAAGTAGTTTCTTTTGTCATTTGAAAAACAGTATGTGTCACATATGTAATATCACACAAATTGCGTAGCGTCTGAATATACTCATTTTGGTTAATTATTTCCTCATAAATTTCCTCATGTGATGTTCACTATGTCAAGATTTGCGCATGAGTGAATGAATCAGCAGTTTTGGGTCCGGTATATTCACAAATGTGTCGCTTATGATCTCTCATGCACCGCAGCAGAGGCCAAATTTCCTGTTTCTTCCGACACTGACACAACTACTCATCAGTTTCTGTAGAAGAAAGTCTCTCAGTATTACATTGACTGTTACATCATTACTATAGCAACCAACATGTAATTAATGATATACAGGATGTTGAATAAACTGGACAAATGGATCATAGGTTACCAATTGCAAACTGATAGTCAGTCCTAATGTACCGATTTAAAAACCAAATCATATTTGTCTGTAATGCGAGCGAAGCCTTAAAGTGTTGTTTGATCCAACTGTCTTTCTTTCTTGATTCAGTCTGCCAATGTGGATGTGTTCAAATATACCACATTCTACATATATTACACCATGCTGCTCATCTCTCTGATCCTGGCCTGCTTCTCCGACCAGCCTCCACTCTTTTCACAGGCTGTCAAAGATTCGGTTTGTGAACTTTACTTAATGAAGGTAAAGGTATGCTTCATTATATGGATGTTGAATAGATGGCCAATACTGTGAATGTTTTTGTACAGAATCCATGTCCAGAGTTGGGAGCTTCGTTCCTGTCCAAAATCACTTTCTGGTGGATCACAGGGTAAATAAATAAAAATAATAACAAACAAATGACTGCGCTTCTAGAATTCCTTAGTGGTTATTGCCTCTGATACATGGAGGTATCTAGAAGTTGTAGTCTGACTCATGTAATTACTTGATCGAATCTGTCCCATAATTTTCTGTATTATTATTCTTAGTATTATCTATATCAGAAAAAGTATTTCTTCTGAGTATCCTTTTTGAAGGATCCTTCATTTTCCTGATGTTTTAAAGGGTTAGTTCACCCAAAAATCCTCGGAACACAACTGATGAAGATATTTTTGATGAAATCCGAGAGCTTTCTGACCCTCTATAGACTGCAATGTTATCACCATTTTCAAGGCCCAGAAAGGTAGTAAAGACATAGTTAATAATGTCCTTGTGACTACAGTCGTTCATCCATAATGTTATGAAGCGACGAGAATACTTTTTGTGCGCTAAAAAACAAATAAAAATAATGACTTTATTCAACAATTTCTTCCGTGTCAGTCTCTGACGCTGTTCACGTTGTAAACACAGTGTAGCTCTTCTGGGTTCTACGTGAGAACGCTGGCTCTGTATTAGCTGGCTCCCTGGTCAGCGTCACACACGTATCATGGTGATCATGTGAACAGCGTCAGACACTGACACAGAAGAAAAGATAATCTATAATTAGAAATAAAGTAGTTATTTTGGGGGGTGGGGTTGCGCCCATTCTCGTCGCTTCCTAACATTAGGTTTGAATCACTGTAGTTGCATGGACTATTTTAACAATGTCTTTATTACTTTTCTGGGCCTTGAACGTGGACAATTACGTTGCAGTCTATGGGGGGGTCAGAACGCTCTCGGATTTAATTAAAAATATCTTAAGATGAACGAAGGTCTTACGGGTTTGGAACGATATGAGGGTGCGTAATTAATGATGACAGAATTTTTTTGGTGAACCAACCATTTAATCTTGTATTCAAGATGGATGTTGTTTCTTGATAGTTAATTCATGTCCCATATGTTTCCTCACAGATTGATGGTGAAAGGTTATAAAAGGCCTCTGGAGGAGAAGGATCTGTGGTCGCTCAATGTGGAGGATAAATCTCAGAGAGTTGTGCCACAGCTAGTGTGGCGTTGGGACCAAGAATGCAACAAGGTCAAAAGGTTAGACTCAAGGAGTTACCTTTTTTTGTTTTACCAAGGAGGTACATAGGTATTTTTTAATGAAGTCTGTGGGTTTGCTGCTCAAATTACTAATCCTCTGGTTTGTATATGGTTTTTGTGCTAGGCCAGTAGATAAGACACTCTACTCCCCAAAACGAGCAGCAAGGGGAGAAAAGAAGGATGGACAACCAATAGAAGAGTCTGAGATTTTGCTTGCGAAAACCCTCCTGAAAACTGGCGATCCGTCTCTCTTCTGTGCTCTCTGCCGAACCTTTGGACCCTACTTTCTTGTCAGCTCTGTTTATAAGATTGTCCATGACATCCTGATGTTTGTTGGACCAGAGATTCTCAGGTATGAATCTACAGCATCAAAATTAGCTATTTATGTTTTCCAGGTGTAATTATTCCCATCTGTGCTGTGTTCAGGAACAATAGTACTCTGCGGGGGAAAGTGCAAGTCTTTCCCCTGTGTTTTCACAGTCATGTGGTTAGAAATGACTTTAACTCTGTGGGAACGACACAGTCAAAACAACAGCTGTGGCTCTTAAAAAGAGCTCCAGTGAAGAGTTAGTTTTGGCATGCTGGAAGTCGTGCCATCAGATTGTGCACTGGACCATGTTCAAATCCTCTCTAATCTTCTGAATATATCACCTTTACTCTTGGTAGTAAGCCTTTAACCAGTTTGCCCACTTTCCTTTCGCTTGAATCAAGAAGAACTGCATTCTGCCGCATGAAACATGATTGATGTATCCAGGGTTCCCGCGGGTCCTTAAAAAGTCTTAAAAAGTCTTAAATTAGATTTTTAAAATTTAAGGCCATAAAAAGTCTTATAAAGTCTTATTTTTACTTATGAAAAGTCTTAAATTTTAGATGACACTTCGACTTAGACATATATAAATGTTTTACAAATTAAAACTAATTAGCGTAGTATTTTTTTAATTATCTTTGTGGATTTGCTTGGTCACGTGACAATTCGCATCACATTCGCGGCAGCATAACGTCAGTCTCCTGCACGCGAGAGAGGAGAGAAGGAGAAAGTTGGCGAATGTCACTGTCAGTTCAGTCGTAAGTTCATTCTTTATGTGCGTAGGGGTGTGCGATGTGTATTGTCTAATATGATATTGTAATAATCATTGTTTTAACGATGTATGAGGCACTGTGAGCTGACATCGCATTTGTCTCGTGCTTTCACTGCGTGTGCGTGATGTGTGCAGTTAAAGGTAGGCTATGTCCCCAAATTAGTTTTTGTCTTATATTTACATCATATTATGTTCTTCTTATATTAGAATATCACATCAGTGAGTGCCGTTTTCCCGTGCACAAGTGCAATGTTTATGATATACAATAGTTAAATTAAAAATAAATTAACATTGTGAGTTACTTTTTAGACACAATATTGTTTGTTTTCCCTTTATTTCGCCGACTAGAATTTCAAAATGAATCCGTAGCAGTCAGAGTCTCAATGCAACAGACAGTGATGATTTCTTGACTGAAATCCGCGTTTTGAACGAGTCATTTTAACGATTCAATGAACAATCAATTTCTTCCCCGAATGAATCAGCCGTTTGAACAAATCGGTTGAATGAATGTCTCTCTCAACTCGCTTATTAACTTGCCACCACCTACTGGCGGTTTTAGTTTCATATTTAAAGTACCCTTTAATTAAAACGTTAAAATTAGAAATCATTTAAATATTGAATATTGAATATTTTATTTATTTATTTTTTAAACTCTCTCATAGCATGGAGTGTAAATATTAATGCCACTTCTGATGCTGCTTCTGTCACCTCTGCTCTGCAAAGATGGATTTTGATTGAATGATTTAATTTGACTGGTAACGGTGGTACTGTATAATTGTGTAATTAAGTATTACTGTATAAATAAGTATAATTACTGTATAATTTAATTTTAATAATTTGAATGTTAGTATTTGACATAAAAGGTGATGCATAACTCTAAATAGGTTTAGAAAGAATGTCCATATATAGGTGAAAATGCCCCTGGAAGTCAATTTAAGTTTGCAAATATTGCATATTAATTAATCATTTCTGTCACTGCTGTGAACTGACCACTGCATAGAATATGAAAAATATTAATATCTTCGTGAGTCAGCTGTCAACAACAGGCCTAAACCAGCCATGGCACCAGCAGAAAAACACAATCAGTAAAAATCATCTAATTATTATCAACAAAACGTTGAAAATATCGAGATATATTTTTGTTAATATTGCACACCCCTAATTTATGGTATTAATTTTGATTTCTTCAGGTCTTAAAAAGGTCTTAAAAAGACTTAAATTTGACTTTAAAAAGTGTGCAGGAACCCATTTTTTACTCACGTGAGTTCTGTCTTTTGTATCTTAGGCTCCTTATCCAGTTTGTGAATGATAAAAAAGCTCCTACTTGGCTTGGCTACTTCTACACCACCCTGCTGTTCGTTTGTACCTGTTTTCAAACTCTCATTCTGCAAAAATATTTTCACGTTTGCTTTGTGACTGGCATGAGGTTACGTACGGCCATCGTTGGTGCCGTATATAGGAAAGTAAGTGGACTCTTGTTTGATAAAATGTGCATAACAGGGTGTAATAATGTTTTTATGCACCTTTGGTGTGTATTTGTTACATCACATTTAGACTTCAAATAATGCATTGTCCAATGTGAATGTGTCATACTTTAACTCTCAGAACACAAAACATTTTATTTATTGAAACCATCTAAAAAAAGAAAAGAAATACAATACAAAATCTGACTTTTAAATGGCATATACACGGCAGTTCAGAAGTTTGGGATTGGCAAGATTTTTTAAAAAAATGTTTTTAAAATAAGTGTCTTATGCTCACCAAGGCTGCGTTTATTTGAACAAAAAACATTAAATAATTTATGCCTGTGATGCAAATCTGAATTTTCAGCATCATTACTCCAGTCTTCAGTGTCACATGATCCTTCTGAGATCATTCTAATATGATTTTCTGATCAAGAAACATTTATTATTATTAATGTTAAAAACATTTGTGCTGCTTAATATTTTTGTGGATAATTTTTTTTGGTGAATAGAAAATTCTAAACAGCTTTTATTTGAGTTAGAAATTGTTTAAAACACCATACATGTCTTTAATGTTATATTTTAACAATTCAATGCATCCTTGCTGAATCCATTTTTCTTTAGAAAAAAATATTTTGAATGGTAGTGTAGATTTATAATGTTTTCCTTAATTTTGTCTAGGCCTTGGTTATTACCAATGCTGCCCGTCGAACATCCACGGTCGGAGAGATTGTGAATCTGATGTCTGTCGATGCACAGCGGTTTATGGACCTCATCACCTATATCAACATGATTTGGTCGGCACCTTTGCAGGTTATCCTGGCCCTGTACTTCTTGTGGCAGGTATGTGCCCAAACAAAGGCCTATTGGCATGTTTAATTTGTGTGCTCATTTCATTATACATCAGTAATGCCTGTTTTATTTTGCTCTCTTTTTATTATTATTAGAATCTGGGTCCTTCTGTGCTTGCTGGAGTTGCTGTGATGGTGCTGATGGTTCCCATAAATGCAGTCATTGCCATGAAAACTAAAACCTACCAGGTTTTTAAGCACTTTTCCTGCTCAGCAGGTTTATTTGCTTCAATTTCATTAATCAGATCATCGTTGTTGAATCTGATGCACTCACCCACAGGTTGCCCAAATGAAAAGCAAAGACAATAGGATCAAGCTTATGAACGAAGTGCTAAATGGCATTAAAGTGCTTAAACTCTACGCATGGGAACTGGCGTTCAAAGACAAAGTGTCTGCCATCCGGGAGAGTGAATTGCAGGTGCTGAAGAAGACCGCTTACCTTGGTGCCGTGTCCACCTTTACTTGGGTCTGCGCACCATTTTTGGTAGGTGGTGCCTTTGAGTGAATCATTTGACCAGAGTTCCAATCTTACATGGGCTTTTTCATTTCTCATGCCCATTGTTTTTGATGCTCCCTCATGGTTGTAAGACATTCACTCATGTGATCTTGTTTCTTTCACAAAGGTTGCCCTCTCCACATTCGCAGTGTACGTGTTAGTGGATGAACATAATATTCTGGATGCGCAGAAGGCGTTTGTTTCTCTGGCTCTTTTCAACATCCTGCGCTTCCCTCTTAATATGTTGCCCATGGTCATCAGCAGCATGGTGCAGGTATTCCTGTCTCTCTCTGTTTCTCTCTCTCTTTTTTTTAAGAATGTGGTTTATGTTATGAGAACTCAAAAGGTTTTGGACCCCGAACACAAAGCACTTGTGATCTTCTCAAGCAAGACCCAGAAAATCGTTGTCTTCCTAATTTTGAATTATGAACACAAAATCTATTGCTTCTTTAGGCCAGTGTGTCTTTGAAACGTCTGCGTGTATTTCTGTCCCATGAAGAGTTGGATGAAGACAGTGTGGACCGGCCAGCCATCACTGGATGTAAGTTCAGTTATTCACAAGCAGTTCAAATCTACAAAAGACCCAGTGTGCTGTGTCCTGTGTTGTGCTTTTTTTAGGATGCTGTGCATGTATGGCTCTCAAAGCTCTGCAGTCCTCAAACAGTTTCGACCGACAGGGGGGGAAAAGGATTGTATGAGAGAGTAGCACAGCTGTTCGATTAATCTGTGGGTTTAAAGTAATCTCATGTTTTTTGATGTTCACTTAAGAGACTTCATTGTTGTTTCCTGCTCATTCAGCTCCTGACTGCATTACGATTGCAGACGGAGCTTTCAGCTGGTCTAAAGGCGACCCCCCTACTTTGAAGAGGTAACATCATTTTGCAAGTAGTACTATATGGTACAATGAATAGCATCTTGTTCAATGTTATAGAGTACTAGGGATGGGAATTGAATGGAATTTTAAAATCCTGCTTCTGATGAACAATTTTGTTTTATTTTTGAAGAAGCACCACACTCACTCAACAATTAGTCCTAACTAAACAAATACAATATTTTTTGATACTATTTGTTACAATAAAGAACTGTTAACGTAATAATGTCATGAAATTCATTTGATTTTGGTTCTTTTTATTTGGTTCTCAATTCCCAGCCCTATGTAGTACTCTACATAACTGTTATTATACTATATTCAATGCATCTAAATTACTTTTAGCATTGACTTGAATATTGCGGTTACATAGAGCAGAACTGGTGAAACGGGCTTCTGAGGACATGACAGGCAAGTATATGTGCATGAACCCCGATACAGGAGAGCGTCAATCGCCAGAGGAATTGTAATCTGGTGAATCTCTATTGATATTAATGAGAAGGATGATGAAATTTGGGTTGCCGAATTCTTTTTAATCTTAGCTTGATTTCTACCTCATCTACTTCAAATCATGCATTAAACTGTTTAATTTGTCTTGCATTTTTGTTCACTGTAAATTCAGTTGTTAATATCAGTACACTCAAGGATTTACCTATAATCTTCAATCAACAATGAAGTGAATTAAGAAATCCTAATGAATGAATGAAAGTCAGTTATACCGTTTTGACACAATGCCGCCTTTGTCCACATAATGTTTGAACTGTTTGTTGTTCATTGTATCTGCTCTTGTGTCAGCGTGTCTCTCTCTCTCTTCAGGATTAATGTGCGTATCCCTGAGGGGGCCCTGGTTGCAGTGGTAGGGCATGTGGGTTCGGGGAAATCCTCTCTGCTTTCAGCTTTGCTGGGGGAGATGGAGAAGCAAGAAGGAAATGTGTCAATCAAGGTACAGACTCAAGCTACATATCTGAAAACAGTGGCTCTTTTAAATATATATTTAAAGGGTTTCTATTATGGATTTTTGAAAATTGCCCTTTATGTAGTGTGTAACATAGATCTAAGTGAACGAAAACATCCTGCAAAGTTTTAAACATGAAAGTTCACCGTATATAAAGTTATTGTCTCTCAAAAGTAAGAGTCGACTCTGAGTCGCTGATATGAATCGTTTGACGAACGATGCTTTTTCTCTAACTTTATGACGTCACCTGTACAAGTTATTTGAATAAGATACGCCCACTCATTGCGTTCGGAGACGCCAGGGAAAACTAACATCATGTCGAAGAGACGCTGTGTTTTGAAGTGCGACGCAAAAGCAAACTTTTTTCATCTGCCCAGTGAGGAGCATTTGAAGACTAAGTGGCTACAGTTCATATATACAACTATACCACAGAAATATAGCCACAACCTTGTTCTGTGTTTGTGTCATTTTGAAAATGATTGCTTCACAAACCTAAATGCTATAAAGTATGGATTTGCGAGCCGGCTGATATTGAAGGAAGGTTCAGTACCGAGTTTATTTGGATCAGCTTCCTTCTCCGAATTACAACCTGTAAGTATTACTAATATTAATTGTTGCTTTTATGTTTATGTATCGTGCTCAATAATTAGTTTGTGTGTTGTGTACACAGCGCAGCTTCTAGGTCTTCAATGTCAATTGTATTGAAATATGTGAAGTGTTTGTCGTTGTTAATGGAGTTGTCACAGCTAGGGCTCTCAAGTGTCACGCATTGAGCGTGACAGTCACTCATTTCGGTCTTTTGTCACGCTCTCCCGACACACATTGTATTTCTCACACTGAAAAAGTATTTGTAATATATTTAATATGCCGCAGCGCCCAAAACTCTGGCCGCGCCGCTCTCACTGTGGAACCGGCAGGAATCAAGCGCGTCTCCTCTGGTCTTGTTGATCTGGTGTTGTTAGCCAATCAGGAAATAGCACTATTGTATCTGGGTAAGAATTAACGCAACAACCAATGACACCCCGTCGGCTCGGTGTCACTCCTTTGGGCTATGGTCGCTAACATATCACCGCAAATTAGCGTCACGCAAAGTCGGGGTTTGGAAAAATGACTCGCTAAACGGTTCATATGGGAGTCGGTGAGCAAATCAGGTAAAAATAAATGCATATTATAAGAGAACAAAAGTGTTTCTCGTCATTTCATGCTTGTAAAACTGTTGTTGGGGACTCCCAGAACAATATTAGGAACATTTTAAATGCCATAATAGGTGCCCTTTGAATGTATTTAAGTTGAACAGAATATACACTGGGGCTCAAACATTTGAGACCCCTAGGGAAAATTATTGTTATTTTAATATGCATTAGTGTAATTTACTATAGTACATGTATTACTGTTTTATAATAAATATATTATAACAAAATATTTCATCATATTTTATTACGTCATTACATTAAATTAGCTTCACATAAATGTAATGAAAGTTGAATTAGAATTTCATAATGTCTCAGTATTTGATTTCTTCCCTTTTAATGACAGCAGAACTTGAGCTGCATAACCTCCACATGATTTGAAAATGATCCAAAAAGCATCTTAAGCCTTAATGGAAGCAAGAACATCTGACCGTCACATGATCAATGTCCCAAATATACTTATTTGATTTAGAATGGTGCAGAATCTGAAATACTTGTTATTCATTGTATGTCATACATTTATTTGCTCTGATTTCTTAAAGACATTGTCTTAATGACATTTAAGGTTTAAATAAAAGATAAGAGCCAAGGCTTTTGGAACCCTCTGTGTATTTGGATAACTGTAATAATGGGATAATAAAGAGACACATTGAGTGTCTGACTGTGTTTTTCAGGGCTCTGTGGCTTACGTGCCTCAGCAGGCCTGGATCCAGAACGCCACCCTCAAAGACAACATCTTGTTTGGACGGGAAGCCAAAGACAGCTGGTACCAGAAAGTGGTGGAGGCCTGTGCTCTCTTACCTGACCTGGAGGTCCTACCTGGAGGAGACACTACGGAGATTGGAGAAAAGGTAAACAAACAGATTTTAGAATGATTCTTACATTTTCTCTTAACCAAGTACGATAGAATGGTGATTAAAGCTACATGCCATCAAAGGCTGATTTTAATGCAACAATCAAGACTCTATAGACAAAACATGCAGTATGCACATTTAAGTGTTCATTTTATTATACCTCATCTTCATCTTCTAGATTTAAATTACAACAAATCATTTATAGGTCATTTTATCCACCTTATTCCTTACGAGCTTACTGCATTTTGAATTATGGGTGGAACTTCCATTCAAAAAGACTGAAACAAAGCATTTTAAAGGGGTCATATATAATGCCATTTTTGTACAAGCTAATATGATTATTTAGGGTCTAAATTAAAAGTTTGTAATATACTTTAATTAATGATTCTCATTAGTATTGTAAGAAAACACTAATTTTACCTGGTCAAAAACAGCTCTGTTTTCAGCACGCTGTTTAAGTGTATGTGCCTTTAAATGATAATGACCTTCGCTCACTCCGCCCCTCTGTTCTGTGCGTGCACCGTTTTTAACACAATAACCATAACGCGCTGTTCATTATAAACGTGGGATTATGAATTATATTGAGAACGTCGTACATAGAAAACATGTAGTAATGTACCCTGAGTGTAAACCTTAGCCGCATTCATCGTGAACCGTGCAGCTAGCGGTTTGCAAAGACTAATATAAAGATTAATATAAAGGTTGATAAATCGTTACACTCACTTCAGTTCTTCTAGAGGTGCAGCAGGAACACGAATAGTTGGTACCGATCCTTTTTTCAG
Organism: Chrosomus eos; assembly: GCA_036326025.1. Lineage (NCBI taxonomy): Eukaryota > Metazoa > Chordata > Actinopteri > Cypriniformes > Leuciscidae > Chrosomus > Chrosomus eos. Next base: position 29,626,638 of record CM070821.1, read on the forward strand.
GAGCAGCTTCTTAGCAAAACCAGCATTATACTGACCCTTGTTTATAAAGCAGTCTGGTGAGAAATGATTCGCGCAAACATGAAACCATTGACGTTGATCGTGGGGAATATTCCCTTTGAAAACAAACTCGGCCACTGCGTCTTCAGCGGTTCGGATTTAGGAACATTAAAGTGACTGCTGTGTTCCTTATTACACCCAAGAACAGAACACCACAATCGCTTAAGACGCCATTCTGATCATAGACAGTGCTCCAGTATCAACAATGACCGCGCCGGTCCGCGCAGACTTTGATTGACAGCTCACTCATGAGCGAGGGCGGGTCTGTGTTGAAACGTGAAACTTTGTTTTCCTTCATGATTTATTTTCAGACATCATGAGAATAACATAACACTTAGCATTTTATGCATTTTATTTGTGGCAAGAGCTCTTTTCAGTCACTGCATTCTTTCCCTCATGATTATTTTCTTTTTTCCCTTATGAAAAATGACCACATCTACTGCACATTTGTGGTCTGTTCTCCCAATTTAATTTACGATATATCGTATTAATAATTCACTGGAATTATCCTTACGCCTCTTTCCAGGTTTGTTTTCACAGGTAAATACAATTTATTATCTGTCAAAATGACAGAAATCACTTTGAAATGGTATCACGCAATGCTGAAGTTAACGAACATTTTTGATTAAGGCAACGTATGTTACATAATACAAATATATATTACTACAGTACAGTTATATGTAACCCGTCCGCTATTGCTGTGGAAAGAATCGCCCTTTTGGGGTTATTCATGGTCTGTTGAAAGTACCTTGTTGATGCTTTTACACTTTTAAATGTCCTTTCAATGTTCGATGGTTGAAGGGCGAGTAGAATAAAGTAATCTCATAACTTTTTTTTTTAACATATTGCATTCATGGAGCGAGCCTTTCACTGATTGTTTACAGCTTAACGGAAGTTACACCCATAATCTCGCAAAGCATTTTTTCCCTAAAGGTAATTTTTTTTCCGAAGCCGGAAATCTTCAGTTCAGTAGAACTTACATATCTGGTAACATTTTATTCCTAAAAACATTGTGAACATTGTTCCTGACAACATATTTTCTGATTTATGGAGTGATTAAAAATGGACATCCAAAATCGTAAATTTTACTTCGAATATTTCAGCAAAATGAAACTTGGCTTTGTACAAAGATCAGATTTCTGTACTAGAAATGTATGCAAATTAGTGGCTATTTATTTAGATAATGCATCATATGCATGTATTGCGATTAATTAATGGGGAAGTATGGTGCTTTTTTTTAATAACATTTTTTACCCTATTCACCTGTTGTGTCTTGCCTTAAATATATAATGACAGATAATTGGGTTAATCATGTGACTCTGTGATCTTAGGGTGTGAATCTGTCTGGAGGTCAGAAACAGCGGGTGAGTGTGGCCAGGGCTGTGTACTGCAACTGTGCTGTGTATCTGTTGGATGACCCGCTCTCCGCCGTGGACGCTCATGTAGGAAAACACATCTTTGAGAAGGTCATCGGACCTCAGGGCTTGCTACAGGGCAGAGTAAGGCCATTTCCCATGCATTATGCAAATATATATACATCTCTTATAGACATTTCACATCACTCACGGTGCTTTTTTCAGACTCGGGTTCTGGTGACCCACGGGCTGAGCTTCCTGCCCCAGGCTGACCTGATCCTGGTGATGGTGGATGGAGAAATCACAGAGATGGGCTCTTATGCCGAGCTTTTGAGCAGACAGGGCGCCTTCGCTGAGTTCCTGCATATCTACTCCAACAAAGAGCAGGAGGAGTCAGAGTCGTCAGGGGGAGGTGAGGCTAGCCGCCTCATGTCTTAACTTCTTTCATGCTTTCATGCATCTGTCCTTTCACAAAGCCATTTCCTCTGAATGATTACTATTGTTCACATTGCGTGTGATCTCTTCCCGCCCCAAGTAATCCATGTCTAGAGATAAATCTCTTTTTGTCTGTGTGTGTATATGTCTTCATCTCCATGTGTTCCTATTTTTTGTGTCCCCTCTGTTGGCTCTTCAGAAGAGGGAGGGGAGGCAGAGGACGAAAAAGGGGAATCTGAAGGTTTGAGGGTGTAATTGGTCCCCGGGCCATATAAATTGAATAGGTCTGCACGTATTGCATGGTAGAGTAGGGCTTATTATGCAGGTCTGAAATATTTGAGGTGTAGACTGAGTTAGGTTCCTTAGTACTTTCCCACTTCATTTCCATTGGATTATAGCTCACAACCATACATTTACCTATTGCACATTCTTGCACTGTGCTCCATTTTGATGCAGTAAATGGTACTCTTTTTCACAGTTTCACACTGGATCCCATTTCTACTTGAGAGCTGAACAATGACGTAACTGACTACATGTTACTACATTAATTAGATATGCACACAACATAAACATGCGTTCATGAGAATTTTTGATAGCATACACTACCATTCAAAAGTTTATTTGTTTGAAAATAGAGGGAAAAACAGAAATATTGTGAGATATTATTACAATTTTAAATTAATATTTTCTATTTTAAAATGTATTATTCCTGTGATGGTAAATTTACAAAGCTGAATTAACATCCGTTGCTCAAGAAACTTTTCTTATTATTATCAATGTTGAAAACAGTTGTGCATCTTAATATTTTTGTGGAAAGTATGATAATTTTTATTGAATAGAAATATTTGAATAATTTAATTAATTAATAAAAATTAATCATTTTTGATCTATTTAATGTGTCCTTGCTGAATAAAAGTATACATTTCTTTATAATATTTCTGACCCCGAACATTTAGACATTTGTATTTTAACATCAAAAGTAATTTAATTCAACATCGTATTGCAGCACATGCTGCTTTTTATTAAATGTTTGTAAGATTTTTTTAAATATATAAAATACAAAGTATATAAGTTATTATATTTGATGCATATAATATTTGTAAATTAGGTAATTTTTTGTTACACACACACACACACACACACACACACACACACACACACACACACACACACACACCACACACACACACACACACACACACACACACACACACACACACACACACACACACACACACACACACAGGGAAAGGTCTTATAGTATGTGTAGGCATTTACACTCATCACTCTGCTAGAATGGAGCACTGTGAATGTGCTTCAACCTTTGACCTTCACCAGTCTTGTGTCTGTCTTGTGTCTGAGATGATCGGCACTGTTACAGCGCAGCCTGCTGGTGATTCTTCTAACTGTAACCCACACCTCTGAGCCTAAAAACATTGGTTTAGCGTTTGTGTTTTTGTTAAACTGTCTCTCGTTTCAACTAGCCTTAGAGGTGTGGTTGCTTAGAAACAAATTATTATTGTCTTTTACTGCTATTTTAAATATAGACGTTTGTACTCAAAGACACACTGGTGCTCTAGTTGCTGCTTGATTACAAAAATTCTTGCAAACAATTGTGTTGTTGCATAGGCGCTTTTGAATTCCTTGACTTATAGATAATAGTGAGAAAGGTTGAGTTCTGTTAGTGGTATGGACATGGATTGGCATGAAGCATGTTGGAAGATGTGTGTAATTCTATCTGATTTAGTCAATATTTTCTCATCCACAGATGCAGTCCCACGGAAAGGACTCGAAAATGGGGGTCCTGCTGCCCTGTTGGGGTAAGAAATCGCTGATGTTTTTTCTAACTTATTTCTTTGTTCTGAATAAACACTGTCTAGATCAGTTGCGACGGGACCTGCAGCGAGTCAATTTTTCTGTCTTGATTTGTAAGCTGTATTCTCCTGGGACCCAGGAATAGACTTTTGTCCACTGTAGTGGACATTACATTTTAGTGAATTTCTCTGACACCATACATGTCACATTGTATGTCTGGATGTCCTGTAAAGAGCACATCACATTCAGGGCTTCTCAGAATTGTTAGAATCATCTTTATACAAAGTTTGGTTTAAAAAAATCTTGAAACCTAAAAATTGACTGGTGAATGAAATAAAATCCCATTGATTTTGCCTATATACATGTCATTTCATGACTTTTTATTTTTTAAACAACTGAGCCCTTGTGGACATAGCATAACATGCAAATACATTTTTTTTCTCCAATTGTTTCTTGTTCTAAACAATGTAATGACAAAAAAAAAATCTTTCTTTGGTCTCAGGAGAAGAAGTCTTTTGAAGCCATATGACAGCTTTGTGTGGGAAACAGATTGAATTGCAACTAGTTATTCACTGATAATTTCCTCCTTCATGAGAAGAACTGTTGTGGCCAAATCATCAGTCAGTGAATAAGTCCTTGCTACATCTCTCATGAATTCCAAATTTTGTACATCAGAATGAAAACCAAGAACGAAACCATGTACATCCAATGCATCAGATATGCGCACTCGCTCATTTGTGCTAGATTCTAAAATGAGTTAGGTTAAGGTTGATTAGGACACCATCTAATATGTACTAATAATCAAGTACTAATCATATTTTGACATTATTGACTTGCCTGGTGTTTCTCTGTCCTGTAGAGAGAGTCAGAACTCTCTCAATGCAGCCGGGACAGGTAAAACACAGAAGCCTGAACCAAACGATGCTGATGCTGCAAAGAAGACCAAATCTGCAGAATCTGCCCGACTGACCGAGGCAGACAAAGCCAACACTGGCAGGGTATGACTCCACCATCTCTATGTCAGTATGATTCCCTAAGGACATGTTATTTGTTATGTTTTTGGTTATGGTCTATAGTTTCTCTCAAAATCATGTCAAGGCTGAATTTGTGTCACTTGAGCTGATTGGTTCCTTTTTATTCTGAGATTTAGTGAATGATATTTGTTGTGCAGGTGAAGCTAGCTGTGTTTTGGGAGTACATGAAGGCTATCGGCTTACCCCTGTCCATCTTCAGTATATTTCTGTTCTTCTGTCATCATTTGTCCTCTCTGGGCTCAAACTACTGGCTCAGTCTCTGGACAGATGACCCTGTTATCAACAACACCCAGCCCAAGAGAGAGATGCGTTTAGGGGTGTATGGAGGCCTGGACTCTCACAAGGTGATTTTAAAAGAACTGACTTTCAGTTGGTTGCATTTGATTGTATAAATTCACATTTTAAAATCCTGAAAACTGTTATTAATTTGGCTACTTGTTCTCAAGGTCGAAGTGCATTACAGAACTTCTTTAAACGTTTTACCAAAGTAAAGCTTTTAGATGTAGTTATATGGATATATGCATATACCATAGCTATTTGGAATACCAGGATAAAAGTCTTTGAGACCAAAGACCATATTGAATTGCTCTAATTGAAAACAAAAAACACACACACACACACACACACACACACACACACACACACACACACACACACACACACACACACACACACACACACACACACACACACACACACACATATATATATATATATATATATATATATATATATATATATATATAAAAGCCATTTAGCCAACCATTTTGGAATATTGTGTATTGTGGAATACGTGAATATTTCAGTTCAAGAATTTAGTTTACAATATCAAAAAATGCCAATTAATAATGATAGTATTTTGTAAAATTTAATGATTTTTAATGATAAATTGTGTACGAAATATTTTCAATTAACCTTTTTACCAGTGGTCAAATTAAAAATACAAAGATGTTAAATTATGGCCCCTATATTAATGTCAATGCAATGCATTTTTTTTCAGTTAATGCAATTAAACATCCTGTTTGTATCCAAATGTTGTTTTGTTTTACTTCTATATAGGTAATTTTTATGTATATTTGATTGATTATTGTTTTTGTAAGTTGGTCCAGAAACTAGTTTGATTCTGAAAAGCCAGCTTTTTATATAAGTTGTTTTCTTCTTTTCTCTCTGTGCCAGGCATTGCAGTGTTCTGCTATTCTGTGTCAGTGTCTGTTGGTGGGATCTTAGCCTCCCGCTACCTGCACCAGACAATGCTCTACAATGTCCTGAGATCGCCCATGTCTTTCTTCGAACGCACACCCAGCGGCAACCTGGTCAATCGATTTGCCAAAGAGACAGACACCATTGACTCGGCCATCCCTAGCATCATAAAAATGTTCATGGGCTCACTGTTTAATGTGCTGGGCTCATGTGCTGTCATCCTCATCGCCACGCCGCTGGTAGCCGCCATCATCCCCCCTCTGGGTCTGCTGTACTTTTTTGTACAGGTCAGTCAGTTATTTTACCTTCTGAATGATTGTTAGCATAGGCTAGCAACTCTTTAGGGTAAAATACAATGTTGTAGCAGTAGTATACATTTAAATAGAAAAGATTTGAGATAGAGAGTTGCTGCTCTAATGTGTCTTTCCGTCTTTGTTAGCGTTTCTACGTGGCGTCATCCCGGCAACTGAAACGACTGGAGTCTGTGAGCCGCTCTCCGGTCTACACGCACTTCAATGAAACTCTGCTGGGCACCAGTGTGATCCGAGCGTTTGGAGAGCAGCAGCGCTTCATCAGGGAGAGTGACGGCAGAGTGGACCACAACCAAAAAGCTTATTTCCCCAGCATTGTAGCTAACCGGTGAGAACTCACAGAACCTCACTAGGTTTTAGGTCTCATTTACTTAGCTATATTAGGGTTTTGTTGTTTGGAAAGTTGAAGTTTTCTGTGTGTCTTTGTGCCTCTGTGTCTTGGAGATGGCTGGCGGTGAGGTTGGAGTTTGTGGGGAACTGTATTGTGACATTTGCAGCTCTTTTTGCTGTGATGGCCAGGGACAGTCTGAGTGCAGGAATCATGGGGCTTTCCATCTCCTATGCGCTGCAGGTCAGTCTGACATCTACAAATGCTGAGATACAGGGCAGATGTCCACCCAAGTTCTTACTACTATTGTATTTCACAAAGGTCACAGCATCTCTGAACTGGTTGGTGCGGATGTCCTCTGAGCTGGAGACTAACATAGTAGCGGTGGAGAGGGTGAAGGAATATGGAGACACAGAGAAAGAGGTCAGTGCACCAGCAGGCAGATTGTGTGTGATCATTCTGTACTTCTGTAGAGTCCAATCTGTGATTAGCCCGGTTTCCTTATCTCACACTGTACTAGAGAGATAAGGACAGTCAGCGCCCTGGGAGGGGCGGGGAATAGTTTGTCTACAAGATGAGCTACTTGTTTCCAGAAAGAATTTGTGTATTTGATACATGACGTCTCCATGGATTTTTTTTCTTTGCCATTATGAGGATTTTAGGTTATAATGTATATGAATGTATAAAGGGAATGTGTATATCTGAGATCTTGTAACTGGTCATTTTTTACCATTTGTCTTTTGCTATTTCTAAAAACGAATTTATTCACTAGTTCATTATAAATGGACCTGCAGTGTGACAGATACTTTTTTTAAAGTACAAATATGCTATATTTCTTTATAATTATTACATACACATTAAAATGTTACATTAATTGTATACACTGCCATTCAAAAAGTTTGCGGTCAGTCATTTTTTTGTGAAGAAATTAATTCATTCATTCAGCAAGGATGCATTAAATTGAGCAAAAGTGACAGTAAATGCATCTAAATGTCACAAAAGCTTTCTTTTTCAAATAAATAGTAGTCTTTTGAACTTTCTATCCATCAAATAATCCTGAAAGAAAAATGTATTACGTTTTCCACAAAAAAATTAAGCAGCACAACTGTTTTAAAAATGTGATAATACTAATAAATATTTCTTGAGCATCAAATCGGCATATTATAATGATTTCTGACGGATCATGTGACACTGAAGACTGGAGTAATGATGCTGAAAAAAAATTCACAGGAATAAATTACATTTTAAAATATATTAAAATAGAAAAGTTATTTTAAATTGTAATAATATTTCAAAATATTACTTTTTTACTGTAAAATAAAGGCAACCTTGGTGAGCATAAGAGACTTTCAAAAACATCAAAGAATCATACCAACCTCAAATGTTTGAACGGTAGTGTAATTAGCAAAATTAGCAGATTAAAATAGTAGGTAACACTTTACAATGAGGTTCATTAGTTAATATTAGGTAATGTATTAACTAACAATGAGCAATTAGTTACAGTATTTTATTAATCTTTAATGTTAGTTCATAAAAATAAAGCTGTTCATTGTTTTTTCATGTTAGTTCACAGTGCATTAACTAATGTTAATAAATACAACCTTTGATTGTAATAACGTATTAGTAAATGTTGCAATTAATATTAACTAAGATTAATAAATGCTGAAGAAGTATTGTTCATTCTTAGTCCATGTTAACTAATGAACCTTATTGTAAAGTGTTACTAAATAGTATTAGATGTCTGCTATGAAATGTTATAGTTCATGTCAAAGTTAACTTTATTTACTTTCAATCATTCATTTGTTTCAGTGTTAAAGATGGATTGTTGAGATGTGATTGGTCTGTGCTGTATTGATGTCCCTGTTCACAGGCTGAATGGAGGTTGGAGAATTCAACTCTTCCTGCTGGCTGGCCGACTGTTGGTCACATTGAAATCCGCAACTTTGGCTTGAGATACAGAGAGGACTTAGAGCTGGCTATTAGTGATATCTCAGTCAACATTGAGGGAGGAGAAAAAGTGTGTGAAACCATTTCAATATCCAAAATCTGTTCATGCTTTGACTTTAGCAGTAAACTGTTCATTTAGTAATCTTTTCACCTACAAAGTCAATCATGTATGTATGTTTTTGTGTGTTTTTCCTAGGTGGGAATTGTGGGTAGGACCGGAGCAGGAAAGTCCTCTCTGACATTAGGGCTCTTCCGCATCATTGAGGCAGCTCAGGGGGAGATGTGTATAGATGGAGTGAACATTGCTGAGCTGGGCTTGCATGAGCTACGATCCAGAATCACAATCATTCCTCAGGTATTGCGCTTGAATAGACCTGAACACTCATTTAAGTCACTCATTTGCTGTTATCAATAATACAGTTGTCACACTGTTGTTTTTCTTTCAGAATCTATTTTTTTCCCCAGTTAACTTGCCAATTAAAAAATTGAACTCTGCTGTTTTTGTTTGTCTTTTTCATATATATCCACCTTGCTCCACTATCTCAGGATCCAGTGCTGTTCTCAGGTTCCTTGCGTATGAATCTGGATCCCTTTGATGGCTACACTGATGAGGAGGTGTGGAGATCTCTGGAACTCGCACATCTCAAGAACTTTGTGTCCGGCCTGCCTGACAAACTCAACCATGAGTGTTCAGAGGGTGGAGAGAATCTCAGGTACAAACTCGAGACAAGCTTCCTCCCTCTTTATCACTTGACTAATACCTGATCTGATTGTTTCTGACTGGATATTCTGGGCTTTAGTTTGGGTCAGCGGCAGCTGGTTTGCCTGGCTCGAGCTCTCCTCAGGAAAACCAAGATTCTGGTTTTGGATGAAGCCACTGCAGCTGTGGATCTGGAGACGGACGATCTGATACAGTCCACTATCCGAACTCAGTTTGAGGACTGCACCGTTCTGACCATCGCACATCGCCTCAACACCATCATGGACTACACAAGGTAATCTGCATACTTATTCTTTGTTTTTGGCATAATGAATCTGCAAAAATATCTGATTAAAAATATATCATATAAAACAGCAACAACGTTTTGTCATTATATAATAATGTTTAATAAATATTTATGTAAATAAATACTTTTTTTTTTTTCTTCTCAAGGGTGCTGGTTCTCGATAAAGGCAAGATGGCAGAATTTGATTCTCCATCCAGTTTAATTGCCAAGAAGGGAATTTTCTACAAAATGGCTAAAGACTCAGGTTTAGTCTAATAATTAGAGAGGGTGAAGAGCCCTCTGTTCATCTAGGACATATCACTGGGTGGAGCCCATGGAGAGTGGACTCTGAAGTTACCTCTTCTGTGGGCCTGGAGCTCTTACACACACATACACACTGTCTGAATATGACACCACTCCCTTGTTCCACTCCTCAGTTACTGTAGCCCTCCGTTTTTCAATCGCATTTTAAAGCTTTCGTTGCTTTTGAAGGTTGTTTGATGCCAACATTTGGGATGTTTGATTTCTTTATCACTGTATTTGTTGTCAGTTTTCATTTGAAAGACTTCTAATTTGAACTCTAAACTGGTAGTTACTGATGACAACCTTTGTTTGCAACATTGTTTCACTTGAAGGAGCAAAGAACAACTTTTCTCTGTGCAGTGTACCTTTGATGCAATGGTCAGTTGTATACTGACCAAACAGCTGCTGTGAAATCCCTCCATGAGCATGAGGGGCTTCATCCCACGCCAAAGTTAATATTTCAAGCTATTCTCATCATCAAAGTAAAAGTTCTCCAAAAAGAGACATTTGAGTTTTATCTCCAGATAGCCATTGTTTTCTCTCAATTAAACTTTATTTATACTTTAAGAATATCTGTTACAATATATTTCTTTTCTTTCATGTAATATTATTTTATCATATAACATATTTATTACTGGGTATTACCCACTGATGGTGACTTAAGCCTCGTCTTATCATTATCATGCAGTAGAGGCTACATTGGCCTACTGCTTTCATTGGTGAATGTATTTAGCTGCCGTATTTGATTTATGATCCTTGTTTACTGCTATTGTTTTTCAGTGATCATTTTACCAAAAACAATGAATGCACTTATTGTTCTGTGTAAAAAAAAGTTAAACCAGTGTGTGTGTGTGTGTCCCCTGTTTTGGTGGGGGTGATATTGTTTTTAATTTAGCAGGATTTATCCTAAACCAATTTAAGGTCAGATACCCAAATTGTAGTAGTTCTGTAAGGACAGGTTGTCGTGCAGATTGCTTTACCTGCTGACCTGTGTGCTGTGTGCTTCACTCAGTGTGCTGTATACCATATATCTGTTGAATGTACGCTTGAGTGTGCCAGGTTGTTTTATTCATCAGTTCCTCCACTCTAGATCATTTAAGCCTTTTGAGGTTTTTTTTTCAAGGCAATTTTTTTTAAAGAACTGACAAAAAAAGTTACATACTTGTATGATTTGTATCTAAGCATAAAGGTAATTATTTGATATTTGTATACATGCACTAGTTTTAAGTGTACTTAGCTTCAAAAATCAAGCTATGTAAAGGGGACATATGAATAAATTTTTGTAAAGAGCCCATAGTCTGTTTTTCTTATCTTTTATCTCATTGTACTTAACCGTTTAAGAACCTGTTTTCTTATTTTGTCAGAGAGAGAAATAAAACAATTACTTTAATCAATACTACCAACATTTATTTTACTGAAGCTGTCCAGAGAATAAAAATAGCTTTTTCAAGTCTGACATTCACACGTGAAGTGTGCATTGAAAGGTTATAAATATATAAAAATACAGTTATCACACAGTACAAAATACATAAATACTGACGTAAAGTTTTAGAGTATGGAAAACGTACTAGTATTAAAACAGACAAATTCTTTATAAGGATGACTGCATTGCTTTTTAACATGAATCGGTGTTTCTCACATCATAAATAGCTTACATCTTTCACCTTATAAAAATGTAGGGTTTAATATGCTGACATGATTAATAAACTCCTTCAAGTAGAATTGTTACTAGTTCTATAGCTGTCTTTTCGGGATCTTCTACAAAACTTCAATTTGACAGCAATGAGATATGGTGAACATGGCTATGCATACTGTCTGACCATGTGCATTAGTTTGACCTATTGAAGACCTCTGCAGTGCATTGTTACGCAAGTCTTCATATTCTGAGATGAGAATGTTGACGACATGAGAGAATTAGTCTGTTCCTTTAGCATCTCAGACGTCAGTTAAAGATTCAGCAGGAGAATGCTAAAGCACACCGCTTCTGTAATACTGGAGAAAATGTAGACACCTGCTCTTGTAGAACGGCTATTACGGACAATACCTCTTCATCCTGAGCTTTGTGCTTCTCTTGACTGAGAAGGCAAGACATGCACTTTGGTCAGTACTGTGATGAAAAGTTTCAGGTAGTGTCAGAAGGTGTATTGGTGAGATGTTCTGCACCATTATTTTCATAGTCTCTCACGAGTGAAGAGTTGATTCTGTCACTGGTGGTTCTTTTAAAGGATCACACTAGCCCAGCCTCGCTGCACATTCGGTAAAACTGACCACGCTGAGAGATCAGATTGGATGGAGAGTCCATCTCTGTGATGTGCCCTCTGTCCATCACAATCACCCTGTTGGGAACAGTTGAATAGGACTGGGTTAGAACATTGCCATTAATCATAATAGTATTCTACTTAGAAATACACGTGCACTTTTTTTTTGCACCTTGTGTAGTCCATGATGGTGTTGAGGCGATGTGCGATGGTCAGAACGGTGCAGTCCTCAAACTGAGTTCGGATAGTGGACTGTATCAGATTGTCTGTCTCCAGATCCACAGCTGCAGTGGCTTCATCCAAAACCAGAATCTTGGTTTTCCTGAGGAGAGCTCGAGCCAGGCAAACCAGCTGCCGCTGACCCAAACTAAAGCCCAGAATATCCAGTCAGAAACAATCAGATCAGGTATTAGTCAAGTGATAAAGAGGGAGGAAGCTTGTCTCGAGTTTGTACCTGAGATTCTCTCCACCCTCTGAACACTCATGGTTGAGTTTGTCAGGCAGGCCGGACACAAAGTTCTTGAGATGAGCGAGTTCCAGAGATCTCCACACCTCCTCATCAGTGTAGCCATCAAAGGGATCCAGATTCATACGCAAGGAACCTGAGAACAGCACTGGATCCTGGGGCAAAAAGGTGTGGTTGTAATTAAAGCACTCAATCGTTAAATTTTTTTTTTTTGAAAGTTTGTGTCATTGCTTTGCTATTAAATATGTTTCCATTTTCAGCTGTACCTGTGGGATAATGGTGATACGAGATCTCAGTTCATGCAATCCAATCTCTGCAATGTTTATCCCATCTATGTAAATCTTTCCTTTTGCTGCCTCAAGGATCCGGAATATTCCGAGAGCTAGAGATGATTTTCCAGCCCCTGTTCTTCCCACAATTCCAACCTGAGTGGATTAGATGAACGGCTTAGTACGTAATAAAAAGTAAAAACACAAAATGTGTTTATTTCCTCCAGATGTAATATTTACTTTTTCTCTCTCATTAACACTGAGGGAAATATCTTTCAAGGCCCAGTCAAGACCGCTGCGGTACTGAAGTCCATATTCCTGGAATCCAATGGATCCTGATCTGGGCCAGTGTGACGGGAGTGGACTGTCCTCGAAGGTCCATGGTGCCTGCAACAACCCAAGACAGACTTAGTGACATCAAGAATGAATATAAAAATATACTTTGGGGTCACTTTGCATAAAGGAATTTATGTGAAAAACAAAGCATTCAAACCAACATTACCTCCTTTTTTGTTTCGGCATATTCCTTCACTCGCTCAACAGACACAATGTTGTTTTCTACATCAGTCCATGCCCTCACAATCCAGCTCAGGATCCCAGTTACCTGAAAAAAAAAAATTCTTGAGAACTTCTTCCCTAATAGGCAGAAAATAACATGCATGGCTTTTTGACTTGCTTAATGAGTTCCTTACCTGGAGAGAGTGGGACACAGCTAGCCCTACGATTCCAGGGCTTAAAGTCGCCCTTCCCAAAACAGAGAGGATAGCTGCAGCAAGGACCAGCAAGTTACCCAGAAACTCTAGATTTACTGCCAGCCACCTTTTGGAATAACATTGAAGATATTTTAAAAAAGTTAGATTGAAGGGCCAGGACTAGTAACAATGAATAAGACTGTATCTGACCTGGTGGCCACAAATCTTGGGAAATAGGACGTTTGATTGTGGTCCACTCGGCTGTTAGCCACTAGGATAAACCTAGGCTGTTCACCAAAGGCCCGGATCACGCTGGCTCCTTGAACTGTCTCGTTGAAATGAGTATAGATGGGTGAACGGCTCACCGACTCTAGTCTACGCAACTGACAGGATGTGGCCACGTAGAAGCTCTGAATACACAGGAGAATAGATGTCAGATAAATGACTGGTGCTCCTTTTTACAATACTCGTGCCTGCTGAGCAATCTGTAGTAGCATACCTGGATAAAGACATAGAAGAGAGTCAGTGGCAGTATGATCACTCCTGCAAAAGGAGTTGCCATCAGCACGATAATGCAAACCTCCAGAAGTTTGAACACATAGCCCAGCATCATCTTTAGACCATCAGGGATCATGCAGTCAATGGCGTCTATCTCTTTCGAGAAACGATTGAGAAGATTACCACTGGGTGTACTCTCAAAGAATGACATGGGAGAGTGAAGTACATTGTTGAGAAGGTCCAAATGAAGATGCCGAGATGCAATTATTCCTCCAAGTGAAATAGCCACAGTAGTCCCAAAAATGGCAGTTCCTGCAATATGACATCACAATTAATGATCAAGAACAACACAAAACCCAAGGACACTCCATGAAGGTTGAGAAATATAAAGGATATTTAACCTTGTGCAAAGCCGAGAGCTCCAAAAACACCAAGCTTCAGATCTGTGTTGACCTGAGTTCCATTTACAACCGGCTCATCTGCCCACAGGCTTAGCCAGTAGTTGTAGGCCAGGGAGGCAGCCTGCTGAAACGCATAGAGGAAGATGATGGGGATGATGAGGGCCAGACCAATGGTCCTGAAGTACTCCACATACAGCTCCAGTTTCACCTGTGTGACCCATTATGAAGAATGTGTGAGGAACAGTACTCTGGATGATATAGTGCACTTTCAGGCTATTATGGTGTTCGGAACAATGAAGGCCAAAGGCCTGTGATCAGGGGGTTAAAATTAGATCTTTGTGGTGACACGAGAGCATCTGAAACGCGTGTTGTTGACCTGTAGCTGAACTTTAAAATTGACCTTCCAAGTATTGGTATATTTTGATGTGTTTACCCATTGTTTGCAATGTGTGTGGATGTGTCTCTAACTTACTCGGCCTGTATGGGCTTTGTCAGCCTGGGTCAGTCTCCCAGTTTCCTCTTGGTCCTGCTCCTGTTCTGTGTCTGATGTAGCCTCCATGGTTTGTATACTGGCACTTCCCATGTCTCCACTTCATCAAATAAAATTGACAGAAAGGTGAATATGTATTCTTCAACAACGGTTGCATTTGCAATTTCAAAACTTGGTTACCTGATGAGTTGCTCCTGGGAGAGGTCAATAGAGAAGTCTGTCATGCTGAGACGAGAGACTGATTTCCTGGTCCCTAAAACAAAGTGAATCTGCATTTTTAACCGTGTTAACATGAACATAGTGTTGTGTAGTGTTTAGTAATTTGTTAAGCTGCACTCAATCTTTTTTATCTTACCTCTGTGGGTGGCACTTTCCTTGCGTTCGCTAACAGAAAAGGCTTGAACGAAGTCAGCAAAGGCGTTTTCCCTGCTCAAAAGCTCGGCATAAGAGCCCATCTCTGTGATTTCTCCATCAGCCATCACCAGGATCAGGTCAGCCTGGGGCAAGAAGCTCAGCCCGTGAGTCACCAGGATACGAGTCTGTTTTAGGGAGCATTATTAAATAAGCTAGTTAGTTTGTTTGTTATTTTAAACCTGTTCATGTCTGTTGCAGGGTTGGACAAAATTCAGAATTGAAGAACGTTCCCTTTTCATTTAAGAGTTGCAATTCAAGTCATCCACTTAAAGTTTAATGGGAATGACAGGATGAGAAATTAGCTAAACTGCAATTCAAAGAAATTCTTTAAAGCTTTTTTTTTCATCTAAACTTGCTTTTCTAGTTTAAAATCACACTTTGCGTTTTGAATTTCCGTTTATTTTAATTCTACTTGCATTCAATTTCAAATTGCTATTCACCATATTTTCCTACTTCAATTTAGAATGTAGCATTTCACATATTAGATTTTAGGGTCACATATTTCGTTTATCTTACTCATATTATATTTTATTTTTACCTTATTTTTAAGAACTCCATTAGGTCCAATGACCTTTTTGAAGATGTGCTGACCCACATGTGCATCCACAGCTGACAAGGGATCATCCATCAGATAGATATCAGCCTTCTTGTAGACTGCGCGTGCCAGACTCACTCTCTGTTTCTGACCTCCTGACAGATTCAGCCCCTGCAAGCATTGTAGAAATGTAGTGGGAGTTTTACTCTGCTGGTATCCCTGCATATTTGAAATTTAAAATAAATATATATATAAATTTTTTTATAGCTTTACACTTTAGTCTATCATGTCTGGTTCAAACACGGTGTAACAGTCATTCTCAATCTATGTTTACCTTCTCTCCAATCTCTGTCAAGTCTCCTCCAGGTAGGATCTCCAGGTCTGGTAAGAGAGCACAGGCCTCCACCACTTTCTGGTACCAGCTGCCTTTCCTCTCACGTCCAAACAAGATGTTGCCTTTCAGAGTGGCGTTCTGGATCCATGCTTGCTGAGGCACGTAAGCCACAGAGCCCTGAAAGAAAGTGCTACTAAAATTATATGTGGAATATATGAATGATGCCAATATATGTTTAATAATGTTTCTGAATGATTTACTGTAACTGTGACGTGGCCACTTTTCTTTTCCATCTCTCCCAACATCGCAGACAGAAGAGAAGATTTTCCACTGCCCACATGACCTACCACAGCCACCAAAGAACCACGTTGCACTTTGACATTGATCCTGCAGAAATGAATCGTTGCCAGATTATTGTCTTCATTATGCTTAGAAATGGTGGATCTACAAATATATATTCAGTCACCTACCTCTTGAGACATGGTGTACTATCTTTAGACCAGCTGAAATTGCCGTTGTCAATAACAACACCATCGCCATCTGACAAAAGGAAATGAAGAGGTGAGCTTATGTTGTTCCAAACCTGTATGACTTTCTCTACTTTGCAGAATATTTGAATACATTTGCATTTTTCCATGCTCTTTTCAGTGCAGTTGCAGTGAATGAGAGTTGTCAAGGTTCAAAATACAAAGATACCATAATAAAATTATTCTATACAACTCTTGCACACCGTATATTTAAAATATTTTGGAGACATTTGAGCTTCATGGACTGCTTGAACTAAAATTATTTTCACTGAAACCATGAAAATTCTAAAAATCCATGTCTTGTTCATGAGAGAAAAAGACAAATTAATAATGCAATAAATATATTAAGTCAGGTCTTTTCAAAGAATCAGCTAACCTGTTAACCAGAAATGAACTGAATCTGAATTTGTATCACGAATCAGACTGATTCGGTTCTCAAGTTCATCTCACTGATTAAAGAAGTTAATTCTTATGAAGCCTGTTGCAGAAGTTAGCAGCTCACTGGCACATAATTCAGAATATTTCCTTTTGGTTATGGAAGACGTAACATGACATCATGACTTTTGCGTAAACATACACGCCACTTTCAAGTCAAGTGGCGTGTTATCTAGCAGCTATACGCATTTTGAGCTGTCCGCGTGTATGCGTGTATGTCTACGCCGTTAAATGTCCGAGTGATTCCGCGTGTGTGTACACGCCGTTAGATGCCCGAGAGAAACGAAGAAAAATGTAGATCTACATCTGGGGAGCGATATTTTTTTTCAAGGGATGGTAGGGGAAGACTCATAAATGGTATTAACCCCAGTGACGGGTAGGTTTAGGGACGGGGTTGGGGTAGGTCATATATTTATACAGTAATGTAACGTTAAGTCAACGGCGTTCATAAACACACTGAAAAGTGATTATGCGTGTTGATAGCACGCCAAAAATGGAAATACAAATTGGCGTGTCATACATACATACGCCATTTCATGAGATCAGTCTGGAAAGCCATACAGGCCATGAAGGTGAGTAAATTGACAAATTTCATTTTTGGGTAAACTATCCTTTAAGTGTGCATTGCATTTGAGGCTCATAAAACTATATCACAAGTTAATGAGGGGACAGGATGATGATAATTATTTTGCTTAATACATTTTTTACCATCATCCATGGGATATAATTGTCTTGTCTCCAATATTCGGATGAAGTAGAGAGAAAGACACAAGCATTCTCACAAAAAATTCTCTTTGACCTTTTGTATAAAAAAGTTGCATTTTAAAATGTGTCTTTAACACACAAAAATGTGGAAAAAGTAATAGAAATATAATTACAGCTCCAAAGCTGAAAATCCCCTTCCAGTGACCACTGCATGAAGTCATACGCATTTCAGCCACTACTAACACCCACCTCCTAGCCGCACAATTTCCTTGTAGTGTTTGCTGAATTAGTGCATTAAAATTGTTTCTGACTGCCTGCACAAATGGCCATGACTTGTATTATAACTACAAAAATATTCTTCAAGGTGGGTCTTTTTGGCAGATCAGTAACTCATTATTTTTGTTTTTTGAATGTCGGGATTTGTTATGGCTTCCTGCAATAGGATTCCACCATCACATTGACAGGGAAAAATCTCTTTACTGCTCAACATGTATAACAATGTTGGTCATCTAAGGCATATAAAGCATTTTATAAGCTTCAGGAAAGTTTGAAAACAATGACAAGCTAATGCACTCACCAGGATTGTAGGGAACTTTCTCCACACTATCTGGTTTCAGCTCGTCTTGAGAGAGAAACTTTCCGAGACGTTTGAGAGAAACCACAGCCTTAGAAACAAGAAGAAACAAAGATAACTTATTTTTGATAATTTACTTGAAAATACACAAATATATAAATACATAAGCGTTCAAATATTTGAATTGCAGTAATGCTGCTCACCTGCATGGTAGTGCTCATTGCGAAGGGCAGTTGACTGAGTGGAGCTTTGAGAATATTGATGAGAGCCATGGACACAAAGACCTTCTGAGCATCCAGAACATGCCTATCATCTATCAACACGTACACTGCAAACATGGCAAATGCAATCTGAAGGCAAAGTGGTGTACAAGGTTACAATTCTTCAGTTGTTAGGACTATATTAATGTGTTAAGATGAAGAAATCATCCAAGAATTATGAAATATACCAAGAAAGTTGAGGAGTTGAAGGAGGCGATTGATATTGAGTAAAGGATCTGAGACTTCTTCAAAGCGTTTAGCTCTTTTTCCCTGTAGCCAAGAACACGTTCTCTGAAAGCATTTTCCCAGGCATAAAACTTCAAGATCTTTATTCCACTCAAAATCTCATTCATAAGCTTAATGCGGCCGTCCATGTACTTCATCTGGACCTCCTGAGAGCAGAAAACAGGTTAAAACACATGTGAATTGAGAATCATGCAAGCAAAGTTGTTTACAAGGCCAGAAAGAAACCAATATGGGCAAGTTTCAATTCTTTAGATGTTTCAGTCAAAGCAAATAAAGACATTTTAGTTTTACAACAAATACTGTGGTTTTTAGACAGAACTGGATTGACTCTCCTCATGCTCATGTTTTAAATTATCAGTATCATGAAGTTCCTGGGATGACGCTGTGTGCTGACACGACCTCTGTCGCCACAGCACGAATATTATGGAAATGTTGTGGAAAAAACATGGATGATACCTGGAGCTTGCTTCTCATTTTGGCAATTAACCCATTTAAAGGGAAGATGAGAATCACAGTGGCGATGCCAGCCAACGCAGATGGGCCAAGACGCTGTACAGAGATGAGACATTGAAATGAATGCACTCTTAGAAAAACTGTGCAAATATTTTATACCTTATTTATGCCCAAAACATTAGTAGTAGCTTACACATCTTTATTTCTAGAAGCATCACTTCTCACCTGCCAGAGGAAAAAAAGACATAAGGCGATTTCAATCGGGGCCACCCACACTGCATTGAAGTACACTACGAAATCCATGAGTTTCTGGGTGTCAGCAGAAACCAAGTTCACTATCTCTCCGACTGTACATGTTCTACGGGCCGCGCTGTTGATGACCAGAGACTGTGGAGACAAAAATGAATGTGAGAACCATTATATGCATTTTTGCATTTCTTAGTAAACAGTTCAAAAACCTACCTTCCTGTACACTAGGCCCATAACTGCAGTTTTAACCCTCATGCCCACCGTGAAGCAGGTATACATGTACTGATGGTTGAAAAGGGACTGCAGACAAGACAACAGGAACATCAGAAAGGCAAAGAGGTAACCCTTCCACAAGGGGCCATCTTCATCCCTCACAAAGCCGAGCAGTAGGCTGAAGAACAAGAAACAGACATTGTTATGATTTACTGACACCCAAAGTAGCACACCATATAAGTTGAATTGAATTTAACCCGTTTAATCCCAAATTTTTTCTTGCAATTTGAGTACATGCATTTTACTCCTTAGACCTCCCTAACACTCAAACATTATGCCCTTTTTGATTTTATGTTGGTTAAGTTAGTGAAAAAATAGGTTTTATACTCGGTCACAATAGTGACCGGTGGGAAACGCCATAGTCAGAATTAATACAAATTCTTCAATTAGACCTATTTACACAATACATTCCAAGACATCCAATATCTCGTTTTTTCATTTCATGAAGGAGGCTTAGTGAGATGAGAAGGTTGTCATGTACAAAGTTACACCCTGGAGGAACTTCTGCTTGTTCGGCTAGACCCCTATGGGCTCGACCATGACTACACTTGGGCCCTGTCCTAGGCCAGTTTCAGGGAGATGTGTGTTCATTCAGTGCACTGAAGATGGGTCGTACGTTGTAGAAAGGGTTGTTGGGTTGTTTGGGGTCATGTGTGGGGCACACCAATTGGTTCTCATGAACATCTGCCTAATCCTCCAAATATTTCACCTCTGCATCGCCATTCAATACCTGGCAAATGGGCCATTTCACCCTGGTACTCCCTATCTGAGCCCTCACTATCACAGTCACTTTCAATTTGGGTGGGGGATGGGGGGGTTTAGGGGGGGGGGGGGTTGTCACATATCGCTAGAAAGTCCAACACATTGATAGTTTCTGGGATACTGATAACTACACTGAACAAAATTATAAACACAACACTTTTGTTTTTGCCCCCATTTTTCATGAGCTGAACTCAAAGATCTAAGACTTTTTCTATGTACACAAAATGCCTATTTCTCAAAAATATTGTTCACAAATCTGTCTAAACAAGTGTTAGTGAGCACTTCTCCTTTGAAGAGATAATCCATCCACCTTACTGGTGTGGCATTCGTTCAGTGAAGGATTAAAAGCCAAAACCTGTGTTTTCAATTGAAGTACTGTCACTGTGTTATACTACCGGTCACAATTGTGACCGTTAACAAATTTACACGTCTTACGAACAAAATATATATGCAGGAGTATAATTCTCAAAACATATCAGTAGTAGACCCTTTAAAGAATATATGTACAAAATATGATAGTTCTATCTGTTAATTAAGATGTTTTACATAGTACTTTTTGTAGTAGTCAGAGGAAGACATCTACTTCCAGATGTGCAAGCAAGAAGTAAACTGATCTGGTCATGTGACCTTTCACACTAGTCACATGACATTAATGGATTTTAATCAAGATCATCTATTTTTTCATATAAAAGTTGAATTTCATGCCCAAAGCCAATAACAACATTTTTAGAGCTTCCAGAAATAAGAAAAAAGTTGCGGTCACAATTGTGACCGGTGGGATTAAACGGGTTAATATTGTCTTTATTTAACTTGAAATACAGCAAACCCAAGCCAAACCTAAAAAAACTGGAACTGAACAAATATGGCTGAGCCAAAACAACAACCCCGGGTACATGCATCAAAGTTTCTCTGAGTGCACAATCACTGTAAAGGGGTGTTTTGATGGCTATAGTTCCTGTGGTTCTGGAGCAGTGAACCCACCACACTGCTCTTAGCTAGTTATATGCCAGACGAAGTGGCTTAATTTGATGATCCAACTGCAGTTTCTTTGCATTTTTAGAGCTATAGCTCTGCCACAAACAATATGATGCTGCAGAGAGCAGACTCTCCTTAGCGTCGTGGTGCATGAGACTAAATTAACAGTGTGTGGCTGTACCACAGCAGGATGTGGGGGGTGTTGGGGGGGGCGGCTGAGTGTAAACTCAGTATTGGGTTCACTTCAACAGTGAGAAAGGGCAACAAGTTCATGGACAGTTAAGTTTCCCCTTACAAATTTTAAAATGATGTGCCAAAGTTCTTGCTCTACATTAACACATTGGCCTTACATACTGTAGATGTTTTGGTTTTGCGCACAAAGAAATTATTAGTAATGAAAATATTTTTAAAAGGATACAATTTGATGAGATTCGACATTACAGCTCATCGTGTGCAGTAAAGTTTCGTAGTAAAGCAGTCAACACATTCTAAATACATTACCACTCCAAAGGAGTAATAAGATTTTTTTTTTTAAATAACTGAATACTTGAATTCAGCGAGAATGCATTAAATATAATTTTTATGAATGTCTTTATGTCAATGTCACTTTTAATCTATTTCAAATAATGCTGTTCTTTTGAGCTTTCTATCCATCAAGGAATCTTGTAAAAATGGTTTCCACAAAAAAGTTAAGCAGCACAACTGTTTTCAACATTGATAATAAGAAATGTTTCCTGAGCATCAAATCAGCATATTAAAACTATTTCTGAAGGACTATTACTGAAGACTGGAGTTATGATGCTTTGACTTCACAGCAATAAATTACATCTTAATATATATATATATATATATATATATATATATATATATATATATATATATATATATATATATATATATATATATATATATATATATATTATATATTATATGTATATATTATATATTTTAATAGAAAAAAGTTATTTTAAATTGTAATAATATTTTTTACAATGTGCTGTTTTACTGTATTGATCAAATAAATGCAGCCTTAGTGAGCAGACGAGACTTCTAAAAACATAAAAAAATCGTACAGACCGCAAACATTTGTACAGTGTATGTTTTGCACTAAATACAGTATCACTGTACATGCCGTCACAGAATTACTGCCTCTCTCACCTTAACACTTGTGGTATGGAGAACATGAAAGCATCTTGAATGACCAAACAGAGAGTCCCAGTCAGAAAGTAGGGGCCAAAGTTTTTGGCTAGTGTGCGTAGCAGACAGAAGCCTGAGCTTTGTTCTTTATGGAGTTTTCTGAGGAGCTGCTTCTGCTCGCTCAGCTTATAACCAAGAGCTTGTGATCCGTCCAGAGAGCTCTCTTGCCTGTGTTTGAAGGAGAGAACACAACATTTGTAACCGTACTTTAGCCTCTGGAATGGCATTGCTAGCATTGTTGCAACAGTAAAAAAGTTGCACTTTGTTAACTTATAATACAAATAAATCAGTATGAGCAGGCAAATTATGGATGTTACATACTGACTAAATCTCATACGTGTGCACAGTATAAATCATTATCCCAGGATAGAAAACATGCAGTTAAGGAGATAGCAGGTGTCTTACTGTTGCAGTTTGGCACATTGCTTGGCCCACTCTTTCTCTAGATCACAGATGATTTTTTCAGATGTATCCTCTTCTCGTAGAGACCAGAGGTCTTCAGCTTTTAAAGGTGAGCGGTAGCCCTTTACCATCAATCTGTGGAGCACAAATATGTGTGTTTCTCTAGATCTCAGTGGGTTTTTAGTACCTTCACAAGAATCTCAGAAGTTCAT
This sequence comes from Chrosomus eos, assembly GCA_036326025.1. NCBI lineage: Eukaryota > Metazoa > Chordata > Actinopteri > Cypriniformes > Leuciscidae > Chrosomus > Chrosomus eos. Next base: position 29,650,036 of record CM070821.1, read on the forward strand.
GTAATGAGAGACAAAAAGATGACTCTACCTGCCGTACCACCAGAAAAGTATTTTTGAAAGGAAAGAAGCATCCTCAACTGGACATGGATTCTAATGCAAAAAGCAATATTTCCAGGTATTATTTTTTTTTACCGTTTTCCAAATAATAGTTTACTCATAAAAAAAATAAAAAGCAACATTGATGACACTACCTTTACAGGTTTAAAAGTTGCTGGGCGTTTATCAGCAAAACAGCTGAGGATGAGCTGAGCCAGCTGGAGAGAGAAGAATGTGAAAAATGCCACGAATCTCATCGCGTCCGCAGAGAAACCCTGAAACACACATGAGTGCATATCAGTAGAGTGCAGACAACAGTGTGGAGAACAATAAGGTCGACACTGATTTTAAAGCAATTGGAAGCATAATTGTTTATTTTTTCCTTGCTTTTTTGTGTGGTGATGTTAGATGAACTAAAACATAAAATCTCATAATGAAAACTTATGTTTAATTTGTTGTGGTAAAAAGTATTTTTAATCAGCTAATAATTAATCTGTAAAATAAGTACTTTTCATGCTTTATATATAATTGCTTTAATGTTATTATATGGATATTATAATATATTCATATATTATAATAATACATGAATATATTATTATAACATATTAATGTATATTATAATAATATATACATATTTAGTTTAATGCATGTTTTCAATTCTTCATAAACATTTTATCAAACAATTATTTTTAGATCCCCTGTAGACCTGCCAGGCAGTAGGCTACTGAACAAAAAAAAAACCACTTGATTTCTTTGCAAAAATTTAATTATATGACATATCTCTCCCTATTCGTGATCCCTAATCCACTCTACAGATAAAGCGCTATGAAATTCCGGTTTCGCGTCCCTACCCCAAATTGATAAAATAAAATTCTGCATCAAAATTTATAGGCAAGACAAGTAGTTTGTTTAGGCATGGTTTGTAGCGAATTACGAACCAGCGCACACATATATTCAAACGCACAAAACTATAGAATCAATTCTTAACGTGCATGTGAACGCCATCAGCGTTTATCACAGGTTCGCGTTTGAAGTCTGTTGGGAGAGAACGGCATCGTCTTAGCGGCCCTTAATTTAATAACAAATGATCATTTCAAGGGAAGTGAATCAACTTTATCTGGAAACAACATATTCAAGAACCGCTATAAAACCAAACCATTCTTTGTTACCTTAAATTTTGTTTGTCTCTGTAAAGCTGCTTTGAAACAATCTACATTGTTAAAAGCGCTATATAAATGAGGATGACTTGACTTGACTAGATGAAATATTAAATAACCCTGCATGGCAGGTTTGCATGGCAGATGCCATACCCGGCACATTAGTGATGCATAGCTACATATTTGCCAGGGATTTCACAAGGAGTCATTCGGCACATAACCTGCATGCTTCCTGTGGGACTATAATCCGTAGTTTCTCTTCTGCCTGCCCTAGTACCAGGGCTGGTCTGGGATCAGCCGCCCACTTTGTCTCACCGCAGTGTGCAGAGGCGGGACTGGTGGCTGATGTGGGGAGTGTTCTTTTGGGGATGATGCCTGCTGTTCCCCCCTTGCCCCTTCCTTTCAAAGACCTCAGCTTATTATAATGACCTAAATGTTCCATCAAACTAGGATTAATGACTCAACAAACCTATTTATGAACACTTCTAAATCATGGTATAAAGACTGAGACTCTTCATTCACAACCTCTAATAGTAGAACATGTATTGGTAATGGTGTTCAGTGAGAATTCAATCACACACTGGGTTATGAAGCTATCTTGTCATTTTTCTCCTGGTATCCATACGCTTGTCATATTTGTGCAGCCAGTAGGAAAATTTGCACATTTTATTCAAATATTAACTTGTTAAAAAATTTGTTAGCATATTGCGTAGTTGTGTTCACACAATAAAACATGCCAAATTGTGCAGACATTTTTGGGCAGGCTATCATACAAAGAAATTATGAACAAGTATATTTATTTAATTAAAGATAATATTTATGAATTATAAAAC